>JAQFVV010006274.1:2977592-4177592 GCA_028023455.1 Epiperipatus broadwayi | reverse complement strand
ACTTAAAATGTGATTTTAAGAAATATGAGGCAATAAGTGGCTTATTTAATGAATTTACTAAAATATTTTCATAAAATTTTTAAAGATCTATCTTTAATAAGCCTACTATTTACTTGTAATGTCAATGATGCACTACCTTGTATCCAGTTGAATCGATAAATTTGCAATCAAATTTAATATTAAAGAACTAATTTGCTGAAAAACAATCAGACTTTTATGCATAAATCCAGAAATGTTTAAAAATATTCTGGATAATGCACAAAAATATTTGATGTTTGGGCTTACATTTCTATGTGAAACTAAACTTTAATGAAAAATACAAAGAACAAAATCAGATCATAAATAATGGATGAAAATTTAGAAGTCTTTCTATGAATGGCCACTTGTGAATTAATCCCAATTTTGATGCAATCATAAATTGGAGAATTCAAAATTCAATCCTTTACATCAATGTTTTTGTAACAAATTTTCTGTTCTTATATTGTTATCATCGATTCCTATTTAGGCCATTAAATTTTATATTTACAATTTTTTTAAATATGTTAATAATTTGATAATAATTTAACATTCTTCGGTTCTGAATTTTGTTAAATTGTTCAATCTATTCCAACCCCCACGTCATGATTAAAAAATTTTATTCGGCCCACTAATGAAAAAAGTTGCTTACCCCTGAAATAAAGGTATTTAAATCTTTTAAGTTAGATAGGTATATGATGAATTATGCTAATGAGTAGAAAATTGGCATTCGCTCACATAGTAAAAATATATTTGCAATATAAAGGATCACAGTTTATGAGTCAATTTTTTTTTATGAAGATTAATTATTTTTTGATTTTGCAGTCCCTTGGGCATCCTTAATAGAATCAACATCTGATGAGTCTTCACTGCTAATAAAACTATTTAGAAGTAAGCAAGATTGCTTAAAGCTATAAAACTGGTTCATGGTATAAATGTTTATTTCAAGGCAAGCCAAACATATATATACGCTCTAATAAATATTACTAAATGTAATAAAAACCATTTGCAAAAGCAATGTTCACATTCAGAAATGGTTTGCTGATAATTCCAACATATTGGGCATATAAGAGTTTGATCCATAAAAAAAAAGTAGCAATGTTGTCAAAATAAATAGTTTAAATCTGACTCCAAAGTACAATAAAGGGCTTCATATAAAACAGTAGAAATAATCCCAACTCAGATGTTATTTTTAAGATTCAAGTGATAATGAATGAAATATCAATTATAATAAAACTCACTTTGGACAGCAATAAACATTATATCTAGAAATTGGACCACAGTTAAAAGAAAATATGTTAAATTGCAGCAAAGCAAAAAAAAAAATCTGATAATTGAAGTTATCAGATTTCTTTCCTTGGTAAAATAACAGTAACTTGCAAATGGTAATCTTTTCTATATCTGATTGTTTTGACTAAATCAGATACAGTAATAGAGGTAAATCAGGTCAGAAATATGAAAAAGAATATCTACAAATACTTGATTAAAAAAAAAAAAAGGATATTATAATAAACCACCATTCATAAATAATTAAAAATATTAACCTATAGATAAAAAAGCCTCTTGCTATTTGTCTTATTTGCTATTTCAAACATAGAAAATGAGTTTATATATATATATCAAAGTTTTATGATATATCTGCTATCATCATAAATATAAGTTCTAGTATTATAAAGATCATGAGAAAATCATCAGACATAAAAATCAACACATGGATCTCATAACTGCGGAAACCAATCTAGCAGAGAAAATGATCCCAGAATTAGAAATATAAGCATATCATGATAATATCCAAAAAATGTTCAAAACCCTCAAACTATCTAAATTATCTTCAAGAGTATATCAAAACTTAATAGGTTTTATAAAGAAAAATGGGGAAGTGATTGGATTAACAACTTCATTTTTTCTTAGCCAATTTACAAAGTTGAAAAAAATCAAAGCTTTAAGCAATTTTATCAGAAATTTAGCCAATAAAATAAAACAATTTCAATAAAAGAACATAATCAACCTTTATACAAAAGTCTACAATCATTAAATATTTAGATATCTTCAGAATTATCCTGAACATCACATGATCACCATTCTTTGTGCTTACGCAAGCTAATAACAGAGGCAAAACTCTCCATAGAGTAGCACCATTCAATGCAAGCCGGAGTAATCGATGGATGGTGGAAGGTTTGTGTGTAAAATCCCTATCTAATGCCTACTCATTCAATATTCACAGACTAGTTTCTAGCTTATGGCTATACAAGCAAGAGATCTTGGATTGAAAATATTCTGTTTTCATTTTGGATTCAAAGCTTCATAGTTATATAAGATAGCTGCTAGAGAGTTGCATTAAATCCTAAGATTGCAGTGCTCTCAGATCCAAGGATCCTCATTGATAAAAATCACAAAGCTAGAAACTAATTCTGGGGATAATGCATGAATAGGCACTAGATAGAGATTTATACATAAATTTTTTAGTATCCATTAATTCTCTGGCTTGTACTGAGTGACCAAAACATATATTGTAAAAAAACCACTAAAAAAATATTTAAATGCAGACCAAATGTTTAATTAAAATAATGTAAAATTTAATAAACAAACATACAGAAACAAATAAGATGACTGAAATGGAATGAGAAGTTTCCTTCCAATAACTTTGTCTCAGCAAATACTTAACTTCTGCTATTAATATCCAATCTTGACTAAATCCACTTAGAATAACTTATAAATTAAAAACTAAACATTTCTTATTATTAGACTTGTTGGTCAAGACAAATTAATAAACCTGATGTTCTTGGAATAATCAGGTAATATCGACATTTACAGGCTGTATAGCCATCTAAAATGTTATTAGAAATAAACACATAACACTAAAAGAAAACTTAACAAGAGTTTATTAATTCTATATGTGAAACTAAAATATATCTTTAGTATAACAAATTCAAAAGCAATTACAAATTAGAAAATGTTCTTGCATTCTTTAATCTACCATATCTTTCTGTATAGCTTCTCAAAGTGCACTAAACAGTTCCACTACTACTGCACACATATACGGTTAATTTTGCAGTTTTATTGCTCTGCATAATTATTTTTAATTTTCATTTGTCTGATCTACTTAATTGGTCCAATATGCATAATTTACTTATAGGCATACTTTTCTAAAATCAGCATATATACATTCTAATTTTCTAGAGTATAACTTTATTTTGAATTTTCTTCCATTTACATTTTATCTGACTATCATGCACAAAAATTTTATTTACACTACCTTCCAAATATATATATACACACTTTTTAATCACACATTGCAAAACCTTCCTTCACTCTAGAAAATAGCTCAGAGATTAATTGCAAATATAATCTTTAAATTTCTCTGCCCCTCTCTGTTCTCTAGCCCATCTAGGAGGTTGTAACAGTCGCGCTTCCTCAATCTGCCCTCACCTGGTTTAATCCATAGGTACTTCAAAAGAATCATCTTGAAGGATATACTTCTTCAATAAATGTAATAATGGATGTCTCTTCTACTTGAACACTTGATAATGTTCCATCATTATTGTTCTTTACTGGATCTATCATCAGCTGAAGAAGAAACTTGCACTTCTGTTCACTTGAATGACTTGAATAAATGGCTTCCAATACATTTGACATGTCTTCTGATCAGTCAACTGTATCACCATATTTGTTTTAATAACACATTTAATATGATTTTGGTTTGCCATTTTCTTCTTAATACATCATATATCCAAACAATTTCTCCAATAATGCATGTTTTTTTAGAGCAGCTTTTTCTTTATCTCAGCTTTGGCATACATTAATATAGTTTCATTCAGAAGTATTTGTTAGAGCTTACTGTCATTCATATTCTATAACAATCCCATGTCATAATCTTTTACATTGTTGTGTGGTGATGGAGTCTATTTCTAAAGCAAAGCTGCACTATATGTCTAGATATTAGAGACTTGAAGTGTATGTTTAACTTTTCTATCAACTCTTCATACAGAATATTTCCAGGAGCTTTCGGGTTGCACAGTCAGTTTGCAATCTGTAGTACAGCTTTACCATCTACCCACATTAGGTCCACAACTTTCCTTTATTATCTACTATATTATTAATAAGCATATATTTCTGCATGGGCAATATATAACTGCCATCCCACTATGTTGCTGGCATCAAATTCAGTTATGAACCTATTGTGCAGATTTTCTATGTTAATTTCTCATATAACTGTCAAACCGCAATATTTTGGAATATACATGGGTAAATTGGCATTTATCAGCTGTATAGGCATCTAAAATATTAAACACATAACACCAAAAGAAAATTTAACAAGTCTATTATATCTTCAATATAACAACTAATTAGTTCTCAGTGTGCACTAAAACAGTTCCCCATCTACTACACATACGCATGGTCAATTCTGCAACTTTATTGCTCTGCATAATTGTTTTTAATTTGTCTGATCTTCTTGATTAGTCCCAATATATATAATTTTCTTATTAGTTTATTTATATACAATCAGCATATATGCATTATTAATTATCTACAGTGAAACTTTATTTAGGATTTTTATTTTCTTGGCTATTAAAAGGGATTTGAACTTAGACTTTCAAGCTTCCTACAGTCATCCATTTTATCCAATATAACAGAATATATGACCACATACATGTGAATAAGATAAAGTGATCTTCAATATAGATATTTCATGCTAAACCAGCACTCATCAGTTGGTCCAGATCATCTCACACACACACATATATATAATCAGTGCTCGGTTTACATCAAGATAGCAAATCCACCCACTTTAATGGATAGGCTTCAATTCTCTCCACTTTCGAACCATCCTTATCAATGAAAATCTGATGGAATGCTCAAAGCTCTTGATGATGCCAATGTTAGTCATATCCATGTTGACTTTGAGTCAATCTGACCCCTCATATGTAGGACTTTAATATAAGAATTTAAATACACAGAAGATGGATGGACAAAATATGTAATATTGAAATAAAAGTGCAATGTATATACTTAACCTAGATGTAATTAAAGAGGTCTTGAACCCAGACTTTCAAGTTTTCTATATAAAGATTTTTATTTACAATACTTTCCAAATATATATATATATACACTTTTTAGTCAGACTTCGAATTACTTACAAACCTTATTATTAGTAAAATATAATTAAACTTACTATATAGCTCTTATTTACCTCTGCCTTCCTCAATATTTTGCTTTTTTTCATATTTCAATATAAATTTCATTAATTCTCCTTTAACACTTTAAACAAATATTTTTTATTTATTTATAACAGTTTCGATTGTCGTATCAGTCTTCTTCAGATCTACAACAAAAAAATTATACAAATATTACATCAATACAACCAAAATTCTTTATATTTTCACATAGTCATCTTTATAAAATTATAATAAACCAAAATAATGTAAAGCAAAAACAACTCTATCCAAAACTTTTAAACAAAAATTTTTTTTAACCTTTCAAAATCCAAAATATTAAAAATTCCTTTAAAAATATTTTAAAATTACAACCATATTAAATGTATGAAATTCAATTTTTTAACATCAAACCATTAAACATCTTTTAGAATTTTATAAAACCATTAAACATTAATCTAAAAATACCAAAAATTAATATTTTTACATATTATTTTATTTATGTAATTTTAATTATTTAAAAATGTTAATTTTTGGTATTTTTAGATTAATGTTTAATGGTTTTTGTTTTTAATGGTTTGATGTTAAAAATTTGAATTTCATACATTTAATATGGTTGTAATTTTAAAATATTATTTAAGAAAATTTTAATTCTTTAATATTTTGGATTTTGAAAGGTTAAAAAAATTTTTTGTTTAAAAGTTTTGGATAAGAGTTGTTTTTGCTTTACATTATTTTGGTTTATTCTAATTTTATAAAGATGACTATGTGAAAATATATAGAATTTTGTTTGTATTGATGTAATATTTGTATAATTTTTTTGTTGTAGATCTGAAGAAGACTGCTAGGACAGTCAAAACTGTTATAAATAAATAAAAAATATTTGCTTTAAGTGTTAAAGGAGTACTGTATTAATGAAATTTATGTTGAAATTAAACTTACTATGTAACAGCTTTTGTATGTCTTTAAACAAGATATATGGTAGTCACGGATAATTCAACCGATGACGTATTACACTTACCGATTTCCCTTCCGTATCCTTGAAGTTAAAATGACTATACTCTTTTACGAATGATTAAACTGTGAATGAGGAAAAGTCACGGAAAAATGTTTATACATAAAAAAAACATGTACTAAGTGACAATAAATATGATTTTTACATGCCGAGTTAGAATCAAAAATTTTCTTATAGGCATATAAAAAGGTTGAGACCCCTCCCCCCGGAGGGTTCTATATACTCTCTTCTTTTTTTAGCTATAGACAATGTCCCAATAAATTCTCGGCATACAAAAATAGATTCAAAGACTAAACTACCAGATAATGTCGAATTAAAAAAACAAAACAATACATTCTAAATATTTAAGTTCGTCAAACAAACTATTTTGTTATATTTTTTCAATTTTAAAGAGCTTTTTGAAATATTTTAATACGAGAGATCATTTAGAATATACGCACATAAGACTTCCGAAATATATATCCAGCGCAGAAATAATTCTATAATACTATAATCAATTTTTATTTAGTTTATAAATTGTTAAAGCACACCTCTAAGATATTCCGAATCATTAAATTATTTTTGTAATTTATTTTTAAATTTATCATGACTTTATCTTTAGAAAGATGATATACTTTTTTCTGCAAATTACGTTAGCCTTACTGCAGACAATCGTAATACCGCCAATAAAAATTAAAAAAAATCTATTTACAATTAAATTTGATATAAAAAGTAATTTTATTGCTATAATAAATTGGATAAATATTTAATTATCTATTGATTTTAAGTAATGTAAATATTATATTTCGAATCACTAGTTAAATTTTAATTTGATGCGGAATCAATTAAACATGGTTTACTTCATAATATACTACTAGACGATGTTTATATTCAAATAAGACTAAACTTTTTTGTGTGTGACTTGCGATTTCAAAATTCAATATTCTTTTCTAATCAGCAATTCTCATATTTATTTTAATAATTAATTAAAAGTGTTAGACGATGCCTAAATTAACCCCGTTTTTCATTTCATTTTGTAATTCTTTTGTACAATACATAAAATCAATTGTACGACCAAAACTTTTTCCCGTTCGTAAAATTGTAAACATAATACCACCTGCGGAAGTTGCTGGAATGACTGTTTTAGACAGATCAAAATTTAAAACAAGTATTCAAATTTGGGCAATTAAAATTGAAAAAAGATATTTATTTGCTGCTGGGAATAAGTTAAAAGAGTTTATTTTTAAAAGGCCAAACTTGTCGTATTACCAAGATTTTACTGATGATAATTTAAAATTAATCTTACTTAATCCAGAAAAAATATCATCATTTAAAGAATTAGGAACTAATGTAATCACTTATCTTAAATTTCTCAAAGTAAAAGAGTCGGACTGGTTATCTTTTGATATAGAGTTAGCTTATGATAATTGGAAACTTAACGATATTTTTAAGGCAGTGCTGCCATCTACCATCCCGTTGTCTTCATTCACCCTTGTGGGGCATATAGCTCAGGTTAACTTGAGAGAATTTCATTTACCATACAAGCATTTAATAGGTAAATTTAAATTTGATTAAAATTTTATTGAATTGAAAAAAGTATCTATCTATATAACTTTTATACAATTTATTCATGTATATGGAGGGAGGGGATATACATAAAGATAAAGTCTTACAATATATATAATTTCAAATAAAATATTTTCAAAATTGTTGCTATTTATGTAAAATAAATTTTAGTAATTAGTTACATGTTTAAAAAAAATAGATGTATACAGTAAGTAAAATTACATGATATCCGTTTTCTGAGAAAATTTCTTTTTATAAGAATTCGTACAAATCTTTTTAAAACATATTTTGATACTAAATGTAAATTTATATCTGACTCTTATTTAGCATGCAAGAAATGAAAGGGTTTAAAGACTAAGTTTTGATGATATTGTATTATTCAGGAAGTGTTGGCCAGTTTGTAAATATAATGAATGATATTCTTTTGATTTCTACAAAAATAGATTTATTAATGATGATATATTAAGGCCATCTCTAAGATCAAAGCATCAGTAACCTTCAATTCTTTATAACTTTTAGTATGACATGTTTAATTAATGATTATGTTAACATAATAGCTTTTTATTAAAATTTTGAATATTTTGTTTTTCCCATCAAGATTTTCACTAAAATTCCTTAGTAATTTCTATTTTTTTTGTTGTTGTTGTTCTTGTTAAATAAAACTTGTATTTTCTTTAAAATAGCTGTATTTTGGTATATTTGTATTAAATATGATAGTTATGAATTTTTTAATGGTATAATCTGTTTATGATGAACAATATTTCATGAGGCTTGTTGCTTGAATAGAATTGCTTATGCCAATTTTAGCCCAACATATGGATGCTTTTTTTTTAAGTCCATTGTAAAAGATTTTGGTTTTGGAATCTGTAGTACCAAGTATAAGTTTGGAATAGTATTCTGAATTTACAATCATTAAACAATGAGTGAAAAATTTTGCTTTTGCTTAAGAGTTTTAGAAAATATGAAAGCGAAATTGTAACAATACATTGCTTTGATGTGGAAAATTGTTAATGATAGTCATTAATAACAAGTGGAATCAGGACTTGTAATATATTAGTGTATTCATTATCACATTATTAAAGATATTGATCTTAGTTATTTGATATAAATGAAGAGTTAAACAATTTTTTTTTAATCATCTCAATAATTTAATTAACTTTGTAATTTTGACTTTTAGATACAGAAAAAATATATTTGAGATGGCTGATATCGATGCATAAAATTTTGGTGGAAATTTTGCAGACTGAAATCAGTTGCCATGTTGCCAATTTTGCATGTTGTATGGGAGAACCAATTGTAGTTGAAAGCCATTCAGTGTATTCATCAGTATTTGTTGGTTTTAAATCTTTTAAATACAATAATGATGATCATTTGTATATACAACAGTTGTGAGCAATTTGCCCTCCATTTTTTTTACTTTTATTTGAAATAGTGTTATTAATATGAATGAATCCTTGAGGGATGTTATTCAAAGGAATAAAATTTGTTCATAATTCTTAAGAGAAATATATATAGAAATGAAAAAATTATATACTTCCTCTTGCACTTGAACAATGTTTTTTATTAAGATGTTTCTGACAGTTTTTATTTATTAATCTATTTTTAAAATTATAGAAAGACAATAGCTATATTAATATATAAAAAAAATATTAAAATAATATTATTACATGTTTTTGTCAATAAAAAAAAAATAATTTAGTGCAAGTGTATTTTTCAGGTCTGAAGAAAAATGATATACAATTGAAATTGCCAGAAACATTTCAATAAAAAGCATTGTTAAAAGGGCAAAGAAAGTGTGTAACTTTTGTGTAAAATGAGCAATGTAAAAAAACAGACTATTAAATCTCATAGTAAAGCATTCTATTAATTAAATAATTAATTATACCTTTAATTTGAAATCTGCCTTGAGGTAATGTCACTGTTAGACTTTTTATGAGAAAGGTCCAGCTGATCAGGTCAAATGGTATTTTTAAATCTACATGCAATATGTAGTGTTGGTAAGATTCAAACCTTTAATGTAGAACTGTACTTTCTCAATATTAAAAGCAATTGAAAAATTTTCCAGCATTTTATGGCATAATAAGCTTCTAATTTGTTTTAAAATTCTTCTGGGGGAAAAAAATTGGTCATTATTTTTAATGTAAATAATCATTTTTAATTTATCTAATGAAAGTTTTGATGCTGTGAATTTTCTCTGATACAAAAGACTATATTGATTCTTAAATCTGGAAAGAGTTAGGGTATATATATAAATTAGTTGTTTTTTTTCTTAAATAATGGTGAATAATCTATAGTAATTACTTGCCAACATATTATGAAACTGTCTACAGCCTAGACTGAATTTGATTGATTATAACATCAATAATATGCTTTTCATAAGTAAAATCATTTGGTGTAATGTCTTTAAACATTTGCAATGCATTTTTTATTTAATATTCTAGTGATCACTAGTCCACTAAGAGTTTATAAATTGATGTTATTTTTGAGAACTGATTAAGGATAAGTTCCTTGTGAGTAAAGTATCATATTTGATGTAAATTCATATAGATTTATGTAGACTTTTGAGTTTAGAAATAGTTTTTTAATCTTATAACAGTTTTATTGGAAATTTTTAGAAAGAAGATTACATTTTATTTTCAAATCATATATCAATTCAGGATAGTTTTGTTGCCTTTAAAGTTTCCATTAATTTTTGCTATTCAAGTGTGTCTTTTATTTGTTCTGAGATAGTTTACTTTTTATGCCATTCTTCAATACTTAGTTCTTTTTTTTTAAATTTCAGAATTTGTTATGGAAATACATCTACTTAATTATAGTAGTTTGTAGTAGTTAATATTTTGAGGACCTGATTAAATAAAAGGCTAATACATCTTTGTATTATTTTGCAAATTGTAAATTCACAAGTAGATCTTACTCTTGCATCATGTATTATTTTTATTAAACATTTACTTGGATAGCATATTAGGTGAAAATCTTAGTATGTGGAAGCAGATGTTCTGATATAAAAATAAATCTCTTGAAGATCTTTCTTTGGAAATTAAAAATATGTATATTAGAGAGAAAAGGAATGTAGTTGTAATTATATGAAAGACTATTTCCATGATCTAATATTAGTTGTTAAATGTTTTTAGAAAAATTCAATTTATAATTTAAACTTTTTAAATATATTTGACTCTTAATAATTGTTCACAAATAAATATATAGCATAACAATTTGAGTGGTATTATTCTTTCTTCTTCTGGTGTCACTGGCCTTATCCATGACTGTACTAGCATGAGAATCAAATCAGAAATCTTTAGATTCATAAATATTGAATTTAAACTGATGCTTTACCAATTAGGCTACTTTGTCACAGATTATTGTCAGTAGAATTTTTATATATTTATTTATGAGTGGCCTTCTAATTTCTTCACATTTTCTTGTTAAGGGCAAGGTAAATGAATGGTTTCCAAACATTATGAATTATCATATTAAGTTAACTTCCAGAATTATTTGCTATTATCATGTGAACAGCTTTCAGGCAGATAGAAAAGAGATGTAGTATTGATAGTTGAGTGTAATATCATGTTTCCCTGAAAATAAGACCAGGTCTTATATTAATTTTTACTCCAAAAGACACTAAGACTTATTTATGTAAGGGGATATCTTATTTATTCAAGTAGCTATAAGATTCTTACTTCAAAAGCCCTCCAAAATTTTTTCTTGTACTCACTGGAATAATTCTTTTTTTTTTTTTTTTTCACTCATCTTATCTGGTGACGAGAATATTATTCTGACTTGCTAGATAGGAGTGGTAACAAAAATGATTACAGTTAAGAATGGTTTGTCCACATAAAACAACAAAAAAATGCAAGCACAAAAATTCCCAAAATATTTCTGTATTTCACATGTACACATTAAATTCATCCATTATAACATACAGTTTTTTGAATTACGATAATTCATATATAACACAACTACATCCATCCTCTATCAAGTGCGCACATTGTTAACACTTAACAAATTACCTGCTTGGGTATTCTTTTTAAAAACTTTTTTTATAGAAAGATTGATTATTTAGCTTAAGCTAAACTTTGATTATTAAAATGACTCCTGTTATTTTAATATGATTTTTAAAGGAATAAAAAATGTTTAAGAAATCAAACTAATTTTTTTTTTATCTTGAATATTTAAAAGCTATCATGATGAAACTCTAAAACTACATCAAGCATTCTAAATCTAAGTATTAAATAAAATAAGTATCTAAAAATATATAAATGAAATTATAAATTGTCTGATATATTGACTTGTAGTAGATAAATTGTTTCTCTATACAGGTATAATTACATGTGTCGAAAATTGTCCATAGGAAAAATACAAAAGAAGCTTATTTTGCGAGCTCTATATATAACAATAGAACAATATAATTTATATTATTATTTATTTAAAGTATTAATAATATTGTTTATTTATATATTCATTACTTTATAAGTCAATACATCCATCGACTGTCTATGTGACTGACAATCTTAACTAGGACATATATTTGATATAGGGTTTATATTATAAACAATTGAAAAATCATGTCTTATTTTCAGGGATACACAGTGTGTACTACTAAAATAAACATTTTGAAAAAAATGAAGTTGCTTGTGCTTTTTGCAATACTATTGATGTATTTTATATATTATGGGAGAATAATGTCCTTCATGATTCAGTGCAGTGGTAGAATGGTGGTCTCCATAATTCAAGATAAGATCACAACTTTAACTCAGTCATTTCAAGTGCTCAAACTTGTTTTTAGCTCCTATGTGATAAGTTATTTAATTATTAATATCATTGGTGAATAATAATCAGTAGGATTACAAGATCTGTGTTCAGTTCATGTAGGACAGTGGCATCTCTCTCATCATTGGTAAAAGTTAAATCATATGAGATTCACATTTTGTTTATAGTCTGTGTATAAATTCAGATTAATCAAGAACTTTTATTATCCAACTAGACTAGACACCAGTTATATCAGGCAATAAAAAGATGTATAACTGAATTGGTGAATGGTAATCTAAAAATTAAAATGCTAAACTTGATTATGATGTGAAAATTTTTCTAAAGTTTCTTCTTACCTATACTCAAATCCCTGATCATTGGCATATTGAATGCATTTATTGTTATATCATGAGGATACTTCTAATAAAACTGATCATTTTAATATTTAGGAACATTTGAATGCTAATTATTATTATTTTTTTTTTTTTACCTATTGTAATCTTGAATAATCATAATTTGTTAGATATAGTGTTTATAAATCCCTGGCTAATGCTGTCCTATCCATATGCCCAAACTAGTTTTTGCCTTAAGGCAAGTTTTGAATCTGAATCTAATAACTCTGGATGTTAGTGACTAAGCCTTTTAGATAGAAATTAGTTTGGGGATATGAATAAGATATCACTATATAGAGATTTAATAAGCACTAAATCTAGCAAAAAGGAATTTACTAGTAAATGTCAAGCGTTGGTGGCCTAGTGGTTAGCACAGCTGCCCTCCAAACAGCTGGCCCGAGTTCACTTCCTGGTCAACTATTTGACATATATATATATAACAAAAGAGACTTTTTGATTCCTCTTTAAGACCTTAATTGAACCGAAAAAGGAAAACTCCTAATATCTTTTCCATACATTATAGTTATTGCAGCTATTTTATTATATGATTATTCATGTGATAAACAAATATGGATGGGCTACTTACTAACATGTATTAATCAGCAGATTGAGTCAACTGCCTTTTTATAGGTCAAGACCAAGAATGCCATCATCTTTCTTATCAGTTGCCTGATAGTTTTTAGCTTCAAATATCATTTGAGTTTTCATGAAGGGTGAGATGCGAATTAGAATGATTTTTTTTTTTTTTACATATTTGCAGTCATGACATGATTGTGGGCCTAAGCTGTTATTTGAATGCTAATTTTTCATTAGGCAACTTATAACTGCAGATTTCTTTCAAGTGAAGAAAGACTGCATGAATTTAAATATCAACTATCTAATATTAAATGGACATTGTTGAATTTTGGAAATTAGATGAAAAAGTGGAGAGATAATTGCAAAGGTACATATATTGGTAGCTCAAGTGGTGTGGATGCATCATTAGAAATAAGAAGTGGAATAACAACACTGTGAAAATTAATGATATATCAGAGAGTAGTAAAATTACTTATTTAGCTTATTGGAAGATATTAACTGCTGATTATTCAGATTTATGCCTATCAAGTTCTCATTGTGATAAAGAAGTAGGAGATTTTTATATACATTGGCAAAATGCTTTTGATATATCAAATAACATTTTAAAATTGTCAAGGAAACTTTAAAGCTAGAATTAGTACATGATGAAAGGATGTTAAGAGTATAGATAATTTTGATTTGAGCACCATAAATGAAAAAAAACATAGATATGTGAAATTTGCAAAACATAAAAATTGTATTATGAATTCTTTTTTTTTTTCTTTTTAAGAAAATTACTAATCAGAAATGAACATGGAAGCATCCAAATGAAAACATGGAAAAATTGGATTATATTTTGACAAACAGAAAATTATAATGTTTCTAGTAGATTCAATATAGGAAGTGATCATTAATTAGTGAAATGTAAAACTTAAGGCAAATATTATGAAAGTCATTATTAAGAATTGATATTCCTAATTTTTAGAAATGTGAAACATGGGATTTAAATTATAATTAATAAATAGTTTTTCTTATATTAACAGGCTTTGAAGATAGTTCAGATTTGAGTGAGATCATTAAAAAGATAACTGATTTTCTATTAAAAATTGTAACAAGAAGATTGTTGACACAATCCCAGAAATTACCAGTAAACTGAATGTATACACTTCTAAAAAATATAAATATGAATTGATAAGAAAATTGTAGAAGAGACTAAATCTCAAAAGTATCAAACAGTATATTGGTATTGAAACGAAAGTTTTTTCAACAACATAAAGAAAAAAATGGAACTATTATTAAAAAAATATTAATGACAATTATATGATAATGAAGAAGAACAAAACAAAATAACTTATGCAATTCAAATTTTTTTAATTACTAAGCATTTTAAAAATGATGCATACAATTAAATCTATTTAAGAAATGATGAAATTATTATTAATATTTTAAAAGAAGCAGTTGAAGAAATAAAAAAAATTGTTTGTAAAAACTGGATATCAAAAGATAGGGATGTATCAGATGACTGGGAAAATACAGTAATTATATTGATATTTAAGAAAGGTGATTAAGATATCAAAAATTACAATCTTCTATTAGTTTTATGCAAAATATTTTTACAACTTGTCTATAGGGAACTTTGAACTCAAATTAACTCGAAGATCAAGCTGGATTTAAAAATGTTTGTAGCACACTGGATCACATTCGAGTATTGAGAGATGTTATAGAAATGATCAATGAATATGAGTTGCTAGTATATTTGGATTTTTTTAATTATGAAAAGGCATTTGATCTAATAAGCATTTCTACAATAATTAAAGTTTTAAACCATCAAGATAGAGATCCAGGATATTTATCATATTCTGAAAAATATTTATTAAAATGCAACAACAATGATCAGATTACTTATTGTAAGAAGACTAATATAGATATGGATGTACAACAGGGTGATTTCATATATCCAAACTTTTTACAATAGTTTTATAAGATCACATGATCACTATTTTCCATGCTTCCTCATAACTGTTGTTAAAATAGGCAAAACTCTCTTCATACAGTAGTGCCACTCAAAGCAAGACAGAGTAATCAATGAAAGCCAGAAGGCTTGTGCATTAGATCCTAAGATCTAGGTGCAGTGCTCTCAGATCCAAGGCTCCTCACTGACGAAGGCCATAAGCCAGAAACTAGTTTGGGGATATTGGATGAATAGGCACTAGATAAGGATTTTATGCACAAGCCTTCTGGCAACCATTGATTACTCTGTCTTACTTTGAGGGGCACTACTGTATGGAGAGAGTTTTGCCTATTTTAAGTTTTATAAGAAGTATTTTGAAGAATAAAATAGTAAGTTAAAAAAAAATCATGGGTCTTAATCATCTAGATTTTGCAAGTGTAGTTTCTGGAAATGGTGCAAGAGTTATCAGAAGAAAGTAGGAAAGTATATGTGAAGATAAATGCTAATAAGATAAAAACAATTAATATTCAATGGATTTTCTCAGAAGAAGAAATTCATGAAAAAATTAATATCTACAAAACATTATCAGTTTATTAAATCAGATGAAAATATAAGATATAAAATTAATCATAAATTAAATTTTGAGGGAGTGTTTTTGATGAAATAATTTAATATTAAAATATATCTATTTGTTTGGAAAGATTTTTTTAATATGTTTTACCAGTTCTTACTTATGGGTCTGAGACTGGGGTACTTAGCATATGAGCATATGTATTGATATAGATGTCGCTGTATGCGCTTTAAATTATGGAGACATATTGAAAAGGGCAAAAAAACATAATTTGCCGAAAAAGGCTTTTATATAATAATTTTATAATTTGTAATCTTTGTTGCTTGTATATATGTATTTTTAAACATATTTGACATATGAGCAGTATGGAAATTTCATATTCAATGAAGTATGGAAGGATATATGTTGGGAGTAACGAGAAGAAATCAGAAGTGAAATATACAGATGAGAGAACAAACATATATTAGTGATATTATTGAAAGAATTAAGAAACCGAAACGAAGCTAGACTAGACATATTTCCAGAAGAAATGATAGTAGATTGACAGATGAAATCTTAAACTATATCCCAAATGATTATAAAAGACCTAGAAGTAGATCTTATGTGAAATGGATAGTTGAAATAAGGAAATTTGATGATATAATGTATGGAAGAGAGGCTATATATTGGAGAAACTGAATTAAATTTGGAGATACCGTCCTGCAATGGAATGATAATGGTTGAACATGCTATCTAGTATTCATTGAATTACACAAGCTTACAATAGATGGCAGAACTGAGGAATAAATAGAAGATTTGGATAAAGAATTTATATCAGAATACTTGTATAAAAAGTGGGATGATTGTGTTAGGAGGATTGTTGAGTGTTACAGTGGTAAGGAATGTGATAAAAGAATAGAAGCATTAATAAGAAATAGGGAGTTGGAGAGATGGAGAATTAGTATGGAGGGTAAGAAGAGTTTATATATATATATATATATATATGTATAAGTAAATGGAATATTGGATGCGAGTTAATTTATGATAATAGTAAGGAAAGTAGTTTATTGTTTAAGGCTCGAACAGGATCTTTAGCAACAAGAGAAAATACATGTAAATGGAAAACTATGGGTGATTTAGTGTGCAAATTGTGTAAGGAAGGTATAGAAAATATATTAGGCATCTGTTGATTGAATGTAAATGCTTGAAAGCAGAAAGGGTACAGATAATGAAGTTATGGGAGAATAGGTATGAATAAAGTGACTATACAGAAAGTGAGTTATTAGTTTTTATGCTGGGTTTGCGAAAAGATAAGGGGGATTTAGATATAAAGGCCATAGAGTTGACAAAGATTATGTTGTGGAAATGGGATGGGGCAGAATATGGGAAGACTTAGAGTGGGGAATGGAAAGTAAAGTGGCTAACAGGTTTATCTGGGCATAATTGCTGAGATATTCTTGACTTCGTTTAAGGAGAAGCCAAATACATCACATCAACTCTTGAAAGCTTTGTGTGAATGTTTTTTTTGTATTTACAAATATTGTCAGCTTTGAAGTCTTATCTCAAAAAATTAATTACAACATTTTAAAAATGAAATAATGTTTTAATATTTAAAAATTAAATAATTTTTTACAATTTTTTATTTAATAAATTCTCACATTTATTTTCATGATAAATATATATATAATTAGAAGGGACTTGAACTCAGAGTTTCAAACTCCCTACAACTATGTACTCCATCTTATATAACCAATACACATGACCATATACATGTGAAAAAGATAAATGATACTCCACTGTATGTATTTCATGCTGAACCGGCACTTATCAGTTGGTCCAGATCACTATCTTCCACACATATAATCGGTGCTCAGTTTATATTAAGATATCAAATCTTTTAACATTAATGGACAAGCTTCTCCATACTCCATCTCTTCAGTCATCCATATCATTGAAAATCTGATGATTGAACAAAGTCCTTATTGATTACAATATTATTGTCATACCCATATTGTCTTTCAAATCACTTTTATCCTTCACATATAGGACCTTAATATGTCCATTTAAATACACAGAATAGGGGTTGGTATATTAAACTTAATGTAATTAGAAGGGATTTGAACTCAGACTTTCAAATGTATGTGGTCATATGCATTGGTTATGTAAGATGGAGTGCATAGCTGTAGGTAGTTTGAAAGTCTGAGTTTCCAAGTCCCTTCTAATACTTATATTTGAATGTTACATATTCAGCCTGTATCCCACCCATCCCTCTTCTGTTGTATTCAAATGGACATATTAAGGTCCTATATGTGAGGGGGGGTCAGAATGACTTGAAGTTAACATGGGTATTACAATAATATTGGCATCAACAAGACTTTGAATGTTCCATAAGATTTTCAATGATATGGATGGCTGAAGAGTAGGAGCGTGGAGAAGATTAAAACTTGTCCATTAATGTTTAAAGATTTTCTATCTTAATATAAACTGAGCATTGTTTGCATATATGTGTGTGAGATGGTGATCTGGACCGACTGATGAGTGCTGATTCAGTATGAAATATGTATATTGTAGATCATTTATCTTTTCACATTTATGTGGTCATGTGTATTGGTTGTATAAGAAGGAGTGCATTCCATAGGGAGATTGAAAGTCTGAATGCAAGTTTCTTCTAAATATATTAAGTTTAGTATAGACAATATGCTTATATTTGAATGTTATATATATATATATATCTGTAGATTATTGAAACAAAATTCAATCAATAATGTTTCCCACTCTTTATAGAACTGTTAGAAATTAATTTCTTTGTTTCAGACTATTTAAAAGCACTCTCTCCTGCCTTTATACAGTTAAAAAGATAAAACAAACTTTAAATAACTCATTGTAAGTTAAAGGCCAGTCCAACAATCTAACAAAGGAACAATAAAGAAAAAAGCATTATTATCAATTTTCCAAATGATTGAATGCTGAAAGTTTAAATAAATTTTCCAACTTTGTTTTACTCTCTGGCTAAGAATTGTCATTTTTTATTGACAGATTTTAGATGATTTGCTGAATTATTTGAGGCTACTTATCTGAAAGAAAATTCTATGCCTAATTAGAATCTGAAAAATATTTCAAGTTTATCTTGTGCACACTTGAATATAGTTCATAGTGTGATCTTGTTTTTAACAACTCTTCTTATATTTGTCTCATTTGTTTCTAAAGCACATTGTATTGGGTATTTGACCATTTATAAATTGATTTATTAATATTGGCTAGGTCAATAACAACAATTATTTCATTTTACACAAATGTTTTATAGGTTCAGTATATCTAAATGACAAAATAGAACACAATTTATGAATATTTAATGCTATTTGCAATTATTCTGCAGTTTTGAGAGATTTCTGAGAATTAATTTGTTTTTAGTAAAACAATGGTGTTATTATTATGCATATTTTTAAGTTTTGTTCTTGGTTTTCATCTTGACATATTAATCCTTTTCTCATGTGTCTCTAGCCTGGAATATATTTGTCTTGCACTGGCTCACTGTAGTTGACTTGATTCATAGTCTCTTCAGTTATTGTCTAGAATTCAGTAGTCCTCATGATAGCCTTCAGCAATCTTGGCCAGTAGCTCCTGATACTTCCTTAAATTCTAATTATGCTCTGCTTATATTTATACTATTTTTAGATATTTTTTATAATAATTGACAGTTTAATCACAAAATAATTTTGTTTTTGTTTTAATATGTGTATATATAAAATATTTGAAACACCCCATAGTTATATTATTCCAGCCACACTCCATCTTTAAATAAAGTAAGCTCAAATTTTAGCACTTTATTGAAAAGAAAATTCTCTTTAATTATGTGTGTAATGATGTAATATATATTAAAATTCAAGCTAATTTAAATAAGAAGTGTGAATCTAAGAAAGCAAAGATCTTATATTACACATAAATATATTTAATTTTAAATATATTTAGAAAGATTATACAATAGTCATTTTTATTTCCTCAAATTCATATATAATATATAGCATATATAAATTGCAACTTGATCTTTACTTTTCCTTCAAATATAGTCATTTCTTAGAAGTTGTTTTTTTTTTTCTCTGCTTGATCACTTTATTGTTTTTTCACAAAATCATAAAAATTCTTGACTGATAAAATTTTCAGTCTCTTGATTATTGATTGATCTGTGTAGTTACTATTTGCTTAATCAGAAACCTTTTCAGTCTTTTCTGATATATTTTTATTTTGGGTAATGCTATATATTTTAATTTTATCTTTATTGTTTTTTTCATCATAATTTGAATTGAAACTATTCCATTTGTTTTAATAGTAACCTTTATTGATCTCTGTGATAAAAGCATAGCTTGGTTTATTGCTTTAATTTGTTTTTTTTCAATTAATTGAATACTTTTTTTAGTGATCTCACCTGATATATAAACAGTTTTTTAATTCATGTTTAATTTCCTTTTTTACTAAAAAGGACTGCTGAAAAATTTCAAGTTTGTAGCTTTATCTGCGAATTTCAAAATAATTTTTTGACTTTAAAATTGATTTGTTACTGAAGTTTTTTAATGTCAAAATTAAAACTAATCCTTTTTTTTTTTTTACTTCTTTTAAATATTAGTTTCTAATATTGAAACAGTTTGATTTCAAGAAATCATCTTTTCCTTATGTCAGATCCTTGATTTGGAGACTTCTAAGTTCAGGCTAATAGCTGATTTTACTTTTAGTTATCCTATTATATTTTGCTGCTTTTTCATTTGATCTATATTTTATTGTACAAAGTCACTAGCCATGAGAAACTTTAGCAATCTGTACATTGTATTTGTATTTACTGATCTTTCTTTGTAAAATTCAGGTTTGTTTAAAAACATTTTGATCTTCATTGCTAATATTACTATTAATTCCATTTTAACCTGAATATATGAATTCAAATTCAATGATCTGTCATTTGCTCTTCATTTTTCAGTCCTGGTTCTGTCTTCTAACTTGGGTTATCTTCTTTTGATAAGGCAGTCCTTTTAATATGTCCTACTCAATGACATTATTTGCAGACTAATTATGTATGTAGATATTGAGAATGATTTTTATCATAGTCATAAGTATATTTGTGGTCATTCATCAGTCTGATTTTTATAACCAAATTTAACATTTCAACTGATTGCCTTTATTTCATAGTAACTCTTTTTATCTGGTGATCTTGCTTCAATGTTGACTCAGAAATGTCTGTATTACTGGAGAATCAAAAAATAGTACTGGAATTTATTAGTAACAAATTTGTATAGAGATTATGTTCTTTCACATCACAGATTAAACAGTCTCTCATAATATCATCAAAAACTTTTTTGAATCTGCATAACTATTAGCTTCCTGAGTATCATACAATAATTAGTTGCTTTTTCATTTTTCCCTTGAATGCACCGATTAAAATGGATTTTAGACAAAATTATGTTCATAAGATCTATTGCTTGTTAAAATGTTCCAATTTGAGGGAAGTGTTGTTTAGACAAAATCTGTAAAGCATCATACATTTTCAATTCATATAAAGATATGAAGTTAACAAGTATTATTTCTGATTTAATGATTTGGTTAATTTTCTTTAAAATTTTTATCTTATTTAAACATGCAAAACTGTTTTCTGGGTAATCTGTATCAAAGTCTTCCTAATGACTTTACTTTCACTACAGTTTTTTTAGTTTTCCATTTGATTATATTTATATTAGTACATAGATTAACCTTTCTTCTTAAATATATCCAGGCAATTTTCTCCTAATCTTCAGTTATTATGGTATAATTTCAAATGTCAATTTAAACTAAACCTCCATTTTTCTTTTTTATTAATACTAGTTACTATAGCTTTGATTTTTAAATGAAATATATGAAGACTACATAAAATTTAACATATATATATTACAGTACAGGAATGCCTCAATTAATCCTGTTAATTGGTCACGTGTGTTATTTCCAAAAGAATTTTTCTTTTCGCACTCATGGCTGTTTAATTGTTTATAAAAGAGGTGATTATAATTTTTTAAAAGCTGAAAATGATGAATAACACAATTTTTAGTGGATTATTGTTCTATTGTTTTAATACCGTATTATAGTGAAAACGTACTAATCGAGGCATTCCTGTATATAATTTTTTTTTTTTTTAATATTAATAAATAATGAGTTTGAGTGCTATGAATTTGAGCAAATAGGTTGAAAGTATGCTCTTTTATATATTAAAAGTTTAAAACAAAATATTTTTTTTTTTTTTACAAGAGAGTAAAACGCTTAAGATAGAAATAATGATTTTGTTTTTAACTGATAAAAATAAATGTTTGTTTATTTATTTTTTGTAGGACAAGTAATATTGGATAAATGTAGTGTGGTAAAAACAGTTGTTAATAAAACAGATATTATTCAATCTATTTATCGCAATTTTGAAATGGAGGTTCTAGCTGGAGAAAATGACATGATTGTTATTGTGAAAGAAAACAATTGCATCTTTCAGTTTGATTTTTCTCGAGTTTACTGGAATTCTCGCTTGGGGACAGAACATCAACGAATTGTTGACAAATTGCAAGCTGGTGATATTCTTTATGATGTTTTTGCTGGTGTAGGACCTTTCGTTATTCCTGCTGCCAAAAAAAAGTGTACCATATTAGCAAATGACTTGAACCCTGATAGTATTCACTGGTTGAAAGAAAATATTAAACTCAATAAAGTTAAATCAGAAATACAAGTTTTTAATAAAGACGCTAAAGATTTTATATTAGATGTCATTAAAAAGGATATCTGTGAACGTTGGACAAACCCTGAATCACAGGCAAACTTTCATATTGTCATGAATCTTCCATCTCTTGCATTGGATTTTATTATATTTTTTCAGGGTTTATTCAGTGATTTTTATCAAAATTTCACAGAAATTGTACATTTACCAATTATTCATATTTATTGTTTTTCTAAAGAGCAGAATCCTGAATTATATGTCATGAATCAATTAAACGAAAAACTTAAGATTTCTTTAAATAAATATATTTTAGACATTTATAATGTTCGATATGTAGCCCCATTTAAAGCAATGATATGCATATCATTTGAAATACCAGCTGAAATTTTGTTCAGTTCAAGACAAGAAGGTAATGATTTATTGTTTTTTTTCTCTCCCTTTAGTTATAAATTTTATTATATACATTATATATTTTTAGGGTATAACAGTTAATTAAAATAATTTTTAATATTTAAATACATGTATAGTATATATACTTTAAGCTAGGTGTAATTAGAGGGGATTTGAACCAAGACTTTCAAGCTCTCGGCAAACAAGGGATTTGGACACTATCATCAGATTTTCAATGATACAGATGGCTGAATAGTTGGAGAAAGATGAAGATTGAAGCCTGTCCATTAAAGTTTGAAGATTTGCTATCTTAATATAAACTGTGCACAGATTATATATATATATTGTAACGATATATAAATATGTCGTTACATTAATTTAAAATAAAAACTTAAAAGTTCGCAAATAAAAGGAAAAAACTAAACGCTAAAATTAAAATATTGTTAAACGTATACATTCGCACAGATGCTAAACTTTAAAAATATTTTTTTTCATAAACAAGAAAAAAAAAGTATTTGGACGTATTTTTTTAAATAAAAAAATACAAGATTGAAATATAAAAATATTTTAATAAAAAAATAACGTAAGTTAAAATAAAAACAGGTATTAATTAATTCCTGTAATCTGTAAATGGAAATGATTGTTTATTAATTATCTAAAAGCTGTTTAATTAAAAAGTCAGATGAAAAGTTAGATAAGAGAAGAAAGAGAAATTAAATGACCAATGCAAACACCAGAAATTCATCACAGACCGTAACTGAAACACCAGAGGATTAGTGACGTATTGCCGATTGAATCCTATGATCAAATGATAAGAGGCTAAGAAAAATATAAAAGCCAAATGATTATTAAAATTGTTATCTTAGAGCTGACTATGAATAGATCGTTATAACTAGCTATATTGCAGATTTTCACGATGTGGAAGTCTGCAATAAATTTAATTTTCCGGACAACCAGCTGAGGCCTCTGGATGACAGTTCCTGACCAAATGCATGGCAAGTCGCAGTTTCATTTCAAAGAAGGACAAAATCTACTAAAGTGATCACGAAGATGGACTTCTCAATCTATTAAATCCGTAAAGTATGAACTATTGTATCTATCTAATAACTTTCCTAAAATTGCAAGTAATTAATAACTGAAAATAAGAACTCTTATCTGACTTAAAGAATGCAAATTCAATTATTGATATTTTTTATGTAGATGTTTAAGCAATCATTTCCAGTTCATTTTTTTTTTGTGTGTGTATTATATTTTAACTAAAATGTATTAAATTTAAAGTTGTTTATAGACGCTTGCATGGATTCGTTTGCGGTTAATTATATTTTGGTTTTCATATTTGATCAAAATATATAGACATTCGATAAATAATGATACCTTACGGTGAGTATCTAAAATGTATTTATTCGGATGTCTTTTAAGTTATTGGTGACAACGCAAGTATCTTATGGTGAATACTATTGGGTTACTTATAAGTTTCCCTCTGCGATTGTCGGTATCAATAATTTTGTATTTTGATCGTTTATGTTTATTTTGAAATGGTTTTGACCGTGGAATCTATGTAATCGATCTATACCCAACATTTTTAAACAAATCTGTGCGAACGTATTTAAATGTTAAAATTAAGTCGGGCGTGAATGGCTATATAGTTTTGTAAAGTTGTATTAAGGGAGGGTAATCTTAGGTTATTCATTTCGTAGTTGAATTGGTTCAATGGATTGGATATATTTGTGTAATTAGTAGATGTAGTATGAGGTCTGCTACGGGCAGGATTATAGATATACGCCACACACCCTCTGTTTGCCTATGGATGGGTTTGTAAGTCGGCAGAAGACCGCAGTCCATTCCTATGGAGTTTTTAGTTTATTGATCTACTTGCCAACAGATGTCACATTCCTGTTGGTGGAGAGTCAATATCTTCTCTATTTCTACTTATTGTTCAGATGCACATTCCTGACAATATGGTATTTTGTGTTGTCGTATCATGCTACATTGAATACATGAATGTATCAGATGGATTGGCGCCAGTTGATTGCGAAATTTGTTGCCTAAGGTTAAATCAGGGAAGAATATTTTCCTTTCAAATGCAGACCTATGTAGTCCATTCATACTCGACCCTCTAAATAAATAGTAAACTCATTATTTGAAATCTACTTAAATTTAGAATTAAAGATCAATATAAAATTATAAAGGAAATTTATTCCTCAAAATTTAAATATTATTTTATATGTGCGTAAATAAATATTTTTATGTGTTAATTTCTGGCAGTGGCTTTTATTCTTTTATATTTAAGATATAAAATTTATAGATTTTTATCTCTGCGTCTCCACTGAGCTAGTGACAATGGGCTAACGATCTAAATATGTAAATAAAGTGGAATCCTAACAGCGCGTATCTGCCTACTTTATAAATTTTTCTAGGCTCAAATGCCTAGATGGCGCCCTTGGTAGTGCGGTGCGGTGCGATGCGATCTCCCACTTTGTTTGGATCGTTATAATTCGCGCCCAACATGGGGCCATACCTCAGAGATTGACCCTGAGAAGGGGAATTGATGATGATGAAATTTTCTATCTTTAATAAACCACTAGTATTTTTAAAAATAAATCATGCCCGTAAATTTTTTTTTCTGAAATTGTATAAATATATTTGTTTGTATTGACGTGGAGTTGCAGTTTGAAGTTTTGTTTAAAAAGTGCTGCCAGTAAGAAAAATTGCGCACATGTAAAGATAAATTCGAGGAATAAAAACTAATAAATAAAACGTAATAATAATTATAAATCATATTTTGTTTTTAAAAAAAAAAGTCTTGTTAAATTAAAATCTAATCGTTCAACTTGCCTAAGTAATAGTTAAAGGTAGAAGAAATGAAACTTGGAAGGGAGGGGGCAGAAATTTAGCTGGTAGTAAGGAATCATCAGTCAACTTTTTTTTTTATCATTATATTTGTAATTACTGTTTTGTCTTTTTTAAAAAAAAAAAAGTTTTGTCCTTTTGAAATTTCATATATAACAAATTTGTATAACGTAATTACTAACACTAAGTAAAGTCTTTTTTTTTTTTTTTAAATGTTTTTTGTTTTTTGAGGAAGTTTACTGATATGTAACGATATATAAATATGTCGTTACATTAATTTAAAATAAAAACTTAAAAGTTCGCAAATAAAAGGAAAAAACTAAACGCTAAAATTAAAATATTGTTAAACGTATACATTCGCACAGATGCTAAACTTTCAAAATATTTTTTTTCATAAACAAGAAAAAAAAAGTATTTGGACGTATTTTTTTAAATAAAAAAATACAAGATTGAAATATAAAAATATTTTAATAAAAAAATAACGTAAGTTAAAATAAAAACAGGTATTAATTAATTCCTGTAATCTGTAAATGGAAATGATTGTTTATTAATTATCTAAAAGCTGTTTAATTAAAAAGTCAGATGAAAAGTTAGATAAGAGAAGAAAGAGAAATTAAATGACCAATGCAAACACCAGAAATTCAGCACGGACCGCAACTGAAACACCAGAGGATTAGTGACGTATTGCCGATTGAATCCTATGATCAAATGATAAGAGGCTAAGAAAAATATAAAAGCCAAATGATTATTAAAATTGTTATCTTAGAGCTGACTATGAATAGATCGTTATAACTAGCTATATTGCAGATTTTCACGATGTGGAAGTCTGCAATAAATTTAATTTTCCGGACAACCATCTGAGGCCTCTGGATGACAGTTCCTGACCAAATGCATGGCAAGTCGCAGTTTCATTTCAAAGAAGGACAAAATCTACTAAAGTGATCACGAAGATGGACTTCTCAATCTATTAAATCCGTAAAGTATGAACTATTGTATCTATCTAATAACTTTCCTAAAATTGCAAGTAATTAATAACTGAAAATAAGAACTCTTATCTGACTTAAAGAATGCAAATTCAATTATTGATATTTTTTTTATGTAGATGTTTAAGCAATCATTTCCAGTTCATTTTTTTTTTGTGTGTATTATATTTTAACTAAAATGTATTAAATTTAAAGTTGTTTATAGACGCTTGCATGGATTCGTTTGCGGTTAATTATATTTTGGTTTTCATATTTGATCAAAATATATAGACATTCGATAAATAATGATACCTTACGGTGAGTATCTAAAATGTATTTATTCGGATGTCTTTTAAGTTATTGGTGACAACGCAAGTATCTTATGGTGAATACTATTGGGTTACTTATAAGTTTCCCTCTGCGATTGTCGGTATCAATAATTTTGTATTTTGATCGTTTATGTTTATTTTGAAATGGTTTTGACTGTGGAATCTATGTAATCGATCTATACCCAACATTTTTAAACAAATCTGTGCGAACGTATTTAAATGTTAAAATTAAGTCGGGCATGAATGGCTATATAGTTTTGTAAAGTTGTATTAAGGGAGGGTAATCTTAGGTTATTCATTTCATAGTTGAATTGGTTCAATGGATTGGATATATTTGTGTAATTAGTAGATGTAGTATGAGGTCCGTTACGGGCAGGATTATAGATATACGCCACACACCCTCTGTTTGCCTATGGATGGGTTTGTAAGTCGGCAGAAGACCGCAGTCCATTCCTATGGAGTTTTTAGTTTATTGATCTACTTGCCAACAGATGTCACATTCCTGTTGGTGGAGAGTCAATATCTTCTCTATTTCTACTTATTGTTCAGATGCACATTCCTGACAATATGGTATTTTGTGTTGTCGTATCATGCTACATTGAATACATGAATGTATCAGATGGATTGGTGCCAGTTGATTGCGAAATTTGTTGCCTAAGGTTAAATCAGGGAAGAATATTTTCTTTTCAAATGCAGACCTATGTAGTCCATTCATACTCGACCCTCTAAATAAATAGTAAACTCATTATTTGAAATCTACTTAAATTTAGAATTAAAGATCAATATAAAATTATAAAGGAAATTTATTCCTTAAAATTTAAATATTATTTTATATGTGCGTAAATAAATATTTTTATGTGTTAATTTCTGGCAGTGGCTTTTATTCTTTTATATTTAAGATATAAAATTTATAGATTTTTATCTCTGCGTCTCCACTGAGCTAGTGACAATGGGCTAACGATCTAAATATGTAAATAAAGTGGAATCCTAACAGCGCGTATCTGCCTACTTTATAAATTTTTCTAGGCTCAAATACCTAGATGGCGCCCTTGGTAGTGTAGTGCGGTGCGATGCGATCTCCCACTTCGTTTGGATCGTTATAATATATATGTGTGTGTGTGTGAGATGAAGATGTGGACTAACTGATGAATGATAGTTCAGCACAAAATATGTATATTAGAGAACATTTATCTTTTTCATATGTATGTGGTCATGTGTATTGGTTGTATAAGATGGAGTGGATAACTAAATGGAGCTTGAAAATCTGGGTTCAAATCCCCTCTAATAAAATATTTTTTATATTTACATATATAACACAACATATATACGGACAGGTATCATCATTGGCTAATATTTATTATTCATAAATTTATATTTTTGTGGCCAAATTTTCCCTCAGATTCCTATTAAATAATTGAGAAACTACAATTTTGTGGAAGTTCCATAAAATTTTTTTACAATTATAAAATATTTGTAGTGATTTAAATAATAATAATTTCCCATTCACTAGAGTGCAAAGATATAATTTAAGAAATGCCTAAATCATTTTAATATATTGTATTATTGTTTGTCTATAAATTTGTGATAATGGCATTTTATTTATAATTATCTTGGACTATTTCTGTCACCTAAAATTTTTTGAAAAAATAATTTTCCTTTCTCCCTCAAGTGATCCTGGTTGGACCAATGATTGATTGTACTAGCTTAGGAATCAGACCAGGGATCTTTAGATTAATGAGCATTGAATTTAAGGTGATAGTTTAACCAGATTTACTCATCAAATCCATCAGTTAGCAGAAATTAGATTATGACTAGCAGAAAATATATATGTCAAGATCATGTTTGTACTAGATTCAAAACAGGAAGTGATCAAAATAAAGAAAATTGTTAAGAAAAATAATATTACAGTGCTGCTTCAGAAATACTTCTATTATTTTAAATAAGAACTTAAAAAATCATTTTAAAATATTGGCAGACTTCAAAGATAGTTTAATCTTGAATGAGATCATAAGAAAATAATTAATACTCTATTAAGAACTTTTTCAACAAGATGAAACTATGTATGAAGAAAAAAAGGAATATGAAAATATTTTAAAATGATCCAATAAGAAGAACTGAATTAGATCTGCAAAATAGTACAACACATAATTGTGAATTGGCAAGGAAAAAGTACAGAAGAGAATAAAATTTGCAAATGAATGAAACAACATCTTGGTATTAGAAGAAAAGATGAAACTTTTACTAAAAAGAGGGACAACATCCTGATATATGAAGAAATTCTACAAAGAATCACAATAAAGAACAATGACACAAAGCAGTCACTAATTACTATACCTAGCATTTTAAATAAAGAAATAGTATAATTAAATTTATAGAAAAGAGAAAAACTCCAGGTGAACATATAGAAATATTGTTGAATAAATTATATATTTTATGCTTAAATAATAAAGATGTACCAGATAATTGGAAGAATGTGGTAATAATGTTGATTTTTAAGAAGAGTGATAAAGATAACACTAGCAATTGGAGACCTGTCAGTTCTATACAAAATCTTTACTAAGATTTATCTATAATAAACTTTAGAGTAAACAATCCCAAAGAACAATAATATTAGCATAGTGGATTACTTTCAAATATTGAGAGAAGTTATAGAAAGAACTGATAATTATGAGTTGTTATTATGATTTGAATTTGAAGATTATGAAAGGGCATTTGATTCAACAAGCATTTTCACAATGATTAAAGCATTTGATTATCCAGATATAGATCTGGAATATTGTCATATTCTGAAGAACATTTATCAAAATGCAACAGCAATGATTAAATTATATGGCAATATTAAGAAGATTAACATTGAGAAGGTTGTATTTCAGGATAATTCTCTAATTCAAAAATGTTTTATAGTAGTTTTACAAGCATTTTGTGAATTAAAATGAAGAGATAATGGAATAAAAGTATGTGGACATTTTAAATCATTTGAATTTACTGATAATTTGATTCTTTCTGCAAATAATGTTTTAGAGTTTTAGGAAATGTGATAAGAATTATCAGATAAAAGTAAGAAAATAAGGTTAAAGAAAATAAAACAACTAAAATAATGTTGAATTTTCACAGAAGAAAATAAAGATTGACAATCTGGAATTAGAAAAAAGTAATAACCACAAATATCTTACCAGATTATTAATAAAATTGAAAACACAATGATGAAATTATTCATAAAATTAAACTTGGATGGAGTGCTTTTGATAGAAGTAATTTAACATTAAAAAGGATCTACTTATGTGTTTGAAAAGGAAGGTTTTTTTAAATAAATATGTTTACCAAGTCTTACTTATGGTCTATAATAGAAATTTAACAGAAGAGCCATACAGAGACTTCAGATCATTCATTGAAGTACGAATAGCTGTAGAATGATATATAATGGTGTTATATGAAGAGATCAGAAACAAAATATTTGGATAAGAGAACAAATAGGTATTACTGAAATTAATGAAAGAATTTAGGGATTGATATGGGATTGGGCTTGACATATTTTTAGAAAAAGTGATAATAGATGGATAATTGAAGTTTTACACTGGATCTGAAGAGATTGTAAAAGACATAGGAAGAGACTACATGTGTGGATGGGTGAAATTAAGAAGTATATTGATTTGATGTGGTGAAATTGGATTAAATTTGAAGACTCATTTTGTTTTAGATCAATAATGTTTAAAAATAATGATAATGATAAATATAATTTTTTTATTTTGATATTTGTATTCTTAGCAAAAATATTTCTAAATTATAGTGATTTTTATATCTAGTCAAAATGTTTATGGTAGTAGATTCTTATGCTGCACAAACATTCAATGTCAACAATTCATTCAAATTCATAGAGCTAATGCTTTATTTTAGAATAGTTTACTATTCATCTTTTATTAATATTGATTAGTGGATGATCCCTAATGATTGTTACAGATTAAAATCGTAGCACTATATAAATAAATAAAAACATTATAAATTAATTAAATTACCTTAATTACCAAGAAATAAATTATTTTCCCTCCTCTGATGATATTGAATCTAATCTGATAAAATTTGAACAAATACCATTGATCTAGTTAATTTTAAATTAATGTGGACAATGCTACATTAGGAATTCAAAGAATAAAAAAATACTAAGTTGACTTCATAGTGAATTCTTTACTTATTTAACTCTGAAAATAAAACTTATAACCTTTTTCTTTGGAAATAAGTTTCACCAAAAACGAATGTATTGAATCTTGAAGAATCTATACCAGGTAAATTTAATAAAAAAAGTGAAATACAATGAAGCATCAAACTATGCTATATTTTGTTCCAAATCCCTCTTACATATAATAATAGCTCACATTTTATTGATAATCATTGATTAAAATAGGATATGTATTGCTTATTGAAGTGCAAGTGTGCAGTACTTTTCAACATACACATATATAATGCAGAAACTTTATATATATTATGCATATTAAAATTAAGATTATAATGTAAATAAAATTTTAAAAAATAATATAGTTATTAATAATAAAGTGAGGGGATACATTTAATATATTTTACTTAATGTGTGTTTACTCTTGCATTTATTAACATAATAAGAATAAGAAAAAAGTAACTCCTAGTGTATTTTTATTTTTAAAATAAACTTTAAATAGCAAATTTCTGATTTTTGTCGATAGTAAATATGCTCTGGGTGATATATATATATCAATATTTTTTTTTCTTATAGAAACATATAATAGTGATCTTACTATCAAGAAGTTATAATCTCTCTAATTGTTTTTAAATCAGTATCAGTATGTTCTAAAATATACTCAGAAAATATTTTATTATATAATATATTGCACAAGTTTGAAAAAATAATAAAGGAAGAATAAAATGTATGTACTTTCAATAAATTTTATTAATATATTTGCTCTGAGATGGAAAAATGGCCACTGGTTTGTTGTAAAGTTTATTAACAAACTTTTTTTTTTAATGTGATAACATACAGTGCTCAAATACGGACAAATAGCTCCTTAAATAGTATAAAGTTTATGAATTTAATGGCTTTTTTGTTTGTTTATTTATATTTTTCTTTGTTTATTTATATTTCTTTTTGAGTAGCATATAATTGTTGTGTATTTAGATACACTATAGCTCATGACTTCACTATAGTTTTATTTCTATCACTACAATAATTTATATTATTACCATTACTGATATTTATAACTATTTCTGCTAACTAAATAAATCACTCATCCAAAATGATCTATTTACATTTAACTTGACATTTTTTAGATCACTTTGGTCCTTCTTCTTATATAGGAAACAGTGGATCTCTAAGTAAGACTACTTAAAATATAGTTATTTGTTAAAAAAAACTTTTGTCCTAAATCCAATTACATTGTGACTCGTTATTGTACTGCACCTGTAAGATTGTACTTAAAAGCATCCAGTTTGTAAAAGTTTATTCCGTGATAAAACAAGATTAGCTCTGTATTCCAATGCCATCTAAGAATGATCAGTTATTATCAGATAATAGTGCATTTACTTTTTCTTTCTATAGATGGCACTAGAATGGAGAGCTCTTTTGTTTTAATATACTCATCATATAGTGTAGGAGGTAAAAAACTAAGTGTTTAATTATATATGTATAAAGAACTCATATTGATTAGCATATCTACTCATCATGTACTTAATTTAGAAATTGATATTGATTTTGAATGTCAACTTTGTCATTTTTTTTAGATTTCAAACAAATCAGTTTTTTTTTTTCAGATAATTAGTCCATAGCCAGCCTATTTAACTATTCACACTTAATCAGTATGTTAATATCTATCTGCTTCTAGATAGAGAATAAAACCATGATGGAAAACTACTAAAATTTTGGGCTATCTGGAAGTTAGTTTTCTGTAGTGAGTTATTTAATCTGCAATTGTTACATATGATATATACCATTATAAATTTTAAAATGCCTTAATTTCATATAATTTTTTTAATTAAACAAATATCTCAGCACCTTCCTAAATATGTCTCCACTGTGCAAAAATCAAATTAGTTAAATTTAGCTTGCTTAGTTTAAATTTTAACCTTCCCTTTCTACTTTATATATTTCATACCAGTTGTAGTTTTAAATTGTCTTTTGCAAAAAAATTGCTATTTTTTTCTAGTTTTTAAGACAGATATAATAAAACTTATTGTAACTAATGAGAACAGTAATAAGAAACAAATTTATTTTACTATAATTGATTACAAAAAAAATAATCAGCTGATTTGAATCCAGTTAAATAAAAGCAATTTTATTTCTTTATTTTAGGATTTTATGACTAAATATTTTAATTTTTTAGTATAAATAATTTTAATATTTATTGAAAATAATGCATATAAAAATCAAATTTGAAGTGATAATTATTTAAAATAAATATATATTTCAGGAGCATTATAAGATACTGCTTATAGTCTGAATGTTAGTATGTAACAGTTGCAGGTTAACAACAGTTTTGCTTGTGTGCATATAAAAAAAAAACAGTTTCAAATAGTCCACAGCTTGTGAGAGGGGAGGGATATCTTAGAATGTAGAATATGGATTACTGAAAATGTGATTGTAAAAAGAATATTTTAAATAGAAATGTTAAAGAGAATTTTATTAAAAGATAAGAGTTTTTTCATGAACAGATAAATTATTTGGGTTATATATAGTTATAAAGAAATTATTATAAAAAAATTAATTTGAAACTTTTATTCAAAGTGAAGCACACAATAAATTGCTAAATGTTATCACTGTCGAAAGTATGAGGTATAAAAAAGTGGATTCAAACTTTTAATTTGGTTTGTGTTGCAAGTATGTGCTTTCTGTAATTTTCTCTAGTATGACTCTATTAGAGAAAACAGCAAATTTGAATTTCATACATTGCTTAATCTGCTATTAGCAGACTTAATATAAACTAATGATTAAAGCTACCATATTCTTAGAAAATATTACACTTAATGTTTTAAAATCAGGCAAGATATATTGGGGTGTGGGGGTGATAATATAAATTAATTTTTTTAAATAAAAATGTGGAAACTCTGAATTAATCTTTAATAATATACATACAATGATATACATGCAGTAAATACAAGTTATGAATTAAACCTCTTATTACATAAAATGTTAAAATTTGTTATATGTGTCAATCATATATGATTATATTGTAACCGGACCCGAACAACCCCTTTATTACCTCAGTTGTAACAATTTCCTGATGAGCATGTTGCAGGAAGGAATTATCGATTGGCACTCTTTAATGCAGATATTATCCCTACCCCCTACAACAATATTTCCTGCTCATCAGAGGATGTAGCACCATAGAGACTGGCAGCATCTAGACATTTCTGTGTTTGGTTTTCCAAACAGTGCCACTAGAGTTCCATCTCACTACAACCTGACTTACCTAGGTCTAGTTATGCCAGACATAGCTCAGAAGGCATGAAATTCTCGTGAACAAATGCAATGAATGATAAGTGATGCAAAAAAAATAGAACTGGATAACTAAAATTAATTTTAAGTCACAACAATTTTATTTAACAACAATTAATTTGCAAGTCCTTCTAATAAACTTCCTTCATATCCATGTGACGATTCATTTTCAGTTCGTTTATGAAAAGGTTAGAAGCACTTTATTGATCAATAGTTCATTTGCAAGTCCTAATAAAGTTCATCCTTCATTTCAAATGAAGGCTCATTTTAATTTATCTTGGGTAAAGAATTTCAAAGGGTCTTTTATCAAGTAGACGTCTACCAATACTGCATGAATATTTTTAACTATTCATTCCATATCTGTATATCCTTTTTAGGTAGGTAAATAGGTAAGATGGCAATTCCAGATTTGTGTAGCTTCTATAATTCAGTCAAGTATAAATGTACATTTGTGCGCATAAGTTTCATTATTTTATTCATATACAATCAATATGTATGTGAGCATTTGTAATTCATTATTTAGTTATTCTAATATATAGCATAAACATTGTTGTTTGATCTGCCACAGACATATGTTTCTACATATAAGTTGATCAGCAGTTTCATTTATAATTCATCACTAATAAAACGTATTTTCACATAGCTACATTTATTCATAATTTTTTTTAAGAAAGACATTTTGTTTTGTCTTTTATAAACACATATAAGTATTAAATAAAATGCCTTTTGATTATAGATATTTTTAGTATTTATAATTTATCACTAATAAAATGTATTTTCACATAGCTATATTTATTCATTAATTTTTTTCTTTTCTAAGAAAGATGTTTTGTTTGTTTTTTATAAACACACATAAGTATTGAATATTTTATGAAATTGTTACCTTCATTTTATCCAGTTTGTTCCTTCACTTCAGGATGCTACTGCATTCAAAAAGAGGTCGTTGTATTTAAGCTGAATGGCATTATTTACTTCCATGATGTTCACCCAGGCAAATCTTGGAAAACCATGGCTTTGGACGAAGAGAGGAAACTGTTACCAATTAGCCTTCCATTGTTATGATTTCCTTATTAAGATTTTCTTTTTCATCATTAATAGTGGCTGTAAATGTTATATTCCAAGGTGACGAAAATCAGCTGTCAACTAAACAGTTAAGTAACACTTAGATGAAAATTTTAACTTTTTAACTCTTCACTTTTCTTACTTCTTTAACTCCTTTTAAAATCTAAAATAAAATCTTTAAATCTCTGAACTTCAAACTCAACTATTTATACTCTGATCTCTGGATTGATTAAGCAGCACTGCCCACTGTATCTGATTTGTTACACAGCTTTCATTTAAGCCCGAGTGCTTTTCTCTTAAGGATTGGGCACTACTTTTAGTGGGACAGATAAGGAATCATAAGGATTAAGCTATGTTTTTCAATTTGATAAGACTGCCTCAAGTGATTATTACACCTTGTACGACAACATTGTTTCAAAAATTAAAAATGTAATATTTTAAAAAATGCCAGCTTTAAATAAATACGAGTGACATATTTATATCATAATCTAAAATTATAAAATCAATAATGAAGGTTTATCTTTTTTTTCTCAATTATAGAAAATAATGATTTTCTTTCTTGGATTGATGAATTTTAATAAAGAAAGATTTATACTTTTTTTTAATTGCAGATTTAAACGTATTTGTTTTCTTTTTTTTTCTTTTTTAACAACAAAATTGGGGGGGGGGATCTTTTGAATATATACATGGAACAGTATATCTGTTTCAATATATATATATATAAAGTATGCATTTATTTACTTTTAGAAAATGATTCTCAAGCACTAAAGTAAATACAGTGTGTGCAACAGTTATTTGATTGGTCTTTTTTTTACCTATCTGGATATAGCTCTAGGAAGCCTTGAGGTTGCTTGACTAATTTACTGTGGATTAAAATATTCAGGCCAATAAATAATAAAATAATTTAAATACTAACAGAACATATTTTGCTTATTAAGAGAATAACATTTAACACTTAAATATTGTTTTCATAAAAAGCATTCAATATATGAGGGTTTTACCCCAGTGCATACCATTCAGTATCTGAAATAAATATCAAATCACCTCAAATGTTAAGAATTTTCCAACTACACCCTCTATGAATAAATATATTAGAGTCTGCATCTCAAAACAGCTATTTCAAAAAGATATCTTTTTGAATTAGCTGTTTTAATCAACAAAGGGTGTAGCTGAAAATTTATTAACAAATAAGGTGATTTTATTTTAATATGTGAAGTACATTATGCACAGAAGCAAAATTTTTCATACAGTAGCGTCACTAGGATATGGTGATTTTGTGATGTTTAGTGGTTTAAGGCATATTATGAATTTACTTTGTAAAACTTATTTACATTTTTTATTTTTGTCTTTCTAACTCTGTTTTTCTTCTTCTTTTTTTACTTCTGGAGTTGTAATAATAAGTACTACTAATGGTAATGATGAAAATAAATTGAATTGCAAATTCTAAATGTTGGAAATCAAGAGTTATTTTCTTATTGATTTTATTTCTATATGCATTTTTTGTGTTTAAGTAATTTACATATATTTGCAAAATTTTTTTTAAACACATGCAAAAATTTATATGTAAATGGTAGAACAACTTTATAAATATTCCCACTGCAGGAAAAAGTCTCTCCAACAACCCTTTATAAAAGAGCAGTGAAGGAGTATTGACAAGGCTTGGTATTTGCCAAAATCTCAGGTTTGAGCATTTTTCCATCTTTGTTTTATCTTTCAGATAAGAATTTCGAAATACTTATTTATTAACCAACATTAGATGGTTAACTGAATTAATTAGGGGCATCTACTAGAAAAAATCTGATTAAAAAAAGATTTACCTGATTTGAATATGAATCTAGATCATAAGCATATTAGGTGATCATTATTATTGTCACAAATCCTATTATTTATATGAATAGAATTTGTCTAGAATTATTTATTGTATGTGTTTTAATCCCTAGCTCATAGATACATTTGTTACTATTATGATAGACCTCATCCATATCAGTTTTGGTTTTATTCTCTTTTCTTTTAATTTGGAAATTTTATGCTTCATATACATATATATTAAAATTAAGTTGTTATTCTTATATTTTTTAAATGTAATTAACTACTATTTTATTTATTTATTATAAAAAAATTATTTATTTTTAAATTTTATTCATTGTAGTAAAATTAATTTATATATATATTTTTAGATATGAATTATCAAAGGAAGTGAAAATTTTTGTTTGAATTTTTACTATTGTATTCTGGAACTCAAGATCTAGGGATCACTGTTTCAGCTCTGACACCTCAATCTTCATTTGAAGCTCTTCAGCAATAAATTATTTGATTTTTTTTTAAATAAAATATTTGAAAAAACAATCTTGGTATTATCTTTTATTTATTTGTATTTTAACAATATAAAGGACTCAGTAGCATTTATGTGACCTAAATTTGAGATGTTAAGATAACTTATATTGTAAAGTAGCAAGTAATGCTAAAGTCCCACCAATGATATCAAGTATTATTCTTCTAGTGCTTGTTCCAGTATATATACATAAATTAAATATTTATATTTAATAAACTGATGTCAACCAATTTTAGTCTAGAAGTGAATTTGATAAAAATTTTAAACTAATTAAAAAGTTATTTAAAATATTTCTGAAAATGTGTGTTGAACATTAGTGTGTTTTAGTAACTATTGATAATCAGTATTAGTTGTATTTTTATATTGGATTATTTCCATCTAATATGTGTTTTTAGAAAAATTTAACTTTATTTTAAATATTCCACTACATTCATCTGTTGGTAATAGCACATCAAACAAGTTAGTATATGCACAATGTTTCGAGTGGTATTATTCTCCCATATTCTTCAGGTATTGCTGGCCTGACCAGTGACAGTACTAGCATGGAATTCAAATCTGGACCCTTAGATTCTTGATTATTGAATTTTAAGGTAACGTTCTAACCAACTGAACTATCTTGCCAAAGGCAACAGTCTGTAGAAATTCCATATACTTATCTACATGGTTCCTCTTGATTTCTCCACTTTTTCCTAAGAGCAAAATTGATTAGTGGTTTCCATACATTATGTATAGTCACACTAGGTTGGCTTATGGGATTTTTTGCTCAGTTGGTTAGAGAATTACCTTAAAATTCAATAATCAAGAATCTAAGGGTCCAAGTTCGAATCCCATGATAGTACTGCCATGGTCAGGCCAGCAACACCTGAAGAAGATGGGAGAATAATACCTCTTGAAACATGCATATACTAACCTGTTTCATGTGCTATTACTAATAGTTGAATGTATTTGGAATATTTAAAATAAAGTTAAATTTTTGTAAAGACATTTAATACACATATTAGATGATGGAAATAGTTCAATATAAAAATACAACTAGAACACTATCATTACAAACTTTTAGGAAAACAATAATCAGTATTAGTTTCACTGGTGAGACATTATACATCAAACTTTGAGTTTGGACATCTTCATTCTTTTTTTGAATTAATAAGAATTTTTATTCAATGCAGAAGGTATTGACACTGTGACATGAGAAGAAAATCGGATCATTAGAGCTTGAAACTGTGATAATGTATTCCTTCTTAACCTTACTAATTAATTAGATTGCACTCAATTTATTATTATTGCTTGATTTCACTTTTTGCTTACATATTTATTGTGAGTCTTCTGATACTTTTTAATTTTGTTTCATTCATTATCATTATTTAAAACAATATTGCAAGCAAATATAACTTTCAATTATGGAATACTTAAAATATATAGTTTGAATTAAGAGAAAGTAAAACTTTCTATGTTTTTATTGTGCTAATTTAAAATATAATCCAATAGTCACCATATTTGTTTTACCTGAACTCTTTATTTTTTCATCAACTGTGACTTAATGAATCAAAAACATTTTTTTTTAAAATTAATATCTGGAAAGAATCAAATAATTTATCTGCCGTTAGTCACAAAACAAATATTTTACATTTGTAAAATACTATATTAAATTTGTAAAATACCAATCTCTTTGAAGAATAATTATTATATATATAGTATTTAAGAAAAACTGTCTTGTTAAAAACAAGGCTCAGGTGCTGATTGCATGTCCACAACTCCAATTGTATTTTTAGATTTTTTAATGAAATTTTAATAATGACTATACGATTTAGCATAGTGAGTTTAAAATTTCTGGAACAATTTTGAATTGAGAAAATTTAAAAAAATCTTTGTAATTGAATAAAATACCTGAGAAGTTATCAAATAATCATGCAATTAGTTTTTTCTTTTTATTACTAATAATATACAAGTAACTTTGTTGAAAATAGAAAATTAATCTACTAAAATATTTATTTTTATCATGTAACTTTTCCAAAGTTATATAAGCCTTATTCTTATTCCACAATTATAAAAAAAAAATTGTATTTGTGTGAAATTTCATAATGAAGGCATTTTACTCATTTTTATACTTCAGATTATTTCCGTAGTTTTATTTAATAATTAAATGTTTTTAGAAAAATTCAAACTTTATTTGTAATTTTCCTAATACATTCTATCCACAGATGAGTGTATATTATGTTTTGGGTGGTATTATTCCCATCTCTTCTTTGGGTGCTTGCTGGCATGAACAGTGACAATAATAGCATGGATATTGAAACATAATTTTTAAACTTACGTTTAAGGAGATAGTTTAACTAATTAGATTATTCTGAGTCCTAATTCTTTATTTTTTTTTGTTTAGAATAAGATTAATGAGTGATTTTCAAACATTAAGCATTATTGCAGTAGATTGACTCATGGGATCAGCTGCCGTTGTCATGTGAGCAGTTTTTTTAAAATTTTCTTTTTATTTTCACCTCTCTGCTCAATATTCATTGTCTTTTTTAAATCAAACATATTTATTAGGACATACATGATCTACCACTTCAGATTTATTTTTTCATCAGCCTTAATCATTACTCTAACTTATTTTAATTATTTTTCAATGGGACAATTAGTTTAAATTGATATATATATTGTCTTCCACTTTCACATGGGATTTTATAGATACAGTTCTTATCAGAATTCTAAGTTTAGGTTTTGCAGGGGTTAGGATTTCTTGCAATGCTATGGCTTTGGAAAACTCCTGATATATTGATTGCAGATTTTCTTCAGTTTGCTATCCATACCTATAATGAGTATTTCTTTTGATGTTTGTTAGAAATTGTTCTATGTAGGATTTTTCATTTTTTAAGTCACTAGAATCTAAACAAAATTTTTTTTTGCTTTGTTAAATAGTGAAAGTACAACTCCAATTTTCATATTTTTCATACGATTGAATGTGTATGCTATATATTTCTCTGGTTTTTTTTTTTTTGTGTGAATTAGTTTTAATTTTGGAATTAATGAGTCTTATTGCAAAAACATATAAAATGCCAGTTTTTGTTCTTGCTCTAATTCTATTGTGAATCTAACTAGAGGCAACTGATGAGTGCTGATTCAGCATGAAATGCTTCTTAGGAATCATTTGTTTTTATTGTGTCTTTATTAATGTGTTTTCAAAAGAGTGTGGTGTGATGTGTAGATTATTTAAAGCATTTATAAAAATATATATTAATGGGAAAGAGAAATGTGAATAGTTGCATGTGTGAGTCTGTGTTTAATAAATTAGATATATTAATCTAAGTGAGATTCAAAATTTATATCTAGGCTAGAGAAAATCTCTAGTTCAATAAATGATTAGTGATAATCACTGCTATATTTATCTAGGGTTTATTGGTGCCAGAGTTGTAGGTGGAGTAAGTTTGATACTTATAAATCAAAGTGTAACAATTTTCTATTGATAAATAGTGAAATATGTAAAGGTATATATAAGGGATGGTGACCTGTATCAACTGATAAGTGATGGTTCAGAATGAAATGCATCTTGGAAATCATTTGCCTTTTATTGTGTCTTTATTCATGTGTTTTCAAAAAAATATGTAGAGTGTGGAGGTGATTTAATACATTTATGAGAAGACATATTATTAATGTGTATCCAGAATATTTGTAATAATGCATCAAGATGTATTATAAAATGATGTTATGTCTTGCATTGGTGGTCGAGAGGTCAGCGCGACTGCCTTGCACTAGCAGGCAGTTGCCCGGGTTGCAGGTTCGCGTCCCAGCTGATGCTATGACACTTTAAAAAAAATGAATGTTATCATCAATATAGCAAATCTAGATATGATAAAGGGGACAATTGATGAATGATGATTCAGCTTGAACTGCATCTTGGAGTCATTTGTCTTTTATTATGTCTTTATTTAATATGTTTTTAAAAGAATGCGCAGGATGTGGGGGTTATCTAATACATTTATAAGAAGCTATATTATTGGTGTGTATCTAAAATATTTCTAATAATGCTTCCAGATCTGACATGAAATTAATGTTATCACCAATATAGTAAATCCAGAATTTTAGTAATGATGGAATAATATTTATAGCTATAGTATTAAGTTTTTTAATGTAAATGCTACTGATTAAAGATGACAGTTGGTGAATCCATTTTGATGGGAGAATTCTGTGTATTATTGAAAGTATGTTGTTAGGCAGAATATTAAAAATTCCATTATAAATGTCAATAAGAAGAATTGTTTATAAGTTATTATCCTCATTTAATCTTTTTTTTAACATTAGACAGACATTGTTTTGTCATCCAGTACATTTAAAAATAAACTTTTATTATTATAACAATTCTTTCTATTTTTATATGCTTGATTAAAACCATGATGTGCTTAGAATCATTGACAAAAGACTAAAAATCTGAAGAAAAAAAATTGACAGTAAATTTCTAGAACTACATTTTAATGAATTATGGTTTTTGTAGATTTTAGACAAACTATAGAGATGTGGAAATTAGCAACATATTTCAATAAATATTATTAATTTAACTTTTTTTATGAAACAGTGAAATACCTGTGATGCTTTCTGAGTATTGTTTGTGGATTTTTTTTATAAAGCTCCAATATGATGTATACATAGACACAAAATGAAAGTATTAAGGAAAACTCATCATTATCACTATAAAAGAATAGCTCCTTCTAACTCTAAAAAGAATAAGAGAGGAGTTTTTAGGATGACTCTGCACACATATGCAGTTTTTGTGCCTTTAGACAGCTTGTTGAACATCTTTCATTTTTTCTTCAGAAACATTTATTTCTGGAAAGCTTCAATGTCTTGCTTAATTGTAAGTATCCATTGCATTTTACCCTTAGCTGTATTTTCTTAATGGAAGCAATCACTGTTATCTTTGGAATGTGTTTGATGAGGTAATCTTTATAAGCAAAATAAGATCTGCTTTTCTTATAAAGTCCACATCCAAGTTCATTTATATTTTATTTTAGAAAATTTGTTTTCATTTTATATACTAAATCCTACCAAGATATATGTATGCATTCCATAGTAATTTTACCATTAGACTCAACAAACTAAATAACATATCATTTGTTTTTATTATAGAGCATTCTTAAATAAAATTTTCTAATGTATAGGTGTTCCAGATAATTTAATAGAAAAGCAACTCTACATACAACAAATTTAGTTATAATAATTGTAATACTATGGTAAAATATACTATTTGTTTACGTGTCAATAGTAGTAACATACCACAGTCTGTGTTGTATCTCAGCTTTCAAATCTGCCTTTCTAACTAAAAAGCCACCAAAATATTTAAAATTGACTCTTAATCTTAAGCAGATGATGGCAAAAAGTTCTGAACATTTTTCTTCTATTACTTATTGAAAAAACAAATGAATTTTTGAAACATAATTACTGAAATTCTTTTATAGACTATTTAGATCATGAAGTATATTATACAGTTATTTTCAGTTGGCAAGAGTAATCCAATCATCATTAATTTAAAAGTCAAGAAGATATTTGTTTTTGGGGTTCAAATTAAAAACTTCTCATTAAATCTATATTCATATTCCATGCTAACTTCATAAAACTATCTATAAATTGTTCCAAAAATCACTACAATAAAAATGAGGGTTATATTATGGACAAGCTATTGTCAAACATCTCAAATCTGGATAAACCAAGTCAAATGATGACAGGAATAAATCATACCTTTGCTTATGAACAATTTTTAGATTTGTCTGGTAACAAATATGATTCTTTAAACCCCCACAGAGTCTAATCGTCATTATCTTATGATCAAAATCAATAATATTCTTGAAAATATTTTTTTCTGAAATAATTACCATTTGATTATTACTGCGGATTTTTCTCTTTTTAATTTTGTTAATTAAAATAATAAAAGCATACTGCAGAGAGCAAATTTCAAAATTTCTTATATTTGTAAAAAAAAAAAAAACTAGTTTTGAAGAGCCATATATATTTTAAAACATCTAAGGGATTCCATCAGCTTTTCTACTTCTGAGATTTTAGTGAGCATTTTTAAATTACTATTTATATTAGATAAGTTATTTAAGCCTCATCAAGCAGAATATTTTTGAGCAGATCCAAATAAATTGCTAAGATTATGTGTTATCTGCGGATTTTAAAGAGTGATATTATTTTTCAGGTCAGAATATTATTTTCATTGCTTCAAAGAAAGATTCAAATTTGAGCTTAATCAGCAAGAGACTGAATTAATAATTTTTGCTTTAATTTCCTTTGTATTTTCAAAATCCTATATTAATTTATTATTCAATCACTCAATATATAATCATTGTCATAGAAGAAATTATGATTCTTTTTAGTGAAACCAGGAACAGACTTGTTTGTATACACAACATATTCCTCAAAAGAACTTTATTCCTCAGTTACTGGATGACTTAAAATCCAATTTGACAATTTTAACATTTAATAATTATTTGAAAATTGGGTTTTAGATTAGTTTTAAATAATGAACATTAAATTTCCTACAAACAATTGGGTTACGGTTATTTTTTAATGTTATTGTCATTTGAACATTATAATGTCTGTTCAACAATTTGCATCAGAAATACTATTCTAAGTATAAGATTAAATCAAAAATTTTCCTCGTTTTGGCTAGAGAATTTATTTTAATCAATTTTCAGAAAAAAGTAAATATATCATTTTCAACACAATCTCCCTGATTTTTAATACACTTTGTCCATTGGTCAATAAGATTTCATATTTCTTTCATTAAAAAAATATTTTATGCTGAGTTGTGAGCCATGAATACACTATTATCTTTACCTCTTCATCAGATGCAAATATTCATTCTTATAGGGCTTTTTATGGAGGAATACACAAGTAATAGTCTGATGAGTCTAGCACAGAACTATAGAAAGAATGCTTGACCATCTCAAAATGAAGTTTTTTGGTGACTGTTGACAATATGGGAGTGGTGTGTAGATGTGCATTTTTATATTAAAACACAACAACTTTGGATAGCAATCTTCTACACTTTGGCTAAATTTTAGGCTTCAGTTCTTCAGCAAACATCCCACTATAATAAACACTATTGATTAATGAACTTTTTTTATGATAATGTTTTATGATAATGTTTCATTCTTGATCCTTGTGAAATCAAAAAAATTGTGAGCATCAATTTTCCAACTGATAGTTAATTTTTTGAATTTTTTTTTTGTTTAGCAAATGACAATGTTTTCATTCCCTACTATATCCTTTACTCTCAAACTCATAATGATGATTCTATTTAAAAGCCTAATCTTTTTTAGAATATCAGTTCAAATTTTATTACCAGATATTCAAACACCTATATTTGTGCCCTTTCGATAACCATCTCACACAAATTTTTTAAAACCCAGGTCTGTTATGGACTATTACATAAACAGAGACATAACTGATTTGCAAATGATTTATCACACAATCCACTATCATTTTTATTTATAAAATCAGTTCATATGCATATGAGCATCTGGATTACTCATGGTTGACATTGATATGATATTCCTTAAATTCTCTATACATTAATACATACTTCTTCATGGCAAAATACTTTTTTCATACAAAGTCTTCAATAAGTATTGGAATCACATATGCACTTCAACTACAAAATAAATCATGGCATGCTGCTCTTTTGTGCAAATCACAAGTGGAACAGGTATTGTTTCTTTCACTGCAGTCACACTTGAACCCTTCAAAACTGAAAAGCAGTATCTGACAAGGCAATATTCTATGAAAAGCAATGCCAAAATATTGTGCCATAGTTCATTTTAATAAAACTGGAGTGGATACTTTTTTACTCATCCTTGCATAACCCGTAAAATAATAATATTTTGAGCTTGAGTGTGTCTATTTCCTTTGTAATGATTTTGCGTATAATCTTACACATTTATACACTAAATATACATATTTGTAAAACAGAGAACTCTATGTTCACTGTTTGTGAAACAAAGTATTACAAATTCATTATTCAAACCAACATATGAATTAAAATCTTTAAAAATAACAGTACTGGTCTTTTATACTTTTTTGATATAATAACACTATCCAACAAGAAATAAATGTTTTGATTTTCTGAATTCTCCGGATATGTACCATTGTGCAAATATTTTTATCATGATTAGTCTTTTGCTGATACATGGAAGAATTTCAAGAATACAAAAACTAAGATTTCATAGCAAATCCAACATTATTAATCCCTTTCACTTGATAATCTGAACTTACAAATACCTGTTTAACTAATCTTATTTTCTCTTGGAGTTGAGATTCAGTAAGAGCAGTTATATCAATTTTAAACTTTGATAATTATTTAGTCATATGCGCTGTTTTACATACAGATCTTTAATCAAGAAAAGTTTATAAATTCTATGTATCTATGTTTGGAAAAAAAAACCTTCATGTTTTGCTACTGTTAGTGACATAATAATCATTTTAATATATTAAATAGTAATCCATCAGTGACGATAACCTAACCAAATTTAATTAGATTATTTTTAACCCACATGGATTAGATTTTTTCGTATTTATTTAAGGTAGTGATCCTTTAATAGTACTGTCTAAATATATAATCATTTTAAGCAAAATTCTTGTTCCATATCTAGTTCTGAAGCAATTCACTAGTAATCTTTCTGATTTGTGCAATATTACAATTAAAAACTTCCAGTAGTCAAGTGTTGGTGGCCAGCACAGCTGCCTTACAAGCAGTTGTTCCAGTTTAGTGGGTTCACTTCCTGGCCGATGCTATGACACATGAAAAAAAATTTCCAGTATGGTAAATTTATTCCCATTAATGTTTTCTCAAAAGTAAGTAAGGGCTTTGCATATTTATTCATACTATATACAAAAAAAAATTGTAGTCAGAATTGTTGTGTGGACAATAAAAATAATGAAATATTGCAACTCAAATATACAAACCCACTGTCACTATAAAGCAGATGGGCAAAAAAATCTCATGATAACATGATAATAAAGTAAAAAAAAGATATAGAATGAGAAAATGAATATAATGCCTAGTCATTGATAACCAATCATTTTATTCTATAAGATAGTTAGTGATAATCTTGCAGTTTCATTATCCAAATATATGAGAACTCTTGTCAGTAGCTTGAGTTTAGCAATCAGCACACAAAAGTAAATATTTTAATTAAAAAATAATGTAGCTCAAACGAACCACTTCAGATAAATAAACTTGATAGGTATATTCTGTGTAATCTGTATTAAAGAATTTAATAGAATTCAGTCTTCAACTTGAGGGCTCAAATATCACAAGGCTTTCTGAAAAACTTGTTTTATACTGAATGAATACAGGGGGAAAAGTTCTACTTATAACAGGTTGAATTTATATAAGCTTATATTGTGAAGAATAAATAAATATAGTAGACCTTACAAGAGAGTGGTATAATCGGATAATATCAAATTGTCAATAAAGGCATAAAAAATCAGAATGGTTAATGTGTATCTCATCTGACAAGAAAAATAATTCCATGAATTGCATGTATAATAAGATGTGAATTGATATTTGAATTGGTGAAAAGAATTTCATGAATTGCATGTGTAATAAGAGATGAACTGAGTTTTGAATTGATGAATAGCTGGATATGATAGACTTGGAAACAAAGAAATACACTGATTTAGAAAAATAAAAGTATAGTTAATTGTTTGACAGGTAATAAGATCACTGGTGGTTTTTTTTTTTAAATTTAATCGTAAAAAAAGAATATTAGCTTTTGAATTACTCATTTTAATTAAAAAGATGAGAAATTATTATCTTTTTAAATGAATATATCCTCTTTCATGGAAGAGTGAATATTTAAATTAAAGGTTATTCAGACAAAATTCTTCAGATAATTTATACTTGATAGATATATGCTTAGTAATCTGTACTTAAGACCTAAATATTTTTAAGAAAATATAGAATTGACAAGGCAAATCCCAAAGAGGCATGTCTACTACTGAAATGGACTTCCCACTAAAGAATAAAATATTTCAACATTCTCATTATCTCTTTACTTGAATAGCATTCCATTAATTTTTTTTTCTCAGTGATGAAAGCTTTTATCCATCAAAAAGTCAAAATATACAGCAGTTAAAAAGGTTGAGATGATAACATGGTAAAATGAAATTCAAGTACAATATGGTGAAGGGGAAGGGAATACATATGAAATGGGAAGAGGATATGGAAAGGGTATGTAATCCAGGCAAAGAAGAGTCTTTGGTAAGGAGTAATGTTGATAGGCTTGGTTTGCCCTGGTGGATTGATAGGAGGATCCATATGTGACATTGACTTGGGAGGAATAGCTATATGTTAAGTCTTGAGAGGTTTCAGGGATGGATGAGATTTCTGAGCTATGCTTAGATGCAACAGGCTGATTTTTGTCTTTTGTAGATGAGTTTTTTCCATTGTACTTAGAATGGCATTATGATTGGTCATGTTGTTCTTTTTGACTTGATTTTTACCTTTGATAGAATAAACCGCAGCCTGAAAGGGAGGAAGATCCAGAGGGTAAGGAGATGGAGACTTTGAAATAAGTTCTTTGGGAATGATGTTTTTAGTTAAGTCTTGTTTGAAATTCGATTTGGATAAAATTTGGGTAAATTTTGAAGGTTTTAGTTCTAGTAATTTAGGTCTCTGCACATTTTTTCCGCTAGGGGCAGTGGCCATCTTTAAACCATTTGAAAAAATGGAAAGCAATATGAAGAAAACAATTTTGAAATGGAAAAATTAAATATATTGATGTAAAAGTAAAAAAAAAAACATTGGAAAACTTGTTATTAATAATTTTAGTTGAGTAATGTTGAGTGGAATTTTAGGCTGTTAGTTACCTCAGAGGAGAGGGTGTCTGAAAAATAAGATCGTTAAAAATTGCCTAAATAACTGGAACAACACAAAAAACTTTATAAACAAGTTCTGATTGACAAGGAAATTGAAATAGAAGAACTATTTAATAGTCTAAGATGGAATAAAACCCTTTATGATTCATAACCCTGTTGAACCACCCACCAAACAGGGAGGGAAATGAGGTAGTTAAATGCTGATAAGCACAAGGTAGACATAGGAAAATTATATTAAAAATGCACTAAAACAGATTTAGTGAATGAAAGAATATATAAAATAATGCCTTTAAAGGGCCAAATAAATATAAAAGGCACATTTCACTGCTGCAACACCAACTTTTCAGAGCCATTCTGTGCGAGCTGTGAGGAGGATGACTTTCCAATAAGAACTCCACCTATGTAACTACATTCTATTAATATTTTATAACAATCTGATAACTTCATCAAATTTTGCTTCATTCATTAGCTATGTAATTCTATAAGTGACATTAATATGCTTCCAAGAAAAAAAAAATTATTTGACAATTTAGCACAGGAGATGATAATCATAGCACTCCAACTTATCAGCTAAACTGGTGTTATAATTTGGGGAGAGCACACATTAATATTCACTGGTTAATATGTAAATTTGTAATTTACATATTCCACTTCCAGGAAAATTTAAAGAAGCATGGTTTATCACTAATAACATCAATGCAATAAACAAAAAGACTATTGTGTAGCTTTGTCCCAGAAGTGTAATAAGTAATTGTGAATTTACATACTAACCAGAAAATGTTAATATCATGTTTTCTGCAAATAAAAACACCAGTATAAGTTGGAATGCTATGATTATCCCCCCCAGATAGAAAGCAATGCTTAGTAAATTATATGTTAAATTGTCACATAAAATTTAATACTTTCTTGGGAAGCATATTAATGTTACTTAAAAAATAATCTGATAAGTTATGCTTTAATTTAAAACAAGGGATGATCAGCAAACTATGTCAGATGCAGAATATGATCCTAATCATTTACTTCTTTAGATAGAATTAAAAATATAACTTAAACCGCATGAAATAAAAAAAAAATCATACAAAAAATAATGGACAACCAGAAACATCAGACTTTCAAATGTTCTTTAATAATTAAAATGGCCTAATATTTATTAATTCTGTGAAAAAGGTCAGGCTTGTATTAAGAATGGATCTTTGGAAGTAGTTTAGTACAAACAAAATAATATCTTAAAAACAAACATTATATGTCAGATGCAATGTTTGCAAAAAGTAATTTTGCTACATGAACATATAAGACCGAATTGAAAATTACTTAAAAACTTGAATATGATTGCTGAAAAGATACATGAAAATTTGTTAGGAATTCCAGAAACATGCTAAAAGCAATAGTCATCACGATTGTATATCTTTCTAATGAATTAAAAATAATAATAATGAACATTTTTTAGGAAGAATTGTTACAAACAACAGCTGAAATAACAAGCATAGAAAGAATATTGTTGTCATCTTTACTATGATTAATGCCAACCTTATACATGAAAAACAGTTGTTGAAAATAATCTAGAATAAGATATATTTTGATGGAAACAAATTAAGCTATATAAAAGAGTTTTGGTGTTGATGGAATAATAGTTAAAAAAAGATATGGGATCAAATGTAAATAAAATCATTCATCAAATTTGTCAGAGGATTTGGAGAAGCAGGACATTGCCAAGAGACTGAGGTCATTGTATCCTTATGCTACTTTATAAGAAAGCAATATAACTGATTATAACTATATAATAATAACCATGATTTCATGTACAAGTAAACAATATTTGGCATAACTAGTGAACATTTAAAGTCTTTCACAATATCATTAGAATTATGCCTAGAAGAAAAATGAGAGAACACATATTACAATTCACTAAATGATTAAAAAAGCTGGGAAATATAATATTAAAATATAAACTTATTAAAAACCTTTTGATAAAATAAATTAAAAATAACTACAAAAAATTGCTTTAGACTTGGTGAGATCTTTGCATCTTGTGCAACCTATTCAAAAATTTTATAATCTATTTCTGCAACAGTCAAAATTTGAACAACTGGATTTAAGATGCAGATAGAGAATATATACTTTCTCCGATGTTTTTAACATTTGTAATTTATCATGTGCAATAAATGTTGAATTCTGGGGTGGTGGAATAGCAATAGATGGGAAAGGGTATTTAAATAATTTAAGATAAATTGATGACATTTTGATTTTTATCAATGGCAAAAAAGTTAATAAATGTCATGGAAAAACTATCAGAGGAGAGCAAGCAGCATGTCTTGGAAATAAAATCTTAAAAACTAAAGTCATAGTCTTAGATTATGCCAATAACATTTTACCCAAAATTAGAAGTGCTTCAAGTTTTGAAGTACTCTGTCTTATATAGTCAACAAATCAAGATGATCAGAAAATACTTAGAAAAATTGCCATAGCAAAAAAAACTGATAAAATATGGAAAAATAAAACATTTCATGTGCCAGCCAATCAAAATTGATCAAATGTTTAATTTTTCCATTTGCCACTTATGCAACTGAAACTTGGATATTCAAAAATCAGATCAAGAAGAGGATAGTTACATTTGAGATGTATTGCTGCTACTGGAGAATCCTTGTAAATTTATCCACACTGACCACAGAACTAATGTGGCTATTATAGAACTTAAAATTATCAAGAGTGTATAAGAACGTGTATAATGGCATATTTCAAATGCAAAATGAAGGGACTCAATATTATAAAAAGACTTGTCATTAAGAGAATGACCATTTACCATTCTTAAGCTTACTTTCAAATCTGATGAGCATATTATATTATGCACAGCAGTGGTTATGAGGTTCATGAGATGATGCATAGGATCGAAAATCATGAAGTATGGAGGACAATGGAATACTTCACCTGATGCATCACCTTTTTTTGAGAGTTTCAGACTGAAATGATGAAATGATTATATTAATGTTTAATGCTGTACCCAGCCTTTTCTAATGATTCTTTTTAAACATTATTATTTGATAATAAAATTTTCTTAAATCATTTTTTGTTTTGTTTTCTTTAAATCTGAAATTCATTTATGAACAGTATTTGGCATGTGCTTCTTTTCGAGTAAATTTGTAATTAGTTTTTCTTTTTAATAATTTATTAATCATTTTAGTATTATTATTCTTAGAAATAATTACTAGCTTGACATCTCTGTCATATTTCTTTTGTTTATCCTAAACAGCTTTATTTGTATTTGACAAGTCTAACAAATGATTTTTCTTAAATAAACATTCCTATTGTGTTCAATTGTTTCTAAATATTTTGTAGCATTTCCTAAACAAAAGCTAACATTTTAAAGGTTGGATATTTAGATTGACCCTGTGTGTAGTAGAAGATCACTAGTCAATTACACAGATATGAGGCTTAAGAAAATGGCCACCCTGAGGGGCTCTCTCAATTAAGATGTCACAAGGGGTCTGACATCTGCCAATCAGAACTCTTGTCTTATCTTGTATTACTGAACAATTGTTTCATTTCGGGGGTGGAGTAGTTTGTTTTACTTTAAACTTAAAATTGTTTTTACTTAGCCTGCTGAGATGAGATTTAAATTGTACAAAGGTTGGAGTGGTTGAATTCAAGTCTAATTTTCATCAATGTCTTCAAGTAATTGCACTAGAGGAATGTTTGACTAGCTGTCCCAATTGTATCTATTCACACCCTTGCTTTTGCTTTTAAACCATCAAAATTTCTACTCTACAGACCCAGTATAATTCAACTTTTTTAAAATTTCCATCATCTTGATAAAAATATCTTCAAACATGACACCCAAAGGAACACCTGGCGCTTCATAGTAATTTACCATCTGCAAAGATTGCCACAACATGTTAATAAAAAAAGAAGAGAGCTAATTTTAGATTTAAAAAAATAATACTGTAGTTATAATATATATAGAAAGATAATATATATATGTAAAATGAACCTTTTTCTGTAGAAGTTAGGCATCTGCCTGCTAACATGGGCTTTATTCCAGTCCAGGAAAACTCGAATTTTTTTACAGATTTTTATTGATGATGAAGATTTTTTTTTTCTTTTTGAGATAGTCGCTAAATATGGTAAATGGGTATTTAACTATCTTAGCTAGATATCCGAAGTTGGAAAAAACGCTCAAACTTTCACTACTCGACAACTGGGAAATCTGATAATAATGACTTTGTTTCTATATAATGGAATGTTGGAGACGCATTTGTTTTAAAGTGACTCATTAAAAAAATATTTTTTTTCTTTTTATATATAGAATGTGTATACATATTATGATATAGTCGGGAGTTCATAAGTTTGAGCACTGGAGGTGAAAGAGCTGGGCCAATTTCGAGTCTGTTACTCTACACCAAGCAATACAAGGCATTTTAATGATATAAAAGGCTTATTAAAACTTGTAATTCTTAATATTGAGATTTTGGAATAAATTAAATCAAAAAAGATCAAACTACCACTGATGAGCAAATATTATTGTTTATTTGTAGTACTCTATTATCTAGTTATTCAACTTGCCTTCAATCCACATAAATAATTTAAATTATTGTCTGAAAGTCCTGATGTTAGTATTTTACTTCTATATATGGATGACCTCCCCCCCCCCCCATGGTTAAACTATTACTATTATTATTTTAAATTCAACTTTATTTATATTACCTTTCTTACTGATTGTTATGTTTGACAGAATAACCTTATTGATTAGAGACTCATCTTAAATTCAGTATTTCAAAATTCTAAAGGTTACCAGTTCAAAATGGAAAAAGAAGAAGAATACCATTCCAAATTATGGGTTTCATACTAATCTCTGTGTTATTACTGTTAGATGTATTTAGAAAGGTATAAGTAAACTTTGCATTTTTTTCAAAACATTTAAATAATTCCAAGTAGTTAATGAAAATAGTTCAACATATATCTATCAGTTAATAAAGAGTTCAAATATGCACATAAAAGTTAAGCAATCTTTTAGAAATTATTCGTATCCACACATACCATATACAAATTTAAGCTAATATTGACATATACTTCTGTATATATAAAGTAATGTTCATAATTTAATCTCAAAAATCCATTAATGGAATAGAGTTAATGATTTAAAAGCAGATTATTGTTCATTCATGAAATGATTATATCATTCAACACAATAATGATAATTCCAATAACAGCATATATGTTACTTTGTTTAGAATATGATGATTGCTTATTAAAAAGACCCAAAGAATTTAAAAAAAAACAAAACAATATTACACAACTTTAATGTTTACTATTTATTGAAATCATAAATACAATGTATGCAGTATGTAAAAAAGACAAACCTATGTTATAGTGTTTTTATTTTTTCTACAATTTTTCATAACGATATTCATTTACAATTATCATTTGTTTTTATTAGTTATGATCTGAATTGATGTATGTAAATAGTAATTGCTGAAATTAATATTTAAAATTTAGAATGAACAGAGCAACCTTTAAATTTTATAATTAGTTTCAATCTGCTCTTTTCCCCACAATACATTAATAAAATAATGCATGCCTTTAATATATATATATATTAATTCTAATATTATCACAGATAAAAGATGAATTCATAGTATTGTTTCTGGGAGCTTCCATATAATAAAAATATAATAACTAAATAACTGACATTTCAGTACAATAACAGTAAGAAGCTCTGAGGAAAGTACTTGTTCTTGTACTGAAACATCAGCCATATAGCTATTATATTTTTATTACATGGAAGCTCCCAGAAATAATACTATGAATTCATATATATATTATTGTCATCAGCCCATTTAAGGTGCAATGGAAAAGTAGAAAATTCAAGAAGTAAAGTTCCTGGATAATTTTTCAAGAGTAAATAAGTTTATTAAATAGAGTTAAACTGTTGGACTTCACTTATAGTTAGATGCTTAACATTACTTGACTTCCAGGACACTTATGCATATTATTATATAATAACCCACTATAAGGTGAAATCTTTTCAATATTTCTTCATAATAATCTATTAATTATTTTTTTCTATAATGAAATAGCATGTTTTTCAGCTTATATTGGTAATTTTTTTCTGTAGATGCTTTCATCTCTCTGTTTCCAATCAAATGCCCTACTCATCAATCTGTGTACAAACAAATCCTTTTGACTTGCAACATTCCTGTGTGACAAAATTTTCGAATTAAATGTTTTTTTAATTTTTTGAATAAAATGGCATAGTCTTCATAAATGTAAATCTAAATGTATAAAATATAATTGTGCCATTTTAACATTCTTCCATTCTAATTGCTTTAGATGACACCAGTTAGCGAATATGAATTTAATTGTTTTTTTTTTGTTTGTATTTGTTTTGATGTTTCTTGGCAATGAGAGTCTATTAAATCTTAATTTAGTTTTAGTAAATTATATTACTAAACCTATCCTATATATAAAGACAATCCACCACTTTAATACCTGCAAATGTCTTACAGATAGCATTATAATAGAGCCAAGTTATTTACAAACAGCTATTTCACTAATTTTGTTTATGTTGGCCCCATTCAAAAATAGGTAAACATCCATACATTGATATCAATATTACCTGAAAAAAAAGAGTTTACTTTAAAAAATTCTCAACTATATAAAACTAAAACAACCAGATTTGAATCTTAAGTTATGGACAGCCTTTTTTTTTTGCCTTCAAAGGAGTGAATTTTGTTTGAAATTTTAATTATCTTAAGATCTTTGACTAAGTAAGACTTTTAAAACCTAGAAAAAAAATCCACAAAAATTAATTTTGAAAAAGCTATATCACTTTTTTATGTTAAATATTTAGCAAGCTTTTATAATGTCAAAGATGTGACGTTTTTATAATTTTTTTTCATAATTTAAATATAAGATCTTTCAGTACCTTAAGTTTTTAAAGTAATTAATATACAAGTAAATCAAAAGCCTTTTGTAATTAGTTCACATTTATTATATATGAATTATTTCATTTGCTAATTATATGAGATCCATTATGTAAAGTCTTTTCTAAACCCTAAGTGCTTTTTTGTCTGCACTGTCTAACTTAAATATCTCCTTAATTTTTTAAAATTCTTTCATTCTTTTTATTTTCTACATATATGCAGCATAACATAATGAAAATAATAAATATTTTAATTAATTTAAGGAAATACAAACAAAAATAAAAACAAACACAATTACTTCACTTTACAACTCCTTTAATATTTCAATCAGAAGATTGGTTTTCATCTGAAATTACAGAAGTACAATATAATATAAAGTTAATAATATGCTCTGTAGTGCAAAATATAAAACAAGGTTTGAAAGAATTTACAATCATTTAACTGCTAAAAAGTAAAACTATGACCCAGGTTTTCAGTTAACAATTATCTTCAAAGTTAAATCCATATGTGCTAACCATAATTATTATTAATCAACTGCTTACATGCACAGAATATTTTAAAAAATTATTAGTTGTGTGACACTTTTTCATAATATATTACTTTTCATATTTTAATCTATAGAATGTATTATTACATTCTATATTACAAGTATTCTTTCAATGAGTATTAAAATTATAAATTATATGTATAAAAAACTATAATGCTACAATCCTATCACGTGAGTGTCTTTTTTCAAGTATGTTTCCCCCCCCCCCTACATTGCTATGAATCATTTTCCCATGTTATCAAAAGTTTTCTTATTTCATTTTATTTTTTATGTGTATGTGTGTACATTTCATCAATACATATTTTTGTGCATGTGTGTACATTTATTTAAATTCTGTTTTACTATTTTTTACATTAATATATATAAATGTATATTGTTATTTTTCAGATTTTCATTTTTTCTTATATCTTTAAAAGTAATCCCCCACCGCTATTTTTTACCTATTTTTTTTTCATATGTCATAGCATCTGCCAGGAGGCGAACCCACAACAATCATCTGCAACCAACTGCTTGCTTGCAAGGTGGCTGCGCTGACATCTCGGCTAACAATGCTTGACATTTTATAATTGTTATATATAGAGCTTGCAAAAATCTCAGATCAACTATAACAGAGATTTGTTCTTAAGTAACTTAAAACCTTTTTTTAAAAAGTTTTCTGTAATAAGTTATAAAAAATTATAAAAGTCCCAAGAACTATTACTCCAAAATTATTTATCTGAAAATAAAATTATTTCATTGTGTACATTTTTTTTTAAAAAGTGAAATGTTAATTGACTATCTATTTAAGCAATTCCCCAATATATAAATAAATTGCACACATACAATTTATGACCCAAGGTTTGTGATGCTGGTATTTTAGTTGTATTTATATATTGGACTATTTCCATCATCTAATATCAAATATTGAATGTCTTTAAAAAAAATTAAGTTTATTTAAATTTTCCAATTACATTCAACTATTAGTAATAGCACACAGGTTAGTATATGCATATTTTGAGAGGTATTTTTCTCCTCTCTTCTTCAGTTGTTGCTGGCCTATTAAATGATGGAAATACTTCAATATGACAATTTATGATACATATTTTTAAGTGTTTGGTTTTATCAGTATATCTTTCACTTTAGCTCAATTCTATTGCAACCAAGCAGACTGACCTCTCTCATCATGGATGTATTTGAAGCATCTGCTTCACTTTTAGCAAGATATACATAGCACATGTTATAATTTAACTTCATATACACATTTTTTAGGTGTACTTAGATTTAAATTCATGTATATATTTTTATCTATTCCAATACTCCTTTCTGAAACATATAACCATACATGTGAAAAATATAAATAGTCCCTAAGATGTACATTATATGCTAACACAGAACAAGTTAGCACAGATCATAATCTTTTATATATATCTTCATCATTTGTTTTGTATTATATATGCAGCAAATTACTATATTTTGATTTAAATGTCAAACTTGCTGCATTCACAACTTTGACATAAACCACTTTATGTATATATTATAACCAATAAAAGTCTTATTATTATTAGGATGAAAAGGCAAATACTAGGAATGCCACCTGAGTCCTTGAGACACAATACTTTGAGAAAATAGGTAGTCTAGAACTATTTTGTCAGACCATAGTATGCCTTTCACATGTTACGGATAGCAAGAGTGGATATAGAGGATGGAGCTAAAAACACATGTCATCCATATGAAATCTGCAGTCCAACCCACGTGAGCAGATGATGAGAGAGTTGGGATGACTCTTCAGGGTATATACTGCTTCCAACCATAGAGGATGGTTGAAACAGCTTCTTCAGGTATTAAATTTTATAAATTGGACTTGTAATGAATCCATAGGGTTTGCACCTGTAAGACTTCAATTTGCACAAGCAGTACCTTGATTGTATAAAAGCACATTACCCACTATCCCAGAAAATATTGATAAAAGAAGAGATCAAGTAGAGGCAAGGGCAAAATTGGAACACTGTGCCAAGCTCCGGACACTGACAAGTTTAAAAAAGGAGATAGGGTATGGGTCAAAGTGAACCTCGTGAGTCAAACTGGGAAACATATTTTTAAAAAGTTCCAAAACATGTACAATCAGCCTTACCATATCACCTGAAAGGATGACACAAATGCCTTCACTTTAGAAAATAGTGAAGGAGAAAGGGATACTTATAATGCTAGGTCCTTGAAATGATATAAGACCAGGATGTGGTTTAGAAGGTCTCTATAAAGATTGATGTATGAAGAATAAAATAAGTTCAAACCCCTATTTTATTATTTTCCCCTGGCCCCGGTGGTATTGTACCATTTATATATGGTACAAATATATGTTTAAAATTTTATAATATTTAAAATAAAAAAAACCTTCAAAGAGAGTAAAATGCAAAAGTCATTTAAGAGACAATATTTAATTTTTTTTTAAATGTACAATGAAAGTTAATCTTTGTTTCTTATTTATCTATGTAATTTAATCAAAATAATGTTGATATTGGAAAGTGCATTCAGATTAATTAATCCAGATAGTGAAAAGACATTCCACACACAGATTACAATCAAAGTTTTAAAGCTAATTAAAGATGGCAGAAAGAATTTATATATATATAAAGAACTTTGTAGTTAGAAAATATAAATTAAATGTACAAAATTATAGAATAATAAAACAAAAGATAAAGAAAATATGTGCAAGACTTTTCAAAAACAATGTGGAGTATAAAAGGAGTGGACAAGTTGGGAAGGAGTCTTTTTTCACCTGTGTGTTTTTGGCAAGTTCACATGTGCAGCATTTTTTTTATGAATTAAGAATAAAAATGTTGCCACTTAGATCTAAACTGAACATATTCTCCATGTGTGAGTAGAACAGATCATTCACTGGCACCTTCTCTCGGAAAAAGTCACCTAAACCTTCATCTAGTCTTGCCTCAATAAGGATCAGAGATATGGAAGAAATGAAATGATAAAAAACAGTACTGCAGTCTATCCATTGAAAGGAATCAGACTTCTAAGAAGATCAATCACCTATGTAAACACTTGAAACTTACCAATAAGTTAATGACCATAACATCTATCTATATAAAAGATTTGCAAACTGAATTTTAAATAATAAACTGTTATCATGGATAAAAAGAAAAGAGACATTAGCTAATACTTCAAAGTGAGATATTTGAATCCAAATGGTTAAAGTAATTATCTGAGTATGTGTGTGTTTCTTTCCAATGTTATAATTTTATTATTATAGGTGTTTAAATGTTTAATGTGTTGTAATAAGTCTTTAATAATAATATAAAACGTTCATTGTACATGCCTAATTTTTAGTTAGTTATGTTGTTAATTTTGAGAGTTAGATTTTTATTATTTGGTTTTAGAATAGTGTATAAATTACTTTGCCAGTATGCTTATTTCTTAATCAAGTCCAGAAAGAATTTTTTTTTTAAAATAAATTGACGGGAAATCTTAATCCTGATCTTGTAATTATTGCTTTATAAGTTACAGTGTACTCAATGCAGAACCAGTGAGTCTAATGACTTTGGTGCCCTCTTTTATAAATTAAAAACTGATTCTGCCAGCAGTTGAAATTGTAATAATTCTTAGGTCAAGTTAATCAGGAAATATAGCTATGTTTTTAGAAATAGGAGCAAAATATTTTTCTTCTTCATAGCTTGATTACCTCACACATTCTAGTGCGTAATTTAAGGCCTATCAAAACATGAAAAATGTTACAATAAAGACACATGACACAACCCTCTGGTTACATTTCAGTTGAGACTTTAACAATATTTTAAAAGAAAATACACTGATACGTAGATGCATATTTAAGATACTTCAGGCTTGATTCTCCTTTTCTGCATCTAGAATATACATTAAACATTAATAAATATATTCTCTACATTTACATATTTTAATAAGACTAAAAAATTGGTTTTAAGTTCTATGTTATATTAATTAGATTGAATAATTATCTCAGGGTTTTAACAGCATATCATAAATTACTATCCTTAAAACTAGAATCGTATAAATTATGGAAAATGAGTTATTATTGATATGAGTAAATATCAAGGAGATTTTATTGTGTCTACTCATAGCTCAAGTGAATAAAAAGTTATGATTGAAATTGTATAAATAAATTAAAGAATATTTTTTTTAAACAACATATAGTAAATTATAAGATCATGTGATCATACTTTATTTATTTTGAAAACGTGTGGATGATGAATCTTAAATAATTAACTACAAAAAACCCTAGATAATTAATAATTATAAAATTAATTTTATTAACAATAAAATAAAAATTTAAATATTTAAAAAAAACATAAGTGTAATAACAATAATGATAAGATATCTAAAAGATGATAAATAATATTGTAATACTACACTTAATAAATACTTGCTACTTTAATAATAAATAGCTGTGCGATATATGGGAACAGGATGTGATAACAAAAACATTCCATTGGAGAAGGTTGTGTAGCATTTAACTTAAATGCTCAAGCATTAACAATAAGCAAAATAAATTAAAGAATATTTCTTTTAAACAACATATAGTAAATTGTAAAATACACAAACATAAAAGGAGATGGTCATGTGATGTTTATTGGCTTAATAAGCAAAATATGATAATGTTTTATTTCATCTTTAATTAAAGTAATAATAATCTTTTCTTATAGGTATCAGATCATAAACTAAATCCTTTTATAAAAGATCAAATTATTTATTAAGCCAGCTTATATCTTATTCTTATAAAAGTATGACTTTAACTTGACCTGATTATCCCAGGTGCTGATGACATTACATAATATGCTTATCAAACTTATATTATGATTAAAATTATAATAAGGTATTGTTAAGAGTTTCTCTCAACTAAAGAATAATATTTATGTGGTTATCAATGCCCTAAGTGTGATCAAATAGACCATCTAATCTTTGTAGACTCATGTAAGTACCTCTTTAGCCAAAAAAATAAGAATGGTAATCTTAGCAAATATGTATACTCTAGATACCTTTATTATATAAAAAACATGGGTATATCAAAAGATCAATAAAACATTTAAAATATTAAATATTATTTTGGCCAGAAATGATTTTATATTTACTTAAAATCTAGTACAACTGATCTTGAAGGTACAGCAAATTACTAACACACATTTATACCAAATTACACTCATAAATACAATATACTACCTTTATCTTCTTTATCATTCCTTTATTTTTTGAGATCTCTTATAGAACAATAACACTTTAAATATTATAATATTAAATAAATCCAATAACTATATTATATCCTTCAAATTATAGTTCTTGGTCTTTAAAACATGTCCAAGAAATAATTCCAGATACAATCATTTAAGTATTCACAATTATCAATCATTGTCATTTTAAGGTTGAAGGGATCATAATAGATAAGTTTAACAACACTTAATCTGAATTTGTAAGTACAAATCTACACAGTCAGTTTCCAAACAATATTTGACAAGTTTATAATTATTTGTTTTATATTCCTTAGGTATTAAATGCAGCAATTTATTTTTAAGGTATAGTTTTCATTGATTATAAAATCTCAAAGCATATTTTTGAGGATAAAATATTGATAAATATAAATCTGTTTATTAATAGTCATTTTTATAATAATTATCCATAATCTTAAATTATTGTGATCATTATAGTATTTAATCTATTGGATGCATTAGTTTTAAACTAATATCTGAAGCTTTAAGTAGTTTTTCATAAATATAATATAAAGCAATCCATTAATTCATATTAGCTTTATAATATTCATCTGAAGTTTTACGCTGATATAGAGAATATAAATTCCATGCAAGTAATTTCTGTTTTGGAGAAAAGATGAATAAATAATATAGTTTTTTTAAAAAAAGCATTCCATGAAATATTCTTAAAAGTTTTGTAGTTAAAATTCAAACATTTGATTTTCATTTCTTTTAAATTCATTATTAAATGATTTACACTGTTAGACAGTTTCTTCATTCAGGAAAAGATAGAGGAGCATTTGACATTAAAGAGGCAAATATTTAGTTAATTGTCTACTCAGGCATCATTTTAGTGCAGGATGCCAAGATGGATAATTTTGCATTTAAATTTTATGCAGCCCTTTGCATACAATTAGTAAAAGACTAACCAATTTTTTAACATGTAGACTTATTTATAAGTTCCTGTCATACAATTAATGAGATCATACTTTTTATCCAAAATTGTTTACCTTTTTGGATTTTTACAGGAATATTCTATCATTGTTACTTAGCAATAGTAGGAAGCAGATTTGTGATAATTTTAGTTTTTTAATTTTTTAGACAAATATTATTTCAAAATATTAAAATACCAGATTATATTAATTAATAATTAAAATAAATATATATTACTATTTTACAGATAAAATAATAGTATACTATTAAATTAAATGATTTTTTTTCATTTCATTTTATTTTCTTTACATTTCCCATCATAATTAATAATAAATCTAATTATTACTCTATTCATAAATTTATTAAAATATTTTAAATATGCCATTTAATTTTAAATACATTCATCCACATAAAACATTTGTGCATGTTCACACATGTGTTTGAATATTATGCTAAAACCTTCTATTATTAAATCATCTAGCTAAAATAATAAATTTACTATCATTCCAAAAATATTTTTTAAATATTTTATCTCTGTTGTAGTTAATATATCTTTTTAGTTTGTTTATTATTCCCTCAAAATTAACTTTACATGTGTGCGTATCTTTTTCAATGAAATTTTAATTGTGATAAAACAAAATTTGATAATATATAATTTTTAAGATGCTGTATATTTACCAAATCTGCATGGGAAGACATCTTGAATAAATTTAATAATTTACTTCACTAGGTAGAAGTAGCAATAATATTAATATCATTTCCAATCATTTTATTTGCAACCAATAACAGTAATTATCAATAATATTTGCTTTATTGATAAGCCAAAAAAAAAATGTAGAATTTATGGTTGTGATTACTAATTTAGTCATTAAAAATATTATTACAATATATTAAACATTATTATTGATCTTTTATTAAACTAGGTAATTTCCCAACATGCATATAACTTTCACACACATGCAATTCATGATGTATATTGAAACAAAATATTTCATATTACTGGTTTGAGACATAATGTAACTGGTTTGTAAAGCTAGGGTAATAAGGGAACAAGGTGATAAGATTTATAGAAATATAAAACAGATAGTAAGAGTTAAAGAGTTGCAGTAAGTTGTTAGTGAAACAGATTAAGTGGACATTCATTACTAAATAAAATTCTTTAAGTGTGTTTGTGTGTGTGTGAATACAATTTCACATATTAAATATATCAGGCCATGTAAATAGTATTTTAATAAGAGAAAATGAATATTGTTTAGCAAATAAGTAAAAAAAAAGTAATCAAATAAGTCATAATTTGATAAGGTTTAAATTTTACTTTTTATGTTTAATTAAACAAGAAAGAATGCTCTCAATTTAATTAAAAATTAGTAATCAATTGTATAAATAAAAAGCCAAAGAAATTGTTATCTACTGATATTGCATGTAAGAATGAGTTTTGCAGGTTTTAATTAAAAAAAGACAGAAAGATTAGAAATTTGGAAATTTTTTTTTTATCTTATGTAATTAATAAAAATATAGTAATGGCTTTTGATTGGTCAGGATTTTAAAGAATCAATACATATATATTATTAAAAGGATATTACCTTGACAACAGCTTGAGATTGTTGATTGCTATTGATATGGGGATTGTCTAAGTATTAACTGGTTTCTAATGATTATATATATATATTTCTAGCTCATTATTGCACTAGCTAGAAGAAGGGCCAGTAATAAAAAAATAAGTAGTTGAACTTGCAGACAAAATGATTTTTTTTTACCTTATAAAAAAATTTGATTAATTAAGAATGTCTACATAAACCACTAAAGATTATACTCAACCAGTCTTCAGAGATTTTTAAAGATATCCTATAAATGTCCCTGATTGCATCTATCATTTAAAAAAAGAAAAAGCCTAATTTTAATTTTTGAAAAAAAACATGGCACGTTTCTGATCGCTGACTTTTATGATTTGCAATTCATCTTCGTTTCCCGGGAAAAGAAAAGAAACTTAAAACTGCAAAATATACATATTTTGTCTATTATTTAATAAAGAGCTCTTCCATTAAAACATGTGTTGCTATAAAATTGTTCAGTAAAGACTGTGAATATACATTCTTTTTTATCTGATTTGGAACTTTCAAAAGAAAGAGAGAAACTTTATTTAAAAGAATACACTTTTATTCGTATATATAACTTTGGATAATTATTCTTGTGTTATTATTAATGTCATTTATAAATTATTAATTATTAAAATATTTGTATTATTGGATTGTAAATTCAATAACAGCATCAATTCTTCCTGTACAGGATTATATCTTTATAAATATTAATTTGTTTGTTGCATAAATTCTAACAATTGATAAAATGTTAGAGTTTATAAAGAAGGCGATTGTTGAAATTACAATCTGAATTATCTGTTAATTTTTTTTTTTAAGAGAAAGACAAAATGTATATGTTTTTTTTTAAAAAGTCGATAATTAAATATTTTAACTAATTAATGCGACTTAAATTTTGTGAATTTCTAAATAGCTTAAATTAAAGTTAATCAGAATTTTTATGGAAGTTGTTCATTAATAAAAATAGTCTTATAAAGAATAGTCTATATTAAATCATTTATACATATGAATGAAGTGATGTGTGTGCACATGGGAATAACATATTATCCATGAGTTCAATATTTGAATGATGAAATCAATACTAGTTAGTATAGGAAATGTGGGTTAATAAAGGCAATAGCAATATTGGTAAATAAAATGAAATGATGTACTCTTAATTTAATAAAAGTATTTAATCATATCCAATCATTTCTGTTATTTTTATTTTGTTTACTTATTATAGGCTTAATTAAGTTGATGTATAGTCAGCATTACTGGTAGTTGCCTGACTATCGATTAGGCCTTCTAATGAAAAAATCAATGCTCGGAGTTATACCATGGATATTTATGTTCGGATATGTAAAATAGAAGGTAAAAACTTAGTACGTTGACTAGAGTTTATATGATATTGTGCTCTTAAATAATGTCCTCTTTAGGTCCACAGATAACTTTTTGATGACTTATATGAGTTCCAGATTGCTTTATTAATCTGCTGGTGGTCAACCATATTCGTTTAAAGTACTTATTGTAACCTACGAATATATCCGATTATCTATCTTATCTCAGGGATTTTAGAACAGTGGGGTGTGAAGACTCAGACACTTATATAAAATTATTATCAATTTATGAATACTCTCCCAGGGATGAAAGTAATAGTTGACTTTAGCTCGAGTTAGCCAAGCCAACAATCACTCTTACGATTTCAAATTAATATATATATATAAAACTAAACACTATAATTATTTATTAGTGAAATATCCCAAATGCTTCGATTATAAAAAAAAAAAAAAATAACAAATATCAACTGGGAAGGTATTCGAATACTGCAACTGGAGAAAGGCTTTTATGTTCACCGGCATCATCCTGCAATATATCATAATCTACACCCAAGTAAGATAAATTCTATTTTAGTGCTAAAATAAAATCATTGTATAAATTGACATATGGGTGATACTCCTCCATTATTCCATTATGTAGTAATTATAATTGTGTGAAAATATGATCTGATTTAAGTATTAAAATATCGATATATGATTAGATTGGAACAATAATTGGATTTCTGGAATTTGTGAGATTCAAAACATTAAGACAAATACAAAATATTATTAAATTATAAAACTTTATTAACAGTAATAATACCAACATATATTACAATATTTACACATCTTCGTAGCTCCCCCTTCTTTTAAATTAAACTTTAAAAAATGAAAAAAAAAAAAATCACATTAGCAATAAAATGGGATTCACAGTTGCTACAGAATTATATTCTTATGCTAACCGGCCAATATATCACTAGAACTATAAGTACGCTAGGGAATTATATTTGAGGTAATAATAAACAACTATTAACTAATTTTATTCTATGTTTTAACTCTAATTTTGACCAACTTCAAATCTAACTACATATTTTAACATATGGTTAGCGACACTGGTCGCAAAAAATCTTTTAACTAACAAAATATACTCGTAAACTAAGCATTAGGTAGAATAAATTCATACGACTTATTAAATCATTTCAAATATCTCAGTGCTATAGAATATCTACTTCCCTCATGTTCATACACAAACAATTTTATGCATTACACACACAAAAAAAATCTCTCCTATAAATCACATTTACACACACATATATATTGAGCATAACCAATGTCCCCAACCAGAGTAATATTTTTTTTTTCTTAGTCCAGTGAAGATATGCTTCATCTGTCATCTGGAAATAGATGCACATTACTTATTACGAAATAATTAAGGTATTGCATTATTTCTACTTTAAAAAATATATTTAAATCTATAATTATTATTGGCTCTTAAGCAAGCTGTACAAAGCAAAGCCAAATGTTATATATCCATACAGCAAGTCACACTTTAACTTTTATGCTCTACAAGTAAATAATGAGTTCTTAAATCAATCTCATGACCTTTCAATCAGTATAAACACTATCTTCTAATTCTGCCTTCAAATAAACATCCATCCATAAAGAAAAGAATACACAAATCAATATATAGCAGCATTGGAAACTATCCAAAGAATAAGAGAGCACCCTTTTCCTCAGCGCTGGGATATGCTAGGACTTAGTCACTATGCATATATAAGAACAGGCTTGCACAATGCACTACTATGAAATATAGCAATCATCTCATGATGTAGCATGACTATGGAGTGAGGAATTCATCCTCTAGCTCCTAATAAAAAAAATATTTTTAACCAACTATTTGACATACAAACTATGCTTTGTCACCCATATCAAGATGATGAGAACTTAACCTATCTTGAACATACTAAGACCATTTGCCAACTCCCATATACATCAGAGATTAGTCTTTAACTTACACACAGCTATTGCATCGATGTATAAACCAATAATTTTGCTAGTCCAAATATGGTTACATATAAAATAACTTTGTATTGTTAACATTAAAAAAAAAAAAAAGAAATGAGCACCATTCGCATAATTTCTACTTCTCTAAACTGTGACAAGGTCATGTCAATATCTCAAACATATACTTTAAAATATAAAATATACTAATTTTATTATAATCAAAATTTAAAATAATAACCCATTCCAATAAACATATTTCACGCTATACGCTCCCATGCACTTTTCTCAATATCACTAAGGAAAGCCATATATGATAATTGAAGGCATATTTTAGGTTACCATGCTAATCTTAAACCTAAACAATCTAAATATTTTATAACTTTGAACTCATAAGCTTAACAACTAATATCTTAATGCATTAACTAAGTAGATTACAAAGCAAATAATCATTAATAATAAAAATTATACTTATAGTCTCTATAACATAGTCCTCCTGAATTCTGTGCTGATCCTCATAGATTTAGTAATCCCATAAATAACTCCATGTGCACACACTAAATTCTACAAGTTAATCCTTGGCAAGTTATTTAAATCAATTTTATGAGATAATTCATTAGGTTTCAATGTAAGAATTGATTCAGAAAACACAAAGTTACTAAATCAAAGTGTTTCAGCTAGGAGTCTCACACTATCCCATTATAAATATCGTACTTATTCAACTAAGGTAGGAATTTCCCAATCATCTGTTTTATTACTTTCAGACATTTACTATTTCTTCAGATAGGATTGCATTTCCTATTTTCATGTAATTTAAACAAGTTTTATCACAATTTAGAGGCATCATGATTGAGTTTTTTTTATATCAACAATATCTTCTTTTGGTATAACATATTAAATTTCAATTATATTCTTAACATTTCTTTCATTGACAACTTTGTTTCATATGGTACTAGTAATAGAACTAATATTCCAGATGGGATCTAACATATACACTCTATATTACAATTTCAGTTCCGCTCTTCATATTTATCAAACAACATAATTAATTTATTGAAGAAAATGCTAATAGAATTTATGATTTCCATATTTTCTTCAAAGTAACTTTTTTTAAGACTTCAGCAAACACTACTATTTTCTGATCCATTGTAACAATGTTGGTCATTTTGCGAATCATAATGAAGATTAATTTTGGGAAGAAAGAACATATCTGATATAAAAAGTTTAAGCATGCATTATATTTTAATAATAGTATACCATTTGATACAATATTTTGGAATTGGAGTCAGTACAGACAATAATACTTCTATATTATATAAATTGGAGGACCCTTATACATGCACACCCAAGAGAAAATGAAGAAGAAGCCCCTTCCAATAAAATGTCTGAGTTTTATTACCTTGACTTGTCCATTAATCTCTGATCCCTGCCTTCTGTCAATTAAATCTTTATATCCTAATTTTAATTAGCTATTCCCTATTGTTTTAAAATTAAGGGTCTAGACTCAGACAGATATCACATGGTTCTTATGGAATATTTTCTTACTCGGAGTGAAAACAACTTGAGAGAGCCAAATAAAAATAGAATTTTTTTTGATAATGATAATAATAAAAAAAATACATAGAAGATTAACTTTGAACTCAAGATTTTGAATGAGAAACTTCAGTTATAGTTTCAAAATTTAGATAAAATTATTGCTCTCTCAACAGGCTTTTGAACAATACCCCTCATGCCTTATTAAGATAGATGGTTATTTTTATAATTAAAATATTTTTTTTACATTCACAGCATGTACACTCACACACATGATTCTGCTTGATCAATTTTAACACTTTTGCTTAACTCTTAATTCCATGTGAATTTCTTTCTATGGATATTTTATAGCTAATCTTTACTTTCCAAACAGATCGTTTTTTCCCACAACTAATTTTTTTTTTTTTTATTAATTAATGATTCTATCGCTCCCGTAAAATATTTATTCTTTCCTTCATCTATTCTACTCATTAACAACTACCCTCAAATATACTCACTAAATAATTACATACTCATTTTGACTGCTTAAGACCCTTTATATTCCTTTTCCATTTACATTAACGAATAAGCTACTTTCATTTCGAGCATTTGCGAATGAGATTGCATTATATATTATATAACTGTTAAAGTTTATCCAAACCTTTACATTAAAATTACTATTATCTAAACACTTTTATCAGGAATTTAATGTATTACGTGAGGAAATTCTTTAGCTAAACTACTAATAGCAATATAAGTTTCAAACTTAGGAAACTTAGGTAAAAACCAACAGTTACAAATCCCCTCTTTTATATAATTTTTTTTTCCAAATTTAATAAAATCCTAACACATATGAATAAATAGCTTAGTGTTATCTAGAGTGGGCTGATATATATAACTGCATCCTCCCTTTCTTACTTTTTAGGTGGGATAGATTTCAAACTTTATGCATTGTAAGTACCTCGAGTTCCCTCACTAGTTAATGCACTTGTTTTACTCACACTACAATTATTAACTTTGGGAGTAGTTTTTGCACTACTAATTGAGTGTTGATTAATCCTCACTTTTTTAAAATTCTATCTGGTGGATTAGGGTAGTGTTTGTGGAGTAAGGGCCCTGCCTAAGTTGTGCATAATCCCTGGAGACCCTACTACTATGCTGAAATTGCACAGTTGTTAAACCTAAACTGTTTGAGGGTTGATAAATCTCTCTACTACTTCTTACTCTACCCTCAGTTCCCCTCTCACTCATTTTCAAGAATTCTAGCCATTTAGCTACCTCTTCTATTGTATGATGGTTCGCAGCTATTAATACCTGCTTGATATGATGAGGTAAATTGTACCTAATCATCCTAACTATTTGTGACTCAGATAATGGAAATGCAGTTAGTGTTTTAAGCTTTATAACTTGACTGTGAAAGAACTGTGTATAACTACCCTTTTTACTGTTATACTTCTTGTGAGATCTTATATTGAACATTATCTTACCTATCCTCTCCCCAGAAACCAGCTAAGGTAAAATATACATAATCCCCTTAAGTCTGTGGCTTTTCAAATAGTGACTGCCACCAAGCTCTGTCTGTGCCATATAAATAGGTTACTCACTAATGCTATCTTTTCTACTTCCATCAGTTCACAGAACACAAACAATTCTTCAAACTTTGAAAATATTCTAAGAGAGTTTCTAACTGTTCTCCTCTAAAAGTTTTTATTTATAAGAACTTTGTCACCATCATACTGTTACTACTCTCTTCTAGTTTACTGTGACCTTTCTTATTTCTATTATAATCACTTTCTAACACAATTTGTCTGCTTACATCACCTGTTGACGCATCTTGACTATTACCTACTAGCATAGTCTGTTTTAATTGAGCCTCTCCAGTGGGTGTCTCTTTTGGATACTGACTACTCTTTTATTAAATTCACATTTTATCATTTGTAACTCTTGTATCTCTTGGTTTAACATACTGAGCCTATTATCTACTTAGAGCTCATTAATGATTTTGTGAATAAATTCTCTCTGCTCCAGTTTAATCTTGTCTAATTGATTGATAAGCATAGGGTTGAGCTCCCTTTCTTTATCAGGACCTTCAAATAATTTTTTACTTATAGTCACTAATTCTTCTTGTACTCTTTTGACATCCCTTTCTAATGACCAATTAACAATTTAACTATCCCTACCTTGATTTCAGTTTCTTTAATAGACTCAATAAATTCTTGTTTAAGTGCTTGGATTTAGCTGAGATTGAACAGCACTATCAATATGACTAACCTGTTCCTGAGTGATTCTCTATATTTCTCAACCTCCACTCTTAATGCTGAGTGCCATCAGTTCTTTTAAATTGGGCATCTAAATCTGCCTTGAACTGATTTATTATGAGATTTGACTGGACTTCAATGCTTTTTAATTGGTGATCCATATCTATTATATGGCTAGCTAACTTTTCATTTGTTTCCATCACTCTCATCTCTAGGCTGTGTAATTTCCTTTCTGCTTTTGTCTAACTGTCCTGGCAATCCATTACTAACTTTGCAAATCTTACCCCTAGGTCTGCCATAATTTCTAGTTTACTTTGCAGTAAATTTAGCTCTACCTCCTTAGTGAAATCTAGCTTAAGTTGGTGTTTTGGGAGTTCTATTTTAATCTCTAGTGACTCTTTCATTGCCTCCATCCACATCTCTAGCTAATCTTTCAACTTCTCAACTAATTCTTTAGTTTCTAGAATATTATTTCCGATCTCTTTCTCAACTATTTTCTAACTCCTCAAATCTACCTTCCAAATAAATGATTTGGGTCCTGCATTGGCCTTTGGGTTTATCAATTCTTTCTTATATTCTCTGATTTTGGACTTACTTTTATTTTCACTTTTATTTTCTGCACTTGCTATTTTACTTTTTATGCTTTCAATTTTATTACTCTGAGCTATTTGAATATTTAGGCTCTTTTTTAATTTATTCTCTAATCTATTACTCCAAATCTTCTTATGTATCATCATAACCTACATCATTAGCCTAATCTATTGAAAATTGTTTCTATTTGGTTGTTCTTGGGTGGCTCTCAGGCTCAACACACAAGCCTAAGAAATGATACTTGCTTTACCTTGTGACCCTAATGACATCTCTTCTATGGTCCTTCCCACATCAATCTCTTGGTTATCTGGCTCCATTTAAACTTCTGGAAAATATGTACTATTATATTTATACATAAAGCATCAGGTATACATCCTTTCTCCCTCCATCAATCAACTATTAAGATCCTCCCATAAACCTACATATCAATCACCCTATGTGGGATCGATATAACCAATATTCGATTATATATCACACATTTTAGTTAATGTTTTGGCATCCAGAAATCCAAACCACTGATTAATAATTAGTTTTAAATATATATATTTCTTGGATAACATCAAGCAAATTTGTATTTTTAGTTATTAATTGAAAACACACCAACTCATAATATCTCAATGCAATAAATGCTTAAATAAATCTATGATACTCAGATATCATACTAAGACATTTATATGGCTCCATATACTCACTATCTTCAGGCCCCATGTTGGGCACCATTTGTAACTTATAAATATGTCTGATTATCTTATCAGGGATTTTAGAACAGTGGGGTGTGAAGACTCAGGTACTGATATAAAATTATTATTATTTTATGAATATTCTTCCAGGGATGGAAGTAATAGTTGACTCTAGCTTAAGTTAGCCAGGCCAACAATCACTCTCACTATTTCAAATTAATATTTAAAAAAATTAAACACTATAATTATTTATGGGCAAAATATTCCAAGTTCTTTGATTATTAAAAAAAATTTTAAATAACAAATATCAACTGGAAATGTATTCAAATACTGAAACTGGAGAAAGGCTTTTATGTCCACCTGCAGCATCCTGCAATAAATCATAATCTACACCAAGTATGATAAATTCTATTTTAGTGCTAAAATAAAGTCATTGTATAAATTGACATATGGGTGATGTGAGTTTGCAGTGTTTAAATCATTATCTCTTTAAATTTGGATGAAAATAGTCCTCCATTATTCCATTATGTAGTAATTATAATTATGTAAAAATATGATTTAAGTATTAAAATATCGATATATGATTTGATTGAAATGTGATTGCATTTGTGGAATTTATGAGATCTAAAACATTAAGACACAGACAAAACAGACAAAATTTTATTAAATTATAAACTTTATTAACAATAATAATACCAACATATATTCCAATATTTACACATCTTTGTAGCTCCTCTTTTTTTAAATTAAACTAAAAAAATGACATAAAAATAAATGTCACATTATCAATAAAATGGGATTCACAGTTGCTACAGAATTATATTTTTATGCCAACCAGCCAATATATTACTAGAACTATAGTGCACTAGGGAATTATATTTGAGGTAATAATAAACAACTATTAACTAATGTTATTCTGTTTTAACTAATTTTTGCCAACTTCAAATCTAACTTCATTTCTTAACATATGGTTAGTGACACTGGTCATAAGAAATCTTTTAACTAATAAAATATACTCCTAAACTAAGCATTAGGTAGAATAAATTCATATGCTTTATTAAATCATTTCAAATATCTCAACACCATAGAATATCTATTTCCCTCATGTTCATACATAAACAGTTTTCCCAATACCAATCCAAAAAGCCGTGATAATTCATCATCTGACACATTTGTCCATTTGCATTTTTTTCTTTAGTAACATATTGTTGATTTCAACTATTATTTTACCACACATTTTCTTAACAAAAAATAAATGTAAAAAGTTGAAGTTTGAATACCCCCATGTAATCAGGAACTTTAAAACTGGAGTCTTCATAAAATTGCTTATATTTGCCTATTGTTCCATTAAATTAGCACTATACAACCCCAACAGCATGGCTCTATCCCAATCTTATAGGAAGAAACTAAACAAGACTAGAACTCATGATTAACTCCATGCACCCCAGACAACCTCCAGGCTGAGAAGAGAAATGATTGATCTAAATAAATAAAATATGAAAAAGGGCAATTTGGTGACAACAAATATGATAGTAACTATGTAGATGTTAGCATTAATAGTAGCTAGAGCAACATAGATGGAGACTTATCCAAAAACAATTAGCTAATAAACAAAAGAAGAGGTGAATGAGAAGTGATTGCAAGGTTGAACTTTTATAAAATACAATCATCACATAGGAAAGATGCCAAGGCTATTTTTAGATAATGGACAATCTTTACTACTACTTTTGTACCAATGTATCACTCATGAACATTTGTAACAATAATAAGTCATTACATTAATAAAAAATTAGGTGACACATTAGTTAGTACATTTTTGAGTTGAAGTCTAGTAATCACTAACTTTAGTAGATACATATTGTCTATATTTTCTTGACTTTTTGGGTGGTAAAGGAGCTTCTTCATCATCTGAGAAAAATCAGAATTAGATGATCCATTTGAACTGCTGGATGACAAACTATCTTTGATGTCCAAAAGTCTAGAAATTGGGGAATATTTCTTCAGTTATGAAAATAATAAAAAATTTACTTTTTGTCAGAGAAATTCTTAACATTATGTTCCAAAAGAGAGAAAAAATATATTGATATATTATAGTCCACTTGGTTTACCTGAAATTTTGAAACAAAAATTAAGAATTTTTGACAATGAGGAATATTCAAGTGATGTGGTCATATACCATTAAAATGCATGTTTTATTTTCATAAATGTAGCCTTTAGTTTGATTGAAGTTTGTAAAAAGAAATATTTGTAGCTTAATTATTATTTAAAACATTTTACAAATTAATAAAATACTAAAAATATTTCAAATATTTTGAAAACATTGAAATCTCACAAAATAAATACACACAAAAAAACACTTATCTTTGTTCATTTTAACATAACTTTATTTATTTATTTTAATTTTCCCACTACGTGAGCTTTCAATGTTTTTTTTAGGAAAAAATATATATTACATATTCATTATTAAAAATATTATTATTTTTAAAACAATAAATTAGCTTCAAAATTAAAAACATATCTTACTTTTTATTAACATAATGTAAAAAATTCTCACCAAATCATGCAATGAATTCTTGTGCATTAAAAATGTTTTTATCTTATAATAATATCTGCCACCTTGGAACAAAAGTGAAAACTAAATTATTGATTCATAACTATTAAATTGCAACTATATAAATATTTCAGAAAGAACTAAGGACTAAAACCTATATAATAATTATTCATTTATTATAGTTTGTACAACAATAATTAGTTCCAATTCAGGTTTATTACAGAATATATTACAGAAGAGTTAATAGTACATACATGCATAGTATATTGTTTTTATGATTATTTGAAAAAAAAAACATTTTAAGTAAAATTTGCTAAATTGTTATCATTACACAATTTGATTAAAAATATTACAAAGATAATAAAGTCATAATTAATAATTTGTTAAGTGCCTACTAATTATCTAAGTAATATATATTAAGGCTATAACCTCAATATATATTACAAATATAATAAAGTAATTTTTTTAAATATACATAATAAACAATAAAATTATTAGTATGACTTAATTAGTAATACTTTTCAGCAAAATTAATTTTTTAAATTAATTTACTTCTATATAATAAGAAAGTGCCTAACTTATATAGGACTTGGATGTGAATCTAGATCAAATAAACTTGAAATTTTTTTTAAAATTTTCATTGTCCAAGTGAATTAAAGTTTTACAACTTTTGACTGGTCAATTAACAAACTCAGCTGTAAAAGTATATTCATCTTTTAATATTATATTCATTTTAGTTTTGTTTGTAAAAAGTATATTAATAATTTGTCAGATTATGAAAGTGAACAAAAGTTTTTTCAAAAATAAATTTCTACTTATAATTATAAAAATATTCAATAGCGGAAGACCTAAAAAGAAAGTTCGTAACAAAGTATAAAGTGCTGCGGACATCATTGATTTTTTTCTCAATTTACGTTAGTGAAAAAGAAAGAATTTTTTACTAAAATCTTACTAATTTTCTAAAATAATTGTAGTTTCAGCCTTTTTTTACCAAAATACATTATAATATGTAAATAAATGCTAGCAAAATAGTCTAAAACATTCATTTTTATTTGAAATTCAAATAAAGAACTTGGGGCAATGTAAATTGTTGACAGGTGTCAAAATTGTTGTTAGCGCTGGTTTCTGTTTCAATTTACGTTTGTGTAAAAGTAAAATTTTTTTGACTAAAATCTTACTATTTTTCTAAAATAATTATAGTTTCGGCATATTTTATGAAAATAATGTATAATATGTAAGAAAAATAATAAAAGACACTTTAAAACATACATTTTCATTTTGAAAATCAAAACAAAGATGTTGAAGTGGTGAAAATTATTGACAGGTGCTCTTCTTTTGTTTGAAATAAGAACCAACCAATTAGCATGTAGGAAATCCTGTCTTTTTTCATTGTTGAACCTTCAATGTTGATTTTATTGATTTTTTATTTGTAAAATAATTATAGAGAGGGCAGCATCTTATGGTACTTTTTGTAAGCTTTACAATAAGCATAAAAACACCACCATAGCTCAAAAATTGACCATTTTGAGCAACTTCAAGCCATGAACCATCCTGCCATGGATGTTTCTCAGGAAAGGTTAACATTTTATAGATTTTTTTTCCAAATAGCAATCACATTGCCATTACAGTTAATTATATTATATTTATTGATAATTGGGTAGAGTATAGATATTTTAGATAGAGAGTAAAATAAGAATGAAACCAAATAAGAAAATACTTGAAAACTGGAAAGCCTTGTAATTGCTGATGTTGTCACTGTTTTTTTCATGAGAAGCTGTTGCAGAGGCTTTTATTCTGGAAAGAGATATTTCAAAGTTTCTGCCTATAATAATAATAATAATAATAATAGTAGTAGTAGTAGTAGTAGTAGTAGTAGTAGTAGTAGTAGTAGTAGTAGTAGTAGTAGTAGTAATAATACTAGTACTACTAGTAGTAGTAGTAGTAGAAGTGGTAATAGTAGCAGTAGCAGCAGCAGCAGCAGTAGTAGTAGAAGTAGTAGTAGTAATAATAATAATAATAATAATAATAATAATAATAATAATAATAATTATTATTATGATGATGATGATGATGATAATAATGATGATGGTAATGATAATAATAATAAAGTATTAATCTGCAAAGCTTTAAAAATAAAGTCTTCTGGTTAATTGATGATCAGCTTACATTTATTTAATAAACATGTTTCTAAAGTAATAACTTTTTAAAGATTCTGATGATGTTATTGTTTACAACTTGTAATTTATATATATATATTGTGCCCGATCGCCTTATTCAACCGTTCATATAGAGATTGAGAGCTCTGAAACAAACATGATATAGCATAAAGCTTTATTTATTTTCCTATATCGATAGTTGTTCATTATCAACACAAGGGGGCGCCAGATACGATGATTTAATTTACAATTTAATTTCTCGCATCACCTTACGTCATATCAAAACGATTTCGAAGTCTAATCCCCGCCCATAAGCTCAAACTCCCAGCATGGACCAATAAGGGTCACTCAGGGTCGCGATGAAATTGTTTCAAGAATATCATTCTGGCAAAAGACACAATAATAACCAATGGAGAAGAAGCTTGGTTGATTTACAGATCGGTCCAAATATTGGACCGGGTCATTGGTTATTTGCAACTAATACGAATGTTTGATTTATGCATCCTTATATAAAAAAAAATTAGAAGCTTATAATATCATCCCCCCGTTATCATACAGTCCAATAGAATTATTCACACTAGCTTTATTGACATTTACTTATACTTATTAATAATAGGCCCTCCCAACTCTTAAACCTATCTTAACTACATAGTAAATAAACATCGTGACTTACGGCACGATGAAATTTAAAGAAATAAACAAAACAAAAAAAATAAGAAAGACAAATTTAAAAGTAAAATAATTAATCGCATGAATAAATGCTGATTATAATACTTAAAAAAATATATTTTAATTATAGAGAATGATTTGAGGAATGCTCGACTTGTTTAAATAAAAAAAAAGAATTTATTGAATATAAAAAAATGAAACATTAATTAATTGCTTTATTTGCACGCACATACACGCATTCTCGCACTCGCACAGAAAAGAACATATTATGCATAATAAACATGGATGATAAAATATGTTTCCTTCTTTTACATTTGAAATTAGGTGTGTGTTATAATTTATTTGCGAAAGAAAATAATAATTATGATCAAAGTTCATAACAGGAAAAGTCCTAAGATTTAAATATGAGGAACTATGTAGCATCTGATATTTTTTTTTATTTACGAAAGTTGAAATTAAATTAATTATGAGATTGCCTTTTAAAGTCTACGTAAAGAATGAATGGGAGCGTAAAAGAAATAAAGTGTTTACCTAGGATTTTGCGTAGTCTTCTGCTGCTTCTAATTTGATGAGGGTTCGAACCTGTTGGATACTGTTTCCATAATAAATGGTTATTCATTTTATATATAAGTTCAGCGTAATATGTTTGGACAACTTCCTTGGACTGATTGGAGTACGACGTTTGGACGGCACTGTTGTTGATCATTCATAGCTGTGGAGATGTTCTGGCGGCGGAGCGTCGATCAATCACTGAGGGGTTTCTTAGCCCATCATGACGATCGACGCTCTAAAGGTTAATTTCACAGTGGTCATATTGGATAAACCGGATAGCAAAAAAAAAGAAAGTTCTAGTTGTAGCTTCCGGAGGAATTTAAAAAAAACTATAAGCATAAGCAAAACAAAACAAAGAATGTAAAAAACTGTAACCGAGTTGTAAAGACAAAGACTAAGACTCATATTTATATGGGTTGGTTATTATCTGAGGATCCAATCTCCACCCAGAGTTCAATATTCTTTGAGTTGTCGTTGGGGTCCGTGTCATACGTAATGTTCATTCAATCCATATGCTTGAGGCAATCTTAGGTTTATGCAATCTCACATTGCAATCTCAGTTAGAAAAAATTCATACTTATTCACCTTTTATACATACATGCGTGCGTGTTTTAAGATAACAATTTAACTTACATTAGTTTAAAAGTCGAGCATTTAATCTCAAAATCACCTCTATAAGCTTTTAACTTTCGCTATAGTTATAATTTAAAATAAACCCCTTTTTAATTACCCCCATGGCATATACAAGTAGAAATCATTTATTGAGATTTAAAATGGCATATTAGTGATGCTTTATATTTTTATATTTTTTAATAATATTATTATAATAGATTATATGAAAGCCTTAAATTATTTAATCAGAAATATTAACATTTTATTTTATAGTGTATTTTATAAAGCATTGAAAGAAAACTACATTTATTTTTATCATAAATTGAAAGTAAATAAAAAATAGAGTATTTACACTGCTTGTGTGTGTGGGTATATACATGTACTGACTTTGTCTCGGTACAATATATATATATATATATATATATATCTCATATATATATATATAGATCATATATATATATATATATATATATATATATGCTGATCTTACTATAATTATGAGAATATAATAAGTTCTCTAAAGTGCTCAACCATTGTATTATTACTTCATCAACTTCTTTATTGCTGTGTTTCAGTGCACTAACACACATAAAAATAAAATATAACTATTTATGTATTAAAGTGTTTTGCTTTCAGCATCTGTCAATGGATTCAGGTTTGTAATCATAAATCTTTGACTTTAGGATAATTTTTATTATTTCTCTACTTCCAGCCTTTTATTTATTTTTGTTTGTTTACTTGTTGTTATTTATCTATTATATACTATATTATTTTATAATTCAAATTTGCATATGTTTGTTCATCTATGTAATGAAATGGTTTCTTTTTTCTTTATAATCTAAATCTGAATGCACTTTCAATGAAGTTCACCCTAATCTGTTTGTGGAAACTTCACTGAAAGTGTACTCTGCTTTAAGTTACAAAAAAGAAAGAAACCATTTCATTGTACAAATGAACAAATGTATGCAAATTTGAATTACAAATAAAGGGAAAGAAATCAATATTACATTGTTTTACACTATTTATATTCCATTCACACAGAGAAACTGATCATAAATTGTGCAGAAGTAACTCAGATCAAAATCTCTTTATCATTCAAATACAAATTCTATAATTTTAAAAACTTAATTAATCCACAAAGATTTGATCTACTTATTTATTTGAGGTATATATATATTCACTGAGAATAAGTTATGTATAATAAATTATTCTCTATTCATAAATATTAATTCATATGTAATGAATATAATGAATATATTAATACATATATTAGTAAGTTATAATTTTGAAAAAGCATTAAAAATAACAAATAGAGATAGAGATGAAACTTTTAACAAAAAATTAAACTATGAAATTAAATTAAAAATTGAATAACTTTAGATTGGGGTATGATATTTGAATAATAACTTGGACTTTAAATATTATTTTATTATTTTTTATTTCCTCTTTATATATAGTAAATAAAATCAAGTCATATATCACATGACTTCATTTGATAAGTTGTAATTATAAACTAAAATAAGTGTGGGCTTTGAGTTGGTATTTTAAATCTAGTATCTGAAATATCCTAGCACTTCACTGACGATAGCCAATAGCTTGAAACTGGTTTGAGGATGGGGATAATTTTTAGATAGAGATTTTAAATGCTTCTCTTGCAGCATTTATCGATAAAACTTGTTAGAATTAATAGCATGCTCATTATTTTAATATATATACAATTAAAAACCAGTCAACACTTAGACAATCTCAATATCAATAACAATCAACAGTTTCCAAACTGCTGCCAAGGCAATTGGATAATACAAGGGTATATTGAAATTATTGAAGTACAAAGAAATTAAATAAGCTAGGCATACAAAAATTTATGAAAGTTTAATCCCCTCCACCATCAATCTATTTTTGAAGATGAATGTTTCATACTAAGAAGGTTACAATAGTGTTAATCTCCTTTTTTAAAGTAAAATGGTGACCATGTATATTCTTTTAAGATTAAAGAATAATTAAAAGTTTCACATTGTGATATCAAGTGAATATTATGGGTATTCAATAACTCTGATATTATTTGCTCTTAGAAAGTTGAAAGTTACCTCAGCATTATGAGAAGATGCATTAATGTGGTCAAAATATAAGCCTTTATTTCTCAGGCCACAGAACTTCAGGCAGAAAGTATTGTTTATACCAAGATGCTGTAACACTCTTGTGTTCTTTTTCCATAATAACTTTCACCAATCCTGTATTTTCTGAAGAAAATTACATTCATGGCTTTTCAATTAACATTCTCTTTTGACAGTGGTTAATGTTGGATCATCTTCAAACACCCATATTTTACTTTCTTGATGTGTTGGCACATCATATAAAGATATATCTTTCATAACTTGTTGTAATTTTAAGTGTGATCCAGTAATCCCCAGTATTAAGTATTTATAAAGTTTGTTGATTGATTTTCACACACTCAGCCTTTTGCTCCTCTAACATTTGGTGTGTAACTCAAACAAAACAATTTTTTTAACTTATAACTCTTCATGAAGGATTTATATACTACTAGAATAAATGCCAAGGATAATTTCTATTATTTAGTAGGTGCACTGGTTGTCATTTATTATCATTCTACCAACATGAATATACTTTGGGAGTAATTGTTGAAGCAGGTCTTCATGTATGTTTGTCATCATGAAATAACTATGCTATCTGTGAAATTTTCTAAATCATCTAAAGACAATTCCTCATGGTGGTACTTTTATCACCAAATGGAAAATATAACTGCTATATACATTCTTATTCAGATAAGCCAACTTTAAAATCTTGAAAAATCATAATGTGCTCATTCCAACTCCATAACTTTTAATGATATTCATTTCAGAGCTACTAAAGTACTAATGCCAGAGTTTAATAGCTACTCATGTGTTTAAAATATATTGAACTAAAAACATGAGTTAACAATTTATACAGTCATTGGTAGTATTTCAATAATTTCATTGTGGCCCTTTGCAAGCATTTGTTCACAACAATGATCATTCAATAGATACTTATTATTTGTAATATTCTTTAAATGAGTGAAGAATAATCCTTTTTTTTTCTTATAATTTTTTTTACCTTTTCATATATACATAACCATATGATATTATTTATAATTAATAGCTTAGTCTTACCTTTCAACAATAGAATGGCAGTCATTGCAAAAACACTATACTAATGACTCTCAAGATATATTTTGACTAAGCAGATATTAGTTAGTTCTGACTCAGCTGAAGAAATATGGTTCATTGGAATGCACCCAAAAAGCTAGTGTTGATATTTTTTCCATTGATTTCAACTGTAGTTTGAAATTTAAAAATAAGCCATTAATGGTAAATATATATCATATTAATTTTTTCTTTATTATACCATTACTAATTTTTTATTAATAAATAAAAATTTAAAACAACTTACACATAGAATATAAACTTTATATTACACATGATTGATTTAAGATTAATCACAGAAAAATGATTTTTAATTTTTTTAACACAGAAGATTTCAATTGTGTGTTTGATTTTTTTAATAAAAGATATTAATATTTAAAAACACTTGTATCAATTTCATTTCTTATGCAGGAAAACAATGAAAGTATTTTTTGTAATACTTTATTTTGAATTTTTTGGATTCTTAAAAATAGCAATAGCATATTTATTTTTGTTCAAATATACTTTTATTTTTTCATTGTCACTCTTTAAAAATTTTAAACTTTTAGTCATGCTATTCTATGAAAATAAAATAATCATACTTTTTAAAAAAACTTACTAAAGATATTATAACATAAAATATATGTTAAAACAGTAATGTGATCTCATGTGATGTATTGTAGCTTCTTAAATGAAGTCAAGAATCTCTTAACAATTATGTCCAGAGAAACCTCTTAGCTACTTTATTTTACATTCTCCAGTCTAAGTTTTCCCATATTCTGCTCCATCCCATTTCCACAACATAATCTTTATCAACTATATGGCTTTTATATCTAAATCTTCCTTATCTTTTCCCAAACCCAGGATAAAAACCAATAATCCACTTTCTGTATAATCACTTTTTTTCATATTTATTCTTTCATAACTTCATTATATGTGCCTTTTCTGTTTTCAAGCATTTACATTCAATTAACAGATGTCTAATATTTTCTATTCCTTTCTTACATAATTTACAGACTAAATCACTCATATTTTTCCATTTACATGTATATTCTCTTGTTGCTAAAGATCCCGTTCGAGCCTTAAACAATAAACTACTTTTCTTACTATTATCATATATTAACTTGCACCTAATATTCTGTTTATTTCTATATATATTTAAACTTTTTTACTCTCCATACTAGTTCTCCATCTCTGTAACTCCCTATTCTTTATTGATAAATCTATTCTTCATCCAAATCTTTTGCGTAACGCAAGTCATAGAAATTAATGGATGCTAGAAGGTTTGTGAATAAAATCCCTATCTAGTGCCAACTCCTTCAGTAGCCCCAGAATAGTTTCTAGCTTGTGGCTCTCATTAGTGAGAAACCTTGGGGATATTGGAGTATTACTAGATAGAGATTTTATGCACAAACTTTATAGCATCCATTGATTGCTATGACTTGCACTGGGTGTTAATGCTGTATTGAGGGTTTGCTACTATTTTAACAGCTTGTGTAAGCATAGGAAATGGTGATCATGCAATAAAATATATGTTGTTTTTTTAGATAGAAATAAAACACTTAGCAACTTGTTTCAAAAAAAGCTAGTTATAAATATTCAGCCATAAAACAGTCAAATAAGATAATTTTATGTGGGGTGGTACCCCAAGTGGGATAAATATTTGTGTTGATAAATTTTACTGATGTAAGAGGCATAAAAATTTTATGATGTAGCTCCAAATATATAAAGTCAAACTAAATTATGTTAAAGATTCACAGACAATGACAAACTATCTTAGAAAATGACCCAAGAATTATTACTCAAGATCTTACTTTAATTTGCCATTCAGCATAGAATTTAACATATTACAAATATCTGCTTCAGTTTTTTTATATAGTAGCATATGGTGAATAACTTTTTGCCTATGTAGTTTCTCTCTGTGATGGAATATCAAACTTAAGAGATAAAGCTTCTTGACGGGAGCTCATCACATTACATCTAATATTATAATGTCACGTGATTTGGGCAATTAACCATTTGATTATTAATAACTCTTTAGCTGCTCACTGCTAGTCTACATAGTATATATATATTTAAAATATATAGTGAATTGTAAAAAAAAAAAAAGAGGGTTGAAATGAAAAAATTATAGTGGAGGTGATTTATATTATTATGAAATAATACTTTTAATATGCATATTTCATATCTTAATAGCATTACTATTACATATTTTATTAAGCTTTATTATTATTATTACTTATCTGTAATATTTACTTTTTTCAGTTAAAAATATTATATCAATTTTTCTTGCTGGCTATCAAACTTTATTTATATCATTTTAAATATTTTAGTTTTTTAAATTATAAAGGAAACAAAATGATTGAAAACAATATTTAAAATGTGTTATTTTTTCTTTTTACAACTCGGCTCACCTGACAAGAAATATAAATAGAATGTTTCTTTCTCCTCCCTCCACACCTGTATATGTACCTGATAACATCATTTTTGGAAGACAATGATGTTTACCAAATAAAATCAGGTGAAACCCATTGATTCATCTGTTTGCTTAAGATCTAAATGTTGAAACTTGCCAGATATAAATGACAGGTGAGTGAAGATATCGGGGGAGAGGGGGCAGTTTGTTTAAATACAAGAATCAATATAAAACTTTTTAATGCTGAAACTGAGATAGTGATCTTTGAAAGTTTGTTATAAAATAAAAAAACTAAATAATATTATTTAAAAAAAAAAAAAAACAAATTTATAAAATAAAGCAGAATATTTGTGATTCTTTTCAATAAATAAATTTACATTAGTATAACAGAAAAGAAATCCGTCTTGGTAGAATTAAAAAAAAGAAAGAAAATGGCATTTAAAATAGCATAAAAGATAAATGCTTTGTGGATTTTAAATGACGCATACCTTTAAATTACATATATTATTGTCGTATATGAAAAGTTTTGATCTCAAAATAAATCAATTGATTCAAAAATATTAACTTTTATCAAAAAAATAAATATTGTAATCAAGCTGTATTAATTTAATTTAGTGGAAATAGGACATTTGCTACATCATGTCCATTTTATTTGACAATAAGACAATTATCTACATATCTATAAAGAGTTTGGTGCTGATTTTTAAATTTATTTCTTTAATTAACTTAAGAATAAAAAAAAAACAAAAACATGATTTTACAGCTCATTATCATTATTAGTTACTTAAAAAAGTTTGCTATTCTATTTCTTTTCTTTTATAACACTCTAAAAGATCATCCAATTTTTAATTACCATGTCTCTCTGCCAGTATTTGTGCAAATTTCTTTCATTAATTTATCCTTCCTTTCAATTCCTGATTGGGCATCCATTTTTTCTCTTTTCCTATAGTGTTCAATTTTAGTAATCATTCCTGAGATATTCCTTACACATGTCTGTACCATTTCAATTGTCTTGTTCTAATTTCATTTACTATAGTGTGTTCAAAATGTAATATGTATCAAATTTTGTTATTGCTTGCATATCCATTCTTTCTTTGATTTTTCAGTAGAACTTCATCAATAATTCACTATAGCCTTCAATTCTTTTACTGTTTTTTTTTTAACTACAAAACTTCACTTTTTTATGTAAGGATACTGTTTTCTATTCTGCTATATTTTCATTATTTATTGTCTTCTAATATTTTCTTATCCCATAATTCTTCAGAGAAATATAGGGAAGGCATGTTCCCAATTAGCAATTAAGATAAGGTTTAACTGATGTTATTATATCCAATGAGTGAGAAATAAAGTATTATCTGCAGACAACAGATGGAACAGATACATCTAATTATCTGTCATGAAAGTAATTTATCTAGTCAAGCGTTGGTAGCTGAGAAATCAGCACAGCCACCTTGCAAGCAAGCAGTTGCTTGCAGATGGTTGTCACAGATTCACTTCCCAGCCAATGCTTTGACATATGGAAAAAAAAAAAATTATGTAGGGAAATTGCAAACTCTTTTAGAAAGTCTTAGTTTTCCAAGTTGTGACTTGAGACATTGTGCAACTTTTCAATATTTACAAATAATGAGTGGTAATAAATCTAATTTAAGACTTTGTAATAGAATGGGAAAATGCAGATAACAACAACAAAAAGTAACAACATTAATGAAATAAAATGCTATTTTATTTCCTGGATAGAAATAAAAGGCAAGAAACAAAATTACCATAAAAACGATCTCTAAATAGAAGATATATCACACACATTATGTGATGGTTATTAAGTCTATTTATATCTTATGATACTATCTTTTAATTTCTGCAGCAAATTTTCTTTCTGAATGCCTAATGGTATTTTGTTTATTGTGATATATTCTTAACTACATTATACCAATAAAAATAATCTGTATTATATTTTTTATTTGTATCTATGAGGTTTAATTCTCAGATCAGTTGTTATGATTTTTCATGTTTACATTAATTTGTTCCCTATTGAGAGTTTTTGCAAGCTTTATTTTTAAATATGGGTATTTTATTATATATATTTCAATCTAAAATTTTAGTTTGAAAAAAATCCATACATTGTCAGAAAATCAAAATTTAGTAAGACAAGACAGCTTTAACTCTGCCTTGATGACTGTCACTTTTGTATTTCTGACATCTTCTGACATTACAACTTTTTATGACACTGTCCAGAGAAATTAGTTTTAATAACCAAAAACATGCTTATTTGAGAAATTATTACAATTCAAAATTATCTTTGTATAATAATTGTGCAATAACTATTATAAATAAAAAAACATAAATTATTAATAATCTATTTTGAATAAAAAATAGAACATTATACTTTTGGACAATGCAAATATATTGTAAAGCTATTTATAAGTCTAGCTTCTTAAATAATCAGTAAAATTATAATAGGGAATATGAAAATATTGTGCATAATTCATTAGATTTAAGAGAAATAAATATATATTTGTTCAGATTTTAAAAAAAAATGATAAATAATTAAGATTTTGTTGATTTTAGAAAATGAAAATAATCTTTCTAAAAATGATGACCTAAAAAGCTTTTTGTTTTCATTACAAATTCATTTTTTTATATTTTCAAAAATAAAATATGAATATTTAGAATTTATTTCAATAGTAAACAAAAATATCTATCAAATTAAAATCAAATTTATTATTTTCTGATAAGTAACAATGGTTTAATTTTAAACTGAATGTTGAATGTTTGTAGCAACTGAGAAGAAAGGAAAATGACAACTTGTGAAAAGAGTTAATATGATCTCTCTTTTTTTTTTTTACAAAAGCCATGGTTAACTTTAATAGAATAGAGTTCCTATAAATATGTAATACAACTAAATTGAAAGTATTTATTATACACTTTTTTATATTTTTGTATACATGTGTAAACTGAAACAGTAAACTTGTAATAATATTATAAATCTTTTAAAATTTAATACTGTGTAATAAAACATTAAACTGTTTAATTAGAAAATTCTGGATAAATTAAAATTTCTTATGGGCTCACAACTAATGAATATGACTTAGTCAAATTTAAGTGCATATTTGATTGTTTCTCCACTAATAATCTTTAACATTGTTTTATTATTATTCTTTATCATTTTTTAAATATTTTGTCTTGCTTTCTTTTTGCTTTTATTTTTAAATGTTTTAATAATAATATAAGGTGATGTTAAAAATAGTTAATTATAATCTCATCAAAAACTGAAGTTCATTTCAAAATTATAATTATCATCACCATCATTTTTAAAAATTATCATTTCATAACAGGATGGTTTAATACAATTTCTCTAATCTATAGTTTCTCTTCTTTGCATAATTTCATCAAATTTCTTTATTTAATTTGTCCATCCCAATGTGATCTTTTTCTAGGTCTTTTACAATTTTGTGGTAGCCAGTTTAACATTTCAGATAATCTATTATCATGTTTTCTATAGCAATATATCTGGTTAACATATGGTATAATGCTTTATCCCTTCCCCCAAAAAATTAATACAGAACAATTTAAAAAAATCATATAGATTTAATTATTGGGGAGGTCATGTGACATTTAAGCATCCAAATGGCAGAATATGACATAATGATTCCATTTAATTGCCACTAAGGACTTTTTTTACTTTGTTCAGTTTGAATCCTTTATTCTATCAGCATTAATCTGCACAAAAAATTTAATTATGAAACTGTATACTTTTTATCTTCCTTTGAATTTGGGTATTTTATTTTCAATGGTAATGATTTTTTTCTTTTGACCAATTGTTTATATATCTATATATACAAATCACTAAATTAGCAAATAGATACTTTATTAAATTATTAAAATTATTTACTATAGTGAATATAATGAATTATTTTCTCATATTTATATATTTCTGGATGTTTTTATAGTGCTTAATTTATTCATCAGATAAAATCTTATAATACATTGCCATGATAGAACTTTTGACTGCCTTATTATGCTGATGTGACTGATTTGCTCCACAAGATAAGTTAAAGTTTCATGTATTTTTAACAAACATCTAATTAAAATTTTCTGTCAGTGGAGACTACTTGCTTAGTGGGTGAATGAAAAAAGAGAGTTGGAGCACAAAGAGATAGATTTAATTGGATTTGGAAAGATCCAGAAAAAATATTACTAATGTTTAGAAAGTGATTCAATATGCTGACATTTTAAATATAAAAAAAATAATATTTTGTGTGTGTGTTTACTGCAAGGAGACTTTAAAATTGAGGCACACACTAGTTGAATTTTAGAAAATTTTCTATTAAAAAACATTTCAATTTAAATAAGAGAGTGATTTATTTGAGAAAGAGTAACATTTGAGGTATAAATTTAGGGGAGCATGTGTTTATTGGTCACCATTTAAAAAAAGCCTTTTTCTTTTGTGTAAAGAGGTTTGAAGAATGGTAAAAAATTCATAAATTTAAATATAGAGTAGGAATTGAAAAACTGGGGCATATGGATTGCATTTGTATCCCACAATATATGTATGATGGTCAGAAGAAAATTAGTTATGCTTTGATAGAGTGTATGGTATGTGATAAGGTTTTCCATTTGAAATGCTTAAATAATACTAGGAAGGATGTAAAAAATGTATGTTTGTGTAGGTCATGTATAAATGTGATAAAAGAGGTAAAATGGTTTTTAAGTATAGATAATTTAAAGAGAAAGTCAGGAGAAATGGAAGAAAATGTAGATAAGAATGATAGAATGGAGTATATACTTAGAAGAGTGACAATAGATATGGATGACAAAATAAGTATTGTAATGGAAATAGTTAGGCAAAAAATTGTATAGAGAAAGATAAAAGATGTAGATGTAAAATTAAAAGTGTTAGATATGAAGGGTGAGCAGATAAAAAAATTAATGAATAGAAAAGATAAGAAAGCAATAGATAAGAAAGTCCAGAAGTTAGAAGAGAATGTTATGGATGAAGTATAAAAAATAAACTATGAGACAGTCTTGATAGGGGACTCACTGACTAGAGGATGTGAGACATAATTGCAAGGGAAAATAGTAAATAGGTGTGTAAGAGTATGTTTTCCTGAAACTAGAATTAGGGAAGTTACAGATAAAGTAAAAAACAGGAATAGAGATGTTTATGTTATTGTAATGACAAATAATTTGTTAGAGCCATCGGAGAGAGCAATAGATGAGAACAAAGAATTGATTAGTAGTTTGAATAAGGTTAAAGGATGAGTAGGAGTAGTTGAATTACTCAAATAATCTAAATGACAAAATATAGTAGCTCCCTAACCTTACTCAGAGGTTCAATATTGGCATAGATTCGGTCTCATCACTGAAAACAAATGAAATACACTGCTTTACTTTATATAACATCATCATCATAGTGAACAAGTACTTAATCTAGGAAATATAATCCACTCATGATAAATATCTAAATAAACTGAGGGAGAGTTCTCTCAATCCATGACAATATAATATATATCCTTAATGATTTCTTTCCTCATAGCTACTTAACACATTTCATTCTAAACATTAAAAAATAAATTCATTCATAGATAAATTCCTAATTCTTTCACCTCTTTTGGCATATCACATCATCCAAAATTGACTGGGAAGATACAAGTTAAGTGAATATAAATTTAACAATTATATAAATGAATCACACAAAACAGGCACACACATGCATAACAATGCACAAAATAATTTCAAATCATGTTACATACATAGATATTATACCAACATTAACTAATAAATCGAAAATAAATCTCTAATTCATGACAAATTATAAATGCTTCAAATTTTGAGGTATAACAATTGTTATTAAGTAGACTTCATCATATCCACCAATGCAAAGATAAAACAATACTTTTTTATGCATTTACCCCTCTTAATTGGCTGCTAACTTCATAATAGCAAATAAATATTTCTGCCGCTAACATAAGCATATAGAATACATGTATATCTAAAAAAATTACATCAAAATAACAATCAATTACCCAGTATAATTCTTTTCATATTATACATATCCAAGATGATCTTGGAGTAAAAAAAAAAAATAATAATAATAAAAGGCATAAAGACAAATAAATTGATCTACCTATCTACTATACATTAACAACAAAAGAAATGATTAAATCTCTTTTAGCTGGAAAATAAAAGTTCATTTGTACAGTCTGCAAATAAAGCTTCTTAGGTATGCATGAAGATAATAGCAACAATTACAAAATGAATAGATGTTAGTAGACATATAGACAAATTTCCACACGATGGACAATATGCATTTTGGATCCAATTGAAGAGCAGTTTCTAAAGTTCTTAGCAAATAGCTAATTAAAAATGCTGATGATATAGCATGCAAAATATTCAACATATTTTCTTTTTGATAATGACAAATTAGCATTTACTGCTGCAGATTTCTAGTAATATTTTATCGTTTGATTAACTGGTGGCTTCACGGTTATATAATTCAGCAATCAGTCTTGCAAATTTCAAAAGGGAACATTAGTTTTCCATCTGTTAATGTTGACTACAATTACATTTATCAGGGAATTCATAATAATTTATCAAAGGCCATCCATTAGGCAAATAGTTATTTAATTCATGATATTCACTTAAGTCTATATAATTCCTTAAATGACAACATATTTTTAGTGATACATTAAATATAAACGAGGAGAACAATGAGAAAAATGTACACATTTAATATTCATGCTCTTCCACTCATGTAAAGTTATATGCACATTTAAGGGAGGTTAGGTTACCCCATTAGTTTTATATAAGCCATGCATTCAATTTCTTAATCCTATATGATATAAATGGTTAGATATAATTCTCATCCAATAATGATCTATGGCATTGTAGTAAGTTAGACATACACATTCTTCCATTTGAGTTTTACTTTTCTATAGCCAGAAGATTTTTTTTTTAAATCTAGAGTTTATGAAATGTTTTGTTAAAAAGTTCAGTATAACTTTTCCCATAAAATAGTAAATTCATACAATTCAATTTTTTCATTAATACTGAAGATTAAGGTTAGGTAAGTTAAACTTGAGTTATAGACGCACATATGCATTTTAAATGATAATATTAAATCTAAAGTTAGTTAATTGAAAACATAGGGTGATATACTTTGCTTGAAGTTGATTACATTCTCATCTTTTTCTTTATATTCCAAAGAAAATTTTCTTAAACTAGTTTCATATGAGAAAAATTATACTTAAAGAAAGTCATACTTTTGAATTTAAACTGAATATTAACTGCTTGATTTTGGAAGAAGAACCACGTAGAGAGAGAAGGACTGTAACAAAAGAACAGATTACTTTCTTTACATTATCCCCCTTTTATTACTGATTATTGCTTACATATCTATTCCTTCCACCAATCAAGAAATTACTCCCCCCAAAGGTCAACTTCAAGAAGGTCAACCCCCCCTTTTGCACAAAAAATAATTAGCTGGAAATATTCAATAAATCCTTTTCTCTCTTGGGAAAAAAATTATTCTGACTTTTAAATGATATTAAATCAAATTGACTAAAAAAAATTCTCTACACTTCTAAAAATAATAATAATAAAATTATCCAGTAAATAAAGTAATTGATAGTGTATTTGGTCTGCCCAACAATCCACCAATCCATCTATCCATTAATCATTTAAAATGTGTTTCAATTAGTTATCAGAGATATTTATTATAAATTAAATATTTCACTGTAAAACATAATAATCTGTATCATAACCAAATACATGAGGGAAAGTGAAGTTGTAGGATGTCACAAACATACATGCACCTACATATGCTGCACTATAAGTACTAAACCAATCTGATCAAAATAGAAACTTATATGACCATGGGTCAAATAGACTGTATTAACTATACTGTGGGCTGGAGTATCAATGAGCAAATAAACCTGAAAATCACCAAATAAATATCAACCAATGTCTAGACAAAAAGACAAATCCATATCAATTCAACCTATACACTAACAATTTCTGTGACAAGCCACCCCCTTCCATAATTAAATATCCATCGAAAAAAATACTAAAGGCTTTAAAAACTTCTAAATAATACCTATAAGTAAATTTCTGAACAAGGATTTGAACTATTAATGAATTTTTTTAAAATTTCATGTTATTTCTTTTTTTTTTAGTTAAATGCAATTAGTTATTACTGATACAGTGCTATTTACTTAAAATTTGATACTTGTGCCCATTTAGAAGGTCACAATATAAATATACTATACCCTTTAAAAATATGAAAGCATTAATTTTTCAAAGGATGATTACCAATCAGTAACCATAATAGGTTAAGCTCAGGTTTCTCCTATATGATATATACTATAATAAAGAGTTAAAGGGTAAAAGTAATAATGATTAAACATTATAAATATGCTAATTCACAGTTAATAAATTTTAAGAAGAGAACTCTCAACTCTCTCTGTTAAAATATAAATGTTATTAATATTGAAATCACATACCAAAGAGTAGTTAGGTTATAATATAATTTTTCTCATTTTATATATATATATATATATATATAATATATATTTTTATTTATATATATATATATATATATATATATATATACACCTCCCTTCAATATAATTACACATCTCAACACCACCATTCTTATCATTTCATTGCAATAATCTGATTCACAATTCAAAACTCTTGATAAAGGATAATAATGCTTTTAAAGTTTTATTTGTTCTACTTTAGTACTCAAAATAATTTCTTTTGCTGAAACAATTTCTTTTTAGTCCTTAATTATAATAATAAGATTTCAGGGTTCTTCATTAGATATTTCTCATACTAAAATTTTCATTCTTCTATTTATTTATGAGTTATTAAACAATGACTGCCATCCTAATAAAAATATGACGAGACATACTCTTATCCCTACAATAATATCTACCTAATTTACAAAAAATAAAATTTAAAAGAAAATATTTTGATTAAAGTAAAATACATAGAAACTCTTAATTTAGAATAAGATAATAATCTCCTAGGATAGCATTCAAATACCAAGAGTGGATAAGAGATTTTAAGGCCACTCAGGATATCCTATTAACAACTCATATCAACTTTTTATAAAGAAATATAGGCAAAACTCCCTTCTGAAATCAAACTATTATTTATGCTACAGTGAGCCAGCTATTTGTAACATACTGAATAACTTATTTTAAAATCAATATTTTGTTTAGTATTAGGCATGAGTGATTCTATACAGCATATACGTAATATTCTAACTCTTGATAAATCCCTAAATTTGCTGTAACTCTTCTTAATTATAGGTTAAGCTATACAGATGTCCTTAAATCAGATTGCTATTATTGCCTTTGTTGTGTGACTAGATTTACTATTTATGAACTGACCAGTGGTAATGGCACTAATAGAAGCTATAGATTTGGTATAATTAATTTAGAAAAATGTTAAATTAGCATGGCGAATGTGTTGCTACTTAGCATAAATATGTGTATCTTCTTGCTATATTGATTCCATGTTAAATCATGCACCTTAAGTTTGAGCAACTGAGATATTTATGTTGTATTGGAAGAAACCAAAGCATTCCAAGAGCTCATCAAGCCGCTGTTCTGTTCACTTGAATAAAAGGGCCTCTTGGTATTATAGCAAATAGCGCGGTCTGACAAACCGATTACTAGGTAATGAACATCAATTAAGATCACATTTGAGATGCACCTATTCTGATACTATAGTTTGTAATGCCCTAGAATTTGATGTTAAACTACCCAGTATCAGTTCCCTATAGAAATTAACATCGGCTTTGATCCGATTCAAAATCTGAGTTAATGCTATTTATCTGTGTAGTAAATTATGTTTAAACTGTTGCCAATTGATGCCAATTGATTGATCACTCTAGCCATTACTAATTTTCCTTATGCAGTCCATGGCATATATTATGACATATGGAAATATTTTATCTCCCAATCTACTTAACTTATAATGAGTTAGTTGGAGGTCAAAATTCTCAGTCTTTGAAACTTTAGACACTATATCTTAATTATGTTTATATTCTCCTGTAATATAAAAGATGGTGTAAGCATATTATCAGTGCTGCAAATCCATAATCTATTTAAACACTTTGTAAACCTAAGTTTTCATTCAACTGTGCATGAGCAAAGAGATATATAATTGGTTCTGTTTTATTATTTATTGAATATTACATTAAACATTTTATAGTCCCAAGTATGCACTCACCTGCATGTGAGCAATATAGAAATTGTGTTGTTTTATCATTTACTGATTACATAAAATATTTTTGTAAACCTAAGTACTCACTTACCTGCGTGTGAGCAAAATGTAATTTAAGTTTAACATTGCATGGAAAATACTTCTCACTCAATTCATGTTTCAGATAGGAGAAAAAAATTGATCTTGTTTGAATTATTTTCTTTATAAAAGATACGTTTTTCTATAATTGTGATCTAAACATAAATTCTAATGTGTCTATATAAAAAATATGATTACAATTCATATACAAACATGAATATAAATTGCATATATTGCGTCAGGCTTATTTTCAATAATTTGTAGTCTGTTCATCACTTTATATTGACTATTTCTTTGTGATGGGTGTTGGATACATCTTTTTCCTGCAAAGGGCTATTTATATATAAAAAAGACCATATATATATTGTAAGTTATAGTGAACATGCCAAAGTTACATCATTACACTTTTGAAAAATAATGACATATTCATTTAGTTAATTTTCCCTTTGTTAAAAATAAGATACTTTAAATTTATTATGAAGATGGCCTTCAAAAGATTTATTCTTCCAACAAAAGCTTTGATATATGAATGAAGTTGAAAAATGTTTTTTCCTCTCTCTCTCTCTCTCACTCTTTTTTGATGTAGTGAAGAAAAAAGCAAAATAAATTATCTATCAAGTAAAAGAGAAAATATACACAAACAGTGTAAATTTATAATATTTTTCAATTTACTTAGAGTGATGGAAATACTCCTTGTATTCAGACTTGTATGAAAAATGAAGTACTAATTTAAAGTAAATAGATCATTGCTTCCTAACCTAGTGTAATGCCCAATCTATTTTTCTTATCAACTAGTTAAAAAACTGCTACTGGTAATTGGAACTCTGCAAATGAATAGCCAGAGAAGAAATAAGGATACTAATAACTTATGTGATTGCCTTAAGTGTTTTACTTAATAATACTGGAAGGAATAAAAATATTTAAAGAAAGAAAAAAAAGTCTTTCAAGATAGCAGTAAGATACTCTAAAGTCAGAATCTTTAATGCCTTGATATTGTGTTTTTCTCTTTGTGAATATTCAGGACAAATAAATGAAAAGAATATTGAACTTTTAAAAAACTAAAGAATGAAAACTATTTTGGAACTTGTCAAAAAGGTCATTATTTTTTTATTCATGAAGGAACTATACAAATATATTATTTGAACATGAATTATTTATAGCATGAAGTTTATCCTAATATCTAATAATAAGGTAAATAAAACTATTTGTCAAGCATTGGTGGTCGAGTGGTCAGCGACAGCTGCTTTACAAGCTGTTGTCCCAGGTTAGCGGGTTCGCTTCCCGGCTGATGCTATGACACATGAGAAAAAAAAACTATTTCCAGAAAAGCTATCTAGCAATAAAAGATCATTTCTTTTTTTATGTTAGAAGTTATCATGTAAAGTTACAAAGAGATAAAGCATTTGAACTTTTATTGTAAGTTTTGACTTGAAAAGTACTCAAGAAAAAAAATTTCCCCAAAAAGATTGTAGTGATTTATTTTATTATCTATTTCTTGATTTATTATTTTATTTTGTCATTAATAAATTGTTTCCCTATTTACAAACTTATTAACTGTTATTTTCTGCATACCCTAAAGCAAGTATAGAATAAAATACTTTGTTATTTCATACAACACACCAATTAATTATATTGAGTTAGTGTATCATTATAATACTTTTATCTTATACATAACACTTGCTAATAAAATATACATAATTAATACCACATACATAGCCTGTAGAAGAACCCCTCCCTGTAGCTTTAAAAATATGCTCTTCAATGTGAAACATTTGGAGTCTATGATAACTATTTGTCTCATCTTATTTTACTTGTACCTTTTGCTGCTTCTGCTTCTATGGTTCAGAATTACTGTTAAATAAATTGGCATTCAATGTGGGCTCAAATATCTTATTCAGATAAAAAAATGTCTATAATGTATATACATGCATAAAATTAAAAGATATTTTTTTTTTTGGATAAAATAAAGAAAAGTGAAGGGCAAGATTGAAATGGAAGGAAGGAAGATCTGGATAACATTTTATAAGGAATGGAACTGTTGTTGCTATTAATTGATAGAACAAAATGAAAAAGAAAAAAAATTGAAAATGTTTTAAATATTTATATAAAGATTAATGTTAACATGGTTAAGTAAGAAAAACAGTAAACAATAAAGGTCAATCAATGGAGGCAGAGACAGTGATAGAAGAAGATAACTTGGCTGTACAAGTGCTGGAGGAGCAAAATCTAGCCACAGCGACATTGGAAATGTTGCTAGGGATAATAAAAAAAAAAAACATGGATAAAAATTAAAAAGAAATAAAAAAATAAAATGATGGCATACTAGCAAAAATCAAAGAAATGCATAATAAAATGGATAAAAAATGCATATAAAAATTAAAGAAATACATAATAAAATGAAAAAAGCATATATTCATATCAAAAAACCAAATAAAAAAAATTACAGGGATAGAAAATAATATAACCACTCTGAAGTAAGAGATGGAAAAGAAAATAGATCAACAAGCCCAGGAAAAGATGAAGTTTATATAAAAAACATTATTTGTGGGTATGCAGAACATGGTCAAGGAATTTATTAAAACCTATCAAGATAGTGTGTAAGAAATAATGTTAAACCTAGGAGAAAAATTATAAAGACTGGAAATCAAAGTTGAAAAAAGATAGACATTTCAAATAAAAAATATTTCATTAAAGAAATGCTTGCCCCTAAAATTGAGACTGTACAACAATATAAACAGGAAAATCAATGTATCACTATGGATGTAATGGTTCAAAAGAAGCAAGATGATGCATTAGTTGAAAGGCAATATGGACTTAATGAAAATATAAAAAGTATTCATCAATTTTTGAAAATTGAAACATTTAGACATGATGCAGGAGAGTTGCCATCCAAGCATATAGATAGTCTAGAAAGCTAGTTTGAGCTAAATCTGTTAAGTAAAAAAACAAGTAGCCATTGCATATAACAATCTGAATGTACTAGCTAAGGAATAGTAGAAATCACTGATAAGCAAACCAACTATATAACTAAAATATAAAAAAAAACAGATCTTAAGCAACTTTTAGTCAGAAAAAAGACAGAAAGTGATAAAGTACCAGATTATGCAAGAGGTATTTCAAATAAAAGGGCATAACACCTATACACAATTCTTCAGAAGATTGGTCGCTAGGTTACAAATTTGTCTGCATGTGAGTTCATAGAAAGTGAAATAGTAAGGATAATAAGGCACAACTTACCTTTCAAAATTGAACTGATGGTTATTAGTACTAATAGAAAGACTATTGATAAGATGCTATACTTTTTGAATGCTGAAGATATGAGTTATCACAATCAGAGTGAAGAAAGTAAATTTTTCATGGTATACCAAACATCATTTAAAAAAGGCAAATCATCTATTGGAGATTATTTAGGTTGATTATAATCCAAGATACCAACCTTATAAAAATCAGCAGTGAAATAAAAGAAATTATCAAACTAATAGAATTGGAGTGAGAATGCAGTCAATCTATCAATTGGAATCACAAATGGAAGTTTTTGTGAAGCATTCATGACCTTTATCTCCCATTCAAGGTGGAAGTGACAAATTGAAAAAAATTGATAAACAGACAGAAAGAAGTAGACCCAGACTGAAAAGAGAGGTGATTTTATGTCAGCATAAGGCAAATAACAATATGATATGTGAATGAAGTTAGCAATTTTTTTTACTCTTTTTTGAAGTAGAGAAGAAAAAAGCAAAATAAATGATCTATCAAGTAAAAGGGAAAATACACACAAAAAGTATAAATTTATAATATTTTTAAATTTACTTAAAATGATGGAAATACTCCTTTTATTCAGTCCTGTTTGAAAGATAAAGTGCTACTTTAAAGTAAATAGCTCATTGGTTCCTAACCTAGTGCAATGCCCAACCCATTTTTCTTATCAACTAGTGAAAAAACTAGTATTGGTAAAAATGGAACTCTGCAAATGGATTGCCAGAGAAGAAATAAGGATACTAATACATTGGGTAATTGCCTTCAATGTTTATCTTAATGATACTGGAAAAAAAAAACTTAAAAAAAAAAACTTTCAAGACAGCAGTAAAATATTCTAAAGTCAGAACCTTTAATGCTTTGATTTTTTTCTTTGTGAATATTCAGGACAAATAAATGAAAATATTGAACTTTTAATAAACTGAAAAATCAAAACTAATTTGGAACTTTCAAAAATGACAAACTATAAGAATATATTATTTGAACATGAATTATTTATAGCACAAACTATATTATAATTTCTAATAATACAGTAAATGAAACTATTTCCAGAAATGCTATCTAGCAATAGATGATAATAATTCCTTTTTTATTTGAGAATTTATTATGTAAAGTTATAAAAACATAAAGCATTTGAACTTTTATTATAATTTCTGACTTGAAAAGTACTCAAGGAAGCAAATCTCATAATGCAGATTCTAGTGACTTATTTTATTATCTATTTATTGATTTATTATTTTATTTTGTCATTAATAAATTGTTTTCTTATTTACAAACTTGTTATTTCATGCATTCACTAAAGCAAGTATAAAATGAAATACTTTGCTATTTCATAAAATATACCAATTAATTATATTTAGTTTACTGCTATAATACTATTATCTTATACATAACACTTGCCAATAAAATATATGTAGTTAATGCCATACACAGGATCTGTATAACCTCCTATAGCTATGAGAACATTCTTTCCAATGTTCATAATGTATGTTAGCTAATGCCAATGAATATTTGTATAAAGAATCAGCTTCAGTTAATTAACTACTAATATCATATTACTTTACTTCTACATTTTGCTGTTACTGCTTCTATTGACCAGAGTTACCATTAATATATATATATATATGTGTGTGTGTGTGTGTAAATGTATTATTATATTTTTCCATTTTATTTAAAATAATAATTGATAATTCATATGGTTAGTAAGGAAACAAAAAAAGTAAAATAAATTTTTTAATAATTTTCGATTGAAAAATATTTTTATTTTGATATATTTTTTGGGGTTTCTTATTTTCAATAATTATAGAAATAAAACCATTTGTTTTATATTTAATAACTTTTTCTGTATTTTGTAAAATATAATTATAAAATTTTTATATAGAAAATTTATTATTTTGAATATTCTCTTTATGTTTTTAATCATCATTTTCAAACACCAAGATAAAGCTCCAAATTAGCTCAGTTTTTACAATCTCTTTTTCATATCAATACAAAAAACTTTCTAATATTATCCATATGTTACCTTTTTCTTAAACGTATACAATCTCTTGAATTCAGCCACATTCCATTTTAATCTCTTAATTTTTTAAATGATGTCTGCTTGTTACTCCAATATACATCTTTTGATAGCTTATTGTATGGTCTAAATTATTTGTGCTACTCTTCTCTCAAGTATCCACATCTCATTTGCACATAAAGAACTGGTAAAACATATTTGTTTAAAAAAATTCTAATCATACAGTTACATTTCTTTTTCATATTGCTATTTTTTTTTACCAAAGATACTCCATCCAAGTTTAATTCTGTGAATATTTTCACTCACGTTTTTATCTGTATTAATAATATAAACAAGGTAATTCATCACCATCAATATTAATTTTCTCCTTTTATAAAAAGCATTGAATATTACCTTTATTGTTAGTTATAATACTTTATTCATATACACTTTATTGCAAGTAATTTTCTTAACCTTTATTTTCTTACAGTTTCGACTGTCCAGCAGTCTTCGTCAGAGCTATATCTTCCTTAGAGTTTTAACTTAAATAATTAAAGTTAAAACTCTAAGGAAGATATAGCTCTGACGAAGACTGCTGGACATTCGAAACTATACAAAAATAAAGAAGGTTAAGAAAATTACTTGCGTTAAAGTGTATATGAATAAAATATTATAAGTAATATATATGATTATATGAAGATATGCAAAGAAAGTGAAGGAGAAGAATAACATAATATACTTTATTGTTAGTCCTAGTTGGTTACTCTCATCTGATATCTCTTAATGTTTTCTGAAACTCTGAAGTATTATTTTTTTAAAACATATTGCTTGGAAAATCTATATTGCTTACATGATATCTTTAATTTCCCATTTTATACCACAAAAGAATTTCTCTAAAATTTGAACAAAAATTTGGAGATCAGGAGTTTCCTGCCAAACATTTCATGTAATTTAATAATTGATTCTTGCATTTTGATAAATATTATTCAGAATATAATAATATCCTGGATTTAGAAAAGCTTATAGAATCAAATGCTTATTTGCAGTTTACAACCAAAAACATAATGACAATTCATACTCATTGATTCTTTCTATAATTTCTCTTAATACTTGGATGAGATCTCATGTACTACAACCACTGTTATATCAATCTTATTTTTTTGGGTTGATTCAAGTTCAAAATTGATCAAAACAAATTGCATTATCATAACAAAGGCTGTGTACAGAACTGTAAAAAATTAAAAGGAATATGATTCTTACATGTTTCTTAATCTTTTATAAATATATTATCACTACTGCATTCTTCTAATAATCTGGTAAATCTATTAATTAGTTTTTTGATACATAATTCTGTCACAATTTATACATATTTCGCCTCTTTATTTAAAATATTTGGGATTTCAAAAAATCTTGACATAGTTGTATAAGCTACTCTGTTTTTAATTATTATACAACATTTTACAGAATTCTTCTATACACTCCATGATGTCAACCTTCTTTCTAATAATATTATATTTTTTATTATTGTTAAAATAATTTTGTTTTGTGATAGCAAGATGTCTGGGCATGTTTTTGAGACTTCTATAGTTTTTATGATTGATTTAGATATATTTTCTTATATTATCATTTATTTTTTTCCAACTATTTCATGGAATTCTGTAGCAATTGTTACACATTATTTTCTTTTGTTTTTTAGTTTGTTAAATAAAATATATTAACTGCAAAAGCAACTGATTAGATTATGAATGTGTGATAAAGAATTTGGTTAGCAATAATGTTGCTTATAATCATTCTCCCAATAAAGTGAAATCTTATAAAGATTAAAATAAAAAAAAATAAGACTACCATAAACTTTTATAATACAAATAATAATGTAATCATAATTAGGATGAATAAATTCAATTGCAAAGTGCATCTTAACCTACTCTGGAAAAAATTATGTTACAAACATAGAAGAATTGAGTGTATTTGAGTGATATTACATCATTTAACATCTTCCACTACTGAACAAGAAAATAAATTCTAATTTCCTTGCTCTTAAGGTATGAAGTAGTCCAGAATCTGATATTACTCTTTTAATGAATTTGCAAATAACACTTTAACATTCCTTGTATTGCTTCAGAATAATATTTTCTGGCTATATTCCATAAATTCTTATTTTCTATAATTTTGAAATATTTTCCTAATTCTTTTTTTCTACATATATTGTCATATCTCAGTTGAAAATTTACTAATGGACAATAATTTTATATCATCAGTCTGTGTAGCAAACCTTAATAGAATATCAGTTATTTTCTTACTCTTTTGGTTTCAAGTTTGAGATATCACCAAAAATCTATTAATATTTCAAAATTCTGATAATTTTAATGATTAATTTTAAATAATATCTACCAATTGCATCTTTTTTTTTTGCTCCGTGATTTTTTTAAAAACCTATGCAGGTGTCAAATAAATAGATCTAATTCTGATAACTGAAAAAAAAACAGACTTTTTCTTATTGCTCATTATATGATAGTTAAGGTGACTAGACAATATATCATTTTCCAGACTAATATAAATATTAAGGTCCATAAAATATATACATACAAATCATTAGTATTTAAGTAACTGATGAGAAAGATCTATAAGGTGGTAAATTATTTATTGCATTTGGGCAGCAAATATTCTTGGCAAATAAGTTCTGTTGAACTTAAAAAAAGCAATTTGCTTTGATTTCTTACATTTATATTTTTTTGAATGTACTATTATATATACAAGTAATAGTTGGTAGTTTTGAAATAGAACATTTAATTCATTGGATTTTTCAATTTCATTAGTGTTCATCTCTATTTGCATACTATTTGTTCTTGACATGATACAGTATTGCTTTCAGAGAGGAGAAAGTTTCTATTTATTTATAACACTCTGTGAAACAGCAAATATCATGTGATGTATAATAATAAGCAATTGTATAATAGTGATGATATATGCTTGTGTGAGAAACAGGAGATAGGTTTATATTAGCAATATCTGGAAACCTCATCAAAAGTAAAACATTTTAATTATGCTTGCAAAAACAATTATAAAGTTTATATATAAAATTAAAAAAAAGGTAAAACAACTTTAAATAATCAATTTCAAGGAAAATTATTTATCAATAATTCGTCAAAAAGAAAAACACAGACACACAATAGGGAGAAATACATTATTTACTAGGCACTGTAGATGTCGAAAATTTTAGCAGCTTTCTTTCTTGTTCAAATATCTAATCAAGAATATCTATATACTCATTTATTGATCGATAATTGATTGGTTGACTAGCTGAGTGGATTTAAAAAAAAAATCTGGCCTGAATTCAAACATTATATGACAGGTGGATGCGCTAACTAGAAGTTTAATAAATATTGAAATAATGAATTTGTAATGAGTTGTCGATTTTTTCATATCAAGATGATATATAATTTTTATATAAAACAACTATTATTTTTTAACTCCTTTATCATGTTTATATATATATATAATTTAAAAATTACTTTGACAATTAAAAAAAATGTTATAATGCAAAAACAATTGATTATTTGTATAAAAGATTGTCCAAAAATTATAAATTAATAATAATTGTTTAATGAATGCAATTTAATTCTTTTTTTAATAAAACAACTACATTCCACACAATATTTATTATTTTGTAACATTGATTTCAATCCACTCTCAGATTATTTAACACTGATGTTACTAATATGTGAATAGTAAACATTTCTTCAATTAATCTAACCACTTAGTAAAACTGAATTAAGTGTGTTGTTAAGTAGTTTCGGTCTTAATTTTGTTTGGTAACATTATTAGCATTCTAAACTTTCACAGCTCCTGAACCATTCAGCTCTTCACAATGGGACATCAGCAAACTCTTTTCCAAATCTTTTTCTATTTTACTTTTTTCACTCTTTTTTTTATCCGACTTGATGAGTAATACAAATAAATCAAGGTGTGTTTTCATTCTGTTTGAATGCTTTAATTTTATATCAGAGACCTCACCATGTGGTAGAATCCCAAACAGCTCACGGATTGGCCTATCTATTAATGGCACTACAAAATTTACCTCCCTCAACACCTACTTCTTTCTATCTTGAATGAAGTTATTAGTCATGTGATTGACATCTGCCAATCATTGCATGCTTATCTAAGAAGAACTAATGACCTAAGGTCAAAATAATTCAAAATAAGAAAAAAAATGTTTACCTCAAGTTTTATATTTCTGGTGCATGGTTTCACATAAGGCAGATTGTTACTGAAAATTTTAACACCTGAAAGATTTTGGAAATAAGAAATTGAAGTATATTTGTATTGTAGAACTTCTGCTGAAAGAAAGAAAGAGAAAAACCTCACCTTTTAGAAAATTAACAACTGCAACCATACTTGTAAAATAATCACAAAGGTGTTATTTTACCTTTTTTTTTAAAACCACTGAAAATAGTTCGTACTTTTTTTATTGTATATAAAATAACATTAAAATACACTATATATGTGTTTTAAGAAATGAAACTAGTTTAACAAATTTTGATGAACTTAGGTAAAACAAATTGTTTTCAGTATATTTGCAGCTAGGCTAATGTTATGCTTGTTATATATGGCTACATACTATGTTTTTATTTTCATATATGTACATAGTATTTACATTAAAAAATCAAATAAAATTAGTTTGTGCATTGAGTGTATATAAAATCCATTCTTTGACAGACCCTTGATACATGTGAAAGGATATCATACTATGACCTAATGACATCATTATTTTGCAAAGAAATGACAGAAAATAAAATATATTTATAAATTTACATGTACACATAAGTAAAAAGATAATTCAGTTCTTAAACAACCTACAGAATAATCAGTTATTTTTCTTCAGAAAAATAATGAAAAATATAAATGTCCATTAGGCTGTCTTAACCAAGGTTTTTCTTTGTCTTTTTTTACCTTCTGTCTAATTAGACATCAATTTATTGACTAATAATTAGATAGATAGCTAAATTAACTGTGGCTGCAAACATGAAAAAATTATAAAATTGATTAGTGATTTTTATCCCTTTGAACGAAAAGATTGTTTGAAACCCCAAGTCATGGACATGGCAGACAAAAGCACTATCTGTTATTATACACGATACTTTGCACATATAGTAAATGAGAAAAAAAAAGTTTTTAACTTTAAATAAAATAATAGTTTTTACTTCACCTTTGATTAGTAATTAATTGAGATTGCCCTTTATGGAGACTCAAGTTCTCCGAAAGCGCTAAGCCATACAACTTTGTAAGATTTAGACAAGCTTCACTTTTTTGCGTAAAGCGCAATCTCAATTAATTTTTGACTTTAAATATGTTCTCTCCACAATTTTTTGCCATTGAAATGACATGAATAGGTGTTTTCAAAATACAGAGGCTAAGATGGGTAGTAAATTTGCTGACTTTCATATCTGAATTTTAAACCAAAAAGGTTTTATGATCTAATAATTTTGAAACTAGTTTTTATTTGAAGGTAGAATGAATACAAAAATCTTTGTACAAATGTTTACTCTTAATTTAAAATAGAGAAGAATTTGTATCATTCACCAAATGTGTAAAGTCATCAGCTGGGATAGAGTTTGGTGACCAAGAACATTGTGATACAAAATTCTTAGGTTTTGAATCATGGTTGTCATTTGTGGCAGCTGTAGATAAGCCATGCACATTTGCAGGCTGCATGCAAATTACAGAAAGGACCAAAAATATGAGTTATTTGGCATTGAATTTGTGGTTTAGAAATAAACTTTTATAAGCATTTTTGATATTATCAATACTTTACATTTTAAGTCATCATGACTAATCCAGTGTATTGCCAAATTTTGTGATTATTTATCTAATAAATAGGGATGGCCATCTGTACTCATGATATTAACAGCATTGACAATGGTAAGAATGATTTTATTTCTCCAAAATTTTTTACAACTGCTTTAAGGAAGTATCTTATGAACTGAATTGAAAAGCAAAGTAAGATTACTTCAGATTTTTGCATATATGGTGGAAGAAATGTTACGAGTGCTCTCACATAAAAGCAAAAAAAAAAGGGGTGTGTGTGAGATATTAAAAAGACTAAAATAATGTGAATCACATTATATATATATATAAATTAGAAATTAACAATTATAAAAACTGGATGAATTTATGGAATAGATGAAATAAAATAAATAATCAAATAGTCGTTTGCTGAGAAGTTCCTGAAAAACCTCAAGAATGGAAATAATGGAGCAAACTGCTGTGAGCTTGACTTTGAACTTTTAGAGTCTACATTCTACCAACACATTTAGGTCAATGGATAAAATTAATGATAGAATTAAACTTGAATGAAATACTTTTAATAAAAATAACTTTATCTTTGCAAAAATATATAATTTTTTTCCTGGAAGGGGAGTAAGTATATAATAAATGTGTTCCACCAAGCAATAAGATTTGAAAAATATAGGATTAACAAGAAGAAATCCAACAACAGGCATATCTAACAAACAGTGAAGTTTGAAAAGAGATAAGATAGAATAAACAAAAAGAAATCAAACAAACAAGCATTTCCAACATCATTAAAATAAATTATTTATCAAAGACGTTTAACTCATCTCAATAATCATTATATTGCAGTAAACTGATCCAATATTTAAAAATAAATAAATTAAAACAATAACAAAAACTCTGCACAACTAAAAATATTGGAATAATAATAAATACTATTTTGGATGAGAACATGCTTCTGAAAGTTTTAATTGAAATTAATATTATTAGTTTAAAGTTATTCTCATGAGATGACCAGCTTGAATGATTAACAGTAAGATAATCTAAAAAAAAAAAAATCATGATTATTCTGACACTTAAACCCATTTCAAATTCCTACATATTTTTTTTCTCTTCTTCCACAAGAATTTTACTTTTATCAAAAAAGAAGCATAGGAAAAGTACATTCTCCAGCCCCTTTTATAAAACTTATTCTTGCTTAGATTTTTTTACAAATCATTTTATAAAATGGAATGAGTATATAAATGATGAAAATTTTCATTAATTTACTATAAGTAAAATACTATTAATCTGAATATCTGGATTCAAATACTCCTATTATTCAAACAAAATTTCAAAAATGATCTTTAATCTTTTATAATAAATAAATTTGTGTGTATACACATTTTGGATTCAAATGTAAAAAAAAAAAATCAGAAAAATACTATAAATTAATAAGCCTAATTGTAGTGAGTTGCCAGTTTTTTTAAAAAAAATCATAACATAGTTTGAATTATATTTGAAATCAGAAAAATTTATATATATAAAAAAAGCCCTAAACATAGAGATTTGGAATTAATGGTGTTTATCTTTACTATATTTTAGATATAAGAAAAAATTTACTTATTATTTATAATTTAGAACTTCATCTTAAGATAATGCAAACATAAGTACCATAAAAAAAACATTTTTCATTAAAATAGTTTTTAAAAAATATTGGGAAAACTATTAGTAATATATATACACATACTCATAACAGCAATATATGAATTAGAAGAAATTAACACCTACCGTATCTTTATCAGATTATTAATATTGGTGGGAACATAATGGATGAAATTAATCACAGAATTAAATTTGAATGGAGTGCTTTTGATAGAAATAACATTGATATAAATATGCCAATATTTTTGAAAAACAACCTTATTACATTTGTTTTAGAACTTCTTATTTATGGATCTAAAACTTAGACACTTAAAAGATGAGCAATTCAAGTACTTCAAACCAGTCAATAAAGTATGGAAAGATAAATATTAGGTATAATAAGGATGGATCAAAAATGAAATGCTTGAGTAAGAGAACAGACAGATATCATTGATACCATTAAAAAAAACTGAAGTATTAAGATATTGTTAAAAGAAATGATAATAAAAAACCAGTTTATAATCTCAAATTGAATTTCAAGAGATTATAAAAAGCTAGAAAGGGACTACATTGGAAATGAATGGATGAAATATAAAAGTTTATTGGCTGATTTGGAGAAGAGAAGCTATAGATTGGAGAAACTGTATTAAATTTGGAGAGACTTTCATCTTGAAGCAAATCAATAATGATTAAAAATGATAATGGGAATTAGGTAAAATAGTTTTTAAATAGCTAATGTAGGGCAAAATCTTTCCGATAGATTATCATAAAGAAATTGGTGATGGAGAATTGTCAGACAGTAAGAGTTGAAAGTTTTTTTCCAAACTTATTTTATAATTATAAATAGCTAGATACACATTTTACTGACTAAACTTTGGATAATTAGCTATGGGCCAAAATATTTTTGTGTGTCATTAGACCAGATTCAAATTCAAGTCACAGTCATCCTTCAGATTTTTACTTATTAGCATATTAAAATTTGCATATCAATGTTTAATTAATTTGCATATTCAATGTGATTCAGATGAGGCAAGTTTGTAAAAGTAATCAAATGCTTTTCTATTTTCAAAAAATCTATCTATATATAAGCAAGATATTTATTTCTCTTTTCCAGATTTTATTTCCTTATAAGCAGCTCAAGCTAAACATATTACAGCTTGAAATTTTCATTTTTAAAGAAAGGTAAGGTTTTCTTATAATATGATTAGTCTTTCTTGAAAATATTAAAACATTTTACTAAACGATATATATATATATGGCAAATCATAAAAGAGTATGGCTATTCTTATTCCACACACATACAAAGGATATAAATGTATTTGTGATACATATAAGACTACTAGAGGATTCTATACCAATATTAATAGCTTTAGTCTTTCAGATGAGAGATGCAATAAGGGAACAAAAAAACCTTCTTTAATTAAACTATTATTTTTATTTTATAATTATCACCAAATTTATTATAGAAAACACTAATGCATTTTTTATATCAATTTGATATTTATTTTCTAATTATTTGTGTAACAATTTATTACATAAAAATAAAACATTTGGAATAGAACTCTTAAAAATGAAATTCATTCATAATTTGGATATCTTTTCTTGATTTAAAATGGTAAAGATTGCAGACACACTATTACTTTTTCCCCAAACTTTATTTTTTTTTCATATCTGTATTTTAAAATATTATTTTGTATTTGCATAATCTTAACAAGACTTATAAAGTTCATGCAAATGATAATCATAAGTCATTTTTATACATGAAAAAAAAATCTTATCTCAGAGAATATTTAATTAATGAAATCATTGATGTGAAATGGTTAATATGTAGTTTGATGGTATGCATTCTTAAAACCAGTGAGAGCTTGGAATTTTCTTCATGTGATCAATCTCAATCAACCCATGTAATAATAATTAGTTAATGGTATCTAGAGAGTTGAGATCCTAGGATGATCTGAACTGATCAGCTAAAGTTAATGCAATCTGACATTGAAGAAAAAAAGGATTGCAATGTAATAAATACATTTACCACTAGAAAAGAAATTGCTTGAAGAGACACGCATTGTTTTTCTCTTTTATTTATTTCACATATTATTTTAAATTTTTTTTATTGCACAATCTCTAGGAAAATTAATTATAAAAATAATAATTTATGTAATGAGCTGAGCCTTTATATTGAATTTATTTAAAAACAAACAAACATTTTTTTAATATTACTGCATCTCTCAACTGTGCTGGTAAATGGTTGCGATAAGGCAGAATTGAAGAATGCTCTGATAAAAAACAAATCAGTTTTCAAATGGATTTTGCATTATTAGTTATTATCATCAGTTCTAATCAATCAGTCCACTGAAGGATGAATATCTCTGAGCTTAAACCAAACTAATTGATCTATATTTTTTTTTATATACTCCAACAAACTCCCTTATCACATAATCTCACATATGGTCTCATGTCATGGGAATAATTTAATCTTCAGCACATTTTATATTGTATGTTATTAAAAATGAAAATTAATGAAGTCCATTATTATGCTGTTTTTTTAGAATTAAAATTATAATAAATAAAAATATCATATATACACACATATATTAATAATTATATATAAAAAGTCTTTTTCAGTATATGATTTTGTATCCTACTCAAATATTATGCTCAATAACAAAATAAAACAAAATTATGATACAGAGATTCAATAAAAGTTGAACAAATTGACTGTATAACATAGCAATATATAGATTAAATAAAAACCTAACATATACAACTTTATATATTCTACCGTATTATATACTTTTCCATTAATTTTTAATTGACCAATTATTAACTAAATTTATTGAAGTTTTATAAATATTCATACAATTATTTAAATTGTGCTTAATATAAAATGCTTCATATGTATTTGTCTTCAATCTTTAATATAATTAAAAAGTTTAATATTTTTTGCCGTACCTATTTTATGTCCACATGTAAAGTAGTGAATGCATGAAGCAAATTTGTCAGATTGTGTATTAATTACATTGTTATGTTCTTACATCTGTTTCTTTGTATGATTGTAGTAAATCATATTTCAATGGTCACCGTTAATTTCATATATAATTCTTTTTTTTTTTTTTTGTATTTTATAATATCTTTTATTTTATAATTATCTATTACTTTTTCCAAACTTTTACTATTAAACCATCTAATATTTTATATGCTTATCAATACATTTTTTTATTAATATATTATAAATTTTAGGATAATATGAAAATGAGATTTGAACTCTTGTCACATCACATCATTTTGAATAGAAATATTATTATTTAATATAGGGATTTTTTTTTTTACAATTAAAAATATATTCTAATATTTTTAGGGTTATATCCATAATCTTTATCTAATTTAATAAATTATTTTATTTATGTTTTATTTTATTTTATTTCCACTATAGAACACTAGATGGCATTCTATGTGCAATAATTGGTTAATGAAATGGGATGGTCAAGTTTTCATATGAGAGATGCAAAAAGTAAAATGAAAATGTTTGGTAGATTGCAGTTTATGGATAATAAAAAAATAGCTAAAATAGTATTTAACTGGGTTATGAGTAAAGGGCTGGTAACAAGATGGGTGAGAAAGGTAATGCGGTATGCAAAAGATTTGGATAAAGAATTTATATCAGTATATTTGTACAAAAGATGGGATGATTGTGTTAAGAGGATTATTGAGTGTTATAGTAGTAAGGAATGGGATAAAAGAATAAATTTATTAATAAAGGCTAGGGAGTTAGAGAGATGGAGAAATAGTATGGAGAGTAAAAAGAGTTTAAATATATATAGAAATAAACAGAATATTAGGTGTGAGTTAATATATGATAATAGTAAGGAAAGTAGTTTATTGTTTAAGGCTCGAACGGGATCTTTAGCTACAAAAGAATATACATGTAAATGGAAAAATATGGGTGATTTATTTTGTAAATTATGTAAGGAAGGAATAGAAAATATTAGGCATTTGTTAATTGAATGTAAATGTTTGAAAACAGAAAGGGTACATATAATGAAGTTGTGGAAAAATAAATATGAAAAGAGTGATTATACAGAAAGTGAATTATTGGTTGTTATGCTGGGTTTGGGAAAAGATAAGGGGGATTTAGATATAAAGGTTATAGAGTTGACAAAGATTATGTTGTGGAAATGGGATAGAGCAGATTATGGGTAAAGTTAGAGTGGGGAATGTAAAATAAAGTGGCTAACAGGTTTATCTGGGCATAATTGCTGAGATATTCTTGACTTCGTTTAAGGAGAAGCCACAATACATCACATCACATAATGTTAAAATAGATACTCAACATTTGAGGAGGGCACAAAACTAAGTTCTAAAAAAGGCTTTTATATATAATTATTAATATATATACAATTATTATATATTACATTATTATTTACTATAATTTATATCATATATCTATATATTATATTTATTGAAACATCTTAACTCAATATTAAGAATATTGGTTTATTTTCTTACCCATCTATTTCATTTTTGATCTCTTTTAAAATTCAGCATATAACCATTCAAAATTTATTATGTAGTCTATAATTTATATATTCTGAGATCCATAAACATGCCCTAGTACAGATCAGCAAACTGTAGCTTGCTAGTCATATGCAATTCCTTCATCCAAATTTCATGTTTGTTTTTATCATGGTAAACGTAAACATAAATTTTATTTCCTCTTGTAATTTATAAACATTTTGATGACTCTAGAAGAAAAAAAATTATAACGTTGTTTCTTGAATTCAGTCTTCTTATAGAATAGTAATTATTGCATATAATGAATATTTAAATATTAGAAATTTCTGAATAAATCAAACTGCCATAGTAATTCTTTGTTTTTAAAATAATTTTTATTTTATTAGGATGTATACAATTTTATTATATTCTTCTATTATTAAAATAAATGTTCAAGTATATCCACAACCATTCAGAAATTTATATTTTTCATGAATCTATTTTTCACTTCCTTCATTATAGCTCTTTTTTTGGGGGGATGGGGGTATTTAAACAAAATGGCTTTTCATGTTAAAAAGTTAGCTGAACCTGGTCTTAGTAATATATTTATTATAACACCTCTTTTTTTAAGTATATTTCCTTTATTATTAAATTATTTGTAATAAAAAATGTTCCAAGTTTACATTTATGTTTTCATCCAAATTAATATTTAATTGATCAAGATATTTATAATTATGCATTTCTAATTCATTATTATCAATCATTCTCTCTTTTGAACATATCTTTAGTCTTTTCGGTTTTAATGTTTAGTCCTATTTTTTTTTGCCTTTCATCTGCCAATTTCTGAATTTTTCCGCCAATCTATGGAAAATTTACATGATGTAAATAATTTTCATTCATTAAGCTTTCAATTTCAAAATTAAAAAAATATTTATTATTGTATATATAAAAGTACGCACACACACAAATAATAAACTTGTTATCCCTAAGCTAATTTTTTTTTTTACATACTATTAAAAAATATATGTATTTAGTGATTTCTAAATTGTAGTGACTTAAAGCATAATTTCTCTCATGTGAGCTGTTTCAGGCATGTGGGGTAATCAATTCATTTTAAAATGTAATTCTTTTGTATTTTCTCATTTCCCCCCCCTCTTTCTGAATTCACAGAAGACTTATTAATCTGCACAGGCTTTCAGTTTGCTCCTGCTGATTATCATTAAATCAAAGTACACGAAACATCATTGGCGAACATTCTGATGATAGATGAGTTCATTTCAACTCTTTTACAAAAGAAAATCTCAATATAGAATATTTCTCTTAAACTTTTTTATGTTATCTTGTTACTTGGATATATATATAAATGTTGAACTTTAAAAAAAGTTAGCTAATGATTTAAGAAATGAATTGTGTGTGTAAAGAGAGAATAGTTTTTAAATAGTATATGCGAGAGGGGGGGGGGGCAACAGGTTGTATAACAGAAACCTTTCCTTCCAAGAGAGGGAGAGAGAAAAATACTATCACTTGCCAACTGCCTAATAGTAAGGATTTAAATAGTTTTCCAAACTTGTTTAGTTTCCAGTTAAGAATAGCCATGTATCCACTTACTGAGAAGTTAATTAATGGGAAGCTACATGAAAAAAAAATTCTAAGCTTGCTAAAAAACTAAATATATTTCTGTTTTACTTAAGGTTTGGATTCTAATCTCAGACTATGGGCACAAAAGGTGAATGTGCTGTTTACTTCAACAAGAGAAACTCACATGATGTATATATATTTCTAATATTTAACAAGATAATGAAACACATAAATATTAAATTTTCAAATATAATAATTAAAGATGAACACTTTAGAAAAATGCTTTTGATTAAATAGATTATGGCAGCCAATGTTTGGTGAAATATCTTTTTGGTTAAAAACAAACTTCTAAATTGGATGTTACAATTTGTTCTCAATATTATACCTGAAAATTATTCATAATTATTTTATATTGGAATATCGGGGATCAAATAAGAAATATATATTATTTGCTCAGAGGCAGATTATAGTTTTCCATTGTTTGTCTATATCCTTAATATGATTTATTCTGCAGGTAAATTTCAGAATTATACTACGATAGTTTTAAAGAATTGTAATATTGATAAAACAAACAAAATAATAGTATGAATAATACTTATTGAGGGTTTCTTGGACAATTTACTTTTGCATAACTTATAAGCTGAATTAGACTGAATGAGTTATGAAATAAAATAAAAAAACATAAATAAGTGACTAATATGAATAAAATTGTAAAAATATAACACAGTACTCTTTGACTACTGCAAACTCAAATAATAATACCTTTTATTAGAAAACTGATTTTTGAATTTTGTTTCAGTCAGTGAAAATTATGATTCAAAGTTATGCATTTGATAGCTACCTTTTACTCCCTTATCTTATTCATTTTAATAGCCTAAAACTGAAAACAAGCAAACAAAGATTTTGAGTTTAAGCCAACACACTTGCATAGTTGTAAAAACTTGACAGCTGATCACTTTCTATATACTTCAGATATTCTTTGGCTATAAAGGCTAAAAACAGCAATATCACATGACTTCAATATAAGCTTATTAATGCTTTCAAGAGCAAGCAGTCTCTTCATCTAATATAGATGAACTATTGTAAACCAAAGTAGTCAGTAGACACTAGATAGTACAGTATTATATCTCCATCCCTTATTGATTTCTGGCTTGTCTTTGCTAATGAGAACTAGGACTCAAAGCTGGAACCAATGTACTTATGCAACTGGAAGCTATTTTTTCTTCTTTATACTATTCAAGATTTAGAGTAGGTGAGGAGAACTGTTCTTGAAAGTGGAAGCAAGCATATGAGAAAGTTATGCAACAATATAGTTGTTAATACAGGGTCTAAATTTGTACATTAAGTGTAAAGGTGAATATATTAAGGCTATCCCCCTATGTTGCTGGAATTAAAGAACATCCTCATTGCTATAATGCATATAAATTATCACTTTTTAAAAATATATATTTCAAAACACTACAGCAATATTTTTTTTATCTTAACTACAGATTTTTAATAATTTATTAAAACAAAAATAACAAATATGATAACCATCTTAATTTTTGATTTTGAGGCATAGTTTTTGGAGTGACTAGATGTCGGATTGTCTTCCTATAAATTAGAACTAATCTTATTCTTATATTTCAGATATTTGATTATGAACAATGGAAGATAAAATATATAATGGCTCCTAAGATGCATTTCTATCAATAATGTCTCTTCACTTATGCCAAGGATTACACAATATTCAAATGTGGCACCATTATTTTGTATTTATTTATGCACATTAGAAAAATTTTATTTATAATATTTTGTAGTGAATACTCATTCAGGCAATCATCTTACTAAAATGTTGAATTATTACTTGACTTCTTAATTTGGGAAGGGTAGTGTAAAGTTCGAGATTAATCACATTACATCTTTGATTTTTAATGCAAGAATTTTTATTATTATCTAGTTTATTTAAATATTCATTGTAAAAATATATAGATCTATTAGATAAGTATCCAGACTGATATAATAGCTTAGACTTTTTGCAGTAGTATGCTGATAAAGATTTTGCAACTGGTTTAAAAAATAATATACATACTTTTGTCTTTTTTCATACGCTTTCAAAATAAGTAGTGGGATTAAAGATTTAAATATATCTAACATATATGTGAAAAATTATTCACATATTTATGTGTAAATCACCTGAAAACTGAAGTGATTCTAAAATGCTTATATAATGAGAGATTGGTCTGATTTTCTATGCTGAAGGATGTATTGATAAAAACAACAACAAAAAACTGGGAAAAAAACTCCGTGTTTTTAATAATTTTTATTAATCATTCATTAGATTAGAGATTATCACTTAATGAATAATATTTCTGTAGTTGAGGCATGTAATCATAATCATATGATCAAAAACATGTGAAAAAGATGTATGATCTTCAAGATGCATATTTTCTACTAAACCAGCACTCACCAGTTAGCTCAGATTATAATCTCTTACACATATCTTTATCATTGTTGTGTATATAGATAGACAATTACTCCAGTTAAGTGTCAAACATACTGCCCTCATGACTTTGATACAAACCACTTTATGGAAGTATATTAATGTTTTATTAGTCATTCATTAGACTAGAGATTATTCGCTTAATGAATAATGTTTCAGTAATGTAATTTTCACTAGGACCATTCTCACACAAGATAGGGACTGGTTTCTATCATTAATAGCTTGTGGAAAAAATCATCTTTTTAAATAATCTATACAATATAAAAAAATTGAAAATTAAATTCCGATTCTCTCTAAAAATTACTTTTTTAATGAAGCCTTCATCCATTTCATAAGCTCAGTCAGATCATATCCAGTGAACAATTTCATCTTGCTATTATATTTTCAGAATATTATACAGCATTCTTAAGTAAAATTGTCTAATGAATTTTACATTAGGTCTATGCTACTAATATATTTAAATTGTTTCATGCTCTCCAACTAAACAATCCAAGCAATATATTGTTAAAAAACGATTCACCCATAACTTTGATTAAAATGATGTGTCATTAAAAAAGATATTATTCCAATCATATTCACAAGAAAATTCATGTTTATTCTTTACAAGAATCTTCTATATATACTAAATTCCAACAGTAATTGAACATTAAAACTGCTAATTTGGATCTTCAGAAATGTCATATTACTGAAGCATGGAATTCTCTTAAGGAATGTGTTATAAATCCAAGTAAATCTATTCTTGGATTCACTACAAGGAAGAATCATGATTGGTTTTATGACAATGATTATATTATTAATGAATTAATTAAAGATAACATGTAGCATTCATTGTGTGGCAAAATAATAGATTAAATATGGAACTTCATAATAAATATAAAAATGTTAAAGCAGAAGTTCAACGATTAACAACAAGACTTAAAAGTGATTATATGTCATGAATATGATATACTAAAATATAATGAAAGCATGCTAGGCAGTACTAAAGCTGAATATTAAAAAAACTACTTTTTCTGTGAGTATATTTATTAATTACCAGATATTACATTGGCTCAGAAAGAAAGAAAATTAATAATAGTTGAATTAAGAATGATTAGTGGATTAAATCTGCAAAGAAAATAAAATATTCACTCATCAATGATATACTAGATCTTTTTTTTGATGCATTGAAAAACAACATATGGACCTGGTTTCACAATTCTATAAAATTCAGTTATGATGCTGTTTTACATGATAATAAGGATACAAGAATTGATTTGATGCTTTTAATGATATATCCATTTTATCTACTCATTTAAATGGAATTGAACAGATATATCCAACTTAATGAAATCAAAAATAATCTTAAAAATTAAATGTTTGCAGATCCTGATAAAGTATATGAAGAAAGTTTAAAATATTTTGGTTATATATTAGCTTTAAAAATATTGAAATTAAAAAAAAATATATGGACTTGTCCCATATAATCTTAAGGATGTTTTTATTGGTCCAAATTTTAAAAACAAAGGTAATAGACAAGATTGTAATAATTATCATGAAATATCATCCATTACAGAAAAAGTACTTTCAAGAATTTTGTTGAAACCAGAGACTCAATGTGGCTTTAGGAAATCAAGAAGCAATACAGATATAATTTTTGTTGCCAGGCAAATGCAAGAAAAATGTTAGGACAGGACCAAAGGAATATTTTATATATTTCTTTTACTAATTTGATCAAGTTATTTGATTCAATTAATAAGACAGATTTATGACATTGTTTAAAATTAGTTGTTTGTATTATACAGCTTCTACGTGATGAAATGAAAACCAGTGTTAAAGGATATTCATTCACTCTAAAATTAAGTTCTTGTGTTTCCTTTTAAACTGATTCAAATTAAAAATTCCATCATCAAAACTGTATCATATCTTGATTTCTACCACTTATAAACATTTCCAAAAGCTATTGTCATAAAAATTAAAAACAATGTTGGCGCAAGTAAATATCCTTCTCTAGCACCAGTTTTCATTTCAAATGCCTCAAATTTTCCACCTGTAGTAATATTACTTTCTTTCATTTCATCATGTAGAAGCTATATAATATGTAAATGGATAACCAACAGAATTTAAACAATGTTGTCTGTCACATTATTTAAATCAAATGCTTTGATCAAATCAGTAAAAGAAATATGTAAATCATTCCTTTGATCCTGACATTTTTCTTGCATTTGCCTGGCAACAAAAATCACACCTTTAGAACTTTCTTGAATCCCTAAAACCACACTGAATCTCTGGTAATCATTTATCTATAACTGGAAGCAATCTATTCAAGAAAATTTTTCAAAAAACTTTTGCTGTAATGGATAATAATGATATTCCATAATAATTATTACAACCTTGTCTATTACCTTTGTTTTTAAAATTTGAATTAATAAAAAATTCCCATGGGTCCATATATTTTTTTAAAAATTCCAATATTTTTAACCAGCATATTTTAAACATTCTCCAGGTATTTCATCAGGATCTGCAAACTTTCGATTTTTAAGATTAAAGGAGTTCTTTTGGCTTTATTAAGTTGGATATCTCTGTTCATTTTATTATTAAAAGTTATCACATCAATTCTTATATCATTATTCAGAAGATGATCAAAATGCTCTTTCCACCTATTCAAATTATCATATAAAAGAGTGCCATTACTGAATTTAATGGAATTGTGATACTATGGTATATGTTACTTTCAATGCATAAAAAAAAAAGATCTAGTATAATCTCGATGAGTAAATATTTGCATCTTCTTTGCAGTTTTAATTCACTAATCACTTTTAATTCAACTATTACTATTTTTCTTTTTTTCCGAGCCAACATAATGTCTAGTAATTAATGAATATACTCACAGAAAAAGTAGTTTTTTAATATTCAGTTTTATTACTGCCTAGAATGCTTTCAATATATTTTGTATATCATATTCATGACATATAATCACTTTTAAGTCTTGTTGTCAATTGTTGAACTTCTGCTTTAACATTTTAATATTTATTATGAAGTTCCAGATTTAATCTATTATTTTCCTGGATTTTTGTGTATTCAAAAGATGATTTTCAAAATGTTCTTAATGTTTTGAATGCAACTTATAAAATCTTGGTTTATTAATTAATGTTCAAAAAACTTGAGTTCTTCCTCAGCCAGTGACAGAAAAAAAAATCCTCACTAATTTTTAGCTTAGATAGTTACCAACTTGAGAATCTAAACCAGCTGAATTACCTTGGTAGTTTTATAAATAGAAAGGTGGATTTGAATATTGAGAGACAATGCAGACTCCAATCAATGGGCTAGTGCTACTTTTAACAAGGTAAGAGATAGAGTATTTCATCAAAGGAAAACAACCATTCCAACTAAGTTAGCTGTATATAAAGTTGTTTTAGCTAATTTATTATATGGATGTGAAACTTGGACACCCTATTGGTACAATATAAAGGCATTATAAAAGTTTCATTTAAGGATGTTCCATAGAATTTTAAAAGAACAATGGAAAAATCACAAAAACAATCAATACGTTCTTTAGGTTGCAGGATATGATACTATTGAATCTATTATTGTGAAATTACACTTTTATAGAATTGGACATGTAAAATGAATGAACAATGGAAGATCCTAAAAGGGTGTTTTATGGTGAACTTAAACATGGGTTTCATAGACAAGATGGACCTTGATGGATTATCCCAAAGATATTCTAAAGAAGTATAATGTCAATTTGTTCCATTTGGAAGGTACAGCAAAGAATAGAGTACATTGAAATGCTAGTTAGACATGATATGAAAATTTTTCAGAAAAAAAAGTTTTAATTTTAGAAAACTAAAAGACAAAAACATAAAATACCAAGACAACAGAAGCAGTATGTTCTATATGTGGATGAATTTGCTGTTCACAAAATGAATTGTATAGTCACTGCAAAACTCATTTAGAAGTTTTTTTTTCTTTCTCCTTTCTTTTTTTGCCATACTCATTTTTGAGCTGCTGTTTATTATAATGTAATATACTTTACCAGTCAGAATTGTATGTTCGTCTAACAAAAATTAGCAACTAAGCAAAAGTACCTAGAGTTCAATCATATGCGAGATACACAGGTCAGGAATACTCATGAACTCCGCCCTATTGCCCATTTCCCAAGTCTATAACATTACAAACAACACTTCTGATGATATCAAAAGACATTTTAACAATCCCCGGCCCAGAGGGTCAGCAGAGACACAAGAGATCTAATGATTAACTAAATGATGACGCAATATAATAACAGATGTGTATGCATGAATTAAGAAAATGTCCAAAGAATAGACTATTAAATATGAATTTATTAAAAATAACATTAGCAATGAAATTAAACCAATGTGTGAGTAGCTGGATATAAAGATTTAAAACATCATAACCTTGATTACATAAAGAATACTCGATTTAGGTTTCACTTAATATTCACGTGGGCATTACATGCTGACCTTAATAACCTAATTTAAGGATTGATGGATATGCCACTACTAAGTTTACATAGTAAGAAATTAATTAATTGAAACAATGCGGCTTAATATGCTAATATATATATTACAGGGTTTCTATTATTCACGCTATGACCTTTTTAAATCATTAAGAATATAGTGGATTTCAATAACCATACATGGGTTTTTATTATGAATCTTTATAAGATTTTAAGTCACAAAGAATATGGAGCTTTTATTATCTACATTATCATATTTAAATCACAAGAGTATAACAGATTTCAATAACTGTACGTGGGCTTTTATTATAAATATTATATTTTAAATAACAAATCATCAAGTGAATTTTGACTATACTTGGACTTCATCAGAATTACATTAACAATATATCAATTATCTTGGAAATTATGAGATGATTAATCATTTATGATTTACATATAGAATAAGGAAAAGCATAATTATTTTGACATTCCATCACATGATCTTGACCTTTATAGGCTTTCTTAAAAGATAACTGTTAACGTTTTTAATAGCGGTTGAACGAAAGGGTAGATAGCGCTAATAAGCGATAACATATAATACGGCAAACTAAATTTATATTATAACGAGAACTTGGGGTGGCTTAGGAAAATCACGTCATTACGACTTACAGACGAATAAAATATGTGAGAAAGTATAAATGATAGCGTGCAGACTGAATGATAACGTTTGAGAGGACGAGAAGCTTCATCAACTTGAGAACGAAGAATATAAGCTCATTTGCACTTGTGACAGATGGCATCCGAAGAAGTGGTCGGCAAGATACTATAGTTCCGATTTTCCGAATGTTAACCCATAATAGAGCTTACATGACCAAACACAATCTGTGGGAGTCGGGGCCTCCACACTCCGCCGAGAAATGTGCTTTAAGGATTCCAGTGACGAGAGAAAGTATGACAAAGCAACATTTGATTGATGAACGTTATCACCGGGACGCATCGCGAGGGCTTTCAGGTTTGTATTAACACTGATTTATATGGCCTTAAATAGTAATTAAGTCTAGCATAATGAAATGATTATATACAAGCACTCCCAAAAAGGGCAGACAATTTACTTGAAGAAGTTATCTAGCATATCAATAATAAAATATAACAATTAAAATTCCCTTCGTTAAACACAAATCAATACGTTCGAGAAATTAGTTACTTAAAATATCGTTAGATGGCGGGCTAATTATATAATGAATCATCACTTAAAAGTAAGGATCTGAATTCAATTTAATTAATACTAAATTTATGTAATAATATTAATCAATAGCGCGAAATAATAGTTAACTTATTTAAGATAATAGCGGATAGCATAATATCAATTAATAAAAATAGTTTAGGAATATTTTTCAAGCGGGCAAATTTTTATAGTTTTGTAAGAAAACTTACGTTTATGATTTAAATTCCTTAATGGCGGAATAGTAAAATAAGATAAGATTAATTAGCCAGATTGAATTATTAGCATATTAAAATGGGTATGATTTACATAATACCAAATTAAAATTGCCGCATTTAAAATAATAATACAGTAAGAGTGAAAACCTAGTAATCGAGTTTAGAAAATCAAATAGAATTTAGATATTGAAGCAAAAAGAAAAGTCATTGTTTCAGCAATTCATTGGTTTGGCATTACCGATGGAAAGATAAGCAATTACATTTTGAATATATAAACATTACAAAAATGGAAACATTAAAAGGACACACTTTAGGTGAGCTAAATTTACATAATTAGAGGTTGAATTTTACATTTTACAATTAAGAAGATTATTTAGATAAAGTTTTTAGAGTTCATTTTGCGGCAGGGAATTACCTTTCTTTCCGATGACTTGACGGCCGTATACACACGTGTTGGTTTCATGTTTTACAAAATATGATTAATTTGGCATTATTTTGACGAAATTGCGGTTAAAGTCTGTTCCTTATGTAACTTACAGTTCATTTTGGCAGTAGTTTGGAAACGATGGCTTATGAGTACATTGGCATTGGCTTGATCTTGGGGAAATCGGGGAAGCAAATTTTAACTCTACTCACTAACCATTTTAAAGTTCTGAGTGACGTAGATTTTCTTAGCAACAACGTTTAGAAAATAACATATAGAGCCTTTTAGTTAGAAAATGCAGTGGTATTTATACTAATTTTGTCTGCCTTTTGTAATCCCCGGATGTCAACTAATGGTTACAATGTCACAGCAAATTTTAAAGTAAGAATGAGATCAAGTTCGAGAGAGCTAGTCTTGGTCTATTTCAAGCTGAAAATAGACCTGCGGGATAAATGTTAAGTAACGTGACTTTTAAAATAAACCTATGTTAAAATAAAAATAAATCTTTTCAGAATTTAAAATAAGGTAAGTCTTTTGTTTACTAAATTTGCATTACTCTCTCGAACTTCCTCTCAAAAGTAAAAAATACATGAATAAAAATATATATGTAATATAATGCTTTTAATAAAATTATTACGTTTAGCTGTTACACACACATACACATGATTGTTTACCATAATAGAAATTTATGTTCTATATTTATATCAATTTTAGATGAGAATAAACAATCACGTGCATCGGTATACCTTCACTCCCTAGTGATTGTTTATTAAATGACTGAGTTTGAACCCATGTTTGAAGGATTTCAAACATCACCAGAAAGTGAAGCCAAATGTATGCAACAGATTTGAGTGCTTCATATTCCCCCTGATACGAAAACGAAAAAAAAAAAAAACAATAAAAAAAAAGGATTCTACTTAAAATCAATGCATTATTTCAGGTGACAAGAAAACGTATGGTTTGGTCCCTCCATTTTAACATTTACGTGATTTGAAATCTATCATTAACTGCCATTAATAAAATAAACCACAATTATACTACCTAAATCTCATTGTCAACCTCTTTTGTAAAACTAATTAGCAACTGTATTTATATATAAATAAAAAAAACAAAGTAAAATGTAACATTGGACGCTATCTTTAGGTCTACCTTTTTAACACAAAACATTTTAATCAATATGGGGTCTTCTAGAATGCTCTGGTTTTCTTTTTAAATGTCATATCTGTCAGTCTTACTGGATCAATCCGTCCATTTTGGTGGGCCTAGATTATTATCTCCCAGGGTCAGGTGGTACGTATGGTTTGAGATGTAGATCATAATAACCTACAATTTGAAATATTTTTCTCTTAAGTTGGTCTTCCAAATCCAGTGTCTCAATTCTATCCAGTATCACAATTCTGTTACTAATTTTCTTCGGGCGCGATTCTTCCATGATGGGAGCCAGCGTTTCTTCCATGGTGGGAGCTTCTCCACAGAGGGAGTTGCCCTGTCAGATTCATTGTAGCATTGATCATCAACCCAGCTCACAAGCTTGAAACATCCATAATGCAGATATCTTGGAAGATCGCACATCACTATTGCTTTTCCATTTGTCTTTGTGTCCTTTCTCTTTATTACCATCCTCCCAGTCATATACATCACTAATATTATTCTGAACTTTGGTGATTAGGTCTAAGCTTTGAATCCCATCGTTAAGGATACCAGTAATATCGGGACTACCAAATGCTAAGTGGGCTATCTTTTCTGCTTCCAGAATTTGGTTTTCCTGCGCCCCTCCTATTGTGGCCAGTTTCTTAGGTACTACATTGTCGGGATGGTATTCTACATCTATTCTCTTGGCATCATTATCCTGCTGTGATCCATTAAGATCATCGGATGGGGTTTTTAGCATCACTTTAATCTGTTCAGTCTCTTGATGCAGGCTCTCAACAGTATCAGTGATCACCCTTTGGTTTCTTGGATGTCTTCCACATGTTCCTCTTGCATCCTGATGTTGCTTTTTGTCTCATCCAGTGTCTCTTCCACATGTTCCCCTTGCGTCCTGATGTTGGCTTTCATCTCATCCAATGTCTCTTCAGATTCTTGGACACGGTGGCATAGTTGGTCACATTCGTCTTTTACTTCTATAACAGTTGTATTGGTATCATCTACTCGTTGCATTGTTTATTCTCATTTCTTGAAGTTCTTGGAAATATCTCCAGGACTCTTCCCTGGCCTCCTGGAGCAGAGATTCCCTAGCCTCTCTGGTTTCCTGAAGCAAAGATTTCTAGCCTCTCTGGTTTCCTGGAGCATACTACACATTAAGGCCAGTAGGCTCCGTCTGTCCTCTTCCATCCCTAATTTAGTCTGCTCATTATTCCTTACTCCTTCTAGTTCTTTAAAGGTAACTTCCGAACCGAGATCTTCACTACCCAAACTATCATTATCATTCCCAGATTCACTGCTTTCCTTCATGGTAACAATTTTTTCCATTTGATTTTATTATTATTTATGATAACTAAATTTATTCCCCCTTCCTTTCCTCAACCATCACCTATGCCAAAACTCAACTTCCTCTCAACTGTTCTGTTTCTGCCATCTACTTTTATACTGTCCCCTATTACTGCCAAAATATTTACACTCAAATATCTTTGTCAAAACTAATACATATCAACAGATAAAATAAAATATTAAAAATAAAAAGATTTTTACCGTGACGTTCCCTTGTCATATAGTCCGTTTGCTTTCTTGCACCTGAAATGTACTAAAAAAAAATCTTTTAATTTCCCTATTGTAGAAGACCTACAAAAACATGATACAATGACTCTCTTTTGCTCACTCACATACATGATTATGGTTTTCTTGAGTGTTTACCGGTTGACAAAATTTATGTGTGTATAATACCCGGGCGCCATGTCAGCGCAGTAGGCTTACCACTCATAACTATCTTTGGTTTGCATGCACATCGACAAGTTTGACTGCTAATTTTTTTTTTATTATGGTTTACTTACTCGATACATATTGGTCATAATCATCTTAGTATTAGACTTCTTGAAAAAATAAAACAATAAGTTAAAAGCAAAACACTCATAAAAGTTTAGTGATAATATATGTTATTATTTATCAGATTAATATCATCAATACAAAATGTATTTTGAAGTCACATCTTTTATTGTGCATCTTTTAGGTCCGAAAAAAAAAAATCTTATACATATTTCACAATTCTTTAAAAATAGAAAATGTTGCATATACAACTCGAATACTCTCTAGGGTATTGTGTAGTATGTACATATTATTGAGGCAGTACAATTTTGGGTTCAAACCTGGGAAAATTTTTTTTTACATATATTTATTCATTAATATTTGAACCAGAGGAGAAAAAAAACATTATACATAATATCAATTGCTCTATAAGGTATTGCAGGGTGTGGTAATTTTGAAATGGCCCCACAGATGAGCATACAAACCCAGGGAAAAAAAAATACTCTATACCAGTCAGAATTGTATGTTCGTCTACCAAGAATTAGCATCTAAGCAAAAGTACTTAGAGTTCAATCATATGCAAGATACACAGGTCAGGAATACTCACGAATTACAAACAACACTTCTGACGATAGCAAAAGACATTTTAACAATCCCCGGCCCAGAGGGTCAGAAGAGACACAAGAGATCTAATGATTAACTAAATGATGATGCAATATAATAACAGATGTGCATGCATGAATTAAGAAAATGTCCAAAGAATAGACTATTAAATATGAATTTATTGAAAATAACATTAGCAATGAAATTAAATCAATATGTGAGTAGCTGGATATAAAGATTTAAAACATCATAACCTTGATTACATAAAGAATACTTGATCTAGGTTTCACTTAATATTCACATGGGCATTCCATGCTGACCTTAATAACCTAATTTAAGGATTGATGGATATGCCACTACTAAGTTTACATAGTAGGAAATTAATTAATTGAAACGATGCGGCTTAATATGCTAATATATATATCACAGGGTTTCTATTATTCACGCTATGACCTTTTTAAATCATTAAGAATATAGTGGATTTCAATAATGATACATGGGTTTTTATTATGAATCTTTACAAGATTTTTAAGTCACAAAGAATATAATGGATTTTAATAACTATATGGGGAGCTTTTATTATCTACATTATCATATTTAAATCACAAGAGTATAACAGATTTCAATAACTGCACATGGGCTTTTATTATGAATATTATATTTTAAATAACAAATGATCAAATGAATTTTGATTATACTTGGACTTCATCAGAATTACATTAATAGATCAATTATCTTGGAAATTATAAGATGATTCATCATTTATGATTTACGTATAGAATAAGGAAAAGCATAATTATTTCAGCATTCTGTCACATGACTTGACCTTTATAGGCTTTCTTAAAAGTTAACGTATTTAATAGCGGTTGAACGAAAGGGTAGATAGCGCTAATAAGCGATAACATATAATACGGCAAACTAAATTTATATTATAACGAGAACTTGAGGTGGCTTAGGAAAATCACATCATTACGACTTACAGATGAATAAAATATGTGAGAAAGTATAAATGATAGCGTGCGGACCGAATGATAATGTTTGAGAGGACGAGAAGCTTCATCAACTTGAGAACGAAGAATATAAGCTCATCTGCACTTGTGACAGATGGCATCCGAAGAAGTGGTCAGCAAGATACTATGGTTCCGATTTTCCGAATGTTAACCCATAATAGAGCTTACACGACCAAACACAATCTGTGGGAGTCAGGGCCTCCACACTCCGCCGAGAAATGTGCTTTAAGGATTCCAGTGATGAGAGAAAGTATGACAAAGCAACATTTGATTGATGAAGGTTATCACCAGGACGCATTGTGAGGGCTTTCAGGTTTGTATTAACACTGATTTATATGGCCATAAATAGTAATTAAGCCTAGCGTAATGAAATGATTATATACAAGCACTCCCAAAAAGGGCAGACAATTTACTTAAAGAAGTTATCTAGCATATCAATAATAAAATATAACAATTAAAATTCCCTTCGTTAAACGCAAATCAATACGTTCGAAAAATTAAGTTACTTAAAATATCATTAGATGGTGGGCTAATTATATAATGAATCATCACTTAAAAGTAAGGATCTGAATTCAATTTAATTAATACTAAATTTATGTAATATTAATCAATAGCGCAAAATAATAGTTAACTTATTTAAGAATAGCGGATAGCATAATATCAATTAATAAAAATAGTTTAGGAATATTTTTCAACTGGGCGAATTTTTATACTTTTGTAAAAAAACTTACGTTTACGATTTAAATTCCTTAATGGCGGAATAGTAAAATAAGATAAGATTAATTCGCCAGATTGAATTATGAGCATATTAAAATGGGTATGATTTACATAATATCAAATTAAAATTGCCACATTTAAAATAATAATACAGTAAGAGTGAAAACCTAGTAATCGAGTTTAGAAAATCAAATAGAATTTAGATATTGAAGCAAAAAGAAAAGTCATTGTTTAAGAAATTCATCGGTTTGGCATTACCGATGGAAGGATAAGCAATTACATTTGAAAATATAAAGATTACAAAAATGGAAACATTAAAAGGACATACTTTAGGTGAGCTAAATTTACATAATTAGAGGTTGAATTTTACATTTAAGAAGATTATTTAGATAAAGTTTTTAGAGTTCATTTTGCGGCAGGGAATTACCTTTCTGATGACTTGACGGCCGTATGCACATGTGTTGGTTTCATGTTTTATGAAATATGATTAATTTGGCATTATTTTGACGAAATTGCGATTAAAGTCCGTTCCTTATGTAATTTACAGTTCATTTTGGCAGTAGTTTGGAAACAATGGCTTATGTGTACATTGGCATTGGCTTGATCTTGGAGAGATCGGGGAAGCAAATTTTAACTCTACTCACTAACCATTTTAAAGTTCTGAGTGACGTAGATTTCCTTAGCAACAACGTTTAGAAAATAACATGTAGAGCCTTTTAGTTAGAAAATGCAGTGGTATTTATACTAATTTTGGCTGCCTTTTGTAATCCCCGGATGTCAGCTAACGGTTACAATGTTACAGCAAATTTTAAAGTATGAACGAGATCAAGTTCAAGAGGGTTAGTCTTGATCTATTTCAAGCTGAAAATAGACCTGCGGGATAAATGTTAAGTAACGTGACTTTTAAAATAAACCTATGTTAAAATAAAAATAAATCTTTTCAGAATTTAAAATAAGGTAAGTCTTTTGTTTACTAAATTTGCATTACTCTCTTGAACTTCGTTTCAAAAGTAAAAAATACTTGAATAAATATATACGTAATATAATGCTTTTAATAAAATTATTATGTTTATCTGTTACACACACACATACGCATGATTGTTTACCGTAATAGAAATTTATGTTTTATATTTATATCAATTTTAAATGAGAATAAAGCTTAATAAAAGATAAACAATCACGTGCATCAGTATACCTTCACTCCCTAGTGATTATTTATTAAATGACTGAGTTTGAACCCATGTTTGAAGGATTTCAAACATCACCAGAAAGTGAAGCCAAATGTGTGCAACAGATTTGAGTGCTTCAATACAAATATAGCCTAGTTTCTGAAAGGGGGTGGGGAACTTATTTATTACTAAATTATTCATTAATATTCATTTCTTATCTGAACATTTCAATCACATTATATAAATTTTTAAGAAAAAAACATTATCAACAATTATTAATTAAAAGCTTGATATAATTTATGTTAAATGCTTTTTATTGGAAAGTTGTTTTTCATATATTGACTATATGATGTCAATGAAATTTCAGAAAAAAAAGATATTAATTAATGAAAGATTCAATAATAAATAATATTTTTAAAAGATTATGTGTATGATTTATTATTCATCAAATACAAAATATTGTATTTCCTTTCATTACATCCATATTTATAACAGGAGTTAGAATGTTTGTTTGTAATATAGCCACATTGAAAATCCAAAATAACACTTCCAATTGTTATTAGCTTTGAGGTTAGATAAGAAACACTATTGCTTCTAAAGAAAGAAATCAAACATTTTGAAATAGGATCCTTTTTATTTTAAAATGCCATTATGATTATAACCTTGTAGTTAAATCTCTAATGCTTTGTCCAACAATCTATACCAGCAAATACTTGTGTCATGTTGATTTCCTTTTAGTCCTAGCAATAATCCCATAAATCCCAATGTTTTAAATGTGAATGCTTTCAAATTTATATTTATAACAATAGTTTGGCAAGTGTGTGTGGTAGTTGTTTATATGTTGTGCAAATACTCAATAAAACATAAGATCATTATTTCCAATGACTTTGATCACAGGCTACTGGTAGTGATACAACAGTATCATATAAAAAAAAGCTTTCTGAATTTTTCCATTGTGACATCTACCAATTTGAAAATACAAAGTTAGACCAATATCAGAAGTCACCTTATACTTAAGAACTAAAAATAAAATAACCAGAAATTCAGCACTCATAAAAGTATACCATCTCTTGTTACTAGTAATGAAGACTGTATCATACTACATCAGCACTCATTTGTCCATCAGGAAATTCTCTATCTATTAATAGTCAGGTATTTATTTACAAACCTCTGGTGAATGCTTAATAAAATTGACAATAGTCTACTTAAAAGAAAACTTTGATCATATTTGTGATCTGAAAAAACAACAACCAACAAACAGAAACATAATTGCAACAAACTTTGAACCTATTTGTGATCTGAAAAAACAACAACAAACAAACAGAAACATAATTGCAACAACCTTAAACTTTGACCACATAGTCACTAACCATATCCTACATTCAAGTCTTGAAGAATTTATATCAAACCAAATTACACATTTCTTTAGCAATACCGTAGAAAAAAATTTATGTATTCATGTATATTACTATCACTAACTTCACTTTGCCATCAGATATTATAATTATTAATACAACTTAAATGAAAATCAGCCAGCCATATACCTGATTAGATTCTGTGAGATGGATTATTTTTAGATCACCATTTCTAAGCTTAAATTTTAAATGGATTGTGAGACCCCTAAACAGAGCTACTGAGGTGTTTAAATCATCTGTTGATGAACACCTTAAATTCAGTTCTAAAAGTGACTCAATATTGATTGTTTTGTCTCACATTCAGGATTTCTAATCTTACCAAGTCTATTCCTATTAATGAGTACTTTCTTACATATACAATTAGTAACAATAGAGACTCAGCTGAATACAATTTAATGAATAAATTATATAGTCTTTTGAATATGAACACATCCTGTCTCAACTGTTACAAGATCTTGAATTATATGTGTTGAGATGATACTATTTTAAGAATCAAACTGAATACTTATAATATTTACAAATAAGCTATCATGATTATGTATAAAATTTTCACATTATCAATCAGATATAGTATGGTCTTTTGAAATTTATATTCTAAATTTCTCATCCTTAACATCTTCACTTTAACTAACTTTTTTGTCTCATAGATCTCATATGTGATTTCTTTCTAAGATTTTTCAAATCAATAGGCAAAACTCTCAATACAGTAGTGCTACCCTGTGCCAACCAGAGTAATCAATGGATGCCAGAAGGCTTGTGCATAAACTTGCCATCTAAGGTACCTACTCATCCAATATCCCCAGACTAGTTTTTGGCTTGTGGCCTTCATCAGTGAGGAGCCTTGAATCTGAAAGCACTGTACCAAGATCTAGGTGCAGTGCTCTCAGATTCAAGGCTCCTCACTGATGAAGGCCACAAGCCAAAAACTAGTCTGGGGATATTGGATGAGTAGGTAGGTGCCTTAGATGGGAAGTTTAGGCATAAGCCTTCTGGCATTCATTGATTACTCTGGTTGGCACAGGGTGGCACTACTGTATGGAGAATTTTTCCTGTTTAATAACAGTTATGTGGTAGCATAAGAGATGGTGATCATGTGATTTTTCAAATTCTTGAGATTCAGTTTAATTTTTAGTTATCTATCTATTTTTAGATCTTGGCTTCATTTCACTATTCTAATTCTCTCACTGATATCACAAATATCAATTTGTTTTTTCAATATGTATAATATATACATATATATGGTAATAAGCAAAGCATATTTTAAAACATTGTTATAATTCCTTAATAGTTTAAAGCATAATTACTGTAGCTTTTGAAAATATTATCTAATGGCTAGAAAATTAATTATTTACTATCAATAAATAGCAGAGATCTTAGCTTGTAATCAGGCAATACTTCATTCAAAATTAAAACCTGCCACAAAAAACAATAGTACTGAAATATAAATTTCAAGATTAGAAAAACATGTTTTATGATTACTACATCAACAAAGACTTAAAAAATTCAATAAATCAAGATAAATACTGTTAATAAAAAAAAAATTAAAATGACTATGCTAAAGAATTTTACCTGAAGATATATATGATCTAGTACATGGAGTTGTCAGGAAAGGAGATTAATATCATGCACTTTAACAAGACCATGTGGGTAGATCGTGAAACTGACTTACATGATGATAAATTTTTCAACCACTTCAATTACCAAAGTTGAGCAAAGATAAAATAAAATAAATGCTACCATAATAGGTGAAATCTTGAGATAATTTGCAGAAGGTCTATCCAAGGTAATAGATAATGTTCGTAGAATTATAAATTCTGCTAATATATGTTTTATTGTAATTTCAGAAAATTATCATTCTTCTTTTATCTAGTGGGTTCTGGAATATTAAAAATAAAAAAAAAGGACAGACTTTTAAACTATCTGAAAATATAGTCATATAAGTGTAAATATTACAATTATAATACTCTCAACAAAACATTGATTGATTAATGAACCAAAAATTATAAATATACTTATAAAGTGCCTTACAGCATAATGATTAATGTGTCTTGTCATGTGTTAAAGGTAAGAAGCCAGTAAAATGTGTAAATTTTTTAGCTTGCAATCAGTTTTAGAATTTTTCTTTCAAGTAACACACCAAAATCAATATAGTTAGCCATCCAATCAATAAATGGATTACTCTCTGCTGTAACTATATCATTTCAATAAAAACCTCTTTAGAGTATCTTTAAGATAAATTTCAAAAATGTAAACAGAATATATTTTTACTGCTCAAGTTTGAATATTTTATTAGATAGTTTTTTACATTCAATTGCTCCAAAAAAAGGCATTATTTTACAATAGTATATCCATTATCATGACATCTAGCAAATGGATTGTCCTATGACCTGCCATCATATTTTTAGAATTTTAGAACATTCTTAAAATTATGATATTTATATTGGTTCATACTCTGATAATCATCTACATTCCTTATATTAATGTTTTTTTATTTTTTCCTTTTACTTTCTTTGCATTTCTTCAATGATTATTTAGGTTTACAGATTTTAATTGTATTCATTTACAATATAAACACATACATGCATATAAAAAAATCAGTGAAAATCGACACACTGTAATAGGCAGTCTGACAAATGTTTTTTTTTTTTTAAATATCCCAGTATAGTTAGTTATACATTATCTTTTCTGTTTATCTAATTTTATATAAAATAAATAGTAGAAATAATTAAAATAACCCAAAAAATAAAAAATATTTTTAAAAAAATATTTATTTTTTAAAATTATAATATGAGAAAACAACAACAATAACAACATCACGTCAATCTCAATAAAATTAGTATTTGGCCCAAATTTTATTAGTAGATTTACAAAAAAAAAAAGAAAAGAACAAAAACAAATTTCAAAGTATAGTTAATCAACAGATTTTTTATTTAAAAAGAAATAAATGCTATCTTCCAATAAAATATGTACTTATTTGAGTATCATTTGTAAAATGATAGAACAAAATATCTAACAGTAATTATTGTTACGTCAAATTATCTGCAGCATCCATATCAGAAATTCCACTGCTGCCACTACTGGAAGGTGCACCGGTTACTCCATCAGCATCACAAAATAAGCCACAGAATGCTTCTAGAAGTGCTCTCTGGCAGGCAAGATTCGAAGTGTAACCTCCACACTCATCAGTGTAAGTTGCTGGTTTCACATGATTCAAATATCTGAAATGAATAATTTGATAATAATCATTAAAACACATTTACATATACAAATTATGATAATAATTTTAAAATAAATTTATTAAAACAATTCTCATATAAACATCAGTTAGATCACTGAAGTTCTCTTAGAAAAATTATTGTAAAATGAGATATTGTTAAAAAATATGTATTTCACAATGAGCTTTGTAGAGAGTGTTTTAGAGCTCTTGAATAAAATAATTATACTTTTGATGCTGTATAATTTATGTAGAGTTTATCATCATTATTAAGTAATCTAATAATCAGGAACTTTCTAAAATCCAGACAAAACTTATAGAAGTACTACTCATCATAAAAATGTGCAAAAAAATATCATTTGTGTAGCATATATGATGTAAGAGATGCCTTATTATAGTTACAATGTTTTTGTCATGCAGAATATAAATCCAATATTAGTTATTGATTATAATGTAAGTGCAAATATCAATGATGGAGCTAAACATAAACATTAGTCTATATGAATCCAAGAGAAAGTTAAACTAGTAGCAACTCTCTCCATACAATAGTGCCACCTAGTGTAAGCTATGGTAATCAAAGGATGTTTAAGCTTTTGTGCATTGAAATGCCTATCTAGTGCTTTCTCATCCAATATCCTTAGACTAGATTCTAGCTTATGGCTTTCATCAGTGAGGAGCTTTGGATTTGAGAGGAAAGCATATAGATCTTTGGATTGAATGCAGTAGATGATGCTATTGTATGGGAAAGTTGCTATTGTTTTAACAGATTGAGTAAGCAAAAGAAATGGCGGTCATGTAATATTTTATAAAGTTAACATGACAAAAAAGTTAGATACGAATATGAATTTTTATGTGAAGCACAGAAAAATAGATTGAATACATAAAGCAACTTTACTTGAACAAATTAAAAAAGGTAACAGAAAAGCAACATTTTTCAAGCAATACATTTTAAATTTGATGATTTTTTTTTTTGAAAAAAATAATTTAATAAATATTTTTGTTTAATTAATACAATATTGGACAATAATATTTTTTAAGTTTTGATATTTCATTTTTATCATTTTATATATGAGAATGAAACGAATTGATCCTGATAATAAAACGTTTCTGGGCTAAGAATATATATATATATATATTCAACAGCACAGACACAAAGTATATAGCCACAGATGAATCAAGTTAGATTTGTGTAGATGTAGATATGAGATCAAACACACACACACACACACAAAACCCATGAAAGTGAGATAATAAAACTTAGATATCTAAATCTAATGAAGTGGCATAAATAATGTTCTCACACTGGGATTGTTGCTTTTAAAATTATTGATTTTTGTGAGAAGAATTTTAATATATAAAAAAATGGCTACGGTAATAAAAATAATCAATCAGTCAATATATTTGCAAACAAATAAATGAAACAACTTAATAACCAATTTAGAAGAATATTATACTAACAAGCAAATATTGATAAATACGAAACACCAAGACATATTAATTAAACATTTAAAAGTAGAAATATAATTTTTTTTTTGACATAACTATATTTCCTATTTTAATTAAGTCAAAATAAAGATTGGATAATCTACTTACATGATTTGACGGGTATCTCTTATAGCTAACAAAATTTTCCAGAGAGACAAAGCAATATATTATTAATAATCATAATCTCAAATTTATAAATATAAATTATATATATAAAACACTTAGCAATAATATTTTGGCATACTTATTTATCCCAGATATGAGTTGATGTGCAAAACCTAGCCATATGGAAGATAACCAATGCCATTAAAATTAAATGAAAATATTTTCCCATTCTATTCGAGCAAACAAAACTGAGAACAGAATTGTCAAGCGTTGATGGCCTAGCGGTTAGCGTAGCTGCCTTCCTAGCAGCTGGGCCCGGGTTCGCTTCCCGATAACGCTTTGACATATAATAATAATAATAAAAAAAAGCTGAGAACAGAATTAAAATTAACTTGTCTGAAAATACTTTTAGAGATTTCTGCTAATTTGTACAACAGTAAACATTATTACTATTATCTGGTCTATGAAAAAATGAATCTCTAATATTCTTTCTTTTTCTTTTAAAAAGTAACAATAGTCTTTACAATTCTAAATTCTCTAAAGTATCTTAATCTCCAATCACATTAACACATTTCAAAAAGATAATCTATTTTAATAGTCATTCATCTAATTCCCTTAGATATCTTTCTAGTCAGTTACTTCTAAGATGTTTACATTAAATTTTCTTATGAAATTAATATTTTTCTTTTATTTGACACTCATTTAATTTAGTGTTTTAGCACTTAATTCTTAATATTTCAATTGCATCTATTTATTTAAGGTACAGTATTCATATCATATCCCTTCCCCAATCTCCTTTCTTATATTTTTCATTTATTTTGATTATTTTTAAAATTAATTTGATTGCTATTTAAAAAGAAACAATTCTTTAATTGCATTTTCCATTTTAAATCGAATCTTTAAAATTTGCTATTAATTTTTGTTCGATTTTTTTTATTATTAAACATTTATTAGCTACTTTTCTTGTGCTCCTTTTCATAATCTATTTTCATTTCATTTTTCAATATTTTTTTAAACTTGACATAATTATGTATGACCCGCTTACAATATTTAATTTTATTGATACTAATTTCATAATATACTTGCTCAGTTATTTTAAACAACATCGTAAACTTCTATGCAGTGCTGCCACCTCAAGGATAATAAAAGTATTTAATTTTTGAAGCGAGAGAAGATAACTTATCTTGAAGTCATTATAATACTAGTTTAAACTCAAATTAAGATGCCTGTCAAATTTATACATTGAAAAATTTCTTTTCTAATACACAACAGCTATTAGAATTTTGGACAAGAGAGAAGAGCTAGTTAAAACTGGAAGAATTTAAAAAAGAAATCTTTCATCCATCATCTGCTCTGTCAGTTGCACGCTAAGGCATCCTGGGGCATCTTGGTCGCAGCAAGGGTTTACCAGCTGCTTACCTCCAAGTCAAAGTGGTGGGGTAAAAAATCAATTAGAAGCATTGTAAAATAAGTATCATTTAAAACGCCATCTATAAAATAGTAAAAAAAAAAAAAAGAACTTTTGCACACACACACAAAGTTAAACGAATTGATAAATATAATGCTTAAAAACTGGAATTTTCCAACTATACTCGCAAATATTTACTTATGAAATTAAAACTGATATTAGTTTAAGGTAATTTTAAGTAAAAATATAAAATTAAACAATGATCTGATATTAAATAACATTCAGAATATTAAAATGTATATTATATATCACGCACATTAATAATTTAAAAAATTTGGTAACAAAATTTAAAACTCAAACTTTAAAAAGGTTTAAAAAATCCAAATTTAGAATAAATGGTGTTAAAGCAATACGATACTGTCTATTATTCAGACATCTATTTATATTTCTAACTGGTTACAAATATGATATAATAATCTCATGAGTTGTTAAATTCTCTGCCCTGGCACACACGAAATATTACGACTAAGTCATCAGCAAATATTTTATTTATATAGTTCTAAGTGAGAGAACTGGAATAATTTATATTAAGAGGGTGGCAAACTATCTCAGACGATGATTAGAGTGTTATCAATTAGGCAGAAAACTTAACACATATTTTTTTACGTACGTGTCAGCTTTTATATTTACATACACGAATATATCCTCTCATCATATGAATGCGTTTATGTGATGAAAATATAAAAATATCTAATTGGTAATAGAATTTTATTAATAATATATATATGCTGCAATTAGAAGAACTTTATATTTTCATAAAATCTGTAAATGATAACTAGGTTTAAGGAGAAATGTTGGTTTATTTGCTGATGTTTAATTCATTATGTAAAAGGAATATGTTAAATGTGTCAGGGATAAACTTATTCTAAAATGTTACTGCAGAACTGCTTATGCTAATTCAGATATTGCTCAGTGTTCATTCTTTTTCATATATTTGTAAATGAACTGCATTTAATTTTACTGATTACATATTAAAAATAAGATGTCCTTGGCTTAATCATCAAACCTTACGAATATTTTTCATCATGAAAACATTTTGTATAAAAACAACCAAGTATCAAATTGTGTCCCAGTATTTTATTTTCTTTAATATTATCATGCTTAATATTCTTTTCCTAATGCTATTTCTTTAATATTTCATCATTAGTTTTTTTTTTTTCCATCTAATTTGTGTCCATCAATCTGATCAAAAACAACCTTTTCAAAGATCACATCTCTCAGCAATATGTCAATTTACTCCAAACAAAGATTTTAATAAATTTCATTCTGTTTTTGATATCATTATATTTATTTAGTAGTAAGACCATTTAATTCTGAAAAGCCAGTTATGTCAGCTTTATTTTTCTTTAAATCTCAACTAGGCATCTATTATACTCACTAATCAATCACTTTACCCAGATAAAATTCTTTAATTTGCTCCACACTTATACTATATGACTGTAATTTGTTGTTTATTCATGACTATAATCTTAGTTTTATTAATGTTTATTCTCAATTTAAAACTCTTCAAAAGCATATTCAATGTTATAAGCATTTGATTCAAACCCCCACCAGCCATTTACAATTAAACCTCTATCATCTATATGATGAATACAATGAGCACATCATTAATTTTTAATTCATTTGGTTGTCCTTTTCATGATAAATTCTAGATTCTCAACAAATAGGATGACAGTAGATAACCTATACCTGAAGAGGCTTCCCACAAGTCAATAAAAACCACATAAGATTTTTTACTCTATTCTTATTTTATTCTGCAAAATCATACTCAATACCCTTATCATTTCTCTCCTTCCTTTTCCAAACCTAAAACTATAGTGATTATAATTCAAGTTTCTATCTTCAGTTGTAAATTGTTTTTAATTACAATTAGTAGAATTTTAGAAATTTTATGAATAATAATTAAGAACTATTTGTATATAAAATATCTATTTTACATCATCAAGATATGAAGCAAAGTTATTACTTTCTAGATAAAATCTATGGTTCTAGATCTTTTTTGAAGTAAAGTGGAAAGGGAGAGGGAAAAAACTTGTAATGACAGATAGTTATTACTTTATATAAAAGTTGATGTTTATTCTTTATATATAAGTTAAATCAAGATAGTATGATTACCACATAATTTTATTTTGCTTGTATAATATAAGAATACAACAAAAACTAAAAAAAAAAAGTACTTTTTATCTGCATTTATGTAAATAAAAATATTGCTTTAATATATATATATAAAATACATATTTTGCGGGTTCATCCGTGTTAAAAACTTTTAATATCAATTTACTGACGTTTCGACTTGGTCACACAAGCCATCCACAGAGTTATAAAAAGGTAGAAAGACGGTTGTAGAGGCGCTACAATCACTGGTTTGAATAAAACATTAAAAATCCCACCAATAGCAAAAATGTTAAATTTAAGAATGTTTTTTAAAGAAATCTTTCCAAATAGGAGGAAGTTTGCACGTATCATCTCGCTTATTGATACAATCTGGCCTTTTAAGTATCTCAATGGCTTCTCTGATTTTGCATTGGTAGAGATTATCACATCTGGATATGATCCTGGTACTAGAAAAATCTATTTTATGACCTGAATCTATAGTATGGAGTGAGAGTGCTGATGATGATGAGTGTTGTTTATCTGCATTAGCATGCTCATCTCTCCTAACACTGATGCGACGATAACTCATACCTATGTAAGAAGCTTTACAATTTTTACATGAGATTTGATAGACACCATGAGATTCAAGAGGGATTGAATCCTTAGGCTTGGTTATTATATTGCTGATCTTTTGATGAGCAGAAAATGCTGTATCTATATTATAGCATTTTAATATACGTCCGATACTGTCTGTAGTTCCTTTTACATATGGAACACAAATCCTAATAGCTGACTTATCATCTTTTTGTTTCCTATTTTGTCTATTTTGTAAATTTATAAAAAAAGCCTTATTTCAAGCCCAAAATAGACAAAATAGGAAACAAAAAGATGATAAGTCAGCTATTAGGATTTGTGTTCCATATGTAAAAGGAACTACAGACAGTATCGGACGTATATTAAAATGCTATAATATAGATACAGCATTTTCTACTCATCAAAAGATCAGCAATATAATAACCAAGCCTAAGGATTCAATCCCTCTTGAATCTCATGGTGTCTATCAAATCTCATGTAAAAATTGTAAAGCTTCTTACATAGGTATGAGTAATCGTCGCATCAGTGTTAGGAGAGATGAGCATGCTAATGCAGATAAACAACACTCATCATCATCAGCACTCTCACTCCATACTATAGATTCAGGTCATAAAATAGATTTTTCTAGTACCAGGATCATATCCAGATGTGATAATCTCTACCAATGCAAAATCAGAGAAGCCATTGAGATACTTAAAAGGCCAGATTGTATCAATAAGCGAGATGATACGTGCAAACTTCCTCCTATTTGGAAAGATTTCTTTAAAAAACATTCTTAAATTTAACATTTTTGCTATTGGTGGGATTTTTAATGTTTTATTCAAACCAGTGATTGTAGCGCCTCTACAACCGTCTTTCTACCTTTTTATAACTCTGTGGATGGCTTGTGTGACCAAGTCGAAACGTCAGTAAATTGATATTAAAAGTTTTTAACACGGATGAACCCGCAAAATATGTATTTTATATATTTAACCTGTGCAAATCTTCGTTTTAACATATATATATAATGTAATGGTTCTGTGGATTTGAAAAATTAGTGTTTAATAATAAAATAACTTATGATCTTACACTTTAAATCCAAATAACTCAGAGACAATACAAAATATGAGGGGAAATATAATTTATTTTAATCATAAACCATATTAATGGTCAGACCTGGCTATATTTATAAAAATATTATTGACCATGGCCACCTTTCCATACCATTAAATAATTCATAATTAACTGAAGGAAACTTAAATCCTCTATGGATTAGAATTTATGCTGGTTTAAACCAGATGCCATCCAAACTACTAGGAAATTCATGGGGGATTATACACAGATTGGCATTGTTAAATTAGACCACAATTACCCTTGGTTGAATTCGAAATCTTATCTCACAAACTATACAAGCAATTCATTCATATTACGGCATATAATTTATTAATAATTGAATGGCAAGAACTTATGAGATAAGAGGCTAGATTTATTAATAACAAAAAAAATTATTATGCAATAATATTCATTGATTAAATTGACCTACATTATTCTAATAAACTTAATGCTATAACATTAAGACATAGAAAATCATATTACACTATTGTTTTAAATTATAAAATGTAAATAACAATAAAATATATAAGTAATTATTATAAATATTACTGTCCTTTAGATTAGCACATTTTCAATATTAAAAGTTTTATTAAAGTCTCTGGTTAGAAATCATTTTTGTTAAACTTTAACATTTATCAATTCCTTTTCATTTTCCTTCATTTGTTTTATTTTTATATTATAGAGTCCATTTTATATATTTTCTTTTTGCTTTATTTATTTTAGTCCATTCTTGTAGATTTAGAAATATTAAGGTTTTCAACTTTTTTAGCTGCTTTACATTTTTAAAGAAATTAGGTTATGTTCCTTCACCTTTCTAAGGACATATATATTCAATAAGGGAGGGATTTCATTTAACATGTATATGTGCTATAATTCTAACATAGGTTGTCATTCATGAAAGTAAGCCGGCATGAGCGCTATCATATTTGACATTGGCACGATGGCACTGAGATCGCTACTTTTCTATGTTGTTTTAAAGCATTGTATATATTAAATTACAAGGTATGACAGGCTGTAGCAATTCTTTCTATAAAGCTTCTATTTTTAATATAATAGTTTAAAAAAATTCCAAAAGATGTCATCAGTATCACACATGCACCTTTACAGATCTTTGTATGTGATTGACAGCACGTTCTATTGTTCTGATAAAGCTATGAAGGAAGTGTCAATTTGTAATTGGCTGATGCTTTAGATTGTTTTACCCTTTGGCTAAATGCCACAAAAACATGATTTTCAGTAATTGTTAATGATTATGAAACAATATTTTTGTAAATATTATTAAACCAAAACTATGTCACTAGGGGATGATTGTTTTTGAAAACATTTTATTTTTAAAAAGACCACTCTTAGAAAATATAGAAAGTTATGTCACAAGAATGGGTAATAGCCACAGAAACAGTCATTATAGGCTAAAAAAAAAATCATTTTTATAAAAACTGTAAATGAAATATTTTAATATCAATTAATAATTTATTAACTTTTAGATTTTTTTTTGTTTCTTTGATAACATAAAATTCTAACATCTAATATTTGGTTCTTCAAACATTTTAAATAGGTATTGCAAAACCAATAACCATGTATTCCTTTGTTATCGGTAAGGTTTTCAGTTAGATATTTATTTTCACAATTTTAAAATAATAATTTTAAATATTTATAATGTAATATATAAATTAAGTATATTGTACCAAAAAAAAAAAAAAATCAAACATGGAGTCATATGAAAAATAATAGTTGTTATAGTTAAACACAACTCAGGAAATGGCAATTCAAGTTTTAATCACATATCAGGCTTTGAATAATTAATTAATTAGGAACTACATTGTGTCCAGGATAAATGGACACCCACCATGAATTTAATAGCACACTATCAAGATCAATTTACAATATTGATTTTTATTCAAAACTTAACTGCTAAATAAAAAAAACTTGAATTTTTTTATGAGCAGCTAATGATGGCAAAAAATAATAAAAAAAAAAGAACACCCAAGAGAGCATGAGCTTTTAATAAAAAAATTTAATTACACATTATACTTTGAATTGTCCATTGTTTAAAAAGTTTATTGCTTTTCTAATTTTTTCAGTTATTTATTAATTACAGTAATAAAAACATTTATTACAATATAAACATATTTTTATGTAATTATGACATTTTAATATTGAATATTTTTTAAAATCATATTTTAATTTCCAACTTTGAATAATTAAATTTTAAACTTTTGAACTCTGAATGTTGAATTTTGAGAGAATACAAACGAATTTTAAATTTGTTAATTAAAATAAATCTTTTCTCTTTTTTTTTTAACTTAACTGTCTACTCTTTTTATTATTACCATTATTATTAAAAGTTATCCCAAAAGTAACAGCATTTAGCCACTCTTTTATTTCTTACATGTGGTCAATTATGATACAATGTATTATTTTCTATTTTTTAGTTTTATAATTTTTTTTTAAAACTAAGAACAAAATAATTTAAAGACAAATTTAAAACTAGTTTTTAATGGGAAAATCACCTTTTAAATGCATCTATTTTATATACAAATAAATATTCTTTTGTTCACTTAATTAAAATTAATAAAAATTAGCTTAATATAAAAAATCAAAAATGTTTATCATAATTCATAAACTTAAAATAGTGACTTTAATTTTATCTTAAAAACGAGGTTTTCTAAGTCATAATATGACATATTTAATGATGCCATAATGGCATTGTAAAATTATGAACTCTAAAGGTTTAGAATTTTATAAATACTGTAAAATCTTTTTTTTTTACAAAGTATTCTTTATAATTGTCTAAGTGGAGAAACATAAATTGGCTTTGTTAAAAGATCAATGTTAACAATTATCTTATTTTCCAAAATTTATTCTTAGTTATCATTTTATTTAGAAAATTGTAACTTAACTATTTAAAATGACGAATAATATTGTTTTAATGATTTTCCCCTTTAATTTATTTACTATTTTTTTTTATCTTTTTATAGTAATATCATTATATGACAGAACCATAAATAGTACTAAATCCCATATACAATTAAAAATTAACATTAAAAAAAAAATTTTTTTTTTGCTAAAATTATTTGCAAAGTCCAAAAAAATATATTATCATTGGAAATACATATGAATGAAAGTTTCAACTAGATTGGAAATATGGAAGTGGATGAAAATTGAGTTACACGACTTCACAGATGGATAGAAAAAAAAATCAGAATAAATTAAATAAAAGTTTATAATTAAATTAAATTTTGATTTCTACAAAATTTCTAACTATTTGCATATCCCAGAAACAAACAAATTTTAATTCTACATCAAAAGTTTATCAATAATAAATGAAACATAAAATGCAGCACTAATTTCTAATGTCAAATTAATACAAACAGGTGATCAGAGTTCAATAACTGTAATAAAATTTTTTTAAGAATTTAAATTTACCCTTAAGCTGTATAAAAGTTTCAATTGTCTATCTACAATAATATCCAAAAACAAAATCTTACAATTCCATGTCAAAAATTAATTTTAAACAACAACAACAAAATTAAAAATACAGTGAGTAGTTTTAATACCCAGACACAATTACATCACTATGAATGCACAAAGACATTTATATAATACGGTGCAATAAAAATGGTCAATTTTTATTCACATATTTTAAACTGAATTTCATAATGTATTACAACTATATATTTGACTTTATTTTATTTTTTTGCCTGCTATTGATAATGAATCAATTTAAGTCAAAATGACTGACCAGTGTTGCTAGCAAGAGGAGGCATTTAAGTTTGACCCCATCCTCCAATGAAATACTTGAAAGTCTTGGTATTATGTACATAAATTTCTTTGAATTATAGTTGGGTTTTTCAATAACGATACATAATGTAAAAAAAAAATATAGCTTTTTGCAATTTTATTCTAAATCATTGTTGTTGATGTAAATGTATGAATAAAAAAAGAGAAATAGCAAAAATATGGAATATAACTGAATTATGATTGAATGGTTTCATCAAAGTCATGGTGTTGGAGATTTGTTTAAAAACATGTCATCAGCCAAAGAAAATTAAAACACAAAAAGCTCAAAAATATTACATATTTATGAATAATGATGGCTGGCTTCACAAATATAAACAGTGACATAGGATTTTTATACATAAAAAGTTTGATGAAAAATAATCTATACCCAATTTCTTAAATGAATTTGCTTAGCCTGTTGCTAATGATGTTCAAGTCCGGGGGTGATGTATAATACAAATAAAACATCATTAAAACATAAGATGAAGATGATCTCACATGATTTAAGCAATGTAAAAAAGAATGATTATCTTAGTTATGTTCCAATACATCAGATAATCATAGAATAATTTACTAATATTTAGGAAGAATACACAACCAAACAAAATGGCAGAACCACTACTAACATAATGTCAAAATGATTTTAAAACATTTTCATTTCACAAGCCAGAACTCATTACACATAAACAAGACTACCGTAAAAATGCAAAATTTTTCTTTCAACATAATATTTTAATTGTCTATTTATGACTAAATTACTCGATTCATATTCCTGGATCAAGAAATACCACATTCCTTTTCATAAAATTTTGTTACAAAATTCTGGTTTTAATGAAAGTATTTAATATTAAAAACATTCTTTGATTTTCTGAATGTGAATAAATGATGTATAATGGCTAGCATAAATTGTAGTTTGCCATGCAGTCTTATTAATAAATGCAAAAAAAAAAAAAAAACACTGAACATCACATGACCACCATTTCTTATGCTTGCTCATAACTGTTATTAAGACAGGCAAAACTCTCCATACAGTAGTGCCACTCAGTGCAAGCCAGAGCAATCAATGAATGCCAGAAGGCTTGTGCATAAAATCCCTATCTAGTGCCTACTCATCCAATATCCCAACAGTCTGGGGATATTGGATGAGTAGGTACTAGATAGGGATATTATGCAGTAATCTCCTAGTCTGGGGATATTGGATGAGTAGGAACTAGAAAGGGATTTTATGTACAAGCATTCTGGCATCCATTGATTACTCTGGCTGGGGATATTGGATGAGTAGGCATTAGATAGGGATTTTATGCACAAGCCTTTTGGCATCCATTGATTACACTGGCTTGCACTGAATGGCATTACTGTATGAAGAGTTTTGCCTGTTTTAACCCCCCCACCCCAAAAAAAAAAGCTTAATAATGAAAAAGAAATTGATAATGTTTTGCGTTCCTATGCAAAAAAAATAAAAAAAATTATAGAATATACATATGAAGATAAAATTCTTAATATGCATAATCTTACTAAGAAATTATAAATAGTGCTCTCAATGCTGATAAGTAGTGATGCAGATGTTAAGCCAAAAGAAATAAACCAATATATAAATAAACTGTGATTTGATAATATAGGACATTTAATCAAAGGATTAGAAGATGTGTCTGTCATATATTTGTTGCAAGGAAAACTGAAATGAAAGAGAATGAAGCAACTTTATTTTGATAAAATGTTCTTAAAAATGCTGAAAAAGTCTGCATAATCAAGATAATATAAGTACAATATAATTTATTTTTCTTTAATTTTTGTTATAATTAATAACTTTTTTAAGCAACAAAGTAATATAAAAATATAAGTATATACTGGAGTCTACTTTATTAATTTTCAAATCCAAAATGGGCTTTGAACCAAAATTTTTAGTTGTAAATCTACAAATATTTCTGAGGGCGAGGGGTCATTCTTTTATTAGTATTTAGTAAAATTCAAAATCCACAATCTCAAAATCCAACGATTCATTTACCTACAGATTCAAAAAATGTTTAATAAATTTTTTAATTTTCTTTTTTAAATTCACATTGCAATCATTTACTGCTGTGATCATTACAGGTGAACATTTGCTTAAAAGTGACTAATTTAATGTACTAGCAATTGTTTATTATGAAATTTTTCATTTTCAATTTTCATCACCAAAAAAAAAAAAAGAAAAAAGATGATACACTTTATTTTTGTTGACACCTTAATGAGTAAATGTAATTTTTTTAAAAATATCTATCTCAGATATAATTGTTACATTGTACAGCATTCTAAATGTCTGCTATTTATTTTTGTTGATGTCTTAATGTGCACAGATATTTTAAATAAATTTATATCATAGGAAATCAGAATGAACTTAATATACAAATCAGATGAAATCATTAAACTATGCATATTTCATGTTTATATATGCATTAAAAATGTAACTCTATAGTATTACTTTTGTCAATTATTTTTATTGATATTTCAAGGAATTTTAAAATTAAAATGTACTGCAAATAGGTGCATTATATTAATGAACAAAACTTATTAAGTTTTAAAACTTTGAAAAATTAATTTTCCTACTAAAATATTTCTTTGATCATGATTTTATTTTAAACTTATTTTAACAAGCAGCAGTTAATTAGTTTTCAAATATCTATAACAAAATTTTACATCTGCGAATTAATTTATAGTTAATAGAAGAAAAAATAAAACCGAAAGCAAAAAAACATCATCATCATTATCAACAATCACTCACAAATGAACTCCAAAAAAAAAAAAAAAGATAAAAAAAGACAAGTTTTGTGACGAATATATAAGCAATTTAAAACACCCTTGGCTCATTCTTCTGTTCATTTGATATTTTGCAATGCTGTTTTTTAACTTCTGCAATCTAATTGTAGTTTCTTTATTGCATTTTATCTTTAGATATATCATCCCAATAGAAATAATTAACATTACATTTCTTTAATCCAATGAAGGTGTAATTTTACAATAGTAGATGCTATAATATCATATCCAAAAAGTTGAAGAATATGATGATTGATTTTGCATTTATAAAATTTTAAAGAGTATCTTAAATAAAATTTACCAAATGCCTTCATATCATCAATAGGGAATCCTAGTTTTATTACCATATAATAAATTAGATAAAATAATAATTTTAAACACTTTATTTAATTGCAATAGATATATTATTGCAATTAAATATATTTTTTAATAAGTTAAAAGTAGCAGCAGTGTAATGAAATCTGTATATCACTTCAACATCTAAATCCATCTTTGTACTTAAAAAGCTATTAAGATATTTAAATCGGTTCACATTATCAAGATGATAACCACACGTTAACTTCAACCACAGGCTGATAAAGGACACGAGTTTCTTGAGCAATAATAATTAAACCAAAGTCTTTATATGTTGCATTCAAACATTAAGTACATTCTATAGATCAGTGTTTCTCAAGTGACTACACGTCACAGACCAATACATTTGAATTTCTTTTTATTACAAACCAAATGAAGTATTGAATAACAAAACAACAAAAAATGGAAAAAGGGGCGGATATTTTTATAGTAAAATATAGTGATTGTAGTATTTAACAAATTTAATATATATATATTTTCAAAGAATGATAAAAAAAAAAAACATAAAATAATTGACAAACCTATACAAAAGTAAATTTACTATCAAAATATTAAACTAATAATAAACAAAACATAAAGAAAACCAAAAATAATATTTAAATAATTGAGCGAAATATAATTATAAAGCCAAAAACTAATGATATTGTTACTGATTCTTTTCAGTAATTAACTTATCAAGTTTTGGAGATGTATTTATGTCAGCTAAGTAAGTACAAAGCTGGATTTATTAATAAACAATTTTTTTTTGATTTTATGAATGCCATTGCTGAAACTGTTGATTCACATAAGTATATGATGAAAATGGTAATAACACTCTTAAGATGTTTTGTGTAATTCCTGATATTCTGTTTTAATTTTAATCCAAAACTGAGTTATACTTGTCAAATTAAATAATAACTTTAATGTACCATTGCAACTTAAATCTATTAATTTTTCCTATTCCAAATCAGTTACATTATTAAATTGTTCAATAAACTGATTTAAACCGGCATATTGCCTTTCCATATGTTTTTTTCCTGTGGATAATATTGATTAAATGCACAACAAAGTCCTGCTAAATGTCCATAAACAATGTTTTTCAATTCACCAATATTTATATCAACTTTATTTATCAATTCTGAAAAAGAATGAAACATGTCATAGTTTTTTCTTTTAGTTTTAACCATTCTATAAATAAAAAGTAATGCTATTTTCTTGCAGACTTAAATTTAGTTCATTTATTACTGAAAATATGTCTAACAATTAAGCTAGTTTAGTAATCCAATTATTGTCATGGAAAATATTTCTCAATTCTGAATTTTTTGTTTTTAGAAATGCTTCAACTTCTTAATTCATAAAGTCCTTGACAATCATCACACTGTTGCATAAAGTAGTAAATTTTCATGTCTAGATCCCATTTCATTGCATAAAAATGAAAATAGTCTTGAATTTAGTACATTGCATTTTATATAATTTCTTATTTTTAATGACTAAGTAAGAACTTTATTCAAGTCAGGAGACAATTTTAGAGCAGCTAAATACTAGCAGTGTATAACACAATGAGTAAAAATTATTCTATCATTTGTTAATTATTAATTTTTTTTTCAACTCCTGAATGTTTTCCAGTCATATTTGCTGCTCCATCAGTACATAGGCCAACACAATTTTTCCAATAGTTCTTTTTGATGTAATTATCATTTGCTTTAAATATATTCAAACTAATTGTGTGATTAGGAAGTTCAAGACAACAAAAAATTTTTTCTTCTACACCATTGATTTTTTAAATTAACATAAATATAACATAAAAGTATGGCTCTATTTGAGTTGCAAATACTAATTTGCTCACTAATTCACTAAATCTATGTTGAATGGTATCAGTAGAAAGCAGCCAAATTTCATTTTGTCTTCAGCAACCATAACTAGAATTTCAGAACACATTTATTAAACATAGTTTAATTAAGTTTTCAGTGAGAGTACTGCTTTTTGCATATGGTAATCCTTAAAGCAACTAAATATGATGCTTTTACAAGAGATTTATTGACTAAAATAAATTTTTAGAAAGATAATTTTTGTTTTTTCAATTCAGCATTTTTATGTTTAAAAAAATCCAGTGGCTTATTTTGTAGATTTGAATGTTTGGTCTGTAAATGGTGCATTAATTTTGCTGCCTTCATACATTCATTGGATACAATTTCTCTACAAATCACACACTGAAGTATGGGCAAATTTTCTTCTCACTCAGGCCAAGAAATGAAACTAAATTTTAAGTAATCAGGATTGAATTGATGAACAACTACATTTTCATTTTGCCTGAGGCAAATCATTTTGTGAATAAATAATATTTACATTAGCATTTCAAAGTTGTTATACTTGGTTTTTGAAAAAAGTCTGCAATAGTTTTTGATGTCTTCTTATTATTCATTTTTAAAAAGCTAAAATGCATCAAAAAAGTAAATATCAAGAACTTAATATTCTTTAATTTATAGTCACATCCTATTGTATAATAATTTCTGTCATTGCATACATACCAATGCAATTCTGATCATCTGGCTACTGCAAAATATATACAACTAACAACTCTTAGCTTATTTTTGTTCATACCAAAGTCCACTTCAGCTCATGAAGTGCACAGGCACAAAATTATTAATGGAGTAATGCTTTTACTGTGAGATGACTGATACTAGGAAATAGAAACTTTTGTATTTCTTGTATTATTTTGTTTCTTAGTTTATTTTCTATGAATTATATGAATAAAACAATTAACAAACAAAATAAAAATTTAGAGCTGAATTAAAGATAAATTTAATAAAATTAGTCATAATTTCAAAGATTGTAAAAAAAAAATGTAATAAATATGAACAAATTTATAAGCTTTTTGTAGATCACGACAATTTTTGTGCAGACCACTGTTTGAGAAACACTGCTGTAGATCGTTGTATTTTTATATTGGACTATTTCCACCATCTAATATGAGTATTGAATGTCTTTAGAAAAATTTAAGTTTTATTTAAATATTCCAAATACATTCAAACAGGTTAGTACATGCACAATGTATTTGGAATATTTAAATAAAAATAAAATTTTTCTAAAGATATTCAATACTCATATTAGATGCTGGAAATAGTCCAATATAAAAATACAACTAGAACATCATCATCACAAATCTTCAGGAAAACACTGCTGCAGATCATTTTCTGATTTGGAAATATTAGTATAATCATCAACATACTATAGTAAATCCAGAATCTAAGAAGATACATTTCTTGGTTTTGCTTTTAATCAATTCAAATTAAAAATTCCACCATAAAGTTTGCATTATATTTTGATCCCTATTTAATAACACCACCAATAAATAATTCCAAAGATCACTATAATAACAATGGAAAGCAAAGTTAGATTAATTATACAACCTTGTTTAAAATACCAGTTTTTATTTCAAATGCCTCCGATTTTCTGCAATAACATTTCATCTCATTCCATCATATGGAAGTTGTATAATTGAAATAAACTTTGGTAATTAACTAAATCAAATTAATGAAAACAATATAATACAAGCAATACAAAAACGTAATCGGTTTCTCTAATGCTACTCATTCATTATTTACAATTTATCTGAAGGTGATAACGTTTTGTCTAGATATAATAAAAATATTTATGTCATAAATGATGACAAATGAAATTAGCAGACTTTTTATAAGTAACAAATTTTAAGAGTTTACTCACACAATTAGCATTGTAAAAAATTATACTAATTAGTAATTAATAGATATTTTGTATTAAAAGAAACAAAAATTACTAGAACTGAGTCGTGCGGATATTTTGCTTAAAATGAAGAGGAAATTAATGAAAATTCAATTACAATTTCTCTCCAGAAAATTTCAGAAGTATGATTCTTGAAAGTGATTTACTATTTTAAGTGAATAATTACTTAAATTATGCTTTGAACATTTGTAACAGGTTTATTACACTTGGGAGCTGTAATTGATTTGATACACAGTAATATAATTAATTAAGTCTAATTAGTTTCAAATAATAAAATAATTTATAAGCCTTTTTTTTTTTAATCTTTTGCGTTTGACCAAAAAATGTTTGAAAAATGTCTAATTTTAAATTAGTTTCTAATAAAATTTATAATTGTGAGATAAGTAAATATGCATTTCACATCTACATATTAAATGCACAAAGATGTAAATGCATAAAGACTAATCATCATTAAAACTTACTCCACTCTCTCTTTTTTCCAAACTCTAATAATAAATGAAATCAGAATGGTACAATCTATTTTTCTAAAATTTTGAAAATTTAAAACTAATCTAAATTAATTACTGAGGTCATAGTTATTATAATAGAGCATTCTTGTAAAATAAATAAATAAATAAAACAACTAAAACTGTTTACATATAGTAGTATCACAGTATTGGATTCCAAATGTTTGAGGCAATATGGAAAGTATGAAAAATAGCCCACTATATATGTTTCAAAATAGGGTATACAGACATTTTAAACATGTATGTACATACAATTTACTTTTTAAATTACAAACATTAAGACAATATCAAAAATAATTAACAAAAAAAAAAAGTAGAGCATCGCAATGATGAAAAAAGACATTGGAATAAAGTAATTAAGAACACGTTTATGTATGTATGCATTGTACCAAATCTGTGAATAAGTTTTGATATTTTAAATTCATACCAACTTCTGAATCTAAGCAATTATCTCTTGTGTGCAACTATTGGAGTTATATTTTTCAATGGCTGCTTTATTAAATACTTTTTCCATCTTCATAAATTATGGATGCAACACAAACAATTTTAGAAGGAAAATCATTCTAGCTTCAATTTGTTTTTCTTTTTTTTACTATTTGTTCTTATTGAATATCCAGACAGCTTCAACATAAGATTTTTTTTTCCTTTCAAAACTAAATTAATCATTTTATTATAAAAACAAAGTACTTAAATGGTTTGGCAGAATTGATGCCATCATTGTGCTTCAAGGTCAAACTAAAGGATATTTTAATTTTCTAACTTTAGTAATGTTTTAATTGGTAAATGAGCATGTAGCTATTCTTAGCTAATAATAAAGGAAAATTATAAATCCTCAATATTGACATTTGATAAACCCAGTATTGTCTGCTTCTCCCCCCCCCCCAAGAAATGATGCCAAAAAAGTCTTTACCTTGGATTATATAAAGGTTGCCTTTATACAAATTTTATCTTGTATAATGGAGTTAAAAGGTATGCAAAATTAAATTATACTATAATGAAAGTTCACATTCTTTGAACCTGTTCTATAAAAAAAAAAATCAGAATAGCAAAAAATTGCTTTAATTAGAATTCATGGTTGTATTTCCAATACTTCAAAACCATTTAAATTATCCATATGATGATTTTTTTTCTGTTTTAGAGTGCATATAATATCACATAAAGCAGATATGTAAATAATGGAAATAAACTATTCTCCCTCAGCATTTTAATAAATAACTCTTTGAATGTTAGAAAATATTAGAACAGAATGAATCCACCTACTCTTTATACTTCTCACGTTTGTAAACTTATCTTTACAAATAATGGTGGAAACTCAGAGTAAATTATTATAATACATAGGTCATATGAAAATATGACATTAATAATTATTAAACTAATAAACAACAATACAATGATGAAGACAAAAGCTCACTTTTAATAATTTTATTTTAATAATCAAAAGGAAGTTAATAACTGTAAACATAAAATAAACTTAGTTTAATATATATTTAATTGAAGGAATAAACTACTTTCCCTGAGGCCATGAATAGATAACTCTCTGAATATTAGCAAAGATCAAAAATAGAATGGGTCTGCCTATCCTTAAACACATACATTTTTCAACAATGTTTCTGCCATGCTTTCTGGTGGTGTTGTAGTCATTATTAGCTTATCATTACTTTTTTACAGCAAACTGTAGTGCTTATTTTCCAGTTCTATGTTCATTTGATGGCAAAAACTGGAATTGAAATGTATACTGATTTATAAATTTAAAAAAATCTGAAGATGTCAGTATCATATAGAGAATCTAATACAAATATTCTGATAACAGCACCAATTTGTAAATTTTTTGTTCTCAGATCCTAAACCGGTTTTCAAGAGATATTGAAAAAGCATTTTCTTTCCATCACTTAAAAAATACATATTTTCTGTAACTTAATTTACATATCATAATTTTTCTGAAATATTTTGCAAATATTTATTTTAAAATAAAGATATTTGTGATTAAACTCAAGATTTTATTCAAAATGTTTGATTTGAAATGAGAAAAGTCAAGAGAATTTTAATAATGTTAAACAATAAGTTTAGTTGAAAAAGGAATTTATTTATTATTTTTGATATTTTAATCATTTTTTGGAATTTAAAATTTTTGAAAATAATTTCATTGCTATATAATATCTTAACAATAATTCATTTGGATTTTAGAAATGGATTTTGAACAAAAAAAAAATTTCATTAAAACACATTTTTATTGTCAATAACAAACTGACAAATGCTATTGTTTTGATTACACATTCTAATTTATTTTTTTCCTATATTTGCAAAGTCGAAATATTATTTTTAAGAATATTTTTCATTTGTAATCTTATATTTGTAATAAAAAAATATAAATACACAATATGTTTTGGTTAATTTTTTATTCTTAAATCTAGAAAACATTGCATTTCTTACTTGTATACATTAACAAATTACCATCTTATTATACATTCACATATGATTACGGTATCATCATTTATTAGTCCACAAAGAAATGTTAAATAAAAAAGAATAAGATCTGTTTATACTGACAGATAAAACAAATTAAGTTTTAGTAAAAATTTTGAAGATTAGACTTGAAGTTACAAATTTTTAATCTAATAAAGATAAGTGGTAATAAGAGAATTCAGGATAACTCATAAAGTAAACTGATTTACTAAATATTAGATAAATATGGAACAATGATAAAGCATATCTGAGAGGAAATAAAGATCTGGACTAACTGAAAAAATTTCATCTGTCAAATAAATATTCACATATATTTTTTCCAATTTTGTAACAATAAGATTGAAGGGTAAGATCAATAAGTTATATATAAAAATAAAGATGGGATTCCATCTTTATTATTAAAAGGAGGTTGTCTTGGCAACTGACTGAGATTGTTGATTGATTATTAAGTTTTGACTGATTTTAATGATTACTTATAAACACATTTAGCCTTGAACATTATTATACTTATTTAAGTAATAACAAGGGTGCAATTTAAAAATTATAATTACAGTTTGTAATATTACAATTGAGTATTTATTAGTCACATTAAAAACAGGTTATATTCACCTGCTTAAGGAGGTTTATTTCTTTGTATCAATATTTTCAATCTCTGTGATCAAGTTGCAATCTTTAGTGTCTATATAAATATAATGACTCATAAATAAAGATGGACTGCAGAAAGGAGTTTGCTATTAACTGAAAGGAGTTCCTCTTGGAGGCCTTAAAGGAATCGAGCAGGGCAAATTCCTAATGTCCACCCATATGTTGTTGTCATTGCAGCTATTATTACTATGTGATTATTCATATAGTATATGAACATGGATGGGCTGCTCACCAATATCATTAGCCAGTGTGATGAGTTTATTGGCTTTTTACCTCTGAGGTTAAGATCAAGAAACACCATGGTCTTATTTCTCAGCTGCTTGAGAAAACAGAATGAATGTTTGTGTAAATGATAAATATTTTTCCAATACATATATACAATTATGACAGACAAAAATAAATCATGGCCCTTATTCCCAGGAGGCTGTAAAGTCACCAACTGAGGTAGCAATTGGTGGCCGAAGGCGGAGGATGCTAAGAATCCCCTGATTGTGGACCCAGACTGCCATTTGATGATGACTTTTTATTTAGGTATTTACAACTGCAGATCACTTTCAAGTGAAGGAAAATTGCAAGAATTAGAAGAAGAACTGTCTTATATTAAATGGGACATTATTGGACTTTGTGAAGTTAGAAGAAAAGGTGAAGAGACGATTTAAAAAGTGGAACATATATGCTATTATAAAGGCACACATATTGGAAATACAAGTGAAGTAGGATTCATTATAAATAAAAAGTGGAGAAACAACATTGTGTAAATTGATGGTATATCAGACAGAGTGGCAAGATTAGTTATACAACTTAATAGCTGATACCAAATGCAGATAATTCAAGTTTATGCCCCAACAAGTTCTCATAGTGTGAAAGTAGTAGAAGATTTTTATATGGATATACAAAAGGCTTTTGGTCAGAGTAAACAACACTTTAAAATTGTTATGGGAGACTTTACTGCTAGAATTGGTAAACAAATGAAAGATGAAAGTGTTGTAAGTAATTTTGGTTATGGTAATATACAATTATGACAGACAAAAATAAAGCATGGCCCTTATTCCCAGGAGGCTGTAAAGTCACCAACCAAGGCAGCGGTTGGTGGCCGAAGGCGGAGGGTGCTAAGAATCCCCTGATTGCGGACCCAGGCTGCCATTTGATGACGACTTTTTATTTAGGTACTTACAACTGCAGATCACTTTCAAGTGAAGGAAGATTGCAAGAATTAAAAGAAGAACTATCTTATATTAAATGGGACATTATTGGACTTTGTGAAGTTAGAAGAAAAGGAGAAGAAACAATTGATTTAAAAAGTGGACATATACTCTATTATAAAGGCACACATATTGGAAATACAAGTGGAGTCGGATTCATTATAAATAAAAAGTGGAAGAACAATATTGTGGAGATTGATGGTGTATCGGACAGAGTGGCAAGATTAGTTATACAACTTAATAGCAGATACCAAATGCAGATAATTCAGGTTTATGCCCCAACAAGTTCTCATAGTGATGAAGTAGTAGAAGATTTTTATATGGATGTACAAAAGGCTTTTGATCAGAGTAAACAACATTTTAAAATTGTTATGGGAGACTTTAATGCTAGAATTGGTAGACAAATGAAAGATGAAATTGCTGTAGGTAATTTTGGTTATGGTAATAGAAATGAGAGAGGACATAGACTCGTGGAGTTTGCAGAAAAAGAAAAACTTTATATTATGAATTCATTTTTTGAGAAAAATGTTAAAAGGAAATGGACATGGAAGCATCCAAATGGAGGTACAGCAGAATTGGATTATATTTTGACTAACAGAAAATACATATTTCAAGATTGTAATGTTCTTAATAAATTTAACACAGGAAGTGATCATCGATTAGTAAGGTGTAAGTTACGTGTTAATGTAAAACTAGAAAGACAAAAATTATTAAGAAAAACAATATTTACAGTTGATATTCCTAATCTTCAGAAACATTCTAATGAATTTAAATTAGAACTTACAAATAGGTTTCAAGTGTTAGGAGATTTTGAACATGATACAGATTTGAATGAAATTAATATGAAAATAACTGATACACTTTTAAAAACTGCAACAAACATAGCTGGTAGAAAAAAGCAGCAATTGACTAATAAAATTTCTACTGAGACTAGAGAATTTATGAAGAAAAGAAGGAATATGAAGATATACAAAAATGATGTATTAAAAAGAATTGAATATCTCGAATTTTGTAAAATGGTATGGAAAAGAGTTGAAAATGATATAAGAAAGTATAACTGTGAAATAGCAAGGAAAGCTGTGGAAGAAAATAAAAGTCTCAAAAATGTTAAACAACATTTTGGTATTGGTAGGAAATTTATATCTGCAATAAGAAAAAAAGATGGAATTATTACTAAAAAGAGAGATGACATCATGAAATTGGTAGAAGATTTTTATCAAGAATTATATAGTAATAAAGAACAAGTACCTCCTATATCTATTACATCTTCCGAATTGCCCAGAATTTTAAATGAAGAAGTGAGACATGCAATTAAGTGTATGAAGAAAGGAAAGGCTCCAGGAAATGATGGAATTATAATTGATATATTAAAAGAAGCAGGTGAAGAAATAGAAACAATTTTAGCAAAGTTATATACCAAATGTCTAAATGATAAAGATGTACCGGAAGATTGGAAGAATGCAGTAATAATATTAATATTTAAAAAAGGTGATAAAGAAGATATTAGAAATTACAGACCTATCAGCCTTTTATCAGTTTTATATAAAATTTTTACCAAGATAATTACAACTCGTCTACAGAGAACTTTGGATTTCCACCAACCAAGAGAACAAGCTGGATTTAAAAGTGGTTTTAGTACAATAGATCATATTCAGGTATTGAGAGAAGTCATAGAAAGGACAAATGAATATGAGTTGTCATTATGTTTTGGATTTGTAGATTATGAAAAGGCATTCGATTCTATACACATTTCTTCAGTGATTAAAGCATTGGCTCATCAAGGTATAGATCCAGGATATTGTCATATTTTAAAGAATATTTATAAAAATGCAACAGCAACAATTAGATTACATAATGATACTGGAAAAATCAATATTGAGAAAGGTGTAAGACAAGGTGACTCCATATCGCCAAAACTCTTTACAGCAGTGCTGCAAGAAGTATTTTGTGGATTAAAATGGGAAACTAAAGGAGTGAAAGTAAATGGAGAGTATTTAAGTCATTTAGATTTCGCAGATGATGTAGTTGTTTTTGCAAATAATGCTTCAGAGCTACAGGAAATGTTGCAGGAGTTAGCAGATGAAAGTAGAAAAGTAGGACTAAAGATAAATGTTAAAAAGACTAAAGTAATGTTTAATCGATTTGCTCAAAATATGAAAATAAAGATTGATTATGAAGAATTAGAAGAAGTTAACAGTTACAAATACCTTGGTCAGATTATTAATACAGATGGAAACATAATGGAGGAAATTAATCATAGAATTAAACTTGGTTGGAGTGCTTTTGGTAGAAATAACTTGATACTAAAAGGAAATATGCCTATGTGTTTGAAAAGGATGGTTTTTAACAAATGTGTTTTACCAGTTCTTACTTATGGATCTGAGACTTGGACACTTAATAGAAGAGCAATACAGAGACTTCAGACCACTCAAAGGAGTATGGAGAGATGTATGTTGGAAGTAACAAGAAGAGATCGAAAACGCAATGTATGGGTAAGACAACAAACAGGTGTTACTGACCTTATTGAAAAAATTAAAAGATTGAAATGGAGTTGGGCTGGACATATTGCTAGAAGAGATGATAATAGATGGACAATTGAAATTTTAAACTGGATTCCAAGAGATTGTAAAAGACCCAGAAAGAGACCACATGTGAGATGGATGGATGAAATAAGAAAATGTGCAGGGGTGTTGTGGAGAAGAGAAGCTAAAGATCGGAGAAGATGGATTAAACTTGGAGAGACCTTCATCCTGCAGTGGACTGATAATGGTTGATGATGATGATGATGAATAGAAATGAGAGAGGACAAATACTTGTGGAATTTGCAGAAAAAAAAAACTTTATATTATGAAATCTTTTTTTGAGAAAAATATTAAAAGGAAATGAACATGGAAGCATCCAAATAAAGGTAGAGCAGAAATGGATTATATTTTGACTAACAGAAAATACAAATTTCAAGATTGTAAGGTTCTTAATAAATTTAACACAGGAAGTGAGCATCAATTATTAAGATATAAGATACATGTTAATGCAAAACTAGAGAGACAAAAATTATTAAAAAAAAACAATAATTACAGTTAATATTTCTAATCTTCAGAAACATTCTAATGAATTTAAATTAGAACTTACAAATCGGTTTCAAGTATTAGTAGATCTTGAACATGATTCAGATTTGAATGAAATTAATATGAAAAAAACTGATACCCTTTTAAAAACTGCAACAAATATAGCTGGTAAAAAAAAGCAGCAATTGCCCAATAAAATTTCTACTGAGATTAGAGAATTTATGAAGAAAAGAAGGAATATGAAGATATACAAAAATGATGCATTTAAAAGGGTTGAATATCTCAAATTTTGTAAAATGGTGCAGAAAAGAGTTGAAAATGATATAAGAAAGTATAACTGTGAACTAGCAATGAAAGCTGTAGAAGAAAATAAAAGTCTCAAGAGTGTAAAATAACATTTTGGGATTGGTAGGAAATTTATATCTGCAATAAGAAAAAAAAGATGGAATTATTACTAAAAAGAGAGATGACATCATGAAATGGGTAGAAGATTTTTATCAAGAATTATATAGTAATAAAGAACAAGTACCTCCTATATATATATATATATATTACATCTTCCGAATTGCCCAGAATTTTAAATGAAGTAGTGAGACATGCAATTAAATGTATGAAGAAAGGAAAGGCTCCAGGTAAGGATGGCATTATAATTGATATATTGAAAGAAGCAGGTGAAGAAATATAATTTTTTTTAGCAAAGTTATATATCAAATGTCTAAATGATAAAGATGTATATCAGATGAGTGAAAGAATGTAATATTAATATTTAAAAAAGGTGATAAAGAAGATATTAGAAATTACAGACCTATCAGCCTTTTATCAGTTTTATACAAAATTTTTACCAAGATAATTACAACTCATCTACAGAGAATATTGGATTTCCACCAACAAGAGAACAAGCTGAATTTAAAAGTGATTTTAGTACAGTAGATCATATCCAGGTATTGAGAAGAGTTATAGATAAGACAAATGAATATGAGTTGCCATTATGTTTTGGATTTGTAGATTATGAAAAGGCATTTAATTCTATAACCATTTCTTCAGTGATTAAAGCATTGGATCATCTAGGAATAGATCCCGGATATTGTCATATTTTAAAGAATATTTATAAAAATGCAACAGCAACAATTAGATTACATAATGATACTAGGAAAGTCAACATTGAGAATGGTGTACGGTGACTCCATATTTCCAAAACTTTTTATAGCAATGCTGCAAGAAGTATTTTGTGGATTAAAATGGGAAGCTAAAGGAGTGAAAGTAAATGGAGATTATTTAAGTCATTTAGATTTTGCATTGATTGTACATTATTATTTCAAAGAAAACGGAATTCAAGTAAAGTTACTTAAAATTTATAATTTACCAACTGATACATCAGATGCTATTTATAATTTAATAGCAAATAGTTTCAAAGAATTTAATATTGATTCCAGCAAATGTATTGCTTATGGAGCCAATAACACTAATACAAATTTCAGCGGATGGAATAGAAAAGAAAAAATAATGTATTTTTTAAATTGTGTAAAAATATTAACAAAAATTTAATGAATATGGGTTGTACTGCTCACATTTTGCATAATGCTACACAATCTATTACTGAATGGCTACCATGTGATATTTAAGACATTGCAGTAAAATTTTTTCCCTATTTTTCTATATATAGTCCTGACAGAAAAGTTAAAGAATTTTGTGATATAGAATATTCAACTCTATTTTTACACTCTAAAGCTAGATGGTTAAGTTTGTGTAAATCGATTAAAAAAATCATTGAATTGTATGATGGACAGAAATCTTATTTTTTTATCTGAAGATAAGCCACCAAAATCTGATAAGTGAGTGTTATCTTTTTATTGGTGCATAATTTTCTGTCTATCTTTAATAAGCAAATTCTTAAAATTGAAAAGAATAATGTAACTTTAATAGAAGTAATAAAAATAATATATGAAACAATTCAGATGATGAAAGCATGAATTGAAAATATATTTATTCCACACTCTGTTGAACAAATGTTTTTAAAAACTGATCTGTCAGAGATAGAAAAAATTCTTTCAAAGAAGATGCCCAAGAACTATATAAAACTTCTTTAACATATTTGAGAAAAACTACTTCAAATTTTAGAAAATTTACATCTTTTAGCTGGATAAATTTAAAAGAAATACCAACATGGAATGATGTATACTACACCGATATTGGTTTAAATAACATTGGTATACCCATCGATGATAATCTATTAATAGACCAGTTCGAAGTATTAACAAATTTTGTCTCAAGCAAACTTGAAAACAATGAAATTGTTTGGCTTGAAAATTATTGCTGTGAACATTGGTCGAAATTCTTTACATCTATAAAATTTACTGAATGTATCAGAAATTGAAACAATATGCCAATATTACTTTGCATTACCTGCTCATAATGCAGATGTGGAAATAATTTTTTTAATTAATAAGTAGTCAGTGGACAAAGGAAAGAAATAGAATGGATTTGGAACTCTAAATTGTACAACTTTATGCAACTATAAAATAAAAATGAGCTGTATTGAATTTAGTGTTATATTAGGGGCAATAAAAACCTATTACAATCTGTAAGCAGCAGCTTGAAATATAATAAAAATAATATGTATTTTAATAATTGAAATTTTTAAAAAAAAATTATTATTCAGTTTCCTTTCTTAAGTGCATTGTTCTGTTACATTACAAAGTCATTGGCCTTATGGATCATTGGTTGTATTACACACATGTAGAGAACTCTGACTCTCAGATAGAGTACTGACATTACCAGGATTCCTGATACTGGACCATAAAAATGATTGGTCATGTCCCAATTTTTGATTGAACCAGTCTGATCACCTACTTAATTAAATACCATATTTCATTTGGCTGATAAATTAATTTCACTCTGAATTACCAACAATGTTGGCAATGATATGCTTATAAACTCAAAATTCTCAAGAATAGATGGATTCATTCTATTCTTGATCATTTGTTCAACATTTGGGCTACTTTTAATTGATAAACTGGAGGTGATTTACTCCCTTTTACATATACATTGAGATATGTTTAATTTAAAGGGCCTTAACTGATTCAGGTTATTAAGCAGGTGTCCTGCGCGTCTTATTTGATTGGTTGAAATGTTGTTTTCTTTTTTTTAATGATGTAAAAACTATAAGCATGACATCAACAGAAATACAGGCATTTGATACATCTCTAATGTAGCTTTCTAAAGATGTCTTTAACAAAAAAATCCGAAGAAATTTGGATTTTGTATTAATTTTTTTCGTAACAAGCTCATTTAATTTTTTTTTTTTTATCAGATTTTCTAATTTCCATGAAGCAAGAAAGACAGAAAACTTTTATCAGAGTCATGAGTTTGACAAAATGGATTAAAAATACACTGATTCACAAATAAGGTCTTCCATGGAGTCTAAACATAATTGCAGAATCTCAGGCTCGTAAGTATACAATTTTAATTTTTTGAATAATATATATATATTTAATTATTTGAAAAAATGATTTAATTTTTATTAATTTGCATTTATAATGGTATGTGTCTATATAAATTCTATATTTATTTATGCTCATATGAATTCATATGTACAGTAATTTTGTGTGTTCTAATCCACTTATTTTATAAAAATAAGCCTATTTTATAAAAATAATGATTCTCAAAAGGTTTAATAATTTATTATTATATTTATATGGCGTGTTTGCGTTTACTCTTGGGTGTTGTATAATAAGTAATGATTTACAAAACTAATAATCAAATGTACAGAAAGATTGCATATGCAGGCAAAGAATCAAATTCTGATTCTTACCTATGTATTGATACTCATCTATGGAGTCACTAGTTTTGCCATATCTTTCATCACATTATTTTCAAGTCTATAGCTAACAAATAGACTATATGTAAATAAATTATATCTATGTGATACAATAAATATAACAAGATAGCATCACTGGCATGCATAAAAAATATAAACAACACTGATGTACACAAAAAAATATAAAATGAAGAGATAAAATTAATTTTATCAGTGATATAGACAGTAGCATACAATTTCTACTTTTAGACAGACAAGAATATCTTTTTATTAGGATGAATCTTTTTCTTATGGATGCCTTTGAGTTTTGGTAACTTTTGGAATACGAGATTCTTATGCGAATACTTTTGGGGATTCTGAAAGCTATGGATTATCTCAGATAAAACATATTATATATAATTTGAAAGATAATTTTGTGAGGAATACAAAGAAATTATCACTGAAGATGTAATTTAAACTTAGTAAATGATGAATTAGAAATTATGAACAAACAATAAAGTAATAATTATATCAGATATTGAAATTTCTTTTTTTTCTTATTTTTTAAATGATAATCACTATTTGTCTTAGCCTCATTGTTTTCCTTAGTTTTTCTAGTTTCTATCAATGTAAATTTGTTTGCTAACATTATTAAAACTGATTGTGAAAATTGTGTCTGAGGTCAGTTTTTTAAAAAATTCAATATGGTACCTGGAAACATAGTAGTTAAAATAGTAGTAAATTTGACTTGATTTTAAATTCGGATTGGAATATTTCTTTCAAAATATTTATTAAACAAGTACAATGTTTACAGTGACAAATATGTATACATGGTAAATTAAAAGGAAAGCTAGAATTACAAACATAAATAAGAATTACATGATTATAAATAAATATGAGATAGTATTATTCTGGGTAAAAGGGAAACCCAAATCCTGGTCTACTGTTAACACACAAGTAGGCCAATTAAGCTCACCCAGACAAATTGCCTCACACTACCAAGAGTCACTTAGTCAATATAGAGTTTGGTCAAATCATCATTGGCAAAATCACTACAAATATGAAGGCTTAGGTATTTATGCTAAATCTGATGTGTTCAGTTAAATATTATCCATTTTGAAAATAATAAAGATCTGAACTTCTGATTATTAACAAAACCACTTTCAGAAATAATTTAAACAGAAGAAACAAAACGTTTTACCAGCAACTATTCTTACAATGCAATCAGAGTCCATGTTTCCTCGAATAAAACTTTTGGAGCTAAGAGCATGTCATGATTTTTAAATTTTATAAGTTTATTCAGAAGGAATTTTCCCTCATGAATTGCACCGGGATTGAAAACCATTTTATAATGAGTAGACCAGAATGCATAGTTGATAAATAATGACAACCTAATAGTAGGGATGGATCTTGTCCTAATAATGTCCTTAAGAGAGGTAACAAGGTAAAAATTCACTTTAAGGTTATCAGCAATAATCCTTCTAGACCTCCAGAGTCCATGGCACGAGTAGACCAGATGGTCAAATGTTTCGTCATGAGTCTGGCAGAGGGGACAAATTGGGTCAATTTTGTTGATGCCTCACCTATGAAAGAGAAACCAATTAGTGCTAATGGCATTTAAATTTATCTTAATAATGAAAATCAAAGAATTTAGGTTCCATAGTCCAGCACCCGAAGAGGAAGATGAATTTAGGTTCCATAGCCCAGCACCCAAAGAGGAAGATGATCTTATTATTGGTCAGGGCAAGTAGTGGTGATATGGGAATTGTGACAGGGTGAATGAGACTATGTGCTTGCCAAATATTAATCCTGTTATCAAACGTATCATTCGTAATTACCATGTAGCTCTTGATCAAGTCAATCACGACATCAAGAAAATTCTTGACTCTAGGAGGGGGTCTACCTGTCAGGATAACTGGCAAAATGACTTGCTCATATCCAAATGATTTAATAAGCATGGTGATAAAATTAAATATCTTTTGAATATGAATGGCTTGAATAGAATGATAAGAAAGTCCATTATACTTCCGGTAAAGTTGCATCCTGTTAATGCTAATTGCAACAACTTTACCTCCCCAGAATAGCCAGGATGCAAGAGAATTCATTTTATTGATAAAAGTTTTAGTGATCCTTATGATAGGTATGTAATAGTTAAGCTTGGCCATGATCTTCATATTGAGGAGCATTACCTTACCATGTAAGAAAAGGTAGACTTTAGACAGATGTTTGGTAAGTCTTTCCATTGAGTGCAGAATGTGATTTTGAATATCTTTGGACATTTGGAAGTATGTTTTGGATATCTCAAAGTCCAAAAACTTTTGAGGGTTGGCTGTAAATTTGGATACAATCTTCTGATCTGAGGATACCTTCCATATAGCTGATTTCGATGGGTTGATGGTGAGACCATAGGTTGTATTTATCCAATATGGAGTATAACTGAGGTAAATAGGTTGTTGAAGGGATGAAGATGATTACGCATCCATATAAGCACGAGCTTTATCAATTTGGAAGCCTTGGTACATAGACACCAGGTAGTTGTGTTGATGGTTTCAACAGAGATCAATGAGACTATAAGAGAAGAGACTGAGGGGGAGGGAATGGATGTGTTAGGTTGAAAAAATGAAGAGAGCTTGCCATTCAGCGAGACAGCAATTTCTCTTTTAAACATGAGGTTATCTATGATCTGTATGATAGAGTTTGGGATGTGATAGCCTTTCAGCAGGTTTAGAAGAGTACTGATGTTAACAGAGTCAAATGCTGCATTGAAATCAAGCTGGATAACTATGACAGCCTGCTTTCTCTGTTGTCTAACATAATCAATTAATATTTTAACTTGACCAATGGCTAAAATTGGTGAAGAATGTTTCTTTGCAAATTGGGAAGATGATATATTTTGGAGCATCTTATCCTGGATCTTATCTTTTATGACAGATTCCAGGATTTTAATGATTGGAATATTTATTCAACAGGTTTAGGATTTTCTTTCTAATAGTTATCCAATAGTGAATTCAACTAATCTTTTAAAATTGGCTGATAACAGAATACCTAATTATTCTTATTTATGGAAAATTATTCATATTCTAACTACCTGGCAAGTGGAAAGATAGATGAGCCTTCCTTTACCTCCACTATTTCTCTATAAAAATGTGAAAGAAATCTTTTGGTTATTTAAAGGCAGTTTTGCCCACTTATCTATATACATACCTATATATACCACCCACACAAACGTGATCTATACTACAATATAAATGTGAAATTTTGTTTGTTACTTTATAATTCAACAAACATTGCACCAATATTGATGAATCTTGCATAATATGCCCCCCCCCCCATTTTATTTATGGAGAATCTTTATAGCCCATTAATGTTTTTGCTTTATGGTATTTAATTATTTTAAAAACTTTGTTAATTTGAAATATAAAAATACATTAAAATTGGAAGCATTTTCAAATGATATTCTAAAACACATAACAGAACTAATTAAAAGAGTATAGACATTGAAAAACTTTTGAAACAAAAAGTATAATTTATGGTAAAGTGTGTAAAATCTAATTTCATAAATATATATCTTAAAATTAATTAAAATTATTTTCTCTGCAGCCACAATACTTTTCTACTGATTAATCTTGATGTTTTTATCAGGATAAACTTTCACAATTACATAGTAATATAGATTAATTAATTTGCATTTATATCACATATTTAATTTTTCATTTGATCAAGAAAAAACGTGATCTGTTATATTAATGAATTTTTAAACTTTTAGGAATTCAGTTAGATATATTTGAGAAAATAAATTTTAGCTTATAATAAGTTATTGATCAAGTTTCACAATTATCCTTTAAGTATATTCTTAAGTGACAGATTATGTTTTAAAATGGCTTGGAATTTTTATTCATGTTCCATTTAGATGTAAGTTAAATATATGGTATATGTCATAAATAATGTTTATCTTAAAAGAAACACATTTATTTTAGTAATTAATACTTTTTATTAGTCACTCATTGGACTGGAGATCATTCAATAATGAATAATATAGTGTAATTTTCATTACATCATACTAACACAAGATAGGGAATGGTTTCTATCCTCTTTTAACACTCTGTGGAGGAATAGAAACCATTCCCTACCTTGTGTGATGAGTGGTGTAGTAAAAATTACACTATAAAAATATTATTCATTAATTTAATAATATTTTAAAATAACCTTGAATAAACATTTGAATTGAACACAGTATAAATACATTATCTATTAACATTATTTTTATTGTTTAGTATCAAAATGACACGAACAAGGAAGACCAATATTGCACATTTAACATTCAGGGCATGAGAAATACATTAAATGAGAACTCTAGAACCTGCAGATGATATGGAATAGCAATGGTATGATCAGATTCAGTGGCCAGTAGCATTCATATATAATGTATGTCACATTTAACTCATAATGAAACAGCAATTTAACATTACATTTTGGATGGCACTCATTACCAGTTTAAATTTTAAGAACAGCCAAAAACCACTGCTGACATATCCAAGCGATAAAACATTGAATAATCCACATGTCACTTAGATGTGCCAGTGGTAGTCCTTAGAATTCAAAATAATGGTGAGCATAGTCTAAATACTAAAAACTTACGACTTCTAAAATACAAATTTTATTTCAATAACGATGGTGCAAAGTGCCAAAGTATGCGGGTGAGGGATGTTTTTGACAATACAAAGTATCGTCCAAAAAATGCAGAAATCTGAACAATCCAAGCTTATAATTTCGAAATACTAAAAGCTTATAAGTTCTAAAATATACATTTTATTACAATATATGCACATAAGCACATGTTGAAATAATGTAAAATTGGTCATACCAAGCTTATAATTTTGAAAAACTAAAAGCTTATAAGTTCTAAAATATGAATTTTATTACAATATATGCCCATAACCATATAAAATAAAGCATATTAATTTTATAATGAATCAGATTTTTTCTTACCAGAAAGAAACTCTGATGTTGTATGCTTCCTTTGTTATATGAAGTTAGGAAAAGAAATGGAGATAAGAAAAAATAGCATTGTTCACATTTGATTTGCTGATGTGAATATCAGATCTACACTTGATCATGTGAGTTCCTTAGGGCTCTTGAATTACTATTTACATAATTTTCTATTTATTAACATCAAAGTGACTTTTACTATCAACGAATGAAGACAGAAACATGTTTAAAAATATTTATAGATTTTAATAAAAATTTGATTATTTCAAATTTAAAAAAGACATTGGATTTTAAATAAGATAAACATTAACCTTTTCACTGTTGGTATGTAATATTAGCATCTTTGAGAAATTTAATGAATAAATATCTCTCATTTAGATTCTTTTTATCCATCTGCCAGCAAATAATGACATGTGAGAAATAAAGCACACAACATCACTTTAAGAAAAAATCCGATTTATATTAATTGTAAAATATTCTATACTTTAGACAATTATTCGTTTGACTAAGGTTAAGATAAAATATGATTTATTACTAATTGTAGAATTAATATGCTTCAGCAGTTGTTTCTATGTTTATTCAACCGTTATGTTATTTCAACATGTGGTTATAGGCCTATATTGTAATAAAAACCATATTTTAGAAGCTTTTAGTATTTTAAAATTATAAGTTTGGTTTGATCAATTTTATGTTTATTGAACATGTGATTTTTTCAATTAATATAAGTGTTCATTATTTTTTTGATTACCTTTTCTGTTTGAATATTTTAAAAATTATAAGCTTTTAGTATTTCAAAATTTATTCGTTCCTCCCACAGTTGTACAAAATTTGCACTTTAATTTTTTAATTATTGATGTAAATTGCGATTTTGTAATGAATGGTTATAAAGTGATCACGTGTGGATTATTCGATGTCATTTATTGCTTGGATGCATCAGCGGTGGTTTTGGATAGTACTTAGAATTCAAAATGGCCATGAGTGCACTCTAAATCAGTACCAAATTTTGTTTTAAATTGAACAAAACTACTACTGAAACATTTGAGATTATTAGTGAAGCTATTATGAGACAAAAACGTTTTCAAGTGTTTTTCAGATCATGGCAAGAACAGCATTAAAAATGAACTACAAAAATATGAAACACACTGCCATTTTGTCAGAATTCATGATATAGACATGATAATATCTTAGAATTTTTGTAGTGAATAATAGCTAAGTATGTTTTTGCACAACATATGCTTTGATTCAGAGATGGCACTTCTTGAATACATAAATATAAAAACCATGGGGACAACTATATCTTGGATTATATTCTTTTAATTTATTAATGTGAGCAAAGCCACAGATATACCTTATATATATATATATATATATATATGGAAATATTTAATGTGTGGAGTTATTCATTTGTAATTATTTAATTAGAAAACATTTAGAACAATAGTTAATGAAAACCAACGGTCCCAGGCCAAATATTAAAGTAAAACTGACAGTCTTAATTGCATCAAAAGGTGGAGACTTTTAAATGCCACTCTAGATGTAATATAGAGAATAAAGCATTACAATTTACATTTACAGGTGTAAGAAATTAAACCCCTCCACTCATAGGTTATGTATTGTAATACAATCTTTTTAATGAATGTTTTAGATGGAAATATTTAATGTGTGAAGTTATCCATTTATAATTGTTTAATCAAAAAGCACAATGTAGAACAGGAGTAAATGAAAACCAACTGCCCCAGGCTAAGTATTACAGTAAAACTAAGAGTCTTGATTGCATTCAAAAAAACCTTTTAAATGCCACTCTAGATGTAATATAAATAACAAAGCATACCTTTATAGGTGTAAGAAATCAAAATATAGCAAACTTTTCAATTTTCTTACTTATTATAATAAACCATTCCACTGGTGGGTTACATATTGTAATACAATATTTTTAATGAATGTTTTAGACAGAAATATTTAAAGTTATCCATTTATAATTGTTTAATTAGAAAACCCTTAACATAGAACAGTAGTTAATGAAAACAACAGGCCAAGTGTTAAAGTAAAATTGACAGCCTTGATTGCAATCAAAACAAGGACCTTCTTTTAAATGCCACAGCATTGCAGATTATATTTATAGGTGCAAGAAATCACAGTATAGCAAACTTTTCAATTTTCTAAGTAATATTTATATCATTTGCAATCAATGAGAATTACACCATACCATCTGATATTAAATTAACAGATAAAAAATAAATTCATTTGTCATCTATATTTAAGTTCTCAAATAGACACATACAATCATTTTTCCATTTGTTCATAATTAAACTTGATAACAGGTGGCATGAAAAATTGTATTGGATTTAAAAACTGAATAATAATAATTGTTAAATATTTACTCTACACAAGATCACAATTTAGCAGTGTATTTCTTTATTCTAATATTATATATCAACATCAATTGTAAATTTAAATATTTCAAGTAATAAATTCTATTGAGGGTGATATATATATCTAATATTATATATCAACATCAATTGTAAATTTAAATATTTCAAGTAATAAATTCTATTGAGGGTGATATATATATATATATTCTAACCTCCCCCCGCCGCGTTCTCACCCCAAAATATATTGTTTATTACGAATATTCCGGGTTCTAGCTCAGTTAACAAATAAATAAATGAAATATTCAGCATTGATTAAAATGATTACTAGCTCTAATTTCTAAAATACAAATACGGTTCAATTTTAAAATGAATTAATAAATATTTACTATTTTCATGAGACATGGGGTGACAATACGGGGAACGAGATAGACTACATTGAGATATTATCCACACGATACTACCTCAATGGCATAAGAACACTATTCCCCCTTTTTACTATACCAAATAACTAACTCATAGTATTCTTACGACTTTCTAAGCTCTATTCACTACGATTAAAATAATAATCATATCTTAATCTTCTTTATAACAAGATTCTAGCTTAATTAAATAGAATGAAGTAAAATAAAATAAAATAAAATCTCAGGTTCATAAATTGTATTCTAACTGATTTAAAATTACGGTAGTAAAATATGAAAAGGGAATTTTATGTCATAATCTACTACACAGCAACTAACAATAATAAAAATAATAATAACAATAATAATATAATATAATCTTATTTCTTCCTAAATGAAATAAATAAATATGTACGTGGTAGTATTTTTAATAATCTGATAACAGAATACGTGTGGCAACATTAGCATATAATTTAATGTAATATTGTGGCAACCGACTTATGACCAATAAATAATATAAAATTATGATCTTTTAATTTTAACATACCAATAAATTCTCAAAAAATTATTATAACACTTTTATGTTTACCTTTTTGTGCAAAACCTATATGTCTGTTTCAATTATAAATGTATCGTGATTTCATGCATCCATGTGGAGAAATAACAACGCGGGCACACAACTTTAAAATAAATTTAAAACAAAGTTTATTAACAACATAAATAAACTAACAATATTTTTACACTATATACATTGGATATCCCTTACTCTCCTATCTCAACTTAGTTTATTAGTTTATAAAGTGAAAATCAAAATATTATTTATTTTCCTAGTTAAATCTTATCTTTTAAACACTTAAGAAAATTACAGTATTATTACTTGATTTATTATTATGGTTAGCTTATTACAAAATGTATTTCTTATATGATTATCACAAACACTTTGCATCCCTAATATTATTAAAATTATATTTTTTACAAAATTTACATTCGTAGTAAAATTCTACAAAATAATAAAATTCTAGTTTTATATTGGTTGTATGGAATCTTACAAAGTCAAAACATTGTTCTACATTCGGTATTAGGTTTTTATTGTTCATTATCCGATATTTATTAATCCTAATATTCTCATCCAAGCCCTACTTCGGATGATATAATTACAACTATTACTATACCACGCACAAGTATATGTTTATTATACATTATTGAACTATTTTCTTAATAAATATGCAATACTTATTTTCTAAATATTATTAAAAAACATTCAAATTTTATTATCACTTTTTAAAATACTTGGTTTAGATTTCTTTTCAAAATCTTATATTCATTTCTGAATTAAATTTACAATGTATTATATGATTCTTTCTCTCTTTATGATATTTTGGACTTTCAATTTTAAAGTTACACAATTCTATACATTCAAGCAAATAAACTATTCTTATATAAACGATAACATATCTTCAGTTCTATTTTATTCATTATTTCTTTGAAAATATCTTTCTGACCGATGCAGATTCACAAAATAAGGATAGCGAAGATAGATGCATAGGATCACAATACAACTAGAATATTACTCGTCATATATCTTGACAATCATGGCACAGTGAATTAAAAGACACTATAGAGGAGTGACCTTTACCTGTCTACCAACCTCTATTATAGGAGCGATGTTAAAGATATTTCTTCAGCTTTATTATAACATCAAAAAGTTTAAAGATATGCAAAAAACACTGTCCAAAATATGTGTTCAGTCATAGGGCTTAGTTAACTATACTGAAATCACACAAAACTAAATATGATCCAAATCCTTTATTTTCCTATTTCTTTAAAAAAAAAAAATCATCTTGGTTTCCTCTCCACTAGTACTTCCAAGTCACTATCCGATCTTATTTCTCAAGATTTTTCTATACTGTACATCGACAAATACATATCTGCATTTCTAACAATAATAAAATTCATTTATTTTAAAACTATTCCACTGTTCTATAAGAAAATCTTTTACTACTTTCCTCCAGTATATTTAATCATATACAAACTATTTAAATATCTGAATACTTTATCACATGAAAGTTCAAAAGAATCACACAATTGTTCTGTTAAATTATATTATTAATATACTTTAAATAAATTACTGCATGCATATTCCGAATTACTCCTATCTCATAATATGTTAAAATGTTGTATAAAATGTGTACATATAATTTAAACTTTCACACTTCATTCTTAATCAATAGATGATCTAAAAAAAATACATTATGCATTATAAATAAATATCAATATTACCAAACGATCTTTATCTTCTCAATCGCGTTCCGTAGGCTTCACCATCCATTTGATTCTTGTAGATATAATATTCACATCCATACACTTTATTTTAAACAATATTTCTATAATTTTATCAAGCTATTATATTTAAATTTTAATATTACTAAATTTATGTTTATATGTTTTCCCTAATCTCACATAACATTTTATATTCTAAATAAATTAGTAAAATATTTAAACTATATTTACTGTACTTCTTTATCAAACTTTCTTGAAAACCGTTCATATTAAAGCTAAAAAAAAATGTTTATTATTTCTTCTTCAGTCACTTAATGTTCTTCTCCTTGCTTGTTCAATTTTAAGGCAAAACAATTATTGCTCTGTTTAATAAATATTCACAGATGACAATCCTTGGTTTTTCATAATATTTAATACAATTATTAATTATGATATTAGTTAATCCCGTAAAGAAAAACATCTACATATTCTCTTCTAATATTTTCTGCTAAGATTTTCCCGCGCGACTTTTATGATGCATCTTCTAGGTACTTTGCTTTAAATATTCAGTAAATTTTTCGGTTTCCATGGATCCATTTTCATTAATTAATTTAAATTTATATTTTCTAAATCAAGCATTTCTCCAATGAACACTTTATAACATTTTTAATTTTTCTTAGAGAAAGTTTTTCTGTTCTTTTTTTCATAAAAAAAAAATAATGACTCTTTCATATTATTATTCTATAACTTTTTCCTTTCTTTTAAAGTTCTGGTACTATATACTTTGTAATATTTCCTTTAAAAAGGACAAACATTTTTTTTCTCATTATAACTTTTACATAATTCTTTATAATATACAGCATCTTAATTTTCCCATAGAGAAGAATAAAATAACTTCAGAGTAGCCTTATAAAATTTGTGCGTCATAATTTTCCTGACGGCAAGTAACTTCTCTTTTAAGTTTTCGTATAGCGTCCAAATTATATTCCTCTGAGTTACAATAATAAGTTTCTGGTTGAGCATAAATAAAGCTGTATCAATGCACTTTACAAATATTTTTCCTTTAGCAATATTTTTATATACTGTTTTCTGTAGTACTTCCATTTTCACTGCAAGGTTTTGGCTAAACTTGAATAAAATTACTGGCAAGAAAACTTTTAAAATTAGCCCTTCATGTAAAGGCAGTCAAAATATTATATGTTAAAAAAAAAACTTTTAAAAACAAATACAAAATTTTAAAATTATATCACTTTTCTAGCTTACGGTCTTATCCAGCTAAAAAATATGTTACTTCCTCCTTCACTTACACATTACATTCTCCCGCTTCGTCTAATTCTTATATTTTGTCTGCTAAAATACCTCCGTTGATTGGTTAATGACTTTTTTAGCGCGAACAAATTTACACATTTTAGTTTTATAATAGATTAAACCCTTTTAAAATAAAGAATTTATGACGTCATGTCTTAAATATTATTTAGAATGTATTTTTTAACTCAATTATAATTTTATCAAAATCATTTAAACTTTAAAATAATTATTAAAATAATATTTAATATTTCAACTTTTACTTTAAGGATCGATAGCAATTATATTTAGTTTTATAATTCACAAACTTTATTATTATTCTAACAAGCATGTGTGTGAAGGTATATAATATACAGTCACATGATTACTAACTTTATCAGATGATTTTTTAATTTACGTCTCGGTCTAAATTACCAAAACTGATATATTTTATAAAAATTTGGAAAATAATTTAAAAATGTAGAACTAAATATAATTCTCACCATCATAAAGTTTATTTTAAAATATACTCTATTAAATTTGCCTATTAAATACAATTATAATATTACATATCGTTTTTATTTAATTTATTAGTTTTAAAACATTACAATTGGATTGTTAATATACTTTTAACTATTTATAGCTGTATTATTTTATATGGCCAGCTTTTACAACCATAAGCAAGGATATCTTTAAGCTTTATTTAACTGTTCCTTTTAAAATAATCCATTACACTTTTATATACCAGTTATTTTCAGCTTTAAATTGTACTATAAAATCTAATTATCCTACTATTATTTATATATCATACAAACATATCTTAAAATTTAAAATTTTTTAGCAATTGACCATTCTACCTTATTATGACCTATAGATAAGGGCACAATATATATAATATAATGAGCTTGCAAATAGCTCTTAAACTTTTCAGAATATCCCCAACCTCAGACTGATTTTTGCTGCTGGCTTCCTCAATGAATGCTAGGATATTTAAGCATTAGATATAAAATACCAGGCCAAGCTCAACACTTTATCTAATGGATAAACTATTAAGTAGAAAATCTGAAATTTTCAGACATCCATATGAGACTGAAACAAGTTCAGATATATCATATATTAATAGCCAGTAGCAGAAACTGATCTGAGGTTGAGGATATTCTGAAAAGCTTGTTAAGAGCTATTTTCAAATTCATTGTATAACATTTGTAATACAAGCTTGTTTAATTAGGTAATGTGACATATGATTATTTCTTTGTAATTTTATTTTTTGCTATTAAGGCTTTGGTAATTTTATATTGCTAAAGCTATTAATATATGGTGTATCTGAACTTGGTTCAGTCCCATATGGCTATTTAAGTTAGATAGCTGGATTGGAAGATATATGGATACATATATGAATCATTATTCTCGTGCAATGTTCATAATGACTTAAGATCAAGTTGAATTGGGAAACTTTGGAAATTTATTCAGATAGACAGTTTATAGACAACTTTGTTCAAGAATAAAAGTCAATATGGTATGGTCAAAGAAAAGTTGATCTGCTGATTAAAAAAAAAGTTCTTGCAATATGGTGGTGCAACTGTCAAAAGAGCTGAGTCCATAGTTTCCATTTAGATCTATAAAATTTTAGGATGTTTAATTTTTTAATATTGATATTAATGGGGGTTCACAAATCTTGCTTATCAAACTATTACATCTGACTTGTTAAATTGCATAACTGAAGTGTAGATTTCAGTTAATACATTGATATTTGTTTATCTTCATCTACTCAAAGACATTACTTTTCAGAGTCAATCTCTAATATTATTTTCTCTTTTACTAATCTAATACACTACATATATGCCTATATTCTAAGTCATCATATGTGCATTCATTTTTAAAGTGCAACGTGGAAGCTTTCATAATGTTTTCTTGTAGAACACATTTATAAAATCAGTCGACGTTATAGTTAATCATTGAAAAAGTAGTCAGTGAAATCAACACACACATATATATATAATGCTGATATACAGAATTATAATACAATCTAATATAAATTGAAAGTAATAGGTTTGACCATATCAGGTTTTTATCCTGCAGCATATGGAATATCAACTGTATACACATACATATGTATGTATACACATACAAATAAAACTACGAAGGTAACGTTTTTTTTAAGTTAATGAAATTCTCAGTGCAAAATCTCATTTCTTAAGTGTCTATTTCAACATTAGAAATTAATTGAAAAATATAAGAATATTAATTATAAACCCAGTTTATTAGGATTAATGTTTACAAACTTGATGTCTCTAAGCATTTAAATCATTTTCTTTCAGACAAATTGGCCTTCTTTGGTGATATACAGTCAGATGAGATTGATGGTAGCTTAAGTCAGGTGGTTTATCAACTGCCTGACAGGTAGGTTAAGATGATAAATAATCTGCCATTGACTTTCAAAACGCTTGCAAACAGGTAAAACTATAAACAACTGTGTTTTCTGAAATTCACATTATCATCTTAAAAGATTTCTTAAATGATGTAAAAAAATTATCACCCAATTAAGGTCTCTTGACTATAAAAGTAACAGAAAAACAAATGCGTGCAAACTCACATATACAAATAAGTATAAATAAACACGTATATATAAATTATCCTAAATGTTTATGCATTTGCACAAATACACATATATACATATTTATTATATTTGATTTTATTTAAGTTTATAAAAACAAAAATTTCTCAACATTTAATAAATAGGTATTAAAATGGTTTAGAGCAATACTTTTTTTTAATTATTGCCACTGTTTACTAATACTATTTTATATTAAAAAAAAAAAATTATTAACAAGGCTCTAATGGTTATAACTTTATGAACATTAATAAACCATTATTAATAAAAATATTTATTATTAATAGTGTACCATTTATATATAAAATACATATTTTGCGGGTTCATCCGTGTTAAAAAAACTTTTAATATTAATATACTGACGTTTCGACTTGGTCATACAAGTCATCCACAGAGTTATAAAAGATAGAAAGACGGTTGTAGAGGCGCTACAATCACTGATTTGAATAAAACGTTAAAATTCCCGCAAAATATGTATTTTATATATTTAACCCGTGCAAATCTTCGTTTTAACATTATATATATATATGGTACAAGTGTGTTGCATTTGGTAATATTTAAAAGCTAAAAGAAGTAAAATTTAAAAAAAAATTGCTTAATAGACGCAACTTAGTTTTCTTTTAGTTAGTATAAATTATTTTTTTTAGATACATACAATAAGTTATTTGTGTTTGATATTATCTATTTTAAAGTAAAGTTAAAATTGGAAAGAATAAAAACACATACAGATTGTAACCCAGGTAAGCAAATGAAAGTGATTAAAATCAAAGTAATGTTCTTATAACGATAATTAAAGATGGCACTGAGGCAATTTATAAAAAAAAATAACTTTGTAGCTAGAAAGAAAAAGGAATGTACAAGATTATCAACTTGTAAAAAAACAAAAGATGAGAGGATAATATGGGCAGAGATTTCAAACTGGTTGGAATATGAAAGAAGTTGATAACTTTAAAGAGGGGTCTTTTCTTTGTTTTGGTGGCTATTTCTTGTGTTCGCATAAAGCAAAAGGTCAAGAGGGGCTAATTATGGTTTTTCCCCAAAGCTATAATAAAATGCATCCATCCAGAACTATTATGCTGAACCCAGTCATCACATGTGAGTAGAAACCAGAGCATTCACCGACATCTTCTCTAGCAAAAGTCACCAAGAGCTTCAAGTCTAGCTTTACCTTAGTATGTATCAGAAATGTGAAAAAGTTATCAGAATGAAGTCAAAGATAATTCCTATGGAGCCCTTCAAAAAGGACTATGCTTAGAACGATAATCAATAATCTACATAAACTCAAGGAACATACCGGTAAGTTATTAACTATATTATAACTTATGTCTGCTCAATATGTTTGCAACTAAACTTAAATGATAAACCACTAATAAAAGAAAAAAGGAAAGACATTGCTGTTTTATTCTTCAAAGTGAAATGTCTGGATTAATTGATTAATACTGTTATCTGATTACATATGTGTGTTCTTACCAGTTTTATAAATAATTTGTAATAATTGTTTAATAAAACTTTTAACCTTTCATTGTACATTCTTAATTTTAGTTTATTAGATTTTACTATTAAAAAAATATTTTACGAAATGTATACATTAACTATGCAAACATGTTCATTTAATATCCAACACAGAGGGAAATCTCATATAAAATATTAATTGCCAAAAAAAATGAAATCGAAAAAATATTACATTTAGTTATTTACTGCGAAAATATGGTAAGTGATGCAACAAAGAATTAGTGGGTCAACAGTCCTGGCGCCCTCTTAAACAAATAAAAAACTGATTCTACTGGCAATTCAAATCGTAATATTAGGTCACTTAATCAGGACATATAACTATGTTCTCGAAATAATCGAATTCATACCTGTACAGAATATTTTTCTTTTAATAGTTTAATTAACTAACACATTATAGTGTGTAAAATAAGACCTACTCTACCAGAAAATGGTATAATAGTAATCATATAGTTTTTGTTTCATTTAACTTTTATTGATGCTGAACATTTAATGTAATTAATGCAAATTTTAATCAATAAAAACAGAAAAAAAATGTAAAAGAAACAGAGGCAGAGAGACAAATCTGGATTACTAGAATGTAAGTATTTTCCCCTATTTGACCAAATGCCTTTAACTTTTTAGTTTCTGCATTCTTTAGCGCAAGTTACTTTCACTATAAATCCAATTTATTAGTATATCTAAAAAAATCTACTTTGTAAAGCATCATTATAACATATATACGAGCCATTTAGTTTGAATGTCTTAAGTCCATTTATTTTTAAATCTTGATATTTAAGGATTTGCATTTTAATTAACTGATAACATGGTAGTATAATGTTTTAATTTATAATCCAATTAGTGTAATAAACATTATTTAAAAAGCAAACCATTTTGGGCACCCATAAAAGGATTTAAGACATTTTCAAAATTAATAAAATAACTTTTTTAATTTTTGAAAAGGCATAAGTCCTTTGAAAAAAATATAATGCTTTAAAATAAATAAAACAATAGTGTTATAAAAATAAAAAATATTCAATTTTTATTTATTTTTTAAATAATGTTACATTTAAATTATATTTTGTTTTATATTTCATTCTTCTCTATTTTGCATATATGGGAGGAATTTAAAATAATCATGGTGGGCGGGTGATATATAGAATAATAAGTGAAATCATATCTTTATATTTGGGTGTTGAGATTGATCATACATATTTGTATACAGTGGTGTAAATTCAATATTATTAAAGTTTCTTGATCATCTTGGAAGCAATAGTATATCCAGAGTTTTGAATTCTGTCCTGATTCATTAATATTTTATAGAACATTTTATATGGTTCGGTTCATAAAAATCGCATCCAACATATTTTCAAACAACTCATTGTTTCTCCATTAATACTTTTTAATTTTTTAAAAACCTAATCCTCTAGAGATTTAGATGAAATGAAATCCTTTTGTTTCATTTCATTCAGCATAAAGTTAATATTTTTTTGACATTTTTTAATGACTTCGTAATAATCCTGGGACACAAATAATTTTTCTTACTACCATTTCTACAACTCTGAAATCTCTAGCATTCAAGAAAAATGAATGATATGACAACAATTATAATCAATAACATCTACATAATGTTCAGCAGATGGAACAATTTTTAACCATGTTAAAGCTAATTTTAAATTTCTATTTTGTCCTACACACAATATCATTGTAAACTAAAATATGTTTTTCAGTTGTAAATTTTTTAGATATTTCAGAATATATGATGCTACTTCCTGTGTACTTCTGGATGTATTAGTTTCATCTCAAAGATACATATAAACATTATTAACATGGAAATGATAAAAACCCAGATTTAAAATGTACAAGTTATGTTTTGGATATGCAATTGAAATAATCAACTTTGGGTAATGCAATTGCTTTTTGAAAGTCAAAAGAAAAGGCAAAATAATGAACAGTATTATGGGCTTGTTTTATTGATTTTCTAGCCAATTCTGCCTGTCTTACATGAGTATCATGTTCTTCCATAAAATTTGTTTTTTCCCCATCTTATTTGATGCCTTAATTGTGATGTTTAATAGATCACATTTTTGGCATGTATTTTTCCACAGCTTGTAGAAATGTAAATTAAAGTTTTCTTTAATTTTTTTCCTCTAAGTTCACTCATTAACAGGGCTTATATTATTTTCTTTACATTTAAATAAGTATAGATAAAACAACTTTATATTTAGATCAGGAAGTAAACATTTCCTGTTAGAACTATAAGATCTAAACTTTGAATGTAATTTCGGAATAGCTTTTTTAAAATCTTCTTTGGAAATTTTTCTGGATGATCCATTAATACATCCACACAAATCATTTCCTACATTTTCAGATTTTAAAATACATTTTAGCCATCCTTTGCTTGTATTAAAAATTTTCAAGAATAACGTTTTAGACTTGGAAAATTTCCCATGATTAGTATTTAAAAAATATTTAAAATTATAGTTTCTTGGTGATCCTTTACTGTTTCTTAAACATTTTCTTTTCACACTAAGGCACTCAGTAGCTTTGTAAGGTAATATATTTTACTTATTAAAATCATAACAAATTCCAAAATCTGTCAAAAATAATTTTCCTTTTTTTTTTTGCATTAAAATTTTTTCTACATGCCTTTGAACAACAGCAATCTATTTTAGAAAAAAATTGCGTGTATATTTTTTCCAGTTTGAGTATAATATTTTTTTCCTGTATTCCATTTGGTTTTCAGAATTTTTGAGTATAAGTGTCATCACTCTTTTTTCTTGACTTTTTTTTTTGTGAAATAAGAGCTAGCATTGACTAAGGTATTATATTCATCCTCCGTTTATGAATATATTTCTTTATCTCTTTCGAATATTTCCAAAAGTAGAATTCTTAAATTGCCTGATCTTTCTGATTTCAAAAAGCTTAGTTTTTCATTAATTCCTATGGGCACAATTTTTAATAAATAATATAATAATAAAAATAAAAACTCCATTATAATTTTTAATTATGTGAAAGTCAATTTTTTTACATACCTGAATCAGTGTCCAAGGAATTTTTAATTATGTGAAAGTCAATTTTTTTACATACCTGAATCAGTGTCCAAGGTAACTTGAAGTTGAACACTTTTGAACATGTAGAAATTTAAGTTAAAAACAAAGTTAAAATTAAGTAAAATAAATTTAAATAAACTATTAAAAATAATCAAAAGTTTTTAACCCATGAAACAATAATGTGCAACACTTTACTTTTATTTGCAGCTGGATGACAATATTGCAATCTTTTATGTTTAATTTGTATTACTGTGAGATTTCCATTTTTATGGTATATGCACTCAGTCTGGTTACCATTATCATCTTGTAAATACATGAGAAATCTTTCTTGCTTTATTTCTGTTAATATATTAAAATTCCGTAATTAATGGAATTATTTTTATTTAGAAAATTATTATCCGAGCTAAGGTTACTTTAATAATAATGAAGAAATAAAGTAGAGCTCTTATCTAATAATATTTTCCTACATACTATATGCATATCAGTCTGAAAATTTTAAAACTGAACTTCAGCTATTTTCAAAATAAACATTTTTATCATTGTATTAATTAGAAGAATTTTCTATTTACAAAATTTCAGTGATTTTGAATATATTAGCTGCAAATTGTTTAAAATGAAAAGGTAACTGAGAATTGTAAACGTTATATCAGTTAATTTGATTTCTTTGAATAATGGATTTAAGCCATGTTCAAAATTAACAGCTCATATATATCTTTTGAAATTCAGATATATATATATTTATAGCATTATTAACATTATTGATTTAAAAATATTGAAAGATGAATATTTGAGACAATGCCAGTAAAAACAAATGATTATCAAAAATCACTAGATGCTATATAAAAATAAGAAATACAACTTCTCTAAAATCACAGGTTGCTTGCAGATTAGACTACAAATAATATCAATTTCCTCATTATTGTATATTATAAATATCAAGTATTTATAATATTTGATTAAACAAAATTTGAAACTTTTTAAAGTTATTCTGTTTAGAAAACACTATAATAGAAATTAAAAAAAAAACAAAAACATACTTTATTAGAGCTATATTTAAACTGCTGAATTTGGCTGAATTTATTATAAAAACATATATTTTTCTGCTATCTACAATAATAATAATAATAATTCTACAAATGATTATATCCACAAAAGTTTTACATTACAAAGGAGAAAGAGAATAATGTAAATTTCAAAATTATAATTCCATAGTTTTAAAAAAAAACCTCCAGTGATTTGTTTCCTAAAATATAAATAAAATATTTAGGGGAATTTTTGTTATCTTGTATTATCAAGAAATTTTGTTTATCCCCCTGTTGAGTCCGAAGCACTACTGCTCGAAAGTTTAGACTTTCAACTGCGTTTGTGTGGAAACGGTAAACGTCATACTTATGGGTCTTTTTTCGTTCTTTCCGCCATCTTTCTAGCTTTCATACGGTGTAAGTATTTTTTCTCTGTGATGAAAGGTTGATTTTTTATAGCTTTTTTTGTAAAGTACATTTTATAATTTTTTTAGATTTAGTGAACGGATAATATTTTTAAATGGATAAAATGGCTTCTTTCTCCAGCAAATTTGATTTTGATTCTGAGTCTGATTTGGACAAGGTATTCCCCATCGATGATTGCTGTATTTCTGAAACTTCTTCTGGGACTCATCAGATGATTGAGAAGCTGAAGTTTTCAAAAGAAGAAAGAAAATCTTAGTGAAGTCACCGGTAAGGGTGGTGAGAATGGCAACTCAGCTGATGCTGGAGCCTTTATCTCAACCTGATTCGGATTAGTTTCTTGGTAACATTAATAAATTATGCATGCCAATCAGAACATTTACTAAGTCACCATAGCTAAAATTTCCCATTATCTGTGAGTACTCAATTTCCCATTATCTGTGAGTACTCAATTATTGATTTTTTAAATTTACTTTTTGATAGGAAATTATATGACCATATATGTGTGCTGAAAGCAATAGGTATGCTTCAGAGTGGAAAGCAATACCAAAGTGAATCAATCTGTCACCCACTAAGTTGAATGCATTTTTAGGCACAATAATTCATGTTTGTAGTGCATCACGTGTGCTAAAACTCAAATTTATTTGGACTAAAAATGAATTATTGCATCAACCGGTCGGTACATGCTAAAGTTATGACCCAAGATCAATTTTTTGGAAATTCTAAATAATTTGCATTTCAATGACAATAAAACCATGCCACCAAATACTAGTAAAGAGCATGATACAATTTATAAATTAAGGCCAATCACAGATCACTGTAGTGTTAACTTCAAGCCTGCATATTACTAAATTTAAGGTTTTTGTAACACTATGAAATGGTATGATGCCTCAAAACTGATAAAGCGAGGCTTCAAATGGTGGATATGTGCAGATAGACATAATGGATATGTGTATCATATGGAGCTGTATACAGGCAAAAGTGCAACTCCAGATGCTGGCCTAAATCTGGGAACCTGACCAGTGCAGTGGTTTTGCCACAACTTGCTAAACAGAATCAATATTGTTTTTTGTGACAGATATTTTACTAGTGTCCAATTAGCAGAAAAGCTGTCTGCAAGTAAAATCTCTTGTTGTGGCACAGTGATAGGAAGGATATTCCAGTTAGCATCCATAAGAAACCTTCAAAATTAATAACAGATGTAGAGAGAAGGACAGTGGTCCTGAGTTTCTAGTTTGGATGGATAAGAAGCCAATTATTATGCTCAATAATGCTTATCCATCATCTGAAGCTAGTACTGCAGTTAGAACACATAAGGATGGTACACGTCATATATATATCCATGTCCAAATGCAATCAAAAAATACACTGCTTCATGGGAGGGGTTGACTTAGCAAACCAGAAGAGAACTGCATACAGCTGGGATAGAAAGTCTAAGTGTTGGCCTATATGCTTATTCTGGCATTGTTTTGATGCAGCTATCACTAATTCCTACATATTATACACTCTATACATAGCCCAAAAGCAAATGCGGCTTACATGTCACCTGGAATATAGAGAGCTTTATCAGCCAGCCTTATTAGTGACTTCACAACCAGGAAAACGAAGCCTTCTGTAATACAGCATCTTCAGTCTCCATACAGGTGCCATACTATAGCTGATCTGCACAGTCATAACAAATCCATCAAAAGAAGGTGCATTGTATGTCTGAAAAACAAAGCATGACATGCATTTTATTTTGGTTGTGTGCAATGTGGATGCATGCCCCTGTGTAGGAGTGAAGAGAGGGGCTGTTTTGCTGCTTACCATGTCAGCAGTACGATTCCACTGCCTACATAAATCTCCTATCCTACACAGCTACAACACCTACGACACACATACAGGCTCAGAATCATATCTCTACTTGATTCTGCAATAGGTAAGATATATCATGATTTTATTTTATTACTGTTCATTTGTTGGATGATTATAGTAACATCATATATTCATTTGTTGCAATTTTGTAGTCACATGCTTTAACCCCTGCAACTCAAGCCACCCTGCTTTACATGTTGACAAAGAACCATATCTCTACTTGGTTCTGCAATAGGTAAGATATATCATGATTTTATTTATATTACAGTACATTTATTGTATGATTATAGTAACATTATATATTCATTTGTTACAGTTTTGTAGTCACCCAACTCAAATACTTCAACCCCATGCAACTCAAGCCACCCTGCTTTACATGTTAACAAAGAACTATATCTCTACTTGGTTCTGAAATAGGTAAGATATATCATGATTTTATTTATATTACTGTTCATTTGTTGCAATTTTGTAATTCTTAATTTTTTCAGTTTTAGGTAAGACAATTTCAACTTCACATCAAGGGTTTCACATTACTTATGGTTTACAGTATGTATCTTCAGGGTTATTTTTCTCTTGATTTTCTTCATATATTTATATTTTCAAGAATTTGAATAGACTTTCAAGTTCCCTCAATCCATCCACTCTATCTCACATACAACTGATATACATCTCTACACATGTGAAAAGAATAAATGACTCCCAATGCTGAATCAACAGTCATTAGTTGGTCTATATCATCTCCCACTCATATATAACCAGTGCTTGTAATACTTTTGTTTATTTTGTTGTTTATTGATTTATTTTGCTTTTATTCATTTTATTGTAGATAAATTTTTGTTTGATATTACACTTTTTGCTTGAAAAGAATACATATTTTAGCCCCCCCCCCATTTTTCAATAATATAGTAATTTTTTCCCCCATAACTTACAATTTACTATGATTTTGTTGTTTATTGATTTATTTTGCTTTTATTCATTTTATTGTAGATACATTTTTATTTGTTTGATATTATACTTTTTTGCTTGAAAAGAATACATATTTTAGCTCCTCACCAATTTTTCAATAATACAGTAATTAATCCCCCCCCCCCATAACTTACAATTTACTAAAAGTTCTTACTGTCATTTTTTGACCCCCCCCCACTAAAACCAAGCATTTCTAATAGATATCCTGCATGGAAGGTCTAGGAGATACCCTGCATGCAAGGACAAGATCTGGATTTGGTAGCCAAAAACAAAAATTGTCTCCTTCTCGCATTTCATCATGAAAATCTGACTCAGGTAAGTCATGTTATATATCATTTTTTCCAGGATTTTATGACAAATGTGATGAAGCTGTCTATGAAATTGTTTCAAAATTTAGAATTTATGAACCAATGTAAAAAAAAAAAAACATGTTTAAAAATGTTAAAAATCTTTAAAATTTTTTTTTTAGATAATGACTATTTTATCAGCTCTATTACATTCTTTCATATTTGCACTTTCTAAAAAATGTATTTATATTTATTGTAATAAATTAGAAATTTTATTTAAAATTGGATGTAATTTTTTTTTTTAAATTCAAGATGGCCACTTAGGTTTTAAAGAGTTAAAATATGCCAAAGACATATTCTTTATTTGACCTTTCAAATTGATTATTCAAAAATATTCAAAAATTGCAATAATTACAATTAAACTTAAAAAATAAATTAATTAATTAACAAAACTTAAAGCAGCATTTTAAACAAACTGTTTACAAGAGTGATTTTTTTTTTGTTAAAAGAATTCTGGAAGGTTTCAAGACTTCTAATTTGAAAATTTATTATTCTTTTTTTTTGGGGGGGGGGGTAGGTTATACAGATATAAAATTGCTCTGGGATATATATTGATGCTTGAAAAAAATAATAAGCATTATGAAATGGAATGGGTCAGTGAATACCTTATATTAAATATACAATGAATATGAAACAAGAAAGAAAATAAAATTTGAATACGTTTGCGTTAAATATTAAAAAAAAAAATTGTTAACCAATTAAGTGCATGAAGATGATGCATTGTTTCCAATGGTGTTGAGGTCACTTTGATTCTGGCAAATTAGGCATAATAACTAGAAGATTGTATGACTTTCACAACTCTAAACCATTCAACAGTAACTTATTTTATTTATAACAATTGTATTTAGATGCCAGCAATAATCATTAATCAGGGAATGAAAAAATACCTCTATCTAGGGAGATGCATTCATGCAGTTAATGTTGACAAAAAAAAAAAAAAAGTGTATTTTTTCTTAATTACTTTTTTATACTAAATTACTAAATATTTATTTTATATATATGTTTGCACATATTTGAATTCATTTGCTTTCTAAAAGTAATTTAGCTTGTTAAAAGCTTACATAATACCAAATAGGATATGATTTATATTGATAACATCTTTTAATTTGGAAAATTGCTTTTTTATTAAAATTAGGTATAATACTTTTGTTATGTAATGTGTATGATTTTAATAATTACTTATAAAAAATAAAGATTTGATAAAGAATAATTTTTTTAAAAATTAAATACATTTTTTTTTTTTTAGATTTGAAGTGGAAATAAAATTCTTTCTATAAATAACATTGATACTGTTTTTTTTTTTTATTTGCAAATTTTTTTTTTTTAATATTAATTCCATCAATTGGATATCTGTTTCTAATAAAATTTATTAAAACATAGAGATTTGATAAAAAAAATTGTTTTTGTTAAAATTACAAATGAAGACCAAATTAAAAAAATATTGAGTAGGAAAGATCCAAAGGACATTTCAAAACAAAGTGCTTAACAGATTAAAATTAGCATTATGACAATTTGTTGACTTTGCGAGAGAAATAGTTTAATGTTGTCATTTAGCTTTTATACTGTAGATAAAAGCATGCTATGCACTTCTCAAATGCCATTATATATATATATAGTGTAATGGTTGTAATTATAAAAGATATGCAACTTTCCCCAGACAAATGTAATATAAATATAAATTATGCTCTGAAATGCAATCAAAGGAAAGCTATAATTGAATAACGATAATACAAAGGCAGCTAAGTGCTTTCAAGAACTGGAAGGTAGTGGTAATGTTATGTAAATGCCTATTTTGCCAATATTATCATCACCATTATTTATAGAGAGTGTGACAATAACATTAATTGATGATGACTGATGATTTAAGCCACACAAACAGCTATATACATCTATCCATTTATCATTTCCTAGGATTCAAAAATGAGAAAAGATATAAAAATCTGAGTGTATTGCTTTATTATACTATATTTAAAAGCCATTTTATAACTGAAGATAATATTAAGGTATTTTATTCTGTTTAATCATAAGATTCTGACAGAAGAAAAATATTTACAAAATTAAATCTTGACCTATATTTGTCTGACAACAAAAGAAAATAATCCTAATAATTTCAACAATAAAAATAGAATTTATCAATATATCAAAACAATAACAATAGTAATAGTAACATTGATTGTCCTGTAATAAATATTCATTCTTTCAAATTATTCACGAATTTACATTTGATAAATAAATAAATTTAATTCTTAATTGTGAATATAGTAAATATATATATATTTCTGGTTTTGGATTCTTAATTATTTTATTGCTTAAAAAAGTTAACGCAGATCTGGAATATAACTAAATTACTAACTAGACTGGGAATTTTGATTTTATAATATTAAATTAGTTTTTGTAGGTTAATGTAAATGTAAGAATAGTTGTTACACATAGCTCATCCATATTTTTGTTTGATCTTTAGTATAAACATCAGAATATACAAATGTGACTTAAGTACCATATGATATTATAAATATTAAAAAAAAGTAGTATCATTAATATTATGAAGAATATTAACTTAACTCAAATACTATAAGCCTAGAAACAAATAAATGATATTTCATATGATATAGCATTTTCCCCTGACTTATAATAGTCTACAATATAATTGTCAATTAGTAATTAACAAAAGTGAGATCTATGTCTTGGCTATTTTAATCTTCAAGATGTAAAAGTTTGCACTCTCTTTTAATATGGCATGATTATCTCAACAAACTACATATTAAAGTTCAGAACCTTAGTGATAGTTTGTTATTCACTATGCCTTAAAATTACTACTCACTTATTTTTTCAAAGGCACATAACGTTTACCTAATGAATTTATTCTACTCCACACATAAATAAAGTTTATCTAAATGGATTTATTCTACTCCAACTGTCAATCTATTATAATTTAAAAAAAAAAAAAAGGGTTATTGTCACAAAATGATATTTGGCTAATGTTTAATCTGGGTATACAAGAAATACAATAGACATATTACATTAAATCCAATCAGTTATTCACTATTTCATTAAGTCAATTTTCTGGGGGTTTCATTTCTTTATTAAATATAAGTAAAATTGTTTCTTTTAAACATGACTCATAAATCTATTAAATCACCATACTAAATATTTAATACTATGGATGTCTAATACTTGATCTTTCATACATAAATTTGAATTTACATTATTAATATAATTTACTTTCAAAGACTAATTTGTGAAATCAAATTTTAAACAAATGTGTTTTAAAGCAGTTAAATTAAGTAAATTTTCACTATTTTGAACTTTCTACTTCATAAAATTATTTTGTTTGATTCCTGTCAAAACAAGATATAAAATATATTCATGTGTTTTTATCTAGATGACTAGTTACATATACAATTTGAAATGAATAAGTCTATGATTTAAAATTTATGTGATTTTAAAAATAAATGTATAACTTAAGCATGCAGTCTGCCTGCTCTGACCTACTTAAAATAAAAAAATCAGAACATAAATTTTTTCATCTTTAAGATATAAATAAACATAAACAATATTAAAAATATACAAACAATAATAAAAAAAATAAGCTTAAATTGATTAGTCACTGAGATGAAAATACACATTTTCAAATAAATGAATCATTGTCTATTTCTCTTTATTAGAAGGCCAGATATATTCTGATACTAGTAAATTAATTATTAGGAATTGTATGCATAGATAGTTTGTTCAAAACCTTAGCAATTATCATCTTATTATAAATTGATTTGATGAAGTGTTTTATTTGTATCAGCACACCTAAATAAATATTAAATAAGAAAGCATAATTTTAAAACAGACATTCATTGGCACGCACACATATATAAATAAATCAGAATACAAGCCTTTCCATAAATGATTAAATATTTTATATTTGGCAATTTAAATTATGGAAAAAAAAAAATGTTACCACTATTAACACTAGCTTCAAGATGTTGGACCTTAAGCTCTCATTTTGTTTTAGCTTTTTTGTCTTGATTGTATTGTTATTTTTAATTGCATTTGTGTTTTATATTCATTCTAAAATTTTTATTTACTGATATAGCAATGATAAAACTTAATTACTTGATGAGATACCACCCAGAAAAAAAAAAAGATGAATGCCTCTAGCACTTCATATCATTTTAAATACATTTAGTGGGCATATTATCATTATCTATCAAAACAATTTTTCAAAGTAATCTTAAATATGTTCAAAATGTTAAATCCTACATTTTAAAATCGTGTCTGATCTAACTATTACAATATAATAAATAATCTACAAAAACTTTATTTAAGAAGCAAAAACAATATATACGTATTCTATTATTCAAGTCATTAAATAAGATCTACAAATATGTTGATAAACTTAAAAATATTAAAATACATAAAATGATATATAATAGCACTATCACCAAACTTGCATTTTAATTTCAGCAGCGCTCTCTTGTGAAACAAACTTAAGTCTGAATATACATAAATAAAATAATATAAAATTTAAATGCTTTATTAAAATTATTTATTACTGTATATAAGCACACATGCTGAAATACATTTATGCATATATGTTTTGGTTCATGAGTTAAGCATTGTTTAGTTTAGATGCTACGCTATTTGGCAACATTTAATTTCATTTATATTAATTATTAATATAATTTTAGAATTAACAAAATATTTCTATTAAATCTTCATTTCCGGCCTCTGCACTTCAGAAAAAAAAGCGAGATATTAATCTTCAATTGATTTTAAACTTTGGAATTATTATTACTTTTTCTTATACTATCATCACTTTAAATGTGAATGGTAATTAAAATGGTGATCATAAAATGGCAAAATTGTATGTGCAATAAAAAAAAAAAACCCAGAATGAAGACTAAATGGGGGAAAAGTATTATTTAACCTAATCTCATTGCATTAAATAATAATTGTTAACACTTTATTCAAACTTATTATCATTATTATGGTTGTGAGAATAAACATGAATTTGAGATATATCAATTGAGAATTCAATTTATAATTTTATTCCAAAACAACAAATATTGAAAAGGAATGCCTAGTGTCTATTTATTGACCTACATTAGTTTATGTAAGTTTGAATAATAAACATTAAGTTCAGGCTAAAGAAAGATTGTCCCTCAGCTCTCCATAATGCTCTTGGATTAAACAACAAATTATTGATCAAAAAAGCCAAACACTGGTTTTTGGAACCCAAATTTATTGATTTTCTTCTGAAATTAAACCTCTCATCACTATCCACTAATCAGTTCCTAGTAATGAAAAGGGGTTGTCCATCTCTCAGCATTCTAGGTCTTTCATTGATGAAAAGATAAAATGCTATTCTACAGACACATTCTTAATCCAGCAAGCAATTAAAGCTGACAATTTTGCTAATATTAGATTAGCAATTTTCCTATCCTTTGCCATCTGGCTAATGAGATGCAATTTTGTTCTGGGCAACGCGAACACCAGTACCCTTCAAGCGTTTAAAACACTCATCAAGGGTAATATCATCAGAGATAAAATGCTTGCTCCGGATTGGCTGCATCAACAAACCTGGGTCAGAACCTCCATGTTAGTTCACTGATTATTGCAAAGATATCAATGATCAAATTTGAGTCTCGCCTCATCAATGCAATACCAAAATGAGCTCAGTCATATATGAGAACTCTACCAGATTATCTAATGACTACCAATTAGCGGATTGATCACACCATCTACCTCAACAATAAAAGTTAACATATTTAATCATGAACTGAATGAATGGCTTAACTTATAAGAAAGTGACGAACAGATCCCAAGATGCTTGGGCTCAGACTGACGGATTGGGAGCGAATCACTGACCTTGCCAGTGTTCTCCCAACCTGCTTAGCCTCTGCTTCGCATCTTGATTTTAAACTTATACTCATTATAAATTTTGATGTGCCTTTCAATGCTCAAAGAGGCATGCATAACTGTTCAACAGGGATAAAGTATGGACCAATCTAGAATTCTACCGAAGCATTGATCCAACAATCATGTATGTATTCACTTCTCATTTAGTTATGGACATTGCTTGGTATTCATGTAATCGTCATTATATAAAGTTGTATCAATTGTTTAAATAAATCATTTTTTTTTTAAAAAAAAATTCAGTATGATTTTGAATAATCTTTCACTAATTTCAAATGATAAAAAATAATATTTTTGTACAACACATAAATACGATACCATTTGTACTTATAATCGTTCCTTTATTCTTGTTGAATATATTGTAACACTTTTGTTACATAGCACACAATAACATAGTGTGTGTGCACACATATATATATAGTTGAAAGGAAAAGTAGAAATGAACACAGGCAAAATTTTTTGTAGATATTTTCTACGTGTCACTAGGAATAATAACAACTATAAAGAGTTAAATAATTGTAAATGTAAAATAAAATTTCATTATAAAATAGATCTAAATAAATATTAATATTGTATTCTGATTTTGAAATTAAAAACAAATATATTTTATGTTAAAATAGAACTGATAATTGTAAACAATTTCTATTATCTATTTAAAAATCTTTTTAATTAATTGATAAATTTCTATTTATGTTGATATCTTTGTATATCATACTTTGATAGAAATTTCAAAGTTGCTTTCAAAAAAATTAAAATTGTTTTTGTCACCTTAGCTGATGATCACATATCTTTTGCTTTGCCTTCCAAAAAAACTTTCAAGTAGCCAAAGAAATCTATTAATTGACATAAATATATTGACTATTCTTTTCTAAGGATAATATATGACACAGTTGTAAAAATGATCCAGTCACATTATGAGATGTAAAATGAGCAACAATAAGTCTTGATTTATTCAATTTAGTTTTTGTGTGAAATACTTGCTCTAAATCATTGTTAAAATAAAGTTCACCATTTGGAAACAGTTTGGGATAAATCTTCAACTTCAAAGCCATTTGAAATCTTTCAAAAGTCTCCACTTTATTCTTCAATGAAGATATATTTTCATCATATGCATTATAAGTTTTAGACAAATGGGAAATCTCCTGATTATTCAATGTTTTGATGCAAAATATCAAAATTGGCCTGCATTCTTAAACAGTTTGTGTAAGCCCTGATAACACATTGCAAATAACAGATAATAATAGCAATTTCTTCATAATCTGTTGCAAAATTAAGTCAACCAATGTAATGCAAAAGTTAAACCTGCATTAGAAGTATAAAAAGCTTCTCTACAAAAGGAATACCTCCAGGCTTGCTATTTCCTTAATGACATCAGTCCATATGTAGTTTTAATTAACATTGAATACTACACTTCATATTCCCATTATAGCTTTGGCAAGAGATATAATTACTATCACTAGACACTAAATTGCTGCAAATAGAACCATGTAGCCATTGAAAGTATTTTCTAAATCAGTTATACAGAATATAATGCTTATGAAAATAAAATGTGATAAATCTGCCAAATAGTAGAGAAAATGAACAATGAAGTGACAAAACATTGATTTTCAGATATTGTTGAGATATCTGAAGAATTATTAATTATGGGTAATTTTGGAACCTTAAAATAATGCACATAGAGTAGATCTATCTATGAAGATCATAAGACTTTTGAAGCAGCAGAAGATGATGAAGTTTCTTCATTATAAAGTTGTTTCAATACATTTTTTTAAAACAAAAATTATGATAGAAAATTGTCTTGTATTCCTCTTTATTTTACTAAAATGATATTGCAGGGATTAAAATGTATAGATAATTTACATACAAAAATAATACTATTTTCAGCAAAAGGGTATTTTCTACATTATTTTTTTACAGTCTATGCTGTCTGGAATGTTTCAAAGTCCATTTTGCTGATGCTTGTTCCTTTTCCATTTTGTTATGTTTCTTCTGTCTCATTTGAGATTCAGTATAGTTTCAATGTAGTTTATAATTTCTTCACCAGTCATATCAAAAAATCTATTTCTTTTTATATTCTTGTGCTGCCTGCATATATTTTTAAACTTCTCCATTAATTCCAAAAGAAGTGTTTAAAATTTACAATTTTTTAGTTTAATTGTCCATTGCCTCTTTTATAATGGTGAATAATTTTCAGTATTCCATTATCTAAGCATTAAGGTTGTCATTAAGAGCTGATTAAGTAGTAGGTAGCAATATGTGACCTTTATACGATGAATGATATATTGGCTAGAGAATAAAATGAGTAATATTTAAAAGTAAAAAATTCTATTTCTATATTTTCATCTTCACAGGAGACAGATACATCGCTCTGCCTCAGATGGCCTCTTTCAATGTTATTGAGCTCTATGGTTCAGAAACAGTCTGGTCTATCAATGTCATAACTGAGCACAATTAGCAATAAAAGAGCACAATTTATCATATACATGTTGGCCTATGGGTCTACCCATTAAGAGCATAATAGTAGTATAGCTGTAGTTTCCACCAAAAAGAGTGTTATTTAATCTCTTTTTAACACCCACAGAGACATAATTTACACAAAATATGTGGATAATATTTTTGTCTGTGTTCTCCCTAATCTAATTAATGGAATGTTCAAAAACTTCAATTAATTCCCAGAAATTAAATGGACAATGGAAGATGAGGATAATCACGAGTCTATCAAATATCTTGATCTGAAATTGATCAGACAGGCCCACACTATTGACTATTCAATGACTGTTAAGCCACTTAGCATTAAGGGTTTACTTGTATCCACAATCTAAAGTCCCATTCCAGTATAAAACAGCTGGCTTCAAAGGTTTTTTGCTTAGAAACTCTAGATTCAGTAAATTTATAGCTAATGCTAAAAATAACTTGGAATCTTAAGCCAATAAACATCACACGATCACCATTTCTTATGGAGGGTTGCATTAGATCCTAAGATCTAAGTGCAGTGCTCTCAGATCCAAGGCTCCTCACTGACGAAGGCCACAAGCCAGAAACTTAGTCTGGGGATATTGGATGAATAGGCACTAGATCGGGATTTTATGCACAAGTCTTCTGACATCCATTGATTACTCTAGCTTGCTGTGTGTGGCAATATGTATAATGAGTTTTGCCTGTTTTAACTTGGAATCTTATAAGAAGGACTTAATTAAAATTGACTATTCCACCATTTTGCTGGATAAACAAATAAAAAAATTAAACAATAGACATAAATATGATAGACCCCTAATCCCAATTCTTGGATTAATATGCCATATATTACCAACATACATTCAAAATTAATGCCAATTCTCCTAAAGACTTTAACATTGGCTTTAGATAGCCTCTATCTCTCAACAGATCTAAAGATAAGGTCAGTAATGATGCCAAGGCACAGATAGTATACGCCATACACTGCCAATCTTGCAACAGTAGGTTTGAAATCTAGAATACCTCAGCATATTTTTCTATATAATGCAGCCAAATCTAACACTTCCTATAGCTCAGTATTCATCGATCATGAAAAAATTGCTGGCCACTCTTTTAAAACTGCTGTTGCTAAAGTTGTGCCTTGAAAGCAATCACAAGAAATGGAAAGTTAAGGAAGCTTGCACATAATCAACTCTGTCAATGCAATAAATGTTAGAGAACCAATAGCAATCCCCTTAACAAACCTTGATCATTCAATCTGACAACATAGGTGAAGCTTTGTCAATTTGCACTTACAATTATCACATCATATGCAAACATGTAAATTCTTTAAATGTAATTATCTTTATATGCTGATGGAAACATTGATACATTTTGCTAACTCTCTTTCAGTCATGCTTTGACAAATATACTCCACATCAAAAGCTCTGGCTTAGCAGATTAATAAATTTATTTTATGCTTATTTTGCCTTACTGTAATTATTATTTACTTATATATATATATCCACGAGCACAACAGTCCACCAAGCATATTTGCAATAATAATTAAAAAGATATATTTCTGGAGTCAATAGATATTCCAATTTCCAGCCACTCAGTATATTAGGGTGAAACCAGGGAAAATTTACCCAATAATTAAGCAATGCATCTTGATAATAACAATTGATGAAAAACTGGTCCTAATTCCAATTCAGTTTTTTTAAATCCTGAAAATAAGATAGGCCACATATTTAATTAAGCCTGTATTGATATTGTGTGTGAAGAAAAAGATAATAAATGAAAAATAAAAATAGTCTAGTTTTATTTCCGATTCAAGCCATGTCCTTAACCAACATTGCAATAGCATTCAATTAATCATAATTGTAACTTTAATTAAAAATTCAATTTTAAATTGCATAATATTCTTTATTATTAGGAGTATGATGGAAAGCTAATTTGGAAAATTTAAAATTATTTGAAACCATTTTCATTCTATATATATAAAACTTTTACATTTACTTTATATATTTATATAAATATTATCCTAAAAAAGATAGACGGCTACTAGTTTATGTAAATTCAAAAATTCATATCAATTTTCTTTAATCTTTAAAAAAGACAAAATATATAAAGCTAAATTAACTTTACCTTACCAGCTAAATATTTAGTAAAATTAGACAGGTCTTTCATTAAAATATATTTTGATTGGGGCTTGTTTTAGTCCTACTTTCTAGCCATATTTATTAGAATATATTTTGACAAATCATTTATTATTAATTAAAAAAAATAATTTTAAAACAAACATTAAGTTATTACCAGCTTGAGGAAATAAAAATTTCCATTCCAAGACAAACACACATGTTGCTATTCATGTCTCATTCTCCATGTAATTAGAAGAGTTGTTGAAATAAACACATGACAAGGAATGCTTAAGTTATTTCACAGTGACAATATCCAGAGATAAGATCTTCATAAATCTACTATTTGGGCATACATTAACATAATACCTCCTAGTGGGAAAGTAAAAACTGCAAACATTTTCATCTTTCTATTAATCATGCTCAATTATATTTTAATATTGTCACAAACATCCCAATAGACGGGAAGATAACACTCCTATGATAAATTATTTTTGCCTTTTCACTTAAAAACAACCAACTGTAGAATAAAATAATGAAGTTATGCTACATTAAAATACTTTTGAATCCGAATGATACTCATGAATCTGATAAAACAGTGACATCTAAAAGCAAGAGAAAATACATTTAAAAATATGTACAACAAACCAAACCTCTATCGCTGACATTATATACTGTTATCCTAAAGGCAAAAAAAAAAAAATCACTGTAAGGCCTACAGGATAAATTTCTAGAATTATTCTGTAACTAATAATAATTAATTATGTATATTGCATACTTTTTTGATTTAAAAAATATTACATAAAAATTATTTATTATCTTGAGATTTTGCTGAACAAATTTTTTTTCTTTCATTATCTAATTATCGTTTTTTGTGCAGGAATTACACTATATATATACAACCCAAAATATGTTTGTGAATGATTACGGAGGAAAACAACGACTTATATTTAATAAGTATTTATAAATATTATCTATATAAATAATCTCTTAAAAAAAGGGCTCACAATAATCAGTTAATATATATAATGTAATTAAGGCTAAAGAATCTTATGACAATTTTTAGGGCACCATGTCATGACCATAACTTGGGTTCAAATCCAGGCCAGGTGAATTTTGGAATATATTCAATTAACAAAAAAGTTTAGAGATTTTTTCAGGAAGATGTACCAAAGACATCCATTGGTGGTCAATAAATAAGTATCTATTTATTTTTAACGCCAGAAGTATGCTGTCCATGTATACGAAAAAAATACTGCTTCTGCTTAATAACTACTTTTTTATATAAGATTTTCATACTTACAATACTTTATAAGTATTTTCTCAACTTTTTCCCCATAAAAACTGACAAAATCAAATATTTATTTCCTTTAATTAGTTGTTGAATGGTTACATAACTGACGTTTCCATTATCTTTGCCTCATATAAACAGGAATGGAAGAATCAAATCCATACAGTATTAAAAAGTTATGTTATTGTTTGCCCCCATGGTGCGGCAGTAATTAAAAGTTATTTATAACAGTATATACAGCATCGTTTCCTACATTCTATACAATACAGTCCAATAAATTCTGTACGGTCATTTAAGTACACCTGAGTCTCGTTTTATGCGGTAGATAGATTCTGCAGAAAACCTACATTAAAAAAAATCACACAAAAATGGACTTAACTTACCTTGAAAAAATGGGGGATACGTTCTGTAATTTTCAGAAATTGCATAAAAGCAAAAAAACAAGGAAAAATTACTTTAAAATTTGTCTAAAAAATAAGGAAATAAAGTATGACGAATAAAAAATTTCAAATATTTGAAAAAAAATTGATACAAGACAAACTTTTTTTTACTTTTTTTATTAACTACAGTATTCAATTTTATATTTTTTCATACATATTTTAATCATTATCACTATTTAACAATATGCATTTCATTTGTGAACTGGTAAGAAATCAGATTTGTCACAAGAGGAAGTACAACTAGTGACACCTTCAATCTTGTGCTGTGTTAATGGTTTTCTGTTGACAATGTAATCGATGATTAAACTTTGAGATGATGATTTAATAATTGTTTATAAAGCTCGTGATATCCAGACATACAACTATTTAACTCTTGTTAGAATTTAAGAGGTTGTTCATTGCAGCAAACTCTCTCAGATTTCAGCGTTTTCTGACGTTTTTCTTTGTCTCACACATCAATGTAAAATCTATGATAAAATGATTATTACTTATCAGAAAATAATAAATTTGTCTTCATTTGATAGATATTTTTGTTTACTACTGAAATTAATTTTAAATGTTCACATTTTGTTTCTATATTAAAAAAATGACATCGCAATCAAAATACAAAGATTATACATTATCATTAGAAAGATTATTTTCAGTTTACAAAATCAATAAAATCTTCATTATTTCTGATTATTTTTAAAAAATCTAAAAAAATATTTATATCAATGTAAAGCTTTTTGCTCTAACAATATTAAAACTGAAGTTGTTGCGAAAATTGTGTCTCAATCCAGTTTTTTAAAAATTCAGTATGGCACCAAGGCCGACAAAACAGTTAAATTCAATAAAATTCCCTTTGTAATTTAAACTATATTTTAATAATTTAATGAATCTATTTTTGTATACTCCACTCAACAATAATCTAAGATATTAGGTTTTATTTTGTGTTTGTGTACTGTTATATTTAGCTAGCCTAAATGCTGTATAAACATTCTACATGTTTCATTTATTTATCATTATATTTAATTTTTAACATGTTAGGTAATTTTAATAAATCTCAATTTCGAATTGCATGTTCTTACAAACTGAGGGATTACTATTACATTTGCGACCCAACTGAGGCCTGAATAAAATCTTTTACCCGAGTTACTGTTACAATATATATATATATTAAAACTATAATAATTTTGAAATAAACAATTCAATTGGTAAAGTTGGATAAATAATTCTTTATGGACAAGATCAGTCAGATCTCAAGTTTTATTGACAAAGAAACAATAATAGGACAGGAAGATCAAAATCAAAAATTTTAAGTACAAAATTAAACCTGTATTTAGCATTTCAATACTAGCTATTGCAATACAATAACTTAGTTTACAAGAGTGTAATAAACAAAACATATGAAATTCAGATGGCTTAGTGCAAGAGTTCCCAAACTTTTTTCTGCTGCAAACCCCTTTCCCAAAGTACTAGATATCAAACTTTTCATTTTACAGTACTCAATATTAAATATTTCACTAGATATCAAACTTTTCATTTTAATCACTTGTAATTAATGATTGAAAAAGATAAAAGGACTATGGAATATGGTATTATCTTGTGCAACATTTAATATCAAAACCTGCACTAATGAAAATAAAAACAAAAAAATACAAGCAGAGTTTTTTTTAATTTTTGACATTTATGAAATAAATATGCAAATTCAAAATAAGTACAAATATTGAAATCACTTTATTAAACATAAAAATGAAATGAAAAAATCAACATATTCAGACAGAATTAAACATCAACAAAATTACAACAATGAAAGATTTTAATCAGAATTATAAAAATAAGAATACCAAATAAATTAGCTTGGAAAACTGAATTTAATGAGATGGGTGCACCTGGTGATCTGTCAACAATTTATCTATGTCTGGTTTTAAATTAGTGAGTTGCATTCTCAAATCTCCACATTCAGTGATATGCAATCGATGTCTGTTCTGAAGCAGGTTTAAAACTACACTGAAGCCTCTCTCTACCAGATATAATGATGGAAATGCCAGAAAATACTTTTGTACAACAGTCCATGGATCCGGTGTACAGAAGTGGAATATCTTGTTGCAGCCAAAACTTTTGATAACCCTGTTTGAATTGTACCTTGAGATTCTCATTAGTGCTGATGGTTATCAGCTCATCTTGCAAAATTATATTTGGTTCTGCACTAGTAGTGTATGGGTTTATTATCCAGTCTGTATTGTCAATGATAGAATATCTTCAAACCTAGTTTTGAAATCTAAGTGAAGAGCCTCCAAGTGGTTGACATACAGCAAGATGTTTTCTTCTTGGATTGTGCCTATCTTAAATAAGTTGGGGAACTGGGAAAGCTCAGATCTTGCAATATTTTGTTTAAAAACATTAATCTGGCAACAAAAGCTGATATGACTGATTTTGCTTTGATGAGATTCAAATTGTCTCCTTGCAGTTGTAAATTAACATCATTAAATTTGCCAAATAAGTCAGTTAAATAAGCAATATCTGTTTTACTCTTAAAATTTTCTTTCAAACTGGAATCCTCATCTTCCAAAAATTCTAAAACAGATTGAAAAAGTGCAAAAAATCTCACCAAACATAAACCTTTTGAAAGCCAGTGGACTTCGGTATGGAGAACCAATCGATAGAAATCTTTGTTGCTTTCCAATTGGGTAAACAGTCTAGTGTTCAAAGCATCACTTCAAATTTTGTTTATAGCTGTTATAACAAACTGAAGTGATTGATGCAATTTGTCACTAAGGTTCTTGGCTACTAAATGTTGTCTATGGGTTAAGCAGTGAATTGCAAGCACTTCAGGTACATGTTGTTTCAGGTAACTTATGAATTGCAGATAATGACCAACCATAGATGATGCTCCGTCTGTCACAACAGATATTATATTTGTCAATGGAATCGCTTTTTCCCTGAAAAATAGCTCCATTAAATTAAAAATCATTTCACCTCTATTGTCAGTTTCTAAAGTTCTAGCAAAAAGCAGCTCTTCATGCACTTCCTGATCTTGAATAAAGCGAACGTATGCCAGCAACAAAGCTTCATTACTGGGTAATGTTGACTCATCCAATTGAAGGGAAAAATGTTTTTTTGCAAATGATTACACAAACAGTTTTCCACATTATGACTCATTTTGTCAATATGTCTTTGAACTGTGTTATTGCTCAAAGGAATCCTTTTTACAACATCTTGTGCAGGTTTGTGGATTACAGTGTTCAATACCTCCATGATGTCCAGTAGAATCAGTTTCTCCCCTATGTGTTTGTGGCTTTCCAGACTTTGCAATGAGTAGGGATATGTTGTATGATGCCCTTAATCCATCATCATTTTGCTTCGATGATGAAACAAACATATTATCTGTTGCAGTTTTCTTCAGAATTTTATCTTTAAGTGATTGAAAGTATGACAAATCTTTTTCTTTATTGTCAAGGTGAATTTTGTACAAGTGATCTGCTAGTTTTGATAGTTTCATAGCATCATTGCTAAAGACTTTTTTGCATATGAGGCACATTGGTAAATGTTTGTTTGATAATGATGGGACAAATCCTAGCTTCAAATAGACCAAGCTGTACTGTCTGCATTTCTTTTTTGGTTCAGTCATATTATTATCGTAAGAAATAAAAACTTTTATTAACAAACAATTTCAACAGCCCCTGTGATAAAAAAAAAAACAATAAAGTATGTACTTACTTGAAACAGAAGATTTTTGTTCAAACTTGAATAAATAAACTGTCCTCTGATTTTCTTTTTTGTAGTACTGCTCCTCAATAAATAATTATATTCAAAGATCCAATCACAAATAAATACATACCACATTAAACGAACCAATTAATAGTGTTTTATGAAAGCATGACCATACAAGACTGATAGATTCTGCTAATATCAAATATTGTCTTGTCCCACTGCAAGAAAGTGTAGACATGCAATGGTTTTTCATGTTCATACTTGCTTAGATACGTTCACTAAGACAATCCACAGACATGTTTGTGTTTTATGTATTTTCATGCATTTTTACATGTGACTCTTTTAATGATACATTTTACCTTTTCATTTGCAAGTTTAGTATGTAATGTGTTTTTATAAAAATATTTTTTAAAATTATTTAACTTCTTAGTTATCATAGATATTTTAAAGTAACAAACAAATAGCAGTAGTAAGGGGATCTATTTCTACTGTCGTTGATCCCCAAATTTTTTTACTGAAACTATCAATCCCTAGAAAATTCAAATTGACCTCAAGGGATTGATATCAACCACTTTGGGAACTCTTGGTTTAGTGATTTTAATAAATTGTTTGAAGTTAAAAAACAAAACAAAAACACCATTAAATCATTTAAAAATAATGATTTCATCTAAAACATTTCATTCAGCTCATATTGATTTATATACAAACAACATTAAATATTCCAATTCACAATGAAAAAGTTAAAAAAAAATTAAAATATTTAATTATGATATGTTACTTAGGAATAAATGAATTAGCATTACAATGTCATAAGAGGCAATTTTTTTATATATTTGTACTAGACATGTCATGTCATTTTAGATTCTGCTAGTGGATTTTCAGAATTTTCTAATCAACTATAAAATGATTTAGTAGTCCGATATGTTCGATTATAGAAATATTCCACAATTATCAACTGTATTAAAGTATTTTTTAAATGGAAAAGTTTTTAAATGATTTATAGAATATTAATTGTACTAAAAAAATCATCATCAGGTTTGGCCGAAAATATATTTCAACTTTAAAAAAAAAAAATTGTAAGAAAAAGCTAATTGCATAAACTGATTATGGTATGACTATAGTGTCTGGACATTTGTCAAGGAGTCAGGCAAAATTAAAACAATCATTTTCTGAAGCTCTATTTATTCATTAATGGATACAATCTTATTTTTTCTCAAGTTTTTGAAAAGTCATGTAAAATCTTTAAAACAATTAGTGGTTTAATATTCTTTTTTTAAGTAATTCTTTACTACATAACATATCTATAAATTAAACAAAGAAGTTAAATATTTCTGTCAGTAAATGCAATAAGGCAGACATATAATGAAGGAATTATTGAAACACTTATTGAAATGAATTAAAAAAATTTTGACAAGTGAGACACAAAGACATTAAATATGTCATATGATTATTCATCAAATTTAAATAATTTCAGCTACTGCTTTTTTTTTTCTGACATTTTTTCTTTGATCGATTCTAGGCAATATTTTATAAAGTGAAACCAATGACGTTAAATAATATTTATTGAATGTGACCAGTTTGAAAATTACTGGAATAAGCATATAAAATGTCTATATATATATATTAAAAAAAAGATATATTAGAAGTGAAACATAAATGATCCAAAATGCAATTCAGGATATTTTATTTAAAATTTTACATAATTTTTTTTTTTATACAAATAGATGAGCATTTAAAATATTTATCTACCTTTTCTCAAATTGATTAACCTAAAAATATCATAAACTTATTTAACAAAATTCCTTGAAGATGCTTATGGAAATACTAAGTTTGTTTATGATAGATGCTTTGATTTTTCAAGGTCAAAAACTGAAGTAATAAGCATTTATAATAATAGGTAAATTCACAATTTAAATTTTATCTTTCTACAAACGATAATATTTTGAATCCTAATCATTGCTGAAAGAATTAAATATTATGTTCAAAATACTTCTTGATAAGATTATTTATCAAAATTAATTTTATTTTCAATAGAGAAGTCTTTACTAACCGATTTGCTTAATAATTATATATATAAAACATAAAAAATAATCAAATATTTTATAAAAAATATTTTTTAATAACAATAATTTATAACTACTAGTTTATAAATTATTACAAATAAAAATGACTTTCTTCTTCCCTCTCTAATCTCACTGCATGCCACTGTTTAATATTAAGATGTAGTCTTCACTACTGCTGGGGGCGAAATCATTTCCTTTTAATTATGATTTCATTACTGAAAAGGGCTAATTGCAGTAAAATGAAAGAATTTTAGAATAATAATTTTACTAACTATTAGGATTTTGTTTATAATCTCGAATAAAATATTTCTAATATATAACTAACGCTTTTATCTAAGGGCAGATTGAACTTATAAAAAGAAGAGAGATATGACACCTATATTAAAAGATACGCAAACTTCCGACTACACAACGAAATAGGAAGAGGTGTATTTAAGAAGTAACAAGAAAGAATTGAACAAAGATATGACAACAAACAGTTACCACTGGCATTATTAAAAGAATTAAAAGACTGACAAGAAGCTGAGCTGAACATATTACGTAAAGAAGTGATAATAGATGTACAGTTGAAGTCTTAAATTGGAACTGAAAAGACTGTAAAAAACTAGGAAAAAACAAAGACAAACAAAATGGATGGATGAAATAAGAAAGGTGCTGTAATTATATGAAGTGAAATTAAATATCAGAGAAATTATATTAAACTTAAAGTAACCTTCATCGCAATGTACCAATAATGGTGATGTATAAAGGGGTAGTGATGAAGAAAAAAGTGTTTGTTTTGTTAAATGAAAAAACTTTTAAGATAAAATGCATAGATGGAAAAAATGAGTATCAAAAATTTTGTATATAAATCATAAAATATTTATGGAATTTAAAGCTTTTTCAAAAAAAATATAGAATGAAATAAGACAGAAACAGTCTTTTCCCTGAGTTGTTAAATATTTATTTAGAAGAAGTAGTAAATTAATATTATTTTGATAAAAATAGAATTGACATTAGAGTGAAGAGATTTCACTACATCAGATTTACTAATGATATGCAAAACATATGGATACAATTGGCAGTAAATTTAGAATGAAGATAAAAAATTAAAAGTAACAATTGACTCCTTAAATTTTAGAACTATTTTAAAATTAAACAGCAATTTAGACAATCGGCAAAAGAGGAAAAGGGGAAGGGTTTAGAAACATGGTTTGTTAAAAAGAATCAAAAAAATTGGAAGAATAAAGGAAAGAACATAGGAATAGAAGATTAAAAAAGGATATGTTAAAGAATTGTGGAAGATTAAAAAAAAAGAATAGAGAAAGTATGAAAAACACAACAGAATGAATTGTTGAGGATAAAAGGAAAAGATGTATAAGCTATAATATTTTAAAGAATAGAGATAAATGATATCAGTTCTTGGAGAAAATGGTTTGGATTGATGTGTGGAAATCTGCTTTTAATAGATAAATCATAATAATTGATTAAATCATCATGTTTACTTCAAAATTAAAAATGTTTTCTATTAAAATATTCAAATACTCTTTAAAAAAACATCTCACCAAACAATAACAAAGATTTGGACAAACAATGATATCTCATGCACAGATATATAATATATTCTTACAAGTGATAATCCCGGACATTAATCTCCTAGTTAATTACAGATATATATTTAATTATTGATCAATGTAGAATGACTAAATAGGGTTGGCCATCTAAAAAAATCCTAAGCTTATTTGAGAAATTGTCAATCACCTAAAAAGCCCTCTAAGTTCTGTATGAATTTCAAACTCAGGTCACAAATATGGAAACTAATGTACTAACCACTTCATCATAAGTCATTTCAATAATCAATAGTATTTATTAAAATTATTTTAAGATATACTTTTAATGAATAGAAACTGTATACCTGAATGCATTCTTTTTCAGTTTAACCATTAACAACCAGCCCCCCCCCCACATATATATATATATCTGAGAACAGAAAAAGCCTATAATCAATATCTTATATTGATTTGAAAGACAACAACTTTAATCGTTATTGCTCATCCATGATGGGATATTGCAAAAAACTTTAACAAGACTGACAATAAAATTTTACATTTTTAATATTTGTTGCTAAAAAAATCTTATATAATTAAAAATTTATCCTAAGAATATTGAGATAATTTGAAAGTTGTTTACAGATTTATCGAGTGAATCTAATAATAAAATAAAAGTATGTAAAAGAATATCGTAATTGTAATAATTAAATAGCGTTCAATCTTAATTCCAATTAATATACTGGTGAATGTTAGTTTAGAAGTTTATCATCAATTAAACACTATAAAAAGAAAAATCTGTAGCTGCAGCAATATTTATAAAATGAGGATCATGCATTCCAGGAAAGAAGATAATTTATTAAACTTTGTAGTAAACAGTTAATTTCTACATTCTGAAAGAATGAATTCCAGGACTACTTTTTTTTAGTGCTATATCATACTATACTATATTGTAAAATACATCCTATTATCAAATAAAGGTGCTACAATATCATAGGATACAATTGTGGATTACTAAAGTTAAAATCAATCAACTATAATATCTTTAAATCATATATGACATCTGCAAGGTATGCATAAAAAAGGCTAAGTCCTATACTATGTAATTGCTTTAGATATCTAAGATTCCAATTCTATCAATGCTATATATAAATATACCAAATCATATCTTTATACTTAACAAGAAACCCAACATAATGAAAAAAAAAAGCAGCAAATGCATCAAAGTATATGTAAATTGCACTAAATATCTGTCAAAAAAGTTTGACTATCTTCTACTTATATTAATTACCTTACTGGTGATAATATTATCTTAATAAACTCAAAGAAAAAATTTTCACCAGAATGAATTTATCCATGATTATTGAGTTCACTAAAGCTACCAGATATAATAATGCTATAATCTTTAGATAATATAAGAATCACACAATTTATTATTCACAATGATAAACACTGCTCTTTAAGATTTAGTGCAATAACATGGTAGTGAATTCATGAGGTAAATATTTACTGTTCACTTCTCAAATGAAAAACAAAAGTTTGGTTAATTGAATGGAACTATTATGCTTTACCTGTCTTGGATATTTGAAGATCATGTAATTAATATATGCATATTTAGTGCTTGCTATTGAAGAAACCAGACTGCAGTGTGTTAAATTTTGTAGCTAAGTACTTAGTTTCCAGCTTAACAGTCTGTCAAAATACATCTGATGTTGAGATTGATAATACATTGAAATATAGAAATGGATTTAGTTTTGTTACCAAAATATAATTTCATTTCAGAATTTGTATCTAATACTACTTTTTGATTATATAAGTCTAATAAGTAATACTTCCAATGTATTATAATATCAATTAATTTTTCATATTATATTTTAACATTTGCATTAATTATATTATTTGACTAGATAACTTTTTTTCTATTTTCAAATTTAAATGTAAAATAAATTTTTCAACATAAAAACAATTAACTCTACAGGGCATCAGTATCTTTTTGCTCTAAGTAATGGAATTATCCAATTTTCTCTAATACAATTTTGTTTAATATATAGGGTATATGAGTACAGACTTTCACATGACCCACCACTCTTCACTCTATCTCATAACACTGATAAACTTGAACACATATATGTTGAAAAGATAATCACCAATAAAAGTATTTCATGCTAAGTCAGCAATCATCAGTTGGTCCAGATTATCATCTCTACACACATATGCAATAAGTGCTCAGATATATATTAAGATAGCCAATCTTTATACTTTAATGGACAGGCTTCAATCCATTCCGCACTCCAACTCTTCAACCATCCATCCAATTAAAAATCTGATGATGGAACACTCAAAGGCCACCATGAGGCCGAGATTCTTGTCACACCCATGTTGATCTAAATTCAATCTGATCCCTCATGCACAGGATATAATCCGTTTAATACATATATGAGGGATGGACAGACATCTCTATTATATAATATCTGAAATACAGGCTTATTATATATCTGTATCAATATATGTAATATATAAGGCACATGAGTATAGACTTTCACATGACCCACCACTCTTCACTCTATCTCATAACACTGATAAACTTGAACACATATATGTCAAAAAGATAAATAATCACCAATACACATATTTCATGCTAAACCAGCAATCATCAGTTGGTCCAGATTATCATCTCTACACATATATGCAATAAGTGCTCAGATATATATTAAGATAGCCAATCTTCATACTTCAATGGACAGGCTTCAATCCACTCCACACTCCAACTCTTCAACCATCCATCCAATTGAAAATCTGATGATGGAATGCTTAAAAACCACTCTGAAGCTAAGATTGAAGTGTGGAGTGGATTGAAGCCTGTCCATTAAAGTATAAAGATTGACTATCTTAATATATATCTGAGCACTTATTGCACATATGCATAGAGATGATAATCTGGATCAACTGATGATTGCTGGTTTAGCATGAAATACAGATATTGGTAAATATTTATCTTTTCGACATATATGTGTTCAAGTTTATCAGTGTTATGAGATAGAGTGGAGAGTCATGTGAAAGTCTGTGCTCATATATCTATATATTATATATACTGATACAGGTATATAATAAGCTTTATTTCAGTTAATTTTATTTACTGAAATAAATACTATTTAAATTTAAAGTCGCCCCTCATCTGTATCTTGGAAGATTTGGCTGTTAATTCATTATACATCTTTCTTTCAGATATTCAAAATTCTTTATCTAGATCAGGGTGTCAAACTAGCAATCCATGAGCTATGTGTGAATCAGACTGTGTATTTTTTGAGGATTGCATGACTCACAGTATAAAATTGTATTTGAAGAAATTATGTGTGTGCTGAGTATATCTTCACAATAATAATATGGTTACAGAAAGAATAAACATTTTGACTCAGCTTTTAGTAGATATGGTGATTCCAACTAATACATAAGCACAGCATTTAAATCACTCTTTTTCTGTCAGTGAAACAATTGATTTCACAAATTCAGTATCAAGATTATTTTTGTTGTTTGATATAGAAAATATGAGAGGAAACCCAAAATTAACCAAAATTGTTTTCTGGTAAATGCACCTATTATCATACATGCTTCTGCTGTTATTACATACCTCTTGTGGAGAATTTTTGCATCAATTTTCCAAATTACATTACCATGTGAGATCATGGTGCCACACAACACATTTTTTTGTAAAGTGCATTTCTCTTATTTGGTGATTTTTTTTTTTTTTTTTGTAATGGTGGAAAAGTTGGAATAATGTGAAATTCTGTTTCCTTTTAGGGAAAATAGCAGACAACTCAGTTGTAATGCTTGAAATAATTAGAAATCAATGTATGCTGGACTACTGTATGACCATTAAACCAATAGTAAAACGAGGTTATATTCCATATAAACCAAGAGTGCCAATGTCACATAAAATGACAGGTTTGAAGTTTTTCTTATTTAGAAATAACAGTCTTTGCAAATATTCATCGGATAAAAGCAAAAATATTGAAATATATTTGAATGAATTGTTAAATGTTGCTTAAAATTATAATCATATATATAAGAATAAAATATTTAATAATAATAATAATAATATTGATCTTCCTGCTAACAAAAAACTATGGATATCAATATCATATATTTCGAATAATCAAGAAAATTTTAAAAGGAAGATTTATAAACGTGTATGTGATACTGCATTTTATACACTCCTACATTAAACAAATTAATAACTAATTCTAAAGATAAAACATCATTTATAAATAAAAACTGTATCATTCATAAATGGATATGTTGGAAAAAAGAACTAAAGAGCACTTGCTGTTGTTAAAAAGAGTTCAGAAATCGAACAAAATTGCAAAGTAGATAATAAAGTTTCAGCATCCATTTTTCACGATCATAATAATTCATGTACTTATCTAACTTCAATTACAAGAATGTTAAAATATTGCAAATTGAAAAAAATAACAGCAAAATAAAAATAAAAGAGGCTATGCTAATATACGAATACAAACATGACTTAATTAACAGGCAGGCAGCAAACGTTAAGATCACAGAATTGTGGGAAGATTAGCCATTCAAAGTGTTAGTTGACAAGACTCTGAGAATAGTCGAAAACGTTCCTAAGTGGATAAAATTTTAAAAATATATCTGATTACTGTATTTATAAAAATTCAATTATATAATTACGTATATTGCTTTGAAAAAATACAGACATCGAATTATAATATTATTATATTTATTTAAAAAAAATGTATTTACTATTCATAAACTTACAATTATATTTTTCAGTTTATGTTTTGATCTTTTATTTGAATAAGTGACGTTACCAAGATTGTAAGTAATCCTTACAATTTCCCTCTCGCATACGGTTTAAATTTTCTATTATGATAAGAGAAATTTTAACACTTTAATTACATCATTGAGTTGTACAATTATATTATGATAAGAGAAATTTTAACACTTTAATTACATCATTGAGTTGTACAATTATATATATCACATCTCCAATAGGAGCACATAATTGTTTATAAACAAAGCAAAGCAAAACTCCATATAGTAGTGCCACCTGTGCTAAACAGAGTAATCAATGGATGCCAGAAGGCTTGTGCATAAAATCCCTATCTAATGCCTACTCATCCAATATCCCCAGACTAGTTTCTGGCTTGTGGCCTTCGTCAGTGAGGAGCTTTGGATCTGAGAGCACTGCATCTAGATCTTAGGATCTAATGCAACCCTCTAGCAACCACCTTTTATCTCTACTTAACTACAAAACTATGAGCATGAAATTGAAAACACAAAAAATATTTTCAATCTAAGCTCAACAGCCTATATAGTCATATGGGTCTGAACTCAGTTCAGCACCCATACATTTTGGTGTCTTTGGCTCTTTAACAACCATAGCCACCACTACCCTATTAGGCAGGATTGGTGTTAAACCAGCAAGCATCGCACGATCACATCTCCAATACTAGCACATAATTGTTTATAAACAAAGCAAAGCAAAACTCCATATAGTAGTGCCACCTGTGCTAAACAGAGTAATCAATGAATGCCAGAAGGCTTGTGCATAAAATCCCTATCTAATGCCTACTCATCCAATATCCCCAGACTAGTTTCTGGCTTGTGGCCCTTCGTCAGTAAGGAGCTTTGGATCTGAAAGCACTGCATCTAGATCTTAGGATCTAATGCAACCCTCTAGCAACCACCTTTTATCTCTACTTAACTACAAAACTATGAGCATGAAATTGAAAACACAAAAAATATTTTCAATCTAAGCTCAATAGCCTGCATAGTCATATGGGTCTGAACTCAGTTCAGCACCCATACATTTTGGTGTCTTTGGCTCTTTAACAACCATAGCCACTACTACCCTATTAGGCAGGATTGGTGTTAAACCAGCAAGCATCACATGATCACATCTCCAATACTAGCACATAATTGTTTATAAACAAAGCAAAGCAAAACTCCATATAGTAGTGCCACCTGTGCTAAACAGAGTAATCAATGGATGCCAGAAGGCTTGTGCATAAAATCCCTATCTAATGCCTACTCATCCAATATCCCCAGACTAGTTTCTGGCTTGTGGCCTTCATCAGTGAGGAGCTTTGGATCTGAGAGCACTGCATTTAGATCTTAGGATCTAATGCAACCCTCTAGCAACCATCTTTTATCTCTACTTAACTACAAAACTATGAGCATGAAAGCTTAGATTGAAAATATTTTTTGTGTTTTCAATTTCATGCTCATAGTTTTGTAGTTAAGTAGAGATAAAAGGTGGTTGCTAGAAGGTTGCATTAGATCCTAAGATCTAGATGCAGTGCTCTCAGATCCAAAGCTCCTCACTGACGAAGGCCACAAGCCAGAAACTAGTCTGGGGATATTGGATGAGTAGGCATTAGATAGGGATTTTATGCACAAACCTTCTGGCATCATCCATTGATTACTCTGTTTAGCACAGGTGGCACTACTATATGGAGTTTTGCTTTGCTTTAATTATATATATGTGGATTTATATATTTTATAAGTAAAATATATATATTTAGTTGGTTATATAAAAAAATTATTTGGATTTGGTAGTGAGTGATAAGGTTTAAATTGTAAAGATACTCTTACAGTAAATTTATTTGCAAAGAAAAAAACATTACAGAACAAAATTTCTTTTGTCAACTATTCCAAACAATAGCAAAGGGCCAAAGTATTTTCAGTGTGATTGATAATTACTTCATTTGTAATAATTTGTCCTGGGATTCCTGCATAAGTAATTGTACAGATGGAACTCGATCTATGTCTGGAAGTGTAAAAGGATTTGTTACCCTTGTACAAAAACAATAAGAACAACAACAACAACAACAACAACAACAAAAAAGAATCTAAAAATTATTTTTATATGTTGTTTTCTTAAAAAGAGAAGTCCTAGTGCCAAAATCATTTGTGACTGAATTATAAAACGCTTAGATAATACTACTAAAATTATTAATTATAAAAATTTCTTGTGGTTTAGTTTTTTAAAAAATCAGTTCTGTGTGGTATCATCAGATGGGTAAATTGTTCAAGTAGAACACACATTAATACGCTAGTAACATAAGTTTCTTAGTATTACTCACACTGATTTCCCCCTCACTAATAAAAAATAAATTCATTAGGAATATAAATGAACATGTTTCTACTAGTTCTTACTCTTCTTCCTAAAAAAAAATCAAACATTGGGAGTTCTATAAATAGTTAACATTATAAAACCAGAACCCAAATACTTTGATTTATTAATGTTTTTCTTTCTGATAAAAGGAACTTTGTGAATCTGGATACAATCTGCTCCTCATACAACAAAAATGGAAATTGTCTTCCCTTACATACTTATCACTGTCTAATGTGTTTTTTGATTCATTACAAAAATACCATTCTTGATAGACTTGTGTAGAATACATAAACGTCTTCTGGCTAATGTTAATTAAGATTATAATCTTTATTTTGTGTGTATATATTATATGACAACAGGAGGGAGAAAAAGGAAGACGTTTAATTAAGGGAGGAAATATAACTTTTTAAATGTTCCCCTCCTCCTTACATTACCATACAAATTCTATCTATTAATTTCTTTACATATTGTAACAAATAATTAGTCTAATGTAAAATACCCCACATATTTATGTAATTATTTTCTAATATAATCAGTAAGCATTACTTTTAAAACTAATAGCCCTTGAAAAGAAGTAATCCACTTATATAATAAGTTCATCATAGTCAGCAAAAGTAATGAATCTTACTCCGTTCTTGGTAAATAACTACTTAATATATATATATGTTTGTAAAGATAAAGAAAAAACAGAGTTCGTAACTATGGAATCAACTGTAACACTAATTCTAAATTAAAGCTAAATAAAAATAATTGTAATATTGACAACAATAAACTGTTATTTGTAATAGTAATATCAAATTGGTAGAAAATATCGGTGAACAACTACCCGCATTTAAATGTATTATTATTTTTATAAATTTTAATAGTCAAAATTTTATTTTTTTAATCACTCTTTTTCATTTTTGTTCTTCAACTCAAAATTTCAAATTAGAAGAGTATCTTTGCAGTGAGTTTTGTTACTTTCTTTTAACTTCCCAAGCATATGCATTTAAAGAATAACCCCCCCAGTATTTTCTTTGATGTTAAACAATTACATTTTAGGTCAAATATTCTTCAGATGCTATTCAACTGAAGACTGGGTGTTTATATACAGTAAACTTACAGTAAAGTTATCTAGAAAACAGACAAATATATTCACAACATTTAAAATATACAATAAAGAAAGAAAAATATAAATAATAAATCCAAAAAAATCATGTTTTATTTGTTAGAAAAAAATATTTTAAAATAATTATTATTCTAATGGAGAACTAAATATTAAAAGGTGTTTTTTTATTCATCTTAAAACATCTGAACAATTTATCTTCTCAGAGCAGAGTGAATGTCGATCTTTTAAAACAAACATTTACATTTCTTTAAATTATTTCAAAGGTGGAAATAAATTACGAAAGTAAATCTTGTTTCTCTCTTTTGCATGTTTATCTATATATAATTATATAGAAGAGCCACTCCATATTTTTACTAGGGGTGGAGTTGTCGAAGAAATAAGTGAAGGGAGGAGAGGGATTTTTACAGAAATGACTATAATATATATACTATAGTATATTTGATGAATATATATATATATGGTATGCCTATGTGTTGAAAAGGAAGGTTTTTAATAAATGTGTTTTGTCAGTTCTTACTTATGGATCTGAGACTTAGACACTTAATAGAAGAGCAATACAGAAACTTCAGACCACTCAAAGAAGTATGGAGAGATGCATGTTGGGAGTAACAAGAAGGGATCGAAAACGCAATGTATGGGTAAGAGAACAAACAGATATTACTGACCTCATTGAAAAAATTAAAAGACAGAAGTGGAGTTGGGCTGGACATATTGTTAGAAAAGATGATTACAGATAGACAATTGAAATTTTAAACCGGATTCCAAGAGATTGTAAAAGACCCAGAAAGAGACCACATGTGATATAGATGAATGAAATAAGAAAGTGTGCAGGGGTGATGTGGAGAAGAGAAGCTAAAGATAAAAAAAATGGATTGAACTTGGAGAGACCTTCATCCTGCAATGGATTGATAATGGTTGATGATGATGATGACATATATGTAATAAGATTAACAAAAAGTGAGTCAATTTATGAGGAGATATAATATCAAGTTGTTTTGTTTATACAATAAACTATTTGCATATTCATGTATTTACATATCTTACAGCTTTGGTTAATGGAAATTGTAAGACTGATTTGCTTAATTTTAAAGATCATTAGAATTGAGTACAATTAATATATTATTTAAATACAAGTAAATTGTCTATATTAATGTAATTAGAAGGGATTTGAACTCAGACTTTCAAGCTCTCTAAAGCTATTCATTCCTTCTTATACAACTGACACACATGACCACATACATGTGAAAAAGATAAATGATCTCCAATATATTCATGTTGAACCAGCACTCATCAGTTGGGCCAGATCATCATCTTCCACATATATATATATATAATCAGTGCTCAGTTTATATTAAGATAGCAAATCTGCAACTTTTAATGGATAGGCTTAAATTTTCTCTATCCTCCAACTCTTCAGCCATCCATATCATTGAAAATCTGATGATGGAATGCCCAAAGCCCTTATTAATGCCAATCTTATTCTCATACCCATGTTGAGTTTAAGTCATTCTGACCTCCCCCTCTGCATATAGAACCTTAATATGTCCTTTTAATTAACTAAATATATCCTTCTAATTACATTAAATTCAGTATAGACAATATATTTGTATTTAAATATTACATATTCAATCTGTTCTGTCCATACCTCTTCTATGTATTTAAATATGGACATATTAAGATTCTATAAATGAAGGGTCAGAGTGACTTAAAATTAATATGGTTATGACAATAAAATTAGAATCAACAAGGGCTTTGAGCATTTTTGTCATCAGATTTTCAATAGTATGGATGGCTGAAGAGTTGGAGGGTGAAGAATAATGAAGTCAACCCATTTAAGTTTGAAGATTTGCTATCTTAATATAACTGAGCATTGATTATATTTGTGTGTGGGAGATAATGACCTGGACCAACTGATGAGTGCTAGTTCAGCATAAAATATGTATAATGGAGATCATTTATCTTTTTCACATGTATATCATCATGTGTATTGGTTGTATAAGATGGTGTGGATAGCTATAAGGAGCTTGAAAATCTGTTCAAATTCTTTCTAATTAAATTAATGTACAAATATAAATGATTTTGTTGTATAAAAATTAAAATAGAATTTTATTTCACATTGTAAAAAAAAAAGATCAAATTATGGATGGACATTATTTGATGATGGTGATAATAATAATAATAATAATAATAATAATAATAATAATAATAATAATAATAATAATAATAATAATAATAATAATTTAAAATCATTTGTTGGTTCTATGTTCAATTGAGGCTAAAATCTGATAGATTATTGTCATAATAAATTTATTTTCAGTAGACCACCAAATCAACTCGTGAACTTAGTAATCATATGAATGGAATGATCCAAAAGGGCAGTAGTAACTTCATATGCAATTAAAGGAGACTAAATATAAATAAATGACCAATGGAAGCTTAAAGAAAGTTAGTTTTTTTTAAAAAAAAAAACATTCATACATGTTTTACCTGTTGTAAATTAAAATTAAAGTCATAATAATTACTTTATTTTTCAAATATACAAAATACACATTATAACTAAAAAATATTTAGACTGTCAACAAAGCTTAACAAGTAAATGTTGACAGATGATCAAGTTGAACATAGTCAGAAAATCGAGCATGCATTGGTAGATATATGTCTTGATTACAATACAGAACTATAAATAGATGATTGTATGAAAACTAATTTGGATTGTTTCTGAATTGTGTGACAAGCAGTTATTAATAGTGCAAGTACAATAAATGTTAAAAATTTTTAATTTATATTCAATATCTTTGATCTTTATGGATTATATACAAAGCAGAAATTTATATTATTGTTGTTTTAATAAAACAGCAACAATTTTATACATTTAAAAAAAAATATATACTGTACATTATTGTCTTCTAGCACTAGCTAATAATAAAATTGTAACAGGCCTGTATACTATTTGAAGTAAACGGTCAATATATTTATCATAATTTTTATTACAATATTAATAAAAACAGGAAATGAAATTGTACATTTAATCATTAACATTGATTTTTATATCTATTGAGTCACTGTATTAATTGGTAATTGAGATGCATGCTAATAATGAAAAATTATTTAACTAAAAGCACATTAAATAAAACCTAAAATTTTTTTTAATTGTATAGACGTACTTTTTTAAAATTAATTATTTCTTGATAAATTTAGTTTGATATTTGATAGTTTATGTCTAATACATAATCTACTACTGAACAAAGAATAAAACCTAGCTTATTAATTTCATTAGTAATTTAGTTTTTTTTTTTTTGTTGCAATCTTACACAAAGTCTACTATTTATCTAATATTGTATATGCTATTCTAATAACACAATTATTGCAAAAATGTTTGATTCCAGAAGAGACATTGTACCTTTTCAATTATATAAATTGTTATATTTCTTGATAACTATATACTCCTATAGTGAAAATAAATACATAAATTTTATCTTTTTTAAATGCTTTTATATTACCATGTCTATGTTTCTGTCAGGATGTTCAAATTTGTGAATTTTTAAAAATAAAAAAAATCAGGTCGCATTTAGAATTGAACCCACATCCTTACTGTTGTGTTTGGTTAGGCTTGCAGGTTCGTTTCCAAACAAACAGATACCAAAAGAACAACTATTCAGCAATTAAATATGTACAATTTATTAGTACAAAATATATACACACATTAGTTAAACAAATGTACAAATATAGTTGATAGACGTCAATGCTGAGATAGTTGTGCGGAGTATAGAACTCGCTTCCAGCTAATGATTAGCCTGCATTGTGAGTTCTGGTAAGACTCTTCCAGCTATGTAGTTAGCTTGTCTCGAGTCGGCTCTAGTTCAGACATAGCAGTTTCCAGTCTGTAGGTGGACTTGCCTCACTGCATGGATGTCTCAATAATGACTAGATGAATACCTTTGCTGATGGCGGAATGTTTAATGGAGAGCACGTTCTGATGTTCAGGTTAACAGAAGTAATTGCTCTCTGCCTTGCCATCAAAAGGCTGACTATTTAAAGGCAGATGCCCTACCTTACTGGAAACATGCGGATTCAGTGTGCGAACCCCAGTGAAGGTTTTAATCCCATTGGATAGCAACTGGATGCTATCCAATCAGGCAAGGAATCTGGAATAGTTCACTTCTTCCCTCCCCCTGGCTAAAATTAGCCCTGGAGGACATAGTCATCGAAATGCACTGGACGACATTTTGTCTGCTTTCTTGGTTTCTCCAGTTGATTGCTGTTCCTGTCTTCATCTTCTCTTGATGAGCTTGTTTCTGGTTGTCTGCTGCTATCTTGATTTTGCTGTTCATCTTCTCTGCTTGAGGTACTCATCCTAGGTTGACCACTGCTTTTGTTAGCTTCTGATGTGTGGTTGAGTCTTAGCTGGTTGTGATGGCGATGATGACCATCTTCTGTTTACACAACAGTGTAGAGGCCCTTTATTTGCTTCACTACTGCTGGTCTCCATCTTGTGGACCCATAGTACATATGACATAGTACTTTTGTTCCTATTTGGAATTTTATTTTGTTTTTATCTTCTAGTTAAAGTTTGGCATCAGGTTTCAGCTTTTTGTTAAAGACTTCTGATTCATTAGACTTCAACTTTGATAATATTGTGAACTGGTTCATCTTGGTCACTTTGAACCCTAAGTGACTGAACCAGTCACGACCTATTAAATCATCATGATTACCTAATGCCACTACCAGTGGTAGGTATATAGTTTTGTTAGGCATAGTAATTTTTCCTGTTGTTTGACCCAACAGTCTGATTTTATTTACTTGGTAGTCTGATATTGACTTACTGCAAGGGTGCAGCTTATATTTATTTATTTTTATTAATGATTGTCCAAGTCTTTCTTGAAACTATAGACACTGCTGATCCTGTGTCAAGTTCCATATTAACTGGTGTATTGTTTATTATGAGAGTGTGTGTAAACTCAGACTTGTTATCTCTGATATGATTTATACAGGCCACTTGTTTATGTTTCTTATAAGTGCCTTTACTGTCTTTAGGAATAGACTTGGCTGATTGTCTTTTTAATTTCAGACATGCAGTCTTTATATGTCCTATATGCTTGCAAAATGTGCATGTTGCTTTGCGGTATGGACATTCTGTATGCATGTGCTCATTGCATCTATAACAAAGCCATGAGCTATTTGATGCTGATTTATTTGAGCTGACTGAGTGCTTGGGTGAACCAGTGTTATGCTCCATTTTTTGCACTTCATACTTTGGCTTTTTGATGGGTTAGCTTGACTAGCTATAGTTTCTGCTAGTCTTGCATGAGCTATTGCTGTCTCAAAATCATTAATATTTTCAGCCTGAAATTGTGATCATTTATGCCACAAATAAAATGTTCACGAAGTGCTTCATTCATGAAGTCTTTGAAATCACACTTCAAGGCTAATATATGGATTCGTGTTGCAAATTCTCTAGCTGTTTCACCCTGTTCTTGTATGCTGAGATTAAAATGGTATCTCTGCATTATGATCAAGGGTTTAGGAGAAAAATACTTTGAGAATTGTCAACACTCAATCAAAATCCAGCGCAGCTGGGTTACAGCTGTAGATTGAGACTTGAGAATTTCGTACATTTGCAGACTTATTATGGTCATTAATGTAGCTAACTTTAACTCAGGCTTTTTTATATTGTTAGCCTGTAGATAAAAAATCAAATGTTCTTTATAATTTGGCCAGCTCTCAAGTTGAGCCGGGTCAAAACATTTCCATAGAGCTAATTGCTTTAGCCATTTTTATTTATTTATGCTGAGTAATCACTCGTACTTGTTTTTATAGTTACGTTATTGTAACTAACTGAACAAAGCTTTTAAACCAATAGAGCGAGCTTTCACGCTGTCTTGCGAGTAAAGCTTTCGTGATTGGTTGAAGCTTCAAATTGACATGCCTTTATGTTTGCGGTCAATTTTATTCAACAGTTTTACGTTGTTATTTTTCTAAAAAAAAAATACTACCGTAATGAAATTACGGTAACATAAATTTTTTCCAAAACGAAAAATAATAAAACAAATACACACTCGTGTATTTATTTCATACGTTTAGATCTGTTGAAACTGATGTATTTTATATAATTTTCCAGCCGTAAAAAATTTTCTCTGTTACTGCGCCAGATCTGTTTAAACTAGTGTAGTTTATTCTAATTTTTCCAGCCGTGAGGGAAAAATTTCTGTTACTGCGCCAAATCTCTTATAACTGGTGCAGTTTATTTTATAATTTTTCCAGCTGTGAGGGAAAAATTTCTGTGCAGCTGTGCCAAATCTGTTATAACTGGCATGTCGACTGCACCAAATCTGTTATAACTGGTGCAGTTTATTCTATAATTTTTCCAGCCACAAGGGAAAAATTTCTGTGTGGCTGCGCCAAATCTGTTGTGTTTGATTAGGCTTGCAGGTTCATTTCCAAACAAACAGATACAAAAAGAACAACTATTCAGCAATTAATATGTACAATTTATTAGTACAAAAATATATACACATGTTAGTTAAACAAATGTACAAATATAGTTGATAGACTTCAATGCTGAGATAGTCATGCAGAGTAGAGATCTCGCTTCCAGCTAATGATTAGCCTGCGTTGTGAGTTCTGGTAAGACTCTTCCAGCTATGTGGTTAGCTTGCCTCGAATCGGCTCCAGTCCATAGGTGGACTTGCCTCACTGCATGGATGTCTCAATAATGACTAGATAAATAACTTTGCTGATGGCAGAAGGTTTAATGGCGAGCACGTTCTGTCGTTCAGATTAACAGAAGTAATTGCTCTCTGCCTTGCCTCCAAAAGGCTGACTATTTAAAGGTAGATCCCTACCTTACTGGAAACACATAGATTCAGTGAATGAACCCCAGTGAAGGTTTTAATCCCGTTGGATAGAAACTGGGTGCTAGCCAATCAGGCAAGGAATCTGGAATAGTCCACTTCTGAAGACAGGGTCAGATATGACACACTTCCCAAGAAAACTCCTTAATAACTAAACCAACGATAATATTATATTTATAAAGTAAAAGTAAATATTTAATAATATTTTAATACTCATATTTCATAAATATTTATGTGAAAAAAAAAATGTATAAAAAAACGGTTAGAGAATTTTTTTTTTTTAAATTTCTAAAATCAAAACGAATACAATTGTGAAAATCATTGTCAGCAGGCATTCTCTTATGGAAAGAACAAGCAACATAATTAAAAAAAGACCACTGAAAAATTTTTTAAATTTAAATTGAAATTATATATTTTATTTATAACTAAAAAGTTAAATTAAATTAAAAAAAAAAACTTTTTAAAAATAATTCTTTTATGTAAATAGCCCACTAAAATATAGAAAATAAAATCACGATTTGCATGATAAAAGCATTTGAGACTCAAATAAATCATAATAACCAATAAGGCCTCAAATGCTTTTATCATATGGATTACTACTTTATTTTTCTACAGTTTAGCGAGCTATTTACATAAAGGCATTATTTAAAAAAAGTTTAACCTTATTTTATTTAAAGATATTATCATGGCTGAACATAGCAAAAAATGTAAACAATATAATATTAAATATTTAAACTATAGTGTTATTCCAATGCCTATAAACAATATAATACTGATAAGTCTGATTTGCAAAAAGTTCATGTTGATAAAAGAATAAGAATTTATTATATTTTCAAACATTGTGACAGCAATGACTTGCTTATATTTCTTAATATTTCCTTAGTGACTGCTAAATCAGATAAACCGTATAATTAATTTTTCCCAGCAATAAATGAAGTAATATACAGTATGCCACACAAACCACTATATGATATTACCAAAAATGTCTTTGAATATTAAAATAGTGCAAAAAAGAATTGATGACATAACTCAAAAAGTTGAAGACTCATTACTTAAATATTAAAAACATTCTGGTTCTCTATATAGCTTGATGAGTCATTTTTTCCAGGAAATGGAGCTTTCTTTAGCATATGTGTGATTCATAAAAGAAAAAAAATACTAATATTTGCTAAAAATTTGCAAACTGATACTGCAAAAAATTTGACATTTTATGCAATAGAAGAATTTCTTTTTTTTTTTAAAAAAAATCCCCTGGAATAATATCTTGCCAGTTGCTACTGATGGTGCTCCAACAATGATAGAAATTACAGATGCTTTCTTGCATATATAAAGATTATGAATGTATTTACTATTCACTGTGTTTTTCATCATCAACATTCAACTGCCAAAAGTCTGAGTAAACACAAATTATTATATCATTAAAGCAACCAACAAATAGCAATTCATTGAATGGCAGATTATTTGGACACCATTCTATTGAAAATAATAAAGAATTTAGTTGCTCACTATCTCATACAAAAATTTATTGATTATCAAAAGTTGCCAGTTTGAATAAGTTTTATAAACTTTTTGATTCAATGCTAGTTCTAGAAAACAAAGATGATGCTTTATGAGTGAACTTCATTGATTCCAAAAATAATAAGTTATGTGACAGACTTAATAAATTTAATGAAACAAATCTATAACTCTAAAGTATTAGCTGTATCTAATCAAAAAAAACTTATTTACTAATGAAATTTAGGAAGAGGAGAATTCAGCCTTTCTCCAAATTTATCAACAATAGAAAAAATATGATGAAGACCTATTGTTTGCACTTGGAAATTTTCCATTTTGATTTTTGAAAATACTCTTAAAACGAACACAACCAATTGAATTTCGTACCATTTTTAAAGTAATACAGAGGAATCTCCAAAATTATAAAATGAACTGATAGAAAGTAACAACAAATCGGAAATTTAAATTCAAAGATATTTATCAATAAGCCTTACTTTATTTTAGATTATGAGATATAGTACAAAAGTTTTTAAGTGCATTTCCTTTATCATATTTAATGTAACATAGGTTTACTGTTCCACAAGTCTGTTAATTAAAAAAGAAAGAAATATCTTGCAAATAGCTGCTAATTGCAGTAATTTAAGAATGCAGTGCATCCTTCTCATTAGGATTATTTTAATATTATTTATGATTTTTACTTTGATATTATCCTTCTAATCTTTAATTTTTTTATTTGTAAAACAAATGTTATTGTGGTTGATTTTAAAAATTAATTTTATAAGCTTCCAAGTGTGTTATTTACAACATTTTTCTTTATTATATTATAGGATACAGATTGAAATATAGATATATAAAAGAATGCAAATTTGTCACTGCATTGTTCTGTTAGTTTAAAAAAGTTTCTGAAAAAAGAGCAATAGGTCAAATAGGTACAGAAACCTCTGCTCCAGAATAAGTATTAGTGTTTGTTTCTCTCCCCCATATTATATGTATTTGTAGCTTGCATTTTAATCCATGGAGAGAGAAGAATTAGAGTTGTACTTATGCTATATCTCTTGTGCTGAATTTAAAAAGTTTTATGTAGATTTTAGACTGATGTCTTACATAATATAAATAATGGCCACAAAATGCATATCTTGAGTTTAAAATTATTTTAAAATTAATATGAATAACTAAGTTAACTTTTTTATTTATTTATGAAATGCAAATGTTCATGAACTTAAAGCTGTAAAGAAAATGTCAGCAAAATTTCTCAATAGAGGGCAAAAATGCAAATTAAATTTCTAGATTTTTCAACATGGGTTCATCGCCTGAAATAATGGAATGGTTAATGCATAGTGAACACATGTTCAGGTGACTTATTCACATGTAGATGGCTTCTTTTCTGGGATTCAGCTGTGAGGTTTTCAGTTTGCCCTCTGCCAGCTTGATTGAACGAAGCAGGTAACAATTCTCTACTCTTGCATTGTAGATCTGGTAAAACAACCAAATAATGATAATCCTCTTAATAACAGCATACAAAGACTAATGACAGCAGAACAAAATCCTCTGAATAAATTGTAAGCCCTATTTATATTTGCTGGAGTTAGCTTATCAGCAAAATTGGATCCATGACTTGTCATTTGGATCCTTTGATCTCTTGGCTATAGATAACTCCAGGGAATCTGCTATGGTCCATGGTTTATTTGCCCAATACCACATTTGCAAGTTCTTATCTTTGAGCAGGAATAACAGCCTTTTTAATTAAATCATATCCATTATTTATCTCCCTAATTTAATCTATCGGATCTGTTTACAAGCATTTTAATTATTTTTTCCTAGAATGTCATTTCCACTTTTAATTATTGTTAAACACCTTTTGTTTTTAACATACTTTAAAACTAAATTTAGAATTAATTAGCTTTTACAACTTTTTAGAAAATATTTATTTAACTTGATCTAACAAAATTATTTTATAATTACTATACTGTATACATTTACTTGTGCATATAAAATTTCTATGTAACTTTTATTTATTAAAATTATTTAAAAACTTTTATATTTAAATTTTTTAATGATTTTTAATTTATGAACATAAAGTGTGTGTGTGCATGTATGTATATATATATATTGTAATCTTACCAAAGGACTCCAAATAAACTCCTAAGTATTACTAATAGCTCTCTGTCCTAATTTATTAGTTAATCAAGTTATTTAAACAACGAGTCTCAGGCTATATGCATTACTAATACTTAATCCAAAATCGAATTATGTAAACACCTAAATAATTAAAGCAATACTTTAACTAACTCATACACATCTCTAAAATAATATGTCTAAAAAAAAAATAATACTTAAAATAATTCATTAAAGAAAACAATAAAGTCAAAACACAACTTAAAATAACAAGTAACTAGGTTCAAATCAAATACTTAACTCATTTATCATTACATTAATTTAAAATACAACTATCTCATTTTACTAATAATTCAATAAAAATACTAAAAAATTATGAGATTCAACATAAAGCATTTAGAAAGGTACATATTTAGTTTAACATTAAAAATATACCCCCAAAAGATACATCCCCAATGGTGTAGGAATATCATCCCTACCTACTTCTTAAAACTATCTGTAATATTCTCATGTCTCACATATTACATCAAATAAATTCTAATTAACAATTACAAAATTACATAAATTCACTAAAATAATTAATACACTTTTATGAAATATAATAACAATACATCACTAAATAAAATTCTTAATAAACCATCTTAATCTAGCTCTTCAAATTATCATCATCACAGGTTTATTTTATTCTAATAATTACATATAAAATAAAATAGCTAAATATAGTGAGGGATTTTACATATACTTAACTATACATAACAACAATAATAAAATAAAATATCTCAAGACTCTTATTATAAAACACAACTACTCAATTTTGCCCATCAATAACACACAATTAAAATTACAGACTCTTATAAACATAATATTCATTATGTTTAATAAATTCAAAATATTTTCAGTTTTATTTTGTTTTAAAAATCTTATTATTCATTTATGTGGCATCTTAAAAAATATCAAACTTTCAACATAATTATCATATCAAATAATTTATATGTTGGTATTATATATTTTTCATGTTTAGCAATAATAATATCTTCTATAATTATAATCTTAATAATCATAATATGTTTCTTATAGATCATGTGCAGTAATGTAATCATATAATTAATTATTATAATAGATGTGTGTGAATGAGAAGATTAATAAATCACTTGGATATAACAAGTTAAGAAACTTTCTTCACTCTGACCATATACCATCACAAAATAAGATAAAATTAATACAGCTCAACAGTAATATTATTACCATCTTTTAATCTTATTATAGTGATTGATATTCCTCATCACTGTTGAAATTTCAAAATAATATAAATTATTACTAGAATTTGATACATAATATTATACTTAAATACTAACATGTATTTCTATACTTTAAAAATTGTACTCAGTAATATTTACCGCAATTATAACTTTAACATAAGATTAATAATTACTAAGGTTTGATACATAAAATTATTCCTAGACAATAACACATGTTTTTCTACATATTTCAACAAAACTTTTACCTTTCTCATCCCGGTAAATCATCAATATTATCATATGATAATAATAAAAAAAAATTCATTAGTATAAATGAATTCTCTATTTTGTAAATTATATACTATAAAATTTCTACAACACTATAACTTTATCCTATTTAATTTACTTTATTTATCAGAATAATCAGATTATTTCAAATATTCTAAAATGACTTACATGTATTATATTTATCTAGCTCAGTTTGCATCATATTAATATCATTTAGATGTCACACTCATTCATCCTCTCACAATCAAAATATGCATTTGATATTTTAGTGATCTCTTATCTTTATTCATATTAAATAAATATTATTTGTGATAAATCTTTTCCACTTCTTGCACTCAAAAATACTAACAACATTCTATAGTCCAGCTATTATTCTTTCAAACATTTTATAATTATAACATTCATGATGCAACATCGAATATTAATAAACAGTGATTAAAGCAAGGGATACAAACACTACAATAATTCAAAGAAGTAATAAAATATTATAGTTGCAGTGCTTAAGATCACATATTCTTGTGTCTACCTTAAAATCCTGTCATGGCTTTTACTTGAGCACTTACTGATCTGTGGAAAGAAATGTTACGGACCATATATTATACATACAGAACTCTGTTAACTGTATTTTATTTATCAACTTCCAACATTATATTTCACAGATAATATTTATATTCAAACATTCCTAACACTCAGGATTTTGTTTCATCCCTACAACTATCCTGAACAAATCTTCTATACTCAGAATACTTCTTTTAACATTGTAAACAAATTCTATCAACTTGGCATAAAATAATTTCAGAACCTCATTTCGAAAAAAATATCTAATATGATATCAAGAAGGTTCAAAATATTATATACACAAATGATTGTAAACAGTTCATCTTTATAACATAATCACTCCAATACTTTATTATATTAAATAATTCAGAGATCAACATATTCATTTGTATCTAAATAGATATGGTCTAGAATTACATTACGCATTCATCGGCACTTATGAATTGTCTAAATAAATTTAGATATCTCATGTAGTATATTTTTTACACCTTCATATAACGTTCCAAAAATCAATTAATATATTATTAATAATAAAAATAATTATATTATCTGATTTCAGTAACCAAGCAACAAAATATTACTATAGATAAATAAACATTTATCTTTATCCTAAACAGTCGGATTAAATAAGGTGAATCCATCCTCTTCATTGATGTTCATGCATATAAAAAGTTATAGGCATTTTACCTTTTCAGAAAATATTAAATTTTCTGTCACATATTTATTTTTCTTTATTTAAAAAAAAAAATCAAGTATTTTAAATAAACCTTATCTCTAAAACAAATATTAATTCACATATTTTTTTTATATCAAAACAACTAATAAAAATAAAAAATAATAAAAATTTAAAATACTGTAATGTCCTTGACTTGCTTGTTAGCTGTTAAGTTGAAGGAAGAGAACGGTTATCATGATGATTCAAGTTCACTGAACAGAGATTTTTTTCTTTCCTGCTCCAGATTCTGCAAAGCACCAAATGTTATACTATTTAAAATCTAATACAAATTTTGTCCATCTCTTTTTGATAAACGCTTTTTCTTATAAAGTTCACTTTGTTCATCAAGAAGGACACAAATTTCAGGGAAAAGTTCATAATAAAATCACTTATTCAATCAGGTAATTTTTCACATTTAAAAATTTTCCTTATTTATCCTGATTTTTAATAAATCAATGCACAAATATTTTTTTCAGGCAGCAGAGTAATAATAAAATCTTCCTAGCCTAAATTTAAAATACTTTACCTTCATTTACATATATTTGCAAAATATTTAATGTTCATTCAGTCTTTTAAAAGTTAGTAGCAGATGTATAATAAATGATACATTTGCAGACAATAGGTAAAAATACATAAATACAACATGCATTAATTGACTTGCACACATTCTTCTTTTTCTTTTAAATGGAAGGTAACTTTCCATAATTATTAATGATTCTTCTCCAAATACACATGGGTACACATCCCATAAAAGCACAGCCATATACATATAATTAAATATAAATTTTTAATGACTCCTGTATATGCTGTTCTTTTCTATATGGTTCCAATTTTGACACTGTCTCCTCATGATTAGTTCATCGGTTAGATAACTCATGTCTGTCTCTATCAATTACCAAGGTTTCATTAAGCTTTATATGAATTTACCAATAGGAAGTCGATTCTTTTTTACTCCATAGCAGAATAAATTAAATTTACTTCTTAATATTATTAATCATTTGAAAATATAATTTACTACTTTCTTGATGAGAAAATAAACTATTAAAAAAAATTATGACTTCAAAATTAGTTGATTTTAATAATTAAGCACTTTGATTCTGATCACTACAAGAGTTGAACATCTATATTTATAAACTTTATTCCTTATCATTTGATTGGCTACTTTAATTCTTCCAGATAAACTCATTTTCATATAAATTAATTTCTAACTTTTTTCTTCTTAAAATAATTTACCTAATTTAACTTTTATATTAAATAAATTTTGTTTAACATTTTAAAATACATTTATTTTACCACTAAAATATTATTTAATCATTTTAATATTAATTTTAAAATATTATTTAAACAATACAATACAATTTTGCTACATTTCTAAAATAAAATTTATAAAATAATCTGCAACATTATTGGAACTAAAATTAATTTAATCTGACTATAATGTGTGCACAAGAATACACGCACATTGCAGATTTAATGACATCATCTTGAATATTTATTATAGAATAATTAAATACTTATTTAAAATAATTAACTGAAAATAAATTAATATAAAACACATTAGAAAAACTTACTAAATGTTACATTTTACAAGTTAAAATTGTTCCTTTAACATTATATTAACTTCAATGAATACTAATTAATTTTATATTTTAAAGAGTAGATTATAGATAGACTGGTTTATTTATAAATTGAACTAACATATCTTTAAAATATTTCAGATAGGCTTTTTAATCAATTATACAGTATGTTAAGCTTGTCTTATGCATACATTTAATAAAGAATGAAACTGATTGATTAGAATTTAATTTTTATTATAAAGCTGAATAAATTAAAACACTTTTAAAAGGACTGTGGCAAATGGCATGATCATAATATATATACAGAACTTTTTGATAAATATATATTTTATATTGTAACCGTTCAGTTCTTATGTCAGAACTTCATATTAAGTTTTGTAATAGTATGTTGAAACGATATATTCCTGATTTCATACATTTCATCTATTTTTCCCCACAGCTCTATTTGTGCTGGATTTAAATCCTCTCTGAGTACATGTATATAAGCATCAATAGTTATATAGTTATCCTCACACACACATATATATATATGGACAAATGTCTAATATCAGTTTGCTTATATATATATATATATTACAGTGTGTATATTTTATTTTAAAATAATTAAGGCTTTACTTCATTAGCATTTGAAATCAATTAATATATATATATTAATTGATTTAAAATAATATTTTTGTATTATATATTTTATTTTGTTAAAAGGGGTTGATTGATTATTTTATATTTGAAATTGCATATATATGTGCGTGGTATACACATGACTGTGATATAAGTTCTAATGATTCTTAATTTTAACCTTAAATAAGTTGTAAACAAAAGCCACAACTAGGCACACCTGTTTAACATGGCTAGCTGAGTTAACTTTCATTGTCGCTAAGTAATAATATTTTTCAAAAATATATAATTTTTATAAACAAAATTTACTAAACTGAAATTATTACAAAATCAGTAGGGATTTAAAATGGTCAAATTTACTTAAAAAGCACCTGTTAAAAATTAACAAGAAGGTTTAAATGAATTAAGTTATAACATTTCAGAAGGTGCTAATTGATTCTCAAAAAGTAAATAGTCTTGATAATAGCAAGGTGTTCCAATCCTTGAATCATATAAATAGGCCATATTTCTTGCTGTAATATTCTATACAATAATTTTAAAAAGCGTCATTGTCACTTCGAACATGTCTGGCTAGAAAGCACCAGGTTTGTTATTTCTCCAAAAGGGCTCCGAAAGGAGATGACTATCTCTGGTCTCCTCCTACATGCCTAGTGGCATGATCATCATCAAAGATGAAGAACCTTCCAGCAGCATATATTAAGAAGACATCTTCATCTAAACTACCTATCCTGAGAAGAGTGCCACTACCATCACTGTCTGATGTAGCTACATTACAAGCTACAAACAAGAAAAGCACTAGAGAAGAGACATCAGGAAGTTCCACAGATCACAGTGATAGATTGAGGGAAGGGCTTCTTAGTTGTGGGATGAGTGACCATTCACCAGGACCACAGCCAGTGGCAGGTAAGACAATGTTTCAGACAGCAGCTTGGGAATTTTGGGGGAAATATTTGGTAAAAAATGTCCTGTGCCAGAGATAGACCACCACACCCAAATGGCAAAATTCATCCAAATCAAACCATTTAAGGGAGACATAGGGAAGAGTCCCAAGGCATACACAGAGAGCCTATAGGAGCTTTTTCACATTTACAAGGATATGCAAAGTCATGGTGGGATGGTCAGATGGAAGGACCACCAACATTTAAGAGCCATTGTGAAGCCCTAGTTAAAAGTTTTTGGAGTACGGAGGCAGAATGGGATTTACCATACAATCCTGCAGAAGCCTTACAGATCTACAGCCAGAAAAAACGGCACCCAATTCTTCATAAGGCAGATCGCTCAGTTTCGATCCCTGATTTTGCCTTCACTGACACTCAGATTATCCTGGCCATCCAACAGAAGATGCCCCTACAAGTACAGAAAATGATAGCAGAAAACCAAATCAAAACCCACCAATGAAATGGCTGAGTTCTTAACCATAGTTGACTACACCAATTTCACAAAAGAACCCCAGAAAAATCCACAAAACTGAGGCACCTAGATGCCAGGCCATGACTGTTTAAAAGACAATCACTGAGGACATATTCACCATGGTACTTGAGCCACCCAAGACTAAAATGCTCTTATAGGAACTGACAGTTGGAAACTTCAGGGGACCCCCAGATTCCACTTAAATGAGATGATTGTAGATCATGGAACTGCCTTTCCCCACCATAATTACATAATAAAGTAACCAATCTAACTCACCATAGGGGCACTAACAGTAGTGACCTATATTCATTAGAATATTAGCATTTTATATATGCTATTTCTTTTAGTATTGTATAGGTTTATATATCATTTATCATAAAGTGTTTTTGAGATTCTTATATTAATCCTGGGGGGGGGGGATTAATGACAGTACAGCAACATCAAAATAGAAGAATAGTCAGGCAAAGTAGAAATGTTTTCTTAATTCACATTAATTAGATTCATGATGGTAAGCAAATTTATGATCCCTAAGTAAAATCTTTTTTTCACTATTTTTTTTTGTACAATTTTGGTGATATGAAATGGTATATTCCTGATCTCATATACATTTCACCTATTTTTCCCACAGCTTCATCAGTGCTGGATTTAAACTGTTTCTGAGTACATGTATATAATTGTGAAGTTATATAGGTATCCTCACAAACATATATGCAGACAAGCGACTGAAATATCAGTTTATACATAGATTACAGCATGTATATTTTATTTTAAAATAATATACTTTGTATTATAGATGTTCTTTTGTTAAAAAGAATTGATTTATTATTATACATTTGAAATTGCGTGTACATGTGCATGGTCTACATATGATTATGATATATATATATTGTTTAAAAGTTCTAATGATTCTTAATTTTAACCTTAAATAAGTTGTAAACAAAAGCCATACTAGGCATACCTATTTTAACATAGCTGGCTGAGATAATTCATATTGTCACTAAGTAATAAATATTTTTTCAAAAATATATAATTTTTATAAACAAAATTTACTGAACTGAAACTATTACAAAGTCAGTAGGGATTTAAAATGGACAAGTTTTGTTAAAAACAGCCTGTTAAAAATTAACACAGTGAGGTTTAAATAAATTAAGTTATAAAATTTCATATGGTGCTAATTGATTATCAAGAAGTAAATATTCTTGTTGTCAGCAAGGTGTTCTAATCCTTGAATCATATAATAGGCCATATTTATTTCTGTAAATATTCTATTCAATAATTTTAAAAAGCATTGCTGCTACAATCCACACCAGTTTTCACACTGACATGTCTGGCTAGGAAGCAACAGGTTTACCGTTTCAAGACGGTGATCTCTGGTCCCCTCCTACATGTCTGGTGGTATCCAGTGAAGAAGGCTACTACACCCACCATCTGACATGGCTATATTACAAGATACAATCAAGAAGAGTGGTAATATTCTTTTCAAAGACTGCAGTTCTCTATAAATTAATTTTTTAAATCTGTAAATTTCAAAAGTAAGCTAGTTAATTTAATATAACGAACGTTCGATCTTATTTCTTAAAACTCTATTAAATTAAATCATTTATAAATTAAAAATAGGTAAAACTTTCTGGAATTCATCTTTATAATGTGAAATAGTTATTCCTTTAATCTATAAATAACTGCAATCACTTATGACTTAAATTTCTTAAAACTGCGGTCATACCTATATTTATTGTTTTAACTATTTTATCTGAGTTTATTATATGTTATAATATGCCAATCTTTTGAAATAACGAATACTAATTATTAATGAACTTTCAAGAGAGATAATTAAATCCTCCATTTTAAGTATTTTAAGAATGCTATTTCCCATATTAAATCGCTGTTTTGAAATCTTACATTAAAAGATAATAACCAATCACTACGTGCTCATTAACTGTTATATTATTGATTATATAAATTGCAATATATTTCTCAAGGGTTTGCTTAGTCAGTTATTATAACTTAGAACTATCTGTTAGTTAGAAATGATGGGCTAGCTATAGATGATATTAAAGTATATTTGTTAACGTTTATTAATGCCAATTAAAGATATGTTCCCTCCTTAATTATGATTATATATATTGTGCCCTTATCTGTAGGTCATAATAAGGTAGAAAGGTCAATTACTAAAAAAAATTTTAAATTTTAAGTTATATTTGTATGGTATATAAATAATAGTAGGATAATTAAATTTTATAGTACAATTTAAAGCTGAAAATACCTGGTATATAAAAATGTAATAGATTATTTAAGAGAAAACAGTTAAATAAAACTTAATAATATTCTTGCTTATGGTTGTGAAAGCTGGCCATATAAAATAATACAGCTATAAATAGTTAAAAGTATATTAATAATTTGAATATAATATTTTAAAACTAATAAATTAAATAAATGCTATATGTAGTGTATAATTATATTTAATAGTCAAATTTAATAGAGTATATTTTAAAAAAGACTTTAAAATGGTGAGAATTATATTTAGTTCAATATTTTTTAATTATTTTCCAAATTATTATAAAATATATCAGTTTTGGTAATTTAGACCGAGACGTAAATAAAAAATCATCTGATAAAATTAGTAAACACGTGACTGTATATTATATACCTTCACACACACGCTTGTTAGAATAATAATAAAGTTTGTGAATTTGAAACTAAATATAATTGCCATCGATCATTAAAGTACAAGTTGAAATATTAAATATTGTTTTAACAATTGTTTTTAAAGTTTAAATGATTTTGGTAAAATTAAAATTGAATTTAAAAATATAGTCTAAATAATATTTTGAGACATTACGTCATCAATTCTTCAATTTTAAAAGTCTAATCTGTTATATAACTAAATGTGTAAATTTGTTCGCGCTAAAAAGTCATTAACCAATCAACGGGGGTAAATTAGCAGACAAAATATAAGAATTATACGAAGCGGGAGAGAGAAGTAATGTGTAAGTGAAAGAGAAAGTAACATATTTTTTTAGCTGGTAACACCGTAGCTGGAAAAGTGATATAAATTTAAAATTTAGTATTTATTTTAAAAGTTTTTTTGTAACATATAATATATTTTGACTGCCTCGACATGAATTGCTAATTTTAAAAGTTATCTTACCAGGGAATTTTATTCGAATTTAACCAAAAACCTACAGTAGAGATGGAAGTACAAGGGAAATTACCTAAAAATATTGCTAAAGAAAAAATATTTGGAAAATGTCTTAAAACAGATTTATTTATGCTCAACCAGAAACGGATTACTGTCACTCAGAGAAATATAATTGGGACGCTACATGAAAACCTCAAAAAGAGAAGTTACTTGCCGTCAGGAAAAAATTATGACGCACAATTTATAAGGCTACTTTGAAGTTATTTTATTCTTCTCTATGGAAAAATTTAATATGCGTTTTTATTACAAAGAAAAATTATGTAAAGTATAATGAAGAAAGAATGTTTGTCTTTTAAAAGAGATATTATAAAAATATAGTACCAGAATTTCAAAGAAAGAAAAAGTTATAGAGTAATATGAAAGAGTTATTGTGTTATATGCCAAAAGGAACCGAAGGAAAAACTTTATCTAATAGGAATCAGAAAAATATTATAAAGTATTCAATGAAGGAAATGCTTGATCTGAAAAATATAAAATTAAATTACTTAATGGAAATGGATCCAGGAAAACAGAAAAATTTACTGAATATTTAAATAAAAGTACCCTAAAGATGCATCGGGAAAAGTCGCGCGGGAAAAGACTAGCAGACAATATTAGAGGAGATATCAAGAATTAATAATTGTATACAATATTGTGAAAACCAAGGATTGTTGTCTATGAAGATTTATCAAACAGAGTAGTAATTGTTTTATTTTAAAGTAGAACATTAAGTGACTGAAGAAGAAATAAAATATTTTTTTTTTTAGCTTTAATATGAACGGTTCAAGAAAGTTTGATGAAGAAGCATCGTAAATATAATTTAAATATTTTTTACTAATTTATTTTAAATATAAAATGCTATGTGAGATTAGGGAAAACATATAAACATAATTTTAGTAATATTGAAAAATTAAATATAATAGCTTAATAGAATGATAGAAATATTGTTTTAAAATAAAGAGTATGTATGGAAATCATATATCTACAAGAATTAATGGGATGGTGAAGACTACAGAACGCGATCGAGAAGATAAAGATCGTTTTGGTAATTTTGATACTTATTTATAATGCATAGTGTATATTTTTTTTTAGATCATATATTGATTAAGAATGATGTGTGAAAGTTTAAATTATAAGTACACATTTTATACAACATTTAAAACATATTATGAGATAGGAGTAATTTTAAATATGCATGCAATAAGTTATTTAAAGTATAATTAATAATATAAGTTATCAGAACAATTGTGTGATTCTTTTGAACTTTCATGTAATAAAGTATTCAGATATTTTAAAATAGTTTGTATATGATAAATATACGAGAAAAGTAGTAAAAGATTTTCTTAAAGAACAGCGGGATAGTTTTTGAAATAAAATGAATTTTATTATTGTTAGAAATGCAGATAGGAATTTGTCGATGTACTGTATAGAAAAATCATGAGAAATAAGATCGGATAGTGACTTGGTAGTACTGGAGGAGAGGAAACCAAGATGATGTTTTGTTAAGAAATAGGAAAAATAAAGTATTTGGATCATAGTTAGTTTGTGTGATTTCAGTATAGCTAACTAAGCCCTATGACTGAACACATATATTTTGGACAGTGTTTTTGCGTATTTTTAAACTTTTTGATGTTATATAAAGCTGAAGAAATAGCTTTAGCATCACTCCTATAATAGAGGTTGATAGACAGATAAAGGTCACTCCTCTATAGTGTCTTTAAATTCACTGTGCCATTATTGTCAAGGTTTATGACGGATAATATTCTAGTTATATTTTTGATCCTGTGCATCTATTTTCGCTATCCTTGTTTTCGTGAATCTGCATCGTCAGAAAGACATTTTCAAAGAAATAATGAATAAAATAGAATTGAAGATGTTATCATTTATGTAAGAATAATTTATTTGCTGGAATGTTTAGAATTGTGTAATTTTAAAAGTGAAAGTACAAAATATCATAAAGAGAGAAAGAATCATATAATACAGTTTATAAATTAATTCGGAAATGAATATAAGATTTTTAAAGAGAAATCTAAACAAAGTTTTTATTTTAAAAGTGATAATGAAATTTTAATTTTTTTAAATAATATTTAGAAAATAAATATTGCATATTTATTAAGAAAATAATTCAATAATGTATAATAAACATATACGTGTACATGGTATGTTAATGATGGTAATTATATCATCCGAAATAAGGCTTTAATAAGTATATTAGGACTAATAAACATCGGATAATGAACTATAAAACTTAATACCAAATGTAGAAGAATGTCTTTGAATTTATAGGATTCCATACTACTAATATAAAACTAGAATTTTATTATTTTTGTAGAATGTTTACTACGAATGTAATTTGTAAAATTAAAAATATAATTTTTAATAATAGTAGGGATACAAAGTGTTAATGATAATCCGATAAGAAATTCATTCTGTAACAAGTGAAACATAATAAGAAATCCAATAATAATAATACTGTATTTTCTTAAGCATTAAAAAAGATAAGAGTTAACTAGAAAAATAAATAGAAGTTTGATTTTCATTTTATAAACTAGTAAAATAATTTTGTGATAAGAGAGTAAGGATATCCAGTGTACATAATGTAAATATTGTTATTTATTGATGTTATTAATAAACTTTGTTGTAAATTTATTTTAAAGCTTTGTGTCTTCGTTGTTATTTCTCCACATGGATGCATGATATCACAATACACTTATAATTGAAACAGACATATAGTTTTTGCACAAAAAGGTAAACATAAAAGTGTTATAATAATTTTTGAGAATTTATTGGTATATTAAAAATTTAAAAGATCATAATTATATCATTTATTGGTCATAAGTCGGTTGCCACAATATTACATTAAATTATATGCTAATGTTGCCACACGTATTCTGTAGTCAGATTATTTAAATACTGCCACGTACGTAATTATTTATTTCATTTAGGAAGTAATAAGATTATATTATACCATTGTTGTTATTATTATTATTTATTATTGTTAGTTACTGCGTAGTGAATTATGACATAAAATTCCCTTTTCATAGTTTACTACCGTAATTTTAAATCAGTTAGAGTACAATTTATGAACCTGAGATTTATGTCATTTTATTTATTTTATTCATTTTTAATTAATTGAGCTAGATTTTTATTAGAAAGAATATTAAGACATGATTATTATTTTAATCGTAGTGAAAGAGCTTAGAAAGTCGTAAGAATACTATGAGTTAGTTATTTAATATAGTAAAAAAGGGGAATAGTGTTCTTATGCCATTGAGATAGTATCATGTGGATAATATCTCAATGTAGTCTATCTCGTTCCCCGTGTCGTCACTCCATGTCTCATGAAAATAGTAAATATTTGTTAATTCATTTTAAAAAATATAACCGTATTTGTATTTTAAAGATTAGAGCTAGTAATCATTTTAATTAATGATGAATATTTCATTTATTTATTTGTTAGACTGAGCTAGAACCCGTAAATTTTAAACACTATATATAGAATTTTGGAGAGGACGATCGAGAGCACTGGGGGGGGGGGAAGAGGTTAGAATATATATATATATGCAGATTCAATAGTTTAACTTAGGTTATAATTAAATTGCAGCTCTTTTAATTATAAAGCTAGATTAAGAACTGGATTGTGTTAGTTTGGCAGATAGAAGCTATCTGTTTTTAGGTGCAATTAATTAATTATAAACATATATCTTGGTATTTTGCTTGTGCATTGCGAGTGTGTCTTTACGAAGTACACATTTATAAGTTTATGTTTTGCTGCACCTTTTAAAATGGGCTCACAGTGACCAGCTACCCCATGTCTTAGTTCGATATGGCTATCTTTATTAGAACTGGAACACGAGAGTCCAGACCATGTTTATAAAGCTGATCCGAGTTCCTTAACTTATCTGTCCATATGTCAATTGTAGCAAACTGTCCAGGTCTTAGGGGACTGAGAATTTGATGATAAAGCTCTTGAATAATTACTCACTTGGACCACAAACATATTCCTTATTATTTTATTTAGCACCATAGTATATATATATATATATATTGTAACGGGAGAAAGATCTTTGAGATTCGCACATACTGACCCCGGGAGCGCCACTAGTCCGAAAATAAGAACTAGACATTTATTTTAGGGTGGACAGGATATGCGAATCAAAAGGGCACCGAACTACACTCAGGGAGAAACAAGATATCTTAAATATTATTTAGACAGTTGAGAAATCAAAGCACAAAGACAAACGTCAGCCAAATTAAGTTTAAACAATTTATTAATTTTATTAAAAGTTGTGCAATAGAGTGAAGACATCTAGCCACGAATACAAAAATGGCTTATAGTAACATACGTGTATTTACCAGAGAATGCACAAGAGTACGACAAACATGAAGACATTAAACATTTTGGCAATAAAATTCTCTCACTTAAAATATAAGAAATGGTTAGGAAAAACAAACAACAACTCTAGCTTCCTGAATCAGGGATAATAAAACAGTTACTGTCCTGCCGGAAATCAACGATACCAGCGCGGACGTCCGAGCAGTAATATTCTAATTACTGTTGTTAAAACGCCGCAGGACTGCTGCGCATAATACTACATTCAAGGTAAACATGGTTGATCTCACCTACAACAACAGATATTTGATTACGATCTTATGTAATCCAGAAAGAAATAGACTATTTTCAGACAACCCGAAGAAATAACTTGACAAATAGCCAGCAAAAAGATTAAAGATTCTTTATTTTACAACTAAGGCAGGTGAATAAATAAAGACTACGAAAAATGCCAGTGCATTTTGTAATAGATATCAAAATAATCAGGTATATATTAAACGTATAAAATACAATCTCCTAATGCACCCTCTGATAAACGAAAATTGCAAACAAACTTGTAATCTTAAAACTAAGATTCCAAGACACACTTTAAATACTAGAAAAGATAAATACTGATAATAAATAATTAATACAACCTTATAACATACTTATCATTAGATTGAGCGGAGATTTAATTAAACGCAATTTATTTACCCTGGCTAGAATAGGAAAAAGTTTAGCTTACGGTAAGGCAGAGTTCTAGTGACGAGTGCGCACTTTTGATAATAGTTCATCTTTCAGGTCCTTTGACAGCTGCAAGGTAGAGACAGTGTTTATTTTAGAGGTTCTTGGCATGACTAAAGGAGAGCTGGTAGGTGTGGGTCTGTCCTTTGTTTAAATTAGCCAGACATTCTAATGATGGCAAAACTCACAGCGGTGGATTTTGACATCTTGCACAGCAACGAAGTTTGTCAATAATTATTTAAGTTTTTAGTAGGAATTAAACATCCGAACAGCTACTCACAATGGTATCTCTTTGCAGGCCATAATCCAAGTGTGTATCTAATAATGAATCTCTTCTCTCCTAAAATTGGCGGGCTATCATTGCCTCGCTACATTTCCCGTGCAAAACTTTCATTAGTGTACATTCTATATTCCAGGCAGGGCAAATATTAATTTCCCGCTCAATCTCATTTAAGACTTCCAACCAGGTATAATTGAAACAAAAACGACAAATACAAAACCAAATCTCTGCTTTTTAGAATTAACTTTAAAAATAATTACAATAAAAGCAACAGGAATATATAATTAGCAAGCTTGCCTGTTTTTAATCAAATTGATTAAAACAGACAGTGAAAGTAAACTATTTTACAATCAATTTTATAAACATTAAATAATCTATTTTAAAATATAAATGTGTATGTGTTTTAAATAATAATAAAAAAAATTGAGCCTTAGACATTTAATGAAAATGAAGTTGTTTTCTCTTTTTAATTTTAGTAATAAAACCATTGAATCGGAAATCAATCCGGCTCAATATATATATATGCGACTCTAAAAGTAACCAGTGCTTTACTTCTTATTAATTAACTATTCAGCATTAGACTGAAGCTCAAATCTTGGTTACCAGGGTGCATCAGCATTATTTTGAGCTTATTTATTCGCTCACCCTGTTAATAAATGTAACAGCCATCTTACAGATGTATGTAGTCATCATCTCAGCTGGCTATTATCTTGTAACATTAGCAAAGCATACACAATAGGATGGGCATATTAAATTATTATAGGCATGATTTATTAACCACACATACACCTATTTTAATATGTTAAGATGAGTCTGCTGTATTGATATTAGTCTCATCCAGTATGTACATGCCTGTGTACATTGATCACCCATACTTTACACTATATAATCCTTGACATTTTTTACTTCATTTTGTTATTATTTTAATATCCCCGTTTAAATTTTAAAAGTTGTTTCATATCTTTCTTGCTTATAGTCCTATTTCAATCAAATCCATATTATCTTATTCCAATTCCTTAATGATTTTATAATGTTGAATATGCCATGTTTTAATTAAGTTAATTAGTGTATTATGCATTTAACTCTTAAGCTAGCATTAGATTGTTAATTTCCCTAGAGTCTCATGTTTCTCCCTGTTTGAAACCGGCTAGCAGATTGAATTAAGACCCAGGTATAACTTCAGAAATGTCATTCATAAGATATTAAATCAGGAAGTACTAGTAAATAAGTTGGTCAGATTTGATTAGCTTTGGTGTTCTTTGCCTGGATTCTGGATTTTGTTACATGAGTGTACAAATATGACTGTTACAAAAGTTTTTTTTTTAAAAAAAGTTTATATTTCATACAATAAAATTTATAATAATGGTGATTATAGGACATCTATGATTTATTTAATCATATTATTGTTGCTACTATAAGTTTATTATTAATTTAAAACAGCATTCAGGCGCCATATTGAATTTTTTAAAAAACTGACATGAGACACAAATTTTCACAATAACTTCAGTTTTAATAAGTTAGAACAAAAAAATTGACATTAATAGAAATGAAAAAAAAACAAAGGAAAACAATAAGTCTAAGACAAATAGTGATAATCATTTAAAAATTAAGGAAAAAAAGAAATTTCATCATCTGATATAATTATTACTTTATTGTTTGTTCATAATTTCTAATTTATCACTAAGTTTAAAGTACATCTTCATTGATAATTTCTTTGTACTCATCACAAAATTATCTTTCAAACCATATACAATATTTCTTACCTGAGATAATCCATAGCTTCAGAATCTCCAAAACAAGTCACATATGAATTCTTCATTTTTATCTTGTACCCCAAAAGTTACCAAATTTCAAAGGCTTCTATAAGAAAAAGATTAATCCTAATAAAAGATATAAAACAAATCATTTCCAGAAGATGGATATGCATTTATCATCATAGCAATTGACTTCTTGTCTATCTAAAACTAGAAATTGTAGGCTACTGTCTGTATCATTGATAAAACGAGTTTCATCCCTTCATTTCATATTTTTTTGAGTACATCAGTGATGTTTATATTCTTTACACATACCTGTGATGATATCTTGTTATATTTATTGTCCCACAAAGATATAATTTATTTGCATAAAGCTCATTTGCTAGCTATAGACTTGAAAATACTGTGATGCAAGATGTGGCAAAACTACTGACTCCACAGCATGAGTATCAAGGCATAGGCAAGAATCAGAATGAGTCTTTGTCTGCATACAATTCCATGTGGTATATGCACAACCATTGTGACTACTACTACACAAGCATCATTTGAAATCTCTTTTATTGCTTTTAAGTGTTTATATTTTCACATGGTTACTATGCCCAGTAAATTTTGTGAATGCTTTATCAACTGCAACCTTTCTGTATATTTGATTGTTTTTAAAATTTACATTGCATTGCTCTATATATTTAAATCATTACTTGTTATACAACCTTTCTGTACATTTGATTATCAGATTTTAAAATTTACATTGCACTGCTCTATATATGTAAATCATTACTTGTTACACAATACACAAAAGTAAACACAAACACACCATATAAATATAATAAATTATTAATATCAAAGACACAAAATTACTGTACATATGAATAATAATTTATATACCGTATAATAACAAGCATAAATGATTTTAATATTATATTATTTATAATTTATATATTACACACACACACTAATACAAATGCAAATTAATAAATTATACAAATAAGTTATATTAATAAAAATATTATTAAAAAATATATGATTACATTCACATCCCATTATAGACCTTGGATGCAAATGACCTGCATATTTTAAACCATTTTCACTATATAATCAGGCGGTTTACAATTTTCTACCTTTATCACTTCGTATAAATTAAAAAAATTGACCAAAATAGAAAAAAATTAAATCCGCCTGTTTAAAAAAAAAAATTAATAAAAAATTCAAATTTCTTCTGATTTCAATCGAAAAGATGGCATTTAAGAGATATTTTGCAATGGATCGAATGCCAGTATTTCTGTTGACATCATGCTTATAGTTTTTACGTATTTTTTTTTAAAAAAATGAAACTTCAACCAATCAGCTATGATGCATGACTGATACACTGTTCTGAGCCATATCATTAAAGCACAACTTAGTAGAAGAATTAAAATATTTTTTAACTTAATTATTGTATCTTTTTATTAGTTTAAAATATTTAAGCTAGTTTATTTAAAAGTACAGTTTATAAATATTACATTTAGTAGTATTATAATTTAATTTTATGCTAGAAAATTTTAAAGTTTAACCAATAAATTTTACATTAACAGTTATCTTATTTCTGTGTGAGTGTGCATGCCAGTAATTATTTAAAAGTAATTTCTGGTTATAACATTAATGTTCAACATTAATTTAAATAGCTAATATTTTAAATATACCTCTTTTCATAGAATATATATATATATATAGCATAAATAATATTCTGAGATCTAAAAGAATAGTTAAATAAATATTCTTATTATTTTATTGAGATAGTACTTTTTATTTTATCGAATAATGCAAAATTTTAATGTAATAATAACTTAATATGTAATTATTGTAAACAATTTAAATTAATTAAGGTTATTTTTAGAATGTGCATAACTAGAATATTTAACCTTTCTTAAAACTAAGTGGCATAAATTAATTACAAAATTGTCAACCATCTAATGAATTTCTATCACATAATCTACTCTATATAAGACTTGTCTGATACACACACATCTCATGATCAATTACCATTATCATCATTGTTCTTCAGTGCATTCAAGTATTAATTATTTCTTAGTTTAAAATAAATAATTATGCATTGCTAAAATAACCATCTATTCAGATTTTATAAATTGTCAATCATCCAATCAATTTCTATCACATAATCTACTCTATATAAGACTTGTCTGATACACACACAGCTCATAATCAATTATCTTCATCATTTATTATCATCATTGTTCTTCAGTGCATTCAAATATTAATTATTTCTTAGTTCAAAGTAAATAATTATGCATTGCTAAAATAATCATCTATTCAGATTTTATAATTAAAATCTTCACTCTTCAAACTACTCCAAGTTTACACTATGGGAAATAATTCTAAACAATGCACATACATTTCAAGAAGTGACCTGTTGTCTTAAAAATTCTATGACAATGGTAGATTTGTACCGAAGGTATTATTATTGCATTGTAAGAACTGTCATTAATTTCAATTTATTTATATTATCATATTCATCCTTTATTTTAAAAAAGGTTAATTCATGCGATATTTGATAAATTTTACCAGTGCTTATTTTAAATTGTAACAAACTATAGAAAGCAATCATTGTTTTCTCACAAGCATTTTAATCAGTGATGTTCAGTCTGCAAGGATACTTTTGCCCAAGCCACAAGATAGAGACTTTAAGGAAATAAGAGCAGCCATCTTATTTCCAAACTCAAATGTAATTATATAAGTCAATCTTAAGTATTTAGAAGTGAAAGCATGAATTTATAATTCATTCACATTAAAAACATTTACCCCCAAATATTACATAATTTAACATCACTAAATAGTGATTCAAAGTAAATTTAAAATTTGAAAAGTGCTAATAAGAATATTAAAAAAGAAAAGAAATGGATTTAAAGTGAATGATTTATAAATTCAAGCTCTCACTTCTAGTTACTTAAAATTGACTCATATAATTACATTTGAGTTTGAAAATAAGATGACTGTTCTTCTTTCATTAAAGTCTCTATCTTGTGGCTGGGGTGAGAGTATCTTTGCAAATTAAACATCATTGTCTAATGCCACTTGTGAGAAAAGAATAATTATTTTCTACAGTTTGTTACAAAGATAATTCATATATTAAATACCAGAATAATTTTGAAAAGAATTTGTATGCTATTTGTACAAGGACTCTCAATGCAACATTTTGTTTAGAATATTGATATCATTTTCAATTTATTAAATTTGAATTGTTGTTAGCTAAAATGGTAGAATCTTGTGAATGATTAAAGAATTAAGAAATATTAATTATCAACATATAAATGATTATTTAAATAATTAGTTAATTAATAAGAGTACCAAACATTGCATACAGTAGTGCCACTAAGTACAAACCTTCATAATCAATGGATTACTCTTATAATAGCATGTGTAAGCATATGAAATAGTGATGGTTATTTGATTACATTTTTTATGAATGCTCATTTTAAAATTATTATCACATTAGCATTATTTTCAAAAGAATGAAATGTTTGTTTTTTCATTTATAAAATTGAATAAATGCTATATTTTAAAATATATATTACTTGCTACAAAAATGTTTTATAAAGGAAGTAGACATTATTAAAAGCTTATTTTTAATGATTTTATTTATGCAATATTGTAACTATCTTTCTTGTTGAATTGCCAAATCCATATAATATTAAAATCATCTTTATTTATTATTTTTTAATGATATCTGCATATTGGATGCGGATATGAAATATGTTTTTCATAGGATTAGAAATTAAAGTTATTATGGTCCAGTAAACTTTATTGTGCCATTGAATATTTTGTTTGTCCTAGAGAATAAAATACAATATTGAACTGCAGTTAATACTTATTTAGATTTTTTTTTTTTTAGCAATATAAACTTTATTATTGTTGAATGTGCTTACCAGTTGTTTAAAAGAATATTTATTATTAATACAGCATAAGTATTATCTTTGATTAACTCCAGAAAACCTGCTATGGGTTTTACAATGTGTATATTACTTACAAAAGACGACCTGTGTTTTTCTTAAAAACTTATTATAATTCCTCAACATTACATTGTTTGCTTCAAGTTATTATATTTAAAATATATTTGCTCTTTGAGAATATTGATTTTATAGCTCCTTACCATGTTCTATTTAAAATATGTGCTCTTCAATTATATTTGTCAGGAAGATACAAATTGTATCTTACAGAAGGACATATTAATATCATCTATTTAGTATGTTATTAAAATTTACAATGCTTATTATATTTTTGTTCAACATATTTAAAATATATGCAATATTTATGCTACTCAACTTATTAATTATTTAATCTACATCATTTATTTAGAATGACAAGTTTGTTTGTATCAGTAATTAAATTTCTGCTTACTATATATTTTAATTGTTGTTTATTGATTTAATCTTCAATGTTGTCCGAAGATCTTATAAACTCTTCAGAGTGTCCAAGGACTTTTATTTGACTATCCTGTATTAATGATATGGAAAAATCAAGACTTAAGGTCTGCTTATTTTATTTGGTAAATGGAAATAAAATATTTAGTTTTAATATTTATTTTTACATACATTATATTCATTTTATTTTCTCTGTATTATTTTATGTATAGGTTTGACATGCATTTTCATGTTAAGTTCTCAGAATATTACCAGAGTAACAAAATTTTAAAGTGTATTATACTTGTCCACTTTTGGATTTATTTAGAATATGAATAAATGTTTGGAATTGTTCATGAAGTTGATGTATATTTTTATTATTGAATTGTTTTGCTACAAATATTATATGTATAGCTATATTATCCATATTTTATTGGTTTTACATATCACTTATTTGTCATTATTATAGGAGACAAAAGTGTTATCCATATTTTATATATTGTTTTATTATTCCAGTGATTTTTATTACATCTTTGTGATGTTAATCATGTAATGCTTATATTTAGGCAATCTTCTTTTTGATGGTTTATTTTCATATTTTTATAACTAAAGACAAGGTTGTAGCTCTTTATTGCCCTCGTGTGTAGGTGCTTATCTAAGTTTATGCCATTATTTCAGTTGGCCTTTACTTTTCAATCCCTTAATGTTTATCTAGGTGATATATTTATTTAAAGTCATATGTAATCCTCAACCATGTCTTGGCTTTTTGATATATTTTGAAGGTGATGCATAATGCCAACCGTGCCTTTATTTGCGCTCTTGATAAATCAGAGTGGTTTTGATGTGTAGATCTTGTTGATATGTCTAGCTTGCATATCCAAATCTTTTAAAACCAGATAAAATACGTTTGTTATTAAATTTATAATTGCTCACGTAAGTATAATATATATATATTTTCCTCCAAATTCATCACTACTAAAGGATAGTAAGATTTTATTTTATTTAGAGTTAATAGAAAGTGAGCTTATTAAAAGTGAGAACTTTATTAAATCTGTAAGAAATCACATTAAGATTTCTGATTTACTGATTATTTTTATTAGTATTTTTAAATGGTAACCTATACTTTTATTTTTCACCTGGGGAATTTTGTAATTTATAAAGTTTATTAAATAACTTAATGCTTGCTTTTCCATGATCATAAATGTCAATAAATATTATTTTAATTAGTAACTTATGATTCATTATCTTTATCACCATCACCTGCATTCACAACAATGTAACCATATTACACATATTTACTTTATGCATTGACAGTACAAGAAAATATAATATAAAAGTCACTTTATAAAATTATATTGTTGATGTTAAGATAACATCCATAGAGAAAATTATTTTATTTATTTTAAAATTAAAATGATAAGATCATTTTATTCATCAATTATAAGATCTCTTTACTTTATTCATCTTGAGTTAAGATCATAAGTTTAGTTTATTTTTATTTTAGTATCACATTAGGAGAAAATCTGTTAGTGTGATATTTGGGTAGCAAGAAAATCCCTTTCTAATTCATAATATCATGAATGCTATTCTAGTAGGTTATAATTATTTTTTTATATTTAAATACAAGTATATTATATATACTTTTAATCTAGATTTAATTAGAGAGGATTTAAACTCAGACTTCCAAGCTTCCTTTAATAATCTATTCCATCTTATATAACCGATACTCATGACTACATACATGCAAAAAAGATAAATCATCTGCAATATACATATTTTGTGCTGAACCAGTTTGCATGTAGACATGTGTATTGGTTGTATAAGATGGAGTTGATGACTAAACGAAGCTTGAAAGTCTGGATTTGAATCCCTTCCAATTATTTTTTAATATGAGTTTTCATTTTTAATTTTTAAAATTTTACAATTATTAAATTGACTAAGATATCATCTTAAAGCTAAGATCATATCTTATTGTTATTACTCATTTCATTTCAAAAAATTAAATTTATTCATGAAAAAATACAATAATACAGGGAATACAATAAAATTTGAATACAGTTAGGAATTTGCATTTGATGTTCCATCGTTTTACAATAAACACTAATAACAATTCTGTAGAATGTACAAAGAGGGCTATACAAACAAATTTTTATGCAACCAGCCTAATGATTGAGGTGTACATCAAGCAAGTTACAAAAACCGCAATATTTGGCTATAATGAGTTAAAAGAAAAATTGGGTATAAATATAAAATACAATAAGGAACTTGCATATGGCATTCCATTGTTTAGAAGGATAGTTTAAAAGAAATACAGAAAAATGTATAATTGGAATTATACAATCAAGGTTCACACTTTTGTGGGCATTTCAAACAGCTAGCCCAATGATTAGGTACTACATCAAATGAGTTACAAAGTTAATTAATTGGTTTCAGTAGTTAAAGAAATTGAGTATCAATATGAATCACAGTCAGGAACATACATTTGCCATTCCATTGTTTGGCAGGATACATTAAGTGAGTTTTACAAATATGTACATAGGGAGTAATACCCTAAATAATAAAAAAAGGCAAGTCACATACTTGTGTAGCAGGGTTGCATACCAACATTCAATAAAGCCTCAACAGTGGCTAAACAATCAGCCAAATAATATGGAAAATTTATATGATAGAACACAGTAATTGCATAGATCAGTTTAGGCAGGAATGTTCAGTTGGTAATAGTTCACTATATTTTCAGCTGTCCCCAAGTTTGGTCAGCCAGTGAAGGCAGACAAGTCCTCTTATCAGATCTGTTTGCCTTACGAATCAATTTCACAAAGAGATCTTCAGTCAGAAGACCAGATCCTTTCTCGAATACCACTTTATACCTGATGGTCCATATTCCAAAATTTATAAAGGTTGCCAGATGGATAGAGGTGAATATACCCTTCTCAAAGGCAGGCCAGATCATCATACAGGCCGGGTTGGGCCAATAATTTTCATTAACGCATAGTTTCGTGGTTTCGACCAGGAATCACATTGAAATAGAATGTGGTCAACTGTCTCTTTCTGTTTGCCACACAATGGCACAAGGGTTCAATGTTGTAGCTCAGTGATATCATAGGACCCCAAGGTTAAATTTGATCAGGAAATCCATGTATTTGGGCTCAAGCCTGAGGAACTTGGTTCATTTGATGAATCTGGGGTTATTACTTGTCACTAAGATTACATTCTTGGTTGATTTTAAAAAATAAAAAACGAAAATAATATTACTGAAGAATTCATTATTGAAAGAAGACTGAGATTTGAATACCATAAATATTTTTAAAAAGAATTATATTGCACAGAAAACCTGAGTTATTTTAAGAAAGAATTACTATACCTGAGATCTGATTATTTGGAAAAATCATTGTGATTATAAGATTTAATTTTATTTTAGAAGATGTATTAGATGAAGAGTATTGAAAGTAACATAACCTTTTGTGTAATGTGCTGCATAAGATTTTTAAGAGTTGATGTTTTAAAGAGAGAATATCAGAACACTCTCCTTCTGATGACTTGTTTATTGGAGCAGAGTATTAGAACTATACTTCTGACTTGAAGTTTACATTTGTCTTGATACACTTATCATTAAAGCAGCATATTAAAGCTAGCCTAGGTTTTTCAGCATTTGATTAGTTAAATATTATAACCTTGAGCTTATTATATTGTTATGTTTAGCATGAGGTTTAGCAAGCCTTGTTATTATTAGCTTAACCCTTATATTTGGGCTATCCATTATTGATTATTGGATCATCTTATCATCAGTTACTATACATGTAATTAGGATTTATATTATATTATGATCAAAGTAAAAAAAAAATAAATTATATACTTTAGATAGTTCTGATAACACTTCTTTTCTTCTGATATATAAAAATATTACAGCTTGGATACATATATTTTACATACCTTTTCAGTATTATATATATAAATTATATAAATTTACATAATTAAGATTTCTAATTTATACAATGAAAAATTTTAATTTTTTTTAATAAATATTAGATTTAACATATAGTACTTTTTTTATATTAGATAAAACTGACATTTAACACTGATGAAGCAAGCCTGCATGAGTGATGAAATTTCAAGTTTGCATACAGAAAATAGTGATAATGAGAAACAATGAATGTAATATATTCTGTTAGTTCTTGTCATCCAATAGATAAGCAAAATATTCTACCATCATCCCCACTATTTCCGTAATTAGATATCATCGTCAATATGGACAGATGCTAAAATATTAAAATACTTGATTTGATTTTTGATGACCAATTACTACAAAAGATTGTTGTGAAAGCAAATAATTATGCAGAACAGTTTCTACAATATGAATAAGTAAAAGTATTAGATATTATGGATGGAAACTCATCTATCTTTATAAATAAGTGGAAGCTGTTTTTCAAGTTAATGATGTTGCAGAGCATCACTAAATGTCATACTGAATTAGTAAAAAAAAAATCTCCCATACTTTCTGTAACTGATATATATTTTGCTCATGAATTTTTTTCCATTTTTCTGCAAGTAAAAATTTCTATGAAAATGACCAGCTATATCTGAAGCTCTATAAGTTTTATAAAATTATTGAATATTAAAAAAAAAAATTGTGGATAAAAGTCTGATGCTCTCCAAAAGCCCATTCTGAAAAAATAAGCAATTTTTTTAATCATCTCATATTAAAATAATTAAATATCCCCCCCAGCTAATTCTTTTAAACTTATTCCCAAGTAACTGGTAATAAATTTTGGCAATATTTTCCAGAATTTTCATGCTTATAAATAAAAATGCCTTCTATTAAAATTTAAGCACTATATTTGTTATGTGATATTTTCAATTACCTTTTAACAATTTAAAAATATTTTCTTTTTTGTTTATCATCTTGTGACCAATATTTCAAATTTGTTTTAGAATCTATTAATGTGAATAAACTTATATTAAATTTTTATTTGCAGTGTATCTCTAATTTTACAATATTAATATTTTAAGCAATTTTCACAAAACGTTTTAGTATTGATTGAAAACCATTTTATAGAACAACCAATAATTGAACAAAGAGAAAATTTTCTTCAGAAAAAAATACACTTTTGCAGCATCAGTTATTTTTCTACACCAATGTTGACAGAAAAATAGTGCATTTTTACTTGAGTTAAATTGTTAATATTAAAAAAAAAACAACTAGCTTTTCTTGTAATATATTTGATAATTAGGAACAATTCTGCTTTCTGAAAATTTATGTGATGTCAGCAAGGAAATACTTTCTGTCAATATTATTATTATTATTGTTTTACCTGAAGAGTGAATTTTTACTATTTTATTTTTAGAATTTATAAGTGTAACAAAATTGATCTATGACAAAGCTATGGTAAAAAATAAGTTTATGCTTTTAGTAAATTTATTTAAAATGTGAACATTTGATGAAAAATAAGTTTTTTTTTTGACAAACATAAATGAAAAGAAACATGCACATACACACAAATCTAAAAAAAAAAACTCTATGAAGTTCCAAAAACTAGCATTAAGAAATAAACAAAGCCAATTGTAGATTAATTGCAAATGGCTTTGTAATAATTTATGTGTTGATTATTACAAGGAAAACATTTGAAGATTTAATCAAAAATCCGGAATATTTGCATTTACATTAAGGACCATAACAACAACAACAACAACAACAACAAAAAATAGAAAATATTTTACTATTTCTAAAAGTTTATTCTGTACTATCCACAATTTTCCTATAACAAAATCCTTTCTGGGAAATACTTTTGATAGGAAAATAATTGAAATATTCTAGAAAGCAGGGATTATATTATAAACAATAATTTTATATTCAAAAATAAAAATAATTTTTTTTTTGTTTTATAAATGACATCAACTATAACTTTAATAATTATCTGTTCTTACTTCATAAATAAATAATACTTTTGTTTAACAGACTTAATATGTTTTATTTTAGCAAAAATATTTCTTAAAAAAAGTTGATGGCTCAACATTAGCTTATTAATTGGGTTCATCTAATTCCATTAATATAAAAATGTAATCATAAAATAAGATGGAGGAAATATAAAAAGCATAATTAAAAACAATGATTAGAAAATAACTGGAATTTAAAATAGTTTTAAATCATGAATCTACAATAAATGAAGTTCGATATTTTAATTTTCAAACTAGTTAGCAGATTCCTATACCAATTAAATGTACAAATTTTAAATCATACTTTTAAATCCAAATATTTTTTACAATAATATTTAAAAATAATTTTATGAATCACATTTAAAATTTTTAAAAAGAAATAATTAAATAAAATACTCAAAATAAATTCATATATTTTACTCAATCTTATTTATCATTATATAAAATTACTCAACATTTTTTAAGCTTATATCAAAACTTTCTTGGAAAATTCTGCATTATCTCAGAAAAATATTTGCTAGCATTTGAATGAATCTTTAATTGTATTGCAATCTTGTGGTAAATATTTTCAAATGAAAGATAAAGATTATATATGCTAATTTTCATTTTCATTAGTACATGGCAGCAGCTATCAGCAAAATATAAAGATTAAAATGCAGATTAAATTGCAGAATTCAGTTTTCACAAAATGATAGAATTGATATCATTTTATTTGTTAAGCAGAAATCATTGTAAAGGTGTTTTCTTAAAGATTATGTTCAATCAATTTGAAGAAATTTTTTAGAAGGGTTTATATGTACATCATGGGGTGTGTGTGTGTGAAGACAAAAATGTGTATTCTAGCTTTTACAATTTTTTCATTCTTTATTTAAAACACATTTGTTTTCCAAAAACAGTATTCAAATTGAAGGCTACATATTTTAAAAGTTACATTTTACTTAATTAGCCTCAATTTAATTATGATTCTTAGCCATAGAAGTATTAATGCTCAAATTCTTGTATAAAACTTATACATTCACACATAAAAATGTAGTGAGAGAAATGCATACTATACATAGTTACATGCTAAGAAAAATATAGGTTAAGACACATTATAATAGTTATATTAAATATATTTCCCTCAGTAAAAATCAATCTAAGAATTATCCAGAACATCAAAAATACATTACTTGCAATTTCTGAGCTACTTAGCTCATTTATGAATATTAGTAATTGTAAAATTTAAAAAAATTCAGACTAAAAAAAAAAAAAATTAATGCCTTCCCATCACCCATAAAAGTAAAACACTCCCTCCAATCAGTGTTGAAGACATGCCATATTGCCACTACATTTTTATTTCATTCTTCCAGACTCTTACATCAACACTTGACCAATCTATAGTAAAATGGGATTTTACTCTTTAGCTAAGAATAAGTAAATGTCAATTTACTTGATACTTAGAGCTTTCTAAGTCTGATTGTGATCTGAAAAAAATTTAAAACTCATATAACTCAGATTTGAATACCAGATTATATCATAACAGGTGGCCAAAATAATCTTCAAATTTATCATAGTACACTTTCTCCATATAGTCTTTCATTCAACAAGTAGATATCTAAATGTCTTTTAAATAATTCTAATATTTTTTTCTTATTAGTAATAGTGATTCTAAAAGTTCTTTTCTATACAGTTCTTTTTTTTTTATTTGAAAACCCCCCCCACCTAATTTAGAGTTTTATTAATCCTAGTATTTTGTGACACAGTGGTTAAATATGAAAATAACTATCATCTTCTATACTTAATAAACTTCTACATTATCCTCATTAAATGCATAATCTCAAAGTTAGGAATCAAAATAATAATTTAATTAAGTTTAATTCTTCTAAAATTCTATTTCATAAAAAAACTTAACCAAAATATTTCAAACATGTTAGTGTATTTGCCTGAAATATTTGGATATTTAGTGTTAACCATTTCACAAAAAATTTTTTTATTCTTTAAAAAATAAGAGTAAATGGTCCGATGAAATAGAAAGATATAGGAAAAGATATTGTTATCAGGTCTCTGAAATATTTAATATGTAGATTATCAAAAATACACACTCACTTTAATTTTATAATAACAAAGTGTCAGACTAAAATACGTATTAATGCAAGTGTTCAAATTGTCCTTCACAAATAGGAAATAATAATACAAGTTATTAAAAATCAAAGTGTAAAACATTTTTTCTTTGTGTATGTAGATGAATAATTAAATAATTGCTTTGAATTTACTATTGGTAGGAGAGTTGATATGTCAATGCTTGCAGATAGTAAAGATAATAGAACAATAGAATTAACAGAGCTTGTAAAAATTTATGATGAAAATAAATCAAATGAAAAGAAAGCACTAAAAATAGAGAGAAGATTAAGCAATGGTTGGGAAGTCATAAAGCTGTGTGATATAGTTTTACTGATGATAGAAGTCCTGTTAAAAAAAATAAAAGTGACAATTGTAATGGCATAAATATGCTTTTAATAGAGATTAAAATTTTTTTGTGGAAAATTAAAATTATATTCAAAAGAAGGTTGTCAAATACTATGTAAAATGTTCTTTTATATAGAGTAGCCATAAGAAAAGAAGATCTGATGCTATAAAGATGAAGATTTAGAAGGAAATGGAAAGAATAATTGGCAAAGAAAAAAAAAGTACAAAAACATTTTTTTACTTTGCTGGTTTTATAAAGAGCAAGAAAAAGTGAATTGGCATAAACTTAAGGTAGAAAAATTATAAAATATCTATATTAAAAAGTATTGCAGAAGCTATAAGAAATATTGGTTGATGATTTTAGAGAGAGTTAATTATGAGTATCTCCTGGAAAAGATCTGGTGCAGAATGTGGGATCTATCCACTGACATAACTCATTCCTTTAAAATCAATATAAATAAAGAGATAATGATAGTTTTCCAGAGGCATAGCTTGCAAATAGCATATATATGTATGTCAAACTTCTTCTTATGAATGACTGGTTAATAAAAAAAGCATTATGAATAAATTCTTTTTGTTTTCAATTAGGATATATACATATATATTAATTTTAGGCATTCATTATTTGTTTAGAATAATAAATTTGTCCTTTTGTAAAATTTCCTACATTCATATAGGCACTGTTTTAATTTCAATACATTTAAATAACGCAGGTAAAAAGATTATGAGAGAAGAAGAATTTGAAGAGAGGTTTGCCAAAAATATGAACAGAAATAATTACGATAGAATGACAGCCTGTTAAGCTAATTGTGCAGACGCTGTGAGAATGTTATTAATAAATGAATACCTTCGAACAACCACATGATATAGTATTTGTATAAGAGTAAAAAGGAATCTCTTACCCTTACGATTCAAATGTTTATATATGAGCAAATCTAAAGTAGTTGTAACGAAGGCGTGACCACATAATAGTCACTTTAAATTACTATATATAATTTACTATATATGATTTAGTTTCATTTAGAGTGGCGTTTAGTAAATTCTAGAAAATTTCATCGGCGTCATTCATACAGACATTATATATAGTAATTTAAAGTGACTATTATGTGGTCACGCCTTCGTTACAACTACTTTAGATTTGCTCATATATAAACATTTGAGTCGTAAGGGTAAGAGATTCATTTTTACTCTTATACAAATACTATATCATGTGGTTGTTCGAAGGTATTCATTTATTAATAACATTCTCACAGCGTCTGTGCAATTAGCTTAACAGGCTGTCATTCTATCGTAATTATAATCGCATGCAAGACGTTATAAAATAAATGCTTATTCATGTATATGAACAGAAATAGAAAATGTGGAAAAAGAAATCTAAAGACACAGAGCCCAAAACCAAGATACAAGCAAAATAAAAATAAAAGAATTAAGTCTAAATATCTTTAATGAAATACGTCTTCATCCAAGGTATAATAGTCAATTCGGATGTTCTATTTTAAAAATTATTATCACTGATTAACACAATAGCAATATTAATAAATAAATTTTAACTCAGTTTTACATTATTTGACTTAGATATTTAATTTGTACCAAAATAAAAAAAACACAGGCAGACTATAAATTTTTTAAAATAATGCGGCAATTGTTTATAAATAGATAACAATTATTGGTTAATGAATTAAATTTCTTATCCTTAACATTCAAATATATCTAACGAATATTTAAATGCTTGGTTCTTCTGATAAATACTGCTAAACTATTATAATCTAGTGGGAAACTGACATGCCATATTCTGCCAACTCAAATACTTCCCCACTCAATCTTCTTACCAAGTGCATTCACAACATTATTATTAAAATTAGTATTTTTTTTTTTAAAAATCACGTTTCTATTTTCAAGTGTGTAAATGTAGAAAACAACAAACATAAGTCTAGCCTATCGATACAACCAAAAGATGTTCCCAGCAAGTGGTCTTCTGAATTTAAATAAAAGCCTTATATCCATAAGAAAAGTCTAAGGATAAGCAACTTTCCAAGTGACACTATATGTAGACTTGTTTACAAATACTTATACAGTTCAAAGTAGATATATATAGGCATATTAGAAGAGTGAGCAAAAAAAAGAATTAAGACGAAAATTTTTCATTGGCCTGTCACTAGAAAATAGTCAAAAAAAAAAAAAAGATTATGAATGAAGTGGAAAGAAAGGCGAAGGAGAGAAGAGATAAATTCTTTTGTATAAATTTAGACTGTTGCATGTCAATTGTGGAGAGAAACAGCAGGAAATAAGGAGGGGAAACTTGGCTCATTAGATGCTAAGAATCAGTTTATTAAATGAAAATAAAAACATTTACATTGACAACAAATTCTAAAAGAAACAACAATGTTGAAAACAGAATCATCAATCAATCACATGTCTCGAAAGAAGTTTAAGGTTTTAAAAAAGAAACGAATAAAAAAATTCATCGGATTGAAGATTAATATTGTTAATAATTGAATAAAAATCAATAGGATTATTATTAGTGCAGCTATTATATATTACTATTAGTAATAATAATTACATTCAGAAATAAATGGGAAAAATATATATAATTTTTTTAAAAATTAAATCTTTCTTTCATTCAATTTTAGCTTTTTCAAAACACTGCATAGCAAGTAGTTCATTCATAGACATTTTGTGTGTCTTTTCACTTTATTTTGCTGTTAATCCTAATTTATACAGAGATGATTTTTATGGAAATGTTGCATGGAAAGTAATTTGTATTAAAGTTACTGGCCGAATAAGTTTGTTCAAATCCATACATCTATAATTACACACATGCATTTACATTTGTGTCTGTGCATATATATATATATAAGCACTACAATCATACAAACTATTCAAGTACCATTGGAAAAAAAAAAACTGTCTTGATTCCAATTTAATAGTGCCCTGATTTTACAATATATATATATTTATAATGACTAGCAATCATTCTTAACGAGTATAATCATTTTAATTCCGAAAAAAAAAAAAAAAGCTAAATAATAACAACATTAAAAAAACTTAATGGTGAGTTTTGTATAATCCATAGCAACCAATTCGTGAAACATATTCACACATACCTCATGATAACCCTATAACTTTTTGCATAATATTTTGAGATGCTGATTTATTTTCTGCTTTAAACTTGTTTCTTTCTAAGATTCTAGCTATGGCCCTCTATTGTATTCTATAGCCAGTCATATATGTCCAATAATAGCAGTTAATGTTGCACTTCTAAAGGTCACTATCATAAACAATGATCAAGTTTATCATAAATACTTCTTTATGAAGTCTGTAACTATTAGTTCACTTCATGTCCAAACCATCAAAAGATATATATATCCATATTCTATAAATTGTGTTAGAAAGTTTAATAAAAACCGCTATCAAAGACAATAATAAAACAGGATAATGTTTAGTTTCAATCCTAGATTAATTTAACTGATATAAACAATAGACAATCTTAAAGTGAATGAGACATTTTTCAATCCTAGAATTATAGTATTTTTAATTTTTATAATAAATAAGATGAAAAATAATTTACTTACTGTAAAAATTAAAATAAAAAACAATGGATAATTATTACAGGTTAATATCATGTCCACTAGCAAAAATATACTGGGAGCATAGAAACCTATATAATTAAATATACACAAATTTCATTTTAAAAACTGTAGTGTTAAATCTAAAAGAATTGTGAAAAAATAAAAACTGGGCTAAAATAATATAAATACATAAAATAGAAATAAAAGGTAAAGGATTTTTCAAGCAACCCATAGCTGGGTAAAAATATCTTCAACAATCTGCAGAAAAACAGAATAAAGAGATGGCATTATTCCCTGGGTAAGGATTTGAGCATTTTCCGATTCTTGTTTTATTCTTTAGCTAAGAATAACTAGATTACCATTTACTGACCAATATTATATGAGTTAGTTAACCTGGTTATGGGCCACCTATTTCAAAGGCAAACCATGAACCTGATCAAAACTTGATAAAATTTTCAAGTTTTAACTTGCCCAGATTCTAATCCGTGTTATAATAATAAAATGTGTATATATGTATAATTTTAGCAAGATTTTATTGCTATAATTATTTGTATGCATGTAAATATATGAACAATTTTTTTTTTCAAATTAGAAAAACATATGCATACAATTAACTAATGAAAAATAGTTTAACTTTGATAGGTAATATATATAAAATACATATTTTGCGGGTTCATCCGTGTTAAAAACTTTTAATATCAATATACTGACGTTTCGACTTGGTCACACAAGCCATCCACAGAGTATAACTCTGTGGATGGCTTGTGTGACCAAGTCGAAACGTCAGTATAACTCTGTGGATGGCTTGTGTGACCAAGTCGAAACGTCAGTATATTGATATTAAAAGTTTTTAACACGGATGAACCCGCAAAATATGTATTTTATATATTTAACCCGTGCAAATCTTCGTTTTAACATATATATATATCATTTGATTTAATAACAAATTGTAAGTCAAATTAAACCTAATGAAGTGTGCTTATTTAATTAAAGTAAATAGATGAAACTTTTCCTTGAATTGTAAAATTAAAATTTTAGAATGGATGAATTATATATTGAAAAAAAAAAAAAGATATAAAACTATTAAGAAAAGAAAAATAGTAGAACAGAGAGACATAAAAGAAAAGAAGCCTGTTTGACAATTTTCTTCAAAATAAGTCAACAAAGGTGAAACATAGAAGGATGTTTGTGGTTATGCTATACATTTTGAGACTACTAATCCTAACCACAACAATTGAAGATATTTAGATTGTGCTAGAAAAAGAAAACAATGATTTCAATTGGTAAAATTATAAAAAATATGATCAACTATCATACGACTTTTATAATACTTTTAAATATCTATGATATCTTATTAAAAAAAAAAAATTACATTTAAATAAAAGTATTATAAAATAAATACGAGAATATTAAAAAAGCATACATTAACTGAAAAGAGTTTAAAATAATTGTTAAGAGGCTAGAATATTGCAAATATATTAGTTAAATAAAATAAAAATTCATATAACACTATAATACTAGTCAAAACAACAAAATTTTACTAAAATTCTTCCACAACCATGGTTTCATCTACTAACAAATATACCATTTCAAATGAAATTCAACAAGATATATATAAAATATATATAGAAATGAGGAGATAATATCCAATAAATAGAGAAACACTCAATGATTACTAATTAACAATTTTTGAAGCAAAGCAAGTTTTTCTCATAATAGCTTTTTATTGGGGTCTTAAAAGCATAAGGGGTCCTCTTTTACTTTAAACCCAAGTTCTTATATGGATTTAAATCCAGAAAGCTATTTATTATAGGTGTGAGAATGTGAAAAAATAATAAAATTCATGTAAACATTTAATCCAATATATATATACACACACACAAAACAAAATAGCCTTCCCATCATTCACTTCAAAAAACAACTACTTTTAACATCAAAGTCTCTTTTACTCTTGTTTTCGATTCACTTTTTTTTTTTTTAAACGTAAGAAAGAGCCTCTGCATTGCCAAATAATATATTATGATCTGTATTCAGTTCATGAATATACAAAGCTGAGTTTTGATATCTATTTTTAATTCTACTCTTATGAACCTTAACTTTTTCATTAAGATTTAATTTACTCTGATCTATATAAATTTTATGACAGCTGTAAGGAATCTTATAAACTATCCCAGGAATAGATTTGCAATCAATTGATTGTTTTGAACTATTTGGTAATGAATTTAAATTCAGGACTTTCTTCCAGACCACTTTCCTTCCAACCAAAAAAAAAAAAAAAATTCTTATAAATCAATTTACTAATTACTGCTTTATATGGCAAAAAAAAAAAAAAAAGTCTTTATTCATACTATTAGTTAATTTTAACAGATTTATAAATATTTTTATCAAATGTAATATTCCTAATAAATTCATGAATATATCCTAACTCAATAAGCAAATTCACTCCTCTGAATATAACTATTATTTTCAAAATTAATAGGTCTTTTATTCCTATAACAATATTTCAATAAAGTTTCTTATGAGTAAAAGATTAATAATTGTCTGGCCATATCATCATATTGCTTATATTTTCTTATATTTCTTAAATATGACAAGGCCAGACAGTTATCAATCTTTTACTCATAAAAAACCTTCTTTATTAAATTTTTGATATAGGAATAGAAAACTTAATAGTTTTGAAAATAATAGTTATATTCAGAGGAGTCAATTTGCTTCGGATTATATTGAGTTAGGATATAATCATGAATTTATTAGGAATATTACATTTAATAAAAATATCTATAAATCGGTTAATAATAAAGATTTAATTGATAGTGTAAATAAAGTTTATTTCTTTGCCATATAAGACATCAATTAGTAAATTGATTTATAAGAATAGTTTTTTATTGAGTAGTATGAAAGTGGCCTCAATTTAAATTAAATAATGCAAAACAATCAATAGATTGCAAATCTATTCGTGGGCTAGTTTATGATCTTGTCATAAAATTTATATAGGTCAGAGTAAATTAAAGTTCGTAAGAGTAGATTTAAAACTAGATATTAAAACTCAGCTTAGTATATTCATGAACTGAATACAGGTCATAAAATATTATTTGACAATGCAAAGGTTATCTTGTATATAAAAAAAGTGAATTGAAAAAAAAAGTAAAAGAAACTTTGATAATAATTTTTTTTAAATCTGAGGCCATGTTTGTATATATATATGTTGTATGTTTAGTTGAATTTCACTTGAAGAGTTCTATTTATTAATAGATGAAACCATGGTCATGGAAGAATGTTAGTAAAATTTTGTTGTTTTGGCTAGTATTGTAGTGTTATATGAATTTCTGATTTTATTTATAATTGCAAAAATAACTGTTAGGCAATTAAATAAGCATTAATAAAAATTATTAATATAGCTGAAACAAATTTCAGAGCATTCTTAAAGTATAGTCATATTTATAAACATACGATAATCGTTTGGAGTTTCATGCTTAAAAGCATGATACTTTAAGGCTACAAAGACATTAAATATGATGTCAGCAAATATATTTATGTTCCAAAATATTAATGATTAAAATGGAATAATATTGCTGATATATATTTTTAATAATTTTGCGAAATCAGTATTTCAGTTAGTGAATGATATTGCTATATGTAACATTATTAAATGTTAACTGTCTCAGCAGAATTATATGAAGAGAACAGGGTCTATGTGCATAGTTGATTTATATTGACTAAACAAAATCATCTTACTTATGCATTAATATTTAAGTTTCAATTATCTAATAAAGCAAGATGCAACATTTTTTAAATATCCTCCTCTTAGTAATCATTCACAAAATGACTCTTGATGAGATAAAATGTAATGTAACAGCAATATATAAAGAATTAACAAGCATTTATGGGTTGAGTGAAAGACTGTAACATGTGTGGGTATATATAATAATTTTTTGCTTGCAATAGTGTTTGAAGAAAGGTATACAAAAACTGATATAATTTCATACTATACAATTTACTATATATATATACATAAACAAACACTGTAGCATATTCTTTTTTTTTTTAAAAAAAAAATTATGTCACAGAAATGTAGGGAATCTTGTAATATTCTCAGAAAAATGCTTCAACATGAATTGTAGAAACAAAATATTATGGAACTGAGTTTTTCATCTGTTTTCTTCATGAAGTTTAACTATTTCTTATGTACTTTATCATTATATTTAATATTGAATTAAAAAATACTTTAGTTGTAGCACTGACATTAATATATATATATATATATATAAATGCAGACTTCCAACCCAGAACTACAAAGGGAAACAAATTAGGTTCAGAGCTTTTAAAAATATAACACCTTTTTCAATAGTAGTGAAGTTTCCACCATATTATAATATATTTTTTTGTTTTTATAGTAATTTTATAGTAAGTGCACTGAATTTATCTGATCTTTCCTGATTAAAATTAGACTTTTATTCTCTATCAAATTTACTTATCCATTTATTGTTCTATATCTGAATAGATAATTAGATTACTAATGATTACTATTTGAAAAAGATCATAAACACACTTGCAATGTGAAAAAATTTATAAGAACCCTAGGATAAGGAGATGATAAATAGATAACTATTATTCATGGAGGCCTCACATAAAACCATATGATAACTAGAAAATAAATTAATATTTTTTTTTTTTTTACTTGATAATAAGCTTCTTATATGATTTGAAAAAAAACAACAACAACTTATCATTGAATTTTTTCAAAATGATTTATTCATCTGCTTAAGGATTTAGATGATGTCAGCAGATCATTGTGTAAAAAAGAGCTATGGGCTGGAGAGCAAATAGATGGTGCATAAATTGCTAATTGAAAAAAATGAATAATAAACTATCTGGTAACAAATAAAAGTGTTGTGACACTTTAGTACTCAAATTTTATTTCATCCTCTGAACAAATGACAAATCATAAAAGAATAAATTATTTAGATAAGATTCATTCATATTTAATCCTTACATTGTACCAACATGTAAAACATTTTAACATAAAAATTCCAGATAAAACAATTTGTAATTATAATAACTCTATGAAATACTGATATCTTATCATCATCAATCATTAACAATCCACTGCAGGATGAAGGTCTCTCCAAGTTCAATCCATCTTCTCCGATCTTTAGCTTCTCTTCTCCACTTCACGTCTGTACACTTTCTTATTTCATCCATCCATCTCACATGTGGTATCTTTCTGGGTCTTTTACAATCTCTTGGAATACAGTTTAAGATTTCAATTGTCCATCTATTATCATCTCTTCTAGCAATATGTCCAGACTAACTCCACTTCAGTCTTTTAATTTTTTCAATGAGGTCAGTAACACCTGTTTGTTCTCTTATCCATAGATTGCATTTTTGATTTCTTCTTGTTACTCCCAACATGATTTCTTTGAATGGTATGAAGTCTCTGTATTGCTCTTCTATTAAGTGTCCAAGTCTCAGATCCATAAGTATAACGGTCGGGAAATTTGTGGAGTCTTACTGTATCTGCCATACAAGGGTCCACCAGGCCATTTGAACCTGGAAAATTTATATAGTAGGCAGATACTTACAGCAAGATCCATTTTTATTTTATTATAGACCGTTAGCCCCAATCAATAGCTCACGGAGTAGCAGAGATAATGTATACTTTATTTTTAAAGAAAGATAATTAAAAATAAAAATAAGCCACTGCCAGATTAATAATACACAGAAACATTTATTTTGCACATATATAAAATTTAGAAGTATTTGATTTACATTTTAACTTTTGATTTTATAAGTTCGCACAGATGAATTTATTAATATTTTATTAGTGTCAAGTATGGATAGACTACATAGATTGTACTCGAAAAGAAGATATTCTATATCTCTTATTTAACACAGGCCAAAAGTTCGCAATCAAACTAACGCCAAATCTATCTGATATTTCAATGTATTCAATGCAGCATGAATACAACAGCACAATACCATACTGTCAGAAATATACACCTGAACAGCATGATTATCGAGAAGAAATGTCTCTCATCCAGTACAGGAATGCTACATCTGTCTGGCAAGAAGAACAATAAAAAAAAGAAAACTCCATAGGAAGGGATTGCGGTCCTTTTGCCATCTTACTATCCCATTCCATAGGCTAAAGGGGTGATCCAAGGAGCACAAAGAATACAATCTGTCTCTGATGGTCAGTGAGAAAGGGGACTTATTTTGCCCACGTGCGGCGTATAATATGATCCTGCACATAGCGGATCTTCATGCTATATTTACTAATTACACCAATACATCCAATCAATTGACCCAATTTAACTGCGAAACAAATAAACTAAGATTTACCCTTCCTTAAAATAATATAACTTTACGAATCTATGCAGCTATTCACGCTTGACTTAAATTTAACATTTATTAAAAGTTTAGCTTAAAAGAAAAAAAAAAAATCATAATAAACACTTAAAAGACATAAAAAATAAATTAATGAAAATGATTTTTTAAAAAAATACATTCAATAAAAATAATTATTAATAAATGATTTAGTTTGGTCAGATAGAAATTTCTATTTCTATTTAAATATTGGGAAAAGTTTTATAGTTAAAGTTCATTAGAGTTCATAAAGTTCTTACGGTTTTAAAAAGTCCATACTTTCTAGTTGCGTGTAATTTGGATCCAGTGTTAATTCCCATGACATCCTTTGCTGCAGCTGGTATAGTTCTTTGCAGGCTTTTATTGCAGGACCCTGATGTCCTAGGGTCTGCAATCTAAAAAAACGACATTACATTTCTTCTTTTAGAAAAACTGAAGGGATTGATTTCAATCCCCTCTCCTTCAACTCTCTCAGACTTAACACATATAACACACATAATAATTTATTTCTAATCTTTCCCTTTTTATATTAAAATTGCAGATTGACTGGATGTGACATCATGATGATGATGATCCTTTCACTGTGGTCCATTTCCTGGGGAATTTTTTTTATTGGCTATTCTGTTCTTATTATTTTTCTCTCCTATCTGACCTATAATTATAAATTTTGAGATGCCCAAGGACTAGTTTACTTAAGACTAATTAAAAATAATCACTTCCATTTTTAGCCTCTTTACACAATAGAATTAATTAAGATATATTTTTATCTTTAAATCTTTAAGTTTTTGTTGAAAATTTAGTATTAAAATACTTTTTTTTTAAATAAAGTTTTCTTTTAATAATTTTCCATCTGTGCGATGTTATATATATACAAGTTTAGATGACTTAATTTTTTAAAAACTTAAAAAAAGAAGTTTTTATTTGCAAACTTTTTATTTTTAATTTGTAATTTTACTTATTATAATAATGTAACAACATGTATGCTCTTCTATTAAGTGTCCAAGTCTCAGATCCATAAGTAAGAACGGGTAAAACACATTTATTAAAAACCTTCCTTTTCAATAACATAGGCATACACCTGGGTCTCATTTTATGCGGTAGATAGGTTCCACAGAAAACCCGCATTAAAAAAAACCACACAAAAATAGATTTAACTTACCTTGAAAAATGGGGGATAGGGTCTGTAATTTTCAGAATTCGCATAAAAGCAAAGCAACAATAAAAAATTACTTTAAAATTCACATTAAAAAAATAAGAAAATAAAGTATGACTACTAAAAAATATCAAATATTTGAAAAAAATTGGTACAAGACACACCTTCTTTACTTTTTTTTATTAACTACAGTATTTGACATTTTTTCATACATATTTTAAATCATTATCGCTATTTTCGAATGTGCGGTTCATTTATAAACTGGTAAGAAATCAGATTCATCAATGTGATGTGATGCAGCTTCTTCTTGAATAAAGTCAAGAATCTCTCAGCAATTATGCCCAGAGAAACTTGTTACCCACTTTATTTTTTATTCCCTATTCTAATTTTTACCATATTCTGCTCCATCCCATTTACACAACTAGTGCCAATTTCAGTATTGTGCTGTTTTAATGGTTTTCTGTTGACAACTGATTTTTACTACTGAAATAACTTTTAAATGTTCATATTTTGTTTCTATATTAAAAAAAATGACGATTGCAATCAAAACAAAAAAAATCTACATTATCATTAAAAATATTATTTTCAGTTTATAAAATCAATAAAATCTTCGTTATTTATTTTAAAAATCTATATTATTTATTTCTGTTATACCTAACAAATTACATTTTAAAAGTTTAAAATTTATGAATATTTATTGCGATATTTTTATAAGTAAATATAAATCTATTATTATTATTATTATTATTATAATTTACTCATTAGTATAAGTATGTTATTTATTCTAAATATAGCTTCAGGCCATATTCATGTTAACTGCTAATATAATGTTATATTTTTGAAAGGAAAAAAAGTATTTCAAGTCAAAATAAGTTATTAATAATTTAAATTTCTTGATATCTAATAAATATAGTGAAATATGAAAAAGATTAAGAAGAAACATGAATTGCATAACTTCAAAATCGCATTAAAATAATCTGCATAAAATGAGACCCAGGTGTATTTCCTTTTAGTACCAAGTTATTTCTACTAAAAGCACTCCAACCAAGTTTAATTCTATGACTAATTTCATCGATTATGTTTCCATCCGTATTAATAATCTGACCAAGGTATTTGTAACTGTTAACATCTTCTAACTCATCATAATCAATCTTTATTTTCATATTTTGAAAAAATCCATTAAACATTACTTTAGTCTTTTTAACATTTATCTTTAGTCCTATTTTCATCTGATAACTCCTGCAACATTTCCTGCAGCTCTAAAGCATTATTTGCAAAAACAACTACATCATCTGCAAAATCTAAATGACTTAAATAATCTCCATTTACTTTCACTCTCTTAGCTTCCCATTTTAATCCACGAAATACTTCTTCCAGCACTGCTGTAAAAAGTTTTGGAAATATAGAGTCACCCTGTCTTACACACTTCTCAATGTTGACTTTCCTAGCATCATTATGTAATCTAATGGTTGCTGTTGTATTTTTATAAATATTCTTTAAAATATGACAATATCCTGGATCTATACCTTGATGATCCAATGCTTTAATAACTGAAGAAATGCTTATAGAATCAAATGCCTTTTCATAATCTACAAATCCAAAGCATAATGGCAACTCATATTCATTTGAGCTTTCTATAACTTCTCTCAACACCTGGAAATGATCTACTGTACTAAAACCACTTTTATATCCAGCTTCTTCTCTTGGTTGGTGGAAACCCAATGTTCTCTGTAGACGAGTTGTAATTATCTTTTTTGTATAAAACTGAAAAAAGACTGATAGGTTTGTAATTTCTAATATCTTCTTTATCACATTTTTTAAATATTAATATTAATACTGCATTCTTCCAATCATCTGGTACATCTTTATCATTTAGACATTTGGTATATAACTTTGCTAAAACTTTTTCTATTTCTTCACCTGCTTCTTTTAATTTATCAATTATAATTCCATCATTACCTGGAGCCTTTCCTTTCTTCATACATTTAATTCCATGTTTCACTTCTTCATTTAAAATTCAGGGCAATTTAGAAAATGTAATAGATATAGGAGGTACTTGTTCGTTATTACTATATAATTCTTGATAAAAGTCTTCTACCCATTTCATGATGTCATCTCTCTTTTTAGTAATAATTCCATCTTTTTTTCTTATTGCAGATATAAATTTCCTACCAATACCAAAATGTTGTTTTACATTCTTGAGACTTTTATTCTCTTCTACAGCTTTTCTTGCTAGTTCAGTTATAATTTCTTATATCTTATTCAACTCTTTTCCACACCATTTTACAAAATTCGAGATATTCAATTTTTTTTTTAATGCTTCATTTTTATATATCTTCATATTCCTTCTTTTCTTCATAAATTCTCTAGTCTCAGTAGAAATTTTATTGGTCAATTGCTATTTTTTTCTACCAGCTATCTTTGTTGCAGTTTTTAAAAGTGTATCAGTTATTTTCATATTAATTTCATTCAAATCTGAATCATGTTCAAAATCTACTAATACTTGAAACCGATTTGTAAGTTCTAATTTAAATTCATTAGAATGTTTCTGAAGATTAGGAATATCAACTGTAAATATTGTTTTTGTTAATAATTTTTGTCTCTCTAGTTTTGCATTAACACGTATTCTTACTTCTTAATAATCGATGATCACTTCCTGTGTTAAATTTATTAAGAACATTACAATCTTGAAATATGTATTATCCATTAGTCAAAATACAATCCAATTCTAATGTGCCTTCATTTGGATGCTTCCATGTCCATTTCCTTTTAACATTTTTATCAAAAAAAGAATTCATAATATAAAGTTTTTCTTTTTGTGCAAACTCCACAAGTCTATGTCCTCTCTTTTTTTTATTACCATAACCAAAATTACTTACAGCACTTTCATTTGTTTACCAATTCTAGCATTAAAATCTCCCATAACAATTTTAAAATGTTGTTTACTCTGATCAAAAGCCTTTTGTACATCTATATAAAAATCTTCTACTACTTCATCACTATAAGAACTTTTTGGGGCATAAACCTGAATTATCTGCATTTGGTATCTGCTATTAAGTTGTATAACTTGCCACTCTGTCCGATACACCATCAATCTTCACAATGTTGTTCTTCCACTTTTTATTTATAATGAATCCTACTCCATGTGTATTTTCAATAGTTGTACCCTTATAATAGAGTACATGTCCACTTTTTAAATCAATTGTCTCTTCACCTTTTTTTTCTAACTTCACAAAGTCCAATAATCTCCCATTTAATACAACGCAGTTCTTGTGATTCTTGCAATCTTCCTTCATTCGAAAGTGATCTGCAGTTGAAAGTGCCTAAGTAAAAAATCATCATCAAATGGCGGCCTGGGTCCGCAATCAGGGGATTCTTAGCACCCTCCGCCTTTGGCCACCAACTGTTGCCTTGGTTGGTGACTTTACAGCCTCCTGGGAATAAGGGCCATGGTTTATTTTTGTCTGTCATAATTGTATATATTGAAAAAATATTTATCATTTACACAAACATTCATTCTGTCTTATCAGGCAACTGAGCAGAAAGATCATAGTGTTTCTTGATCGTAAACTCAGAGGTGAAAAGTCAATAAACTCACCATGCTGGCTAATGTGTGTTGGTGAGCAGCCCATCCATGTTTATATACTACATGAATAATCACATAGTAATAACATCTGCTACAAGAACGTATGGAGTGGACATTATGAATTTGCCCTGCTCAGTTCCTTTAAGGCCTCCAAGAGAAATCAAAGGGTTTCCTTTCAGTTAATAGCAAACTCCTTTCTGCAGCCACTGATATCTATGTAGCCAGATATCCAAGTATTGAAAGGATCATCGAATATGAGTTGTAATTTTGCTTTGGATTTGTAGTTTATAAAAAAGCATTTAATTCTTTAAGTATTTCAACAATAATTAAAACTGTCCATTGAACTTTCAAGATAGAAATCCAAGATGTTGCCATATTCTGAAGAATATTTATCAACAGCATTGATTAGATAACATGTTAGTTCTAAAAAGATATTGAAACAGTCACCCCCCCCCCCACACACATACAAGTTATTCTAGATCTTCAAAACTTTTTACAGCAGTTTTACAAGTGTTTTGTGAATTAAAATAGAAAGCTAAAGAAATGGAGATTATTTAAGTCATCTAGATTTTGCAGATGATGTGGCTCTTTCTGTGATGCTTCAAATTTTCAGGAAATGTTATAAGAGTTATCAGATGGAAGTAAGAAAATAGGACTAAAATAATGTTAAATTGATTTTTTCAGAAAATAATAAAAATTTGATAAATCATGAATTGGAAAAAGTTAACATCTACAAATATCGTGATTAGATTATTGATAAAAATGGAAACAAAACATATAAAAATATTTATAATATAAACTTGGATGGAGTATCTTTGATAGAAATAATTTAATATTAATAAGAAATAAGTATTTGAAATAAAAGGTTTTTAATTAAAAATTTATAAGTTCTTATTTATGCATTTGAGACTTGGACACTTAACAGAGGGGCAATTCAGAGATTTCAGATCATTCAGAAAAATATGGAGATGTGTATTAGGAGTAACAAAAAGAATTAAAAATAAATATTTGGGTAAACGAATAAACAAATGGAAGTATGACTGTTTGCCAGAAAAAATAATAATAGATGGATAGTTAAAAACTTGATTCTAAGAAATTGTAAAAAATCTACAAAGGAACCACATATGAATATTTCATAGTTTCCAATAATAAAGCCAAATGATTATTTCTAGAGTTTTCCAGGGCAAAACAAAAAAATCTACAAAGGAACTACATATGAATATTTTATAGTTTCCAGTAATAAAGTTCAATGACTAACAGTTATAAAACTGACAACCATACTTCTCTATTTCATGCACCACTTTAGTATAGCAGAAATCTATCCCAACAAATTATTAAGTACAATTATTTAATAAAATTTACTTTTCTTGCTTTTGGTCTGAAAAATCATTAATAATGTTATTTAATGTTCAGATTAATTTTATAATGTTATTGTAATTTAAACTTTCACACAATCTGTGTTCCTATAGCATATATGTTAAATTAGGCCATTTTCTTGAGTCATAAAAGCTCTTAAATAATTTTTTTCTACTATTAATTTTAACCTAAAAAGAAATCAAAAAATAATTTCTGCCAGATTAATGCTGTATATCACAACACTTAAAAAAAGTTTGTTGGTCTTGTTTAATTTTCATTTCACTTGATCTATAGATAATGGAGATCTTGAAATAGTAATATTAAGCTAGATAACCATAGCAACCTAATATTTTAAAATATTATTTACTATTAATATTAGCATCAAGTCATAAATCTGTTGTGATCAATTTCAGGAAAAAATATAAATCAATTAATAAATAAATACATTCTGGAAAATAATTAAGTGAAACATAAAAAGATCATTTGAATAAAATCAACATTATTATTAAGTATTACACATTTCAATTTTTGTTACTACCATCTCCATAGCAACTTATCTATTATAAAATTAAATGTTTTGTATTTCATATATGTTTGTTTATAAATCAGTTTATTAGAAAATTTTAAAAATATATGTAAAAAATATATATACATTCATTAAAATGTATTGAAAATGTAATATGAATGCTTTATTTTTGGTTAAAAATGAAAAACAATATTGAACTCATGAAACAGGATTTTATTTTCACTGTATCCAATTATTTCAAAATCTTCATTTCACTTATTAATTGGAGGCAAGTTTTCTTAAACAACGTTCTTATATCAATGAGTGAGATTTGAGTGATATTCAACAATTCTCCTGACATCAACATCAGCAAGAATATGTTATGAATAGAACCGAGATGCTGCAAACTTGAGTTCTTGTAATTTTATCATTACCTAGAACAGACACGTTTATATTCATCTTTAAAAAATTTGTTAAAATTTCATATTTTAAGTGATTAATTTCTCCAATCATGAGAGGATAAATCCATCCATCTGCCCATTCAACTGGGGTAGCTCATTGATGAAATTCCAGGGGAAATGGCAAACTATGAAAAAAAAACCCATCAAAATGAATTGTATTGCAAATCAGCTATAAAAAAATTCTGTCATTAAAATCTAGGATTTCATCTATTTATTAGTGATGAATACAAACTCTATGGTGTGTATATGGATATCATATTTCAGATCAATGAATTTCACAAAATTGATTAACTCAACTTATGTGTGATATTAAGCAATTTAAATTTCACTTTCTTAATTTGGAAAGAAAAAGCTAGCATTTATTATTCACTTGGATATAACCAAATTTTGTTTATATATTATTACCAATGAAAAAGGAAAATAAAGCCATTGATATATGATTTTGCATTGACTAAGTACTTGGTGTTTTAAAAGCTTGGACACATTTATATTCTTAAAAGAAAATAATAGAATTTAAACGCAAAAGTAATTGAATTCAAATCCGCAATAGTTACCATTCATGTTTATCTTCTCTACTTAAAGGAGAATTGTCTCTAAGCATTAGGATCAGAAATAAAAAAAAACAGGAGCTACAATGGACTAGTGAACAAAAAGGAGAAATGAGACTTTATTTGTGGTATGATATCTATGTGTATACATTTTTCATTTGGAAAAAAAAAAGTGTACATTTTGTTCATATTTTATTTTAAAATATAGAGTTAAATGACATATATGGGTTATTATAGAATTCACATACATGAAGGGTCAGAGAAATTCATTTTTGTTCTTATTATTTAAACTCTTATCTGATGATATAGGTTAATATGACCCGATGTTTTCAAATATTAAAAATTTTTTTTTTAAAGTTCAAGATTTAACTTGGGGATATTCGTATAGAAATGAGTTTAAATATAATGGATTCTATGTTAGTTTGATTATTTAGAAATTACATTAATGAATAAATAAAGATCAATTTTTAATTGATCACAATTTTTTAATCATGTATATGCTATTTAAAGTCTCAGGAAGATATTTAAAAATCTCTTCTTCTGTTTATATATTGTATTGTCATACAACATACTTTTGAGTTTTATACATATGTATTTTATTCTTATTCATTATTGATTCTGATACAGAAATAGACTATCAATTATTTATATATTAAAGAAGCATAGTATTGTATTTTTTTAACTGCCTATGATTTCAGTCTATTGCATATATGATTTGTTTTTGTTCTTTTATATATTTTTACTACTACTATTATAATTATTAACCAATAAATTTAGAGTGGATTAAAATTTAGTGAATCTAATTATTTCTTTTGAATATGCAAAGTAATTTAGGGTATTTAAAGCTGATCCAAGATCAAACCAATTTTGGTAAGTGAAATAAAGTTAAATATATGTATATTTTCCTATACATTATAATTAAGTCCAATTAGATATAAATTTTATATTTGTCATTACATTTAAATATTTGTTTACTTATCTAAATCAATATTGCTTGTAAAAATAATTCCATTAGTTCAGGGTTGATGATTAATTGGCTTATCTTGTCTGGTTACAAAAATCTTAATAGATTTTGTTCTGCCATTAGACAGGATGATTTGTATTAATTACTTTTAATCTTCTTTGAAATGGGGATCATAAATTTTATGAACTAATATAACTTAATATCTATCTTTGGCTTAGATAACTGTCAATTATTGTCATATACAGGTGGTAATTGTTATAAAATGCCAAATTAACTTTAGGGTTGTTATAAAATGGCAGTCTATATTTAGGCTAGTTTTATATTGGTATGAATGATGTCTCAATTCTGAAACATACTAGAGTTTTTATATTCTCATACCATATTATAATCAATATTCCATTACAAAATGGTGACCAATGATGGGTTATGTTTTATTCAAATTATATTGATCATTTCCCAGCATCATCATTTTTATCATGTAACAATATAATGATATAATATACATATATATTTATTCTAAAATAACTTTAAAGCATACAGATTTATAGCTAATAAGTATACAATTTATTTGTCAATAAAGAAACAAAGTATTATTGTATAATTATAAAAATGCAGACACTTTCAAAAATCTGTATTTTTCAGAAAATTACATTTTTGCAACATTTTACAATTCTGATAATTTAATTTCAATTGTGAATTTTTTTTTTTATAAAAAAATTAGTTTTAAAAATATGTTTGAAAATTTGATACCTTGACTAATTATATTTAATTCATTTCATTTCTACAACTGCAATATTTGTACGATACCAGCGTGATACTGATAAGGACAATATGCAAATTCTGCATTTTTTTAAAAATATCAAAATATGGCATTTTCTAACTTGATACTATGATAATTTCAAATTCAACATTCAATAAATCCTTTTGATCAATGTGGATATTAAGATCTATTTAGGGAAAAGCAGCTTAATAATTTTTCAAATTGAATAAAAAAATTCCAATAAATGTGATCCAGATATAAAATTACAGTGTTTAATACATTACTAATATGAAAACTATATATTTTTATTTCCCTTTGTACAACTGGAAAAAAAAACGATTAGAGAACAGAGATATTATAATGTATGCTAGTTTATATATATATAAGCATTAAATACAATCAAATTGCAATGACTGCAAAAAAACCAAACACACATTGTAAATGTATATAAGTGTCCATCACAAAAAGTATATAATGCATAAACAAAAGAAAACTAATAGTCATGAGTAAGTTTTCACAATGTTTATGATATAAATATTAATCTTTGATGAGTATTCTTATTGAGTAAAAGGTTATATATGATTTAACATTTTATTCTGCAAAATTCAGAATGAAATGTTATTGATCAGATAATTTTCAAAAGACAAAAATGTACATCAAAGATATCTACATAAAAGAAGATGATCCCAAACAATACATTATATACATCCACTTACATTTTTTGTAAGCAGATAACAAAATTAGACAATCCAAGCACATAGTTCTAAAACTTTTTTTTTTCACTTTTGACATATTTAAAGTTGTCATAATCATTATTTTAAATTATTACTAATCAGCTGAAAGTTAAAGATCTCTCTAAATTTAATGCATCCTCTCTGAACCATAGTTTCTCTTTGTATCACTTCAGTAACTTCCTTAACATATCCATCTATTTCATACATATTTTTCTAGGTCATTTATAGTCTCTTGAAATCTAGTTTAAGAATTCAATTGTCCAACTATTGCCATCACTTCTAGAATCTCATATCCATTTGAGCTTCTTAATTCTTTCAGTAATATATGTTTGCTCCTAATATTATCGATCCCTCTTTGTTACTGCCAACATATATCTCTCCATACTTGAATTATATGGACTAAAGTCTCTGCATTGTCTTTATGTTAAGCATAGTTTTGTATATATGTATATAGATATCGTCACATACATTTAAGTGAATATTTTTAATTGTAAAAATTAATGTTTAAATTATTATATACCATTATCTATATATATATCAATTGGTGTATCTGTATTTATGTTTAAATTAAGTAGTCAATATTATTATCAAACTATTAATTATTATATTAAAAGTAAACACTTTTAAAATCATGACTGTTCAGGACTTGTAGAGAAGGTCATAGGTAACAAAGTTCTAATGATATCTGAAAATTTTGGTGGCAAAAGAAAAAAGATAAATTTAAAAAAAAATAAAAAATTCCCATCACTATCTGCAAATGGTGCAAAAGAGAAATATTCAGTATGTATTCTTCAATTAGTCATTAACGAGCTAGCAATGATGTCATGTCTGTTATCATGTTACATCAACATTTTTCAAATTTCTGTCAAAAGACAAAAGAAATCAAATTTTCTTTATAACAATATCTTTTATTTGATTTCCTACTCTTTGTTTAAAATTTTACTTCTAATGTACAACTATTATATTATTAGAAGACAAAACTCCTAAATTTTGATGTACTGTCATAGCATGATAATTTGTTTCAATTAATTGTGGTTAGTTGAATAGATTGAGATTAATAACTCAAATATCTTGATATAAGAAGCAACATTGTATTATATAGATATAATACACATACTGATGATCCTCATATATTTGGAAGTATGTGCACATTTACCGCATATATCTACATTTTTAATATTATAAAAATGTTCATTATATTTTAATAAAACTTGAAATATTAATCAATTACTAATAATAATTTATCCTTTTTTTTGAATTGATGAAACATTTCAGTAGAAGTTGAATATTAGATATACTTTTGTTCATATATCAAAATTTAAGTTCTACAAAGAACCTACTATAATCAAAGTTTCTTCTTTGAATCAGAAAAACGACAGAATTAACTTCTTTTAAAGCTAGGGTTGGTTTGAATTATATCATGATTTTCAAAATTTATAAACAATATTTCATTATGTAGTTTATAGTTCAGAAATAGAGTGACAGCTTAAGAAGTAATGGTTCCTAAGCAATTTCGACCTGACAAAAGTAAAAAAGAAAACAAATTCAAATTTAATCAAGCAAATGGATATGTTATGCACGCCCAGTCATTTGATCGCCTGAATATTACATAAGCTAGAGCAACTAATCATAAAATTTTATATATAAACTTGATATCCATAGTGCCATTTTTATCTTGACATCTCCCTCAATGAGGGTAAAATGATAAGTATATCAAAATGTCACAGAGGAAAAGTCCATACAGAATACTAATTCTCCATATATACAAAAAACTGATCAGTAGAGAAAGAACAAATAAATAAAGAAGAAAGTAGGAAAAAAGCTAATTGCAACAGATTATAAAAACTAAAATGTAAATACAAAACTTAAGATGAAAGATTAATTGAATAATATGATAACAAAGATTTTCCAAATAGTCGATTATTATCTTATAGATATAGAAGCTACTTTCAGTTAAATTATTAAGCATATTATGAAAAACATTTACAAATATAACAATTAAAACATTAATAAATATTTATTTATGATTGTAAACATATAGCATTAACAGAAATAAGCTTATTACTTAACATGAGAGCAGTGGTCTACTCTACTGCCAACAATAGTCAACTTGAATAGAGAACTATTCTTGTTTTATCATAATGTGAAGTTAAAGAATCAAATGATGTGTTATTATTAGCCTTTACTGTGAAGTTAACAAATCAAATAGTATGTTATTACTAGCTCATATTCTTGTTTTTAATAATCAAATTGATTAATTATTTTTGTTTTGTATTTATTCTTCAATGGGATCAAAAGATATTTCAAATTACTCCGATTGCTATAATCTGTCATATAGTGATAACCTCTTCATCTTCAACACTTTAAACAATTTATGTTTATATTATTGAAAAAGAGAATTCTAAATGTGGGCTTTAAGTAATTTATAAAAATGATTAACTGAATATATATAAAAAAATATGGCTTAGTATAATTTTAACAACTATTATCAAAATTAACCTCTTTTAAAGCTAGGATTGGTTTGAATTATGACTAGAATTGACATTATGCTTTAGATTTATAAATTATGAAAAGGCATTTGATTCTATAAGTATTTCTTCAGTAATTAAAGCATTGGATCATCAAGATATAGATCCAGGATATTGTCATATTCTGAAGAATAATTATTAAAACACAACAGCAATGTTTAGAATACATAATAATTCTAAAAAAGATTAACATTAAGAAGAGTATATGACAGAATAACTGTGTATCTCCAATAGTTTTTACAACAGTTTTGCAAAAAGTATTTTGTAAATTAAAATGAGAATCTGGGGAAGTAAAAGTAAAGAGACATTATTTAAGTCATCTAGATTTTGCAGATAATGTAACTGTTTTGTAAATAATCCTTTCAGCTTCAGGAAATGTTGCAAGAGTTACCTGATGAAAATAAAAAAGGACTAAAAGTAAATGCTAAAAAGACTAAAATAATGTTCAATAGATTTTCTTACAAAAAGAAAATAAAGATTGAAAATGATGAGTTAGAAAAAGTTAATAACTAAACATATCTTGGTCAGATTATTACTACAAATGGAAACTTAATGAATAAAATTAAGAATAGAATTAAGCTTGGTTGGAGTACTTATGGTAGAAATAATTTAATATTAAAAGGAAATATGCCTACGTATTTAAAAAGAAAAGTTTTAATAGATGTGTTTTGCCAGTTCTCTTATTTAAGAATCAGAGACACTTAATAAGAGGGCAATGTAAAAACTTACAATGACTCAATGAAGCATGAAGAAATGTATATTAGGAGTAACAAGAAGAGATCAAAAATGAAATACCTGGTAAAAAACAAATGTGATACTAACATCACTGAAGGAAGATACTAAATGGACAGTTGTAACTAAATTCCAAGAGATTGTAAAAAATCTAGAAAGAGATCATACATTTGAGATGGATGAATGAAATAAAAAAATGTGTTATGATGATATGGAGAAGAGAGGCTATAAATCAGAAATTTGGAGCTTTTATCATGCAGTTGATCAATATTAGTTGAAAATGAGAAAGATGATCAAAACATGGCTATCTGTAGACACTTAATGTAAAAAATCAATAAAAAGACTTCAGACCACACAGCTAAGTTTGGAGAAATATATGTTGGGAATAACAAGAGAAGAAATGACAAAAGAAGCACAAATGAAAACACAGTCTGGATCCCCAAGAGATTAATAAAGCCACAGAAAAAGATTACACATGATTTGGATTTTTGAGAAAAGAAAATGGCTTAATAATGTTGAGAGAAAAAAAGCGATGGACTGAAGAAATTGGATTAAATTTGGAGACACCTTCATCCTTCAATGGACTGAAAATAAATAATGAATTAATGATAATTTTTATTTTAGTTTAAGGCCTGAAAGATTTTAGGGTTCTTTCAAAAATTGAAAATATATTTTTCACCTGAATGACATGCAAAAATTCACTGAATTATAACTATTATTTATATTCAAGACTGTAAAAAGTGAATAGCACTTTAACTATAAAAATATTTTTCTGATTCAGAGTCTACTTGTTCAAAGTAATTTGAATCTTTTAAAGAAAAGCTATTCTTTTGAACTGCTTTCACATATATGTATATATTTCATAAAAGCCTTCAAATCAGCAATGAAAATGAACCTATCAGTTTTATATGAACAGTCTTCTTTTAAACCATCTCAACTCTTTTCAAAATACAAAAAAACATTATAATTAGTTCTTCACTCACTAAATATTTTTGTTAAGACATTTTTTTTTACATAATTAATGCAATTAAAGAAGTTTACAGATAAAAAAATATATATAAAAGTTCACTGTTATATTAAAACAGATTTCATTAGCAGCAATTCATAAAAGAATATGGCTATTTTAATTCCGATCAGAACAGGAAAAACCTACAATATTTTAAGTCAAATTAACTTACCTGTCTCCAATTCCCAGCAATGTTTTTCTGAGTAGTGAATGTCAAAATATTTTGAGCAATGTTTGGAAATTAATTATATCAAAAATTCTTTTAAAAAAATTGTCAAACATCTAATAGAGGGTTTATATAATATTCAACGTTTTATTAGCACTCCACCCACCAAAAAAATATCGTATTTTTTAAAGCATCAGCAATAGTATTAGCAAGTTTTTGATCTAGATTATTGTTTAAAGAACCTTTCATTGATATGGATATGTATATTAATGAAACCTTTATTATTAATTCAGCAGAAGTAAGGTAAATACGTACATACATTTTCTAGATTCTTAGTTTTTATCAGAGTACACCTCATCTTGGCTGGTACCACCATATTATAAATGCAGAAAATCAGTTCACAACTATCATTATGCATGCTTTTTATGAGCTAGAGATATCAAAATGCCTAAATCTCCATACCCACGCTGAGCTCCATACCTGATAAAAATCAGAATTACTTTAGAAAATGTGTATCCTTATTTAAATACAATAAATAATTAATATTTCAATAGTAAACGATTATCAATATGGAAATTTTGATTGGATCATAAAGGACTTGAAACAATGTCATAATACAGGATAGCCAAAAAGCATGTGTACAATACTGATTGATATTATAAACATACTCTGGACCATTTTTCTTAATTGAAAATTGTAAAAAAATCATGCTAAAATACATTAATGGCAGATTTTTATAAATTGATTTTTTTTTTGTATGTAAAATAAAACAAATAAATCAATGATTTTTTTTTTGAAAGCATACCTACAACACAGGCAACATAATCTCTAAAATATACTTTTTCTGGATAGAAGTCAAAACATCAAATTATTATTAGTGGTTAAAATAAACATTTTGTTGTGCAGTACAACAGCACTATAATTTTCAAATAATAAAAAAATGGATCTAAAATACACTTAATTATTCATTGAACTAATTAAAAACAGAAATTAAGTTTAACATTTAATGGTATAGAAATTTTAGAGAATGAACTATTAAAAATAAAAGTAAAAATATATATTCTCTCTTTTCTTCATAGCGTAAGCATGTGTTTTAAAGACCTACAGAGGTCCCTAGTGACGATTTTTTCAGACGCTCATTGCTAAGGTTTACAGCCTTGTTAAAACTATTAATAATCCCCTTGTAAACTTATTTCTCACAAACCTTTGGTAAATCAAAATTTTAAAAATCAAAAAGATTTCAAAGCTAAAAATAACAAAATAAAAAGAACAATGCTTAATTAAAACTTCACCTGATTAAGAATTAGCTAAAATTTTTAAAGTAAAAGCCTATATTAACTTAAAACAAATATCTTTATGATACTAAACTTCACATCACATAATAGTATTAAAGATTTAAAAAATATAAATATAATAAAGCATTAAAATACATATATAATTTGACTTAATTTTGTACATCAATATGCAATATTTTTCAAATATTTTTTTCACTATGTAAATTTATTATAATACATGTATATAACTACTGCCTAATGTCTGAACAATATAGCTAAACATGCGCAAACATATCTGAATTGACAACCATATGGTATTTGAAATTTCAAACCATTCACTTGAAAAGCATAAAATGTTGGATAGTTTAAAAAATTAGTTTCGTATCTGGACATTATTTTTTGATATCTTTTGATTTCTAATGCTTGCATGGATAGCTCACAAGTAGTGATGTAACATAAATTAAATTATTATCAAATGCAATTGTATTGTAAAACAGAGTAGTCTGTGTTATTTTGTTTTGATATAATATCTGTAATTATTTTTATTAAGTTATCAATAAATCAAAATCTGTATCAAATCTAGACAAACTGACACTGGAAGATTAACTATGTTTTCGAAACCTGTTTATGTGGGTCACTTTTATCTTTCAATATTGTCTATGTTTACTACTGAAGGCTATGAATACACTAGAAACAAATAGGTAAACACTCTAAAGACAATATAACAGAATTACTTCCTTGAAATTAAACCTCAATAAATCATTATTTTTTTTTTAAAGTTTAAGGCAAGGCAATTTCATGTGAACTTGTAATCTAATTGTATGGTTTTATATTATTTTTTAAAAGATAAATTATTTTTATATACTAGAAATATTCACCGATTACAATTTTTATGTTGTAAGCAATTGAAAAATGTTGTTAAGATTAAAAGATAAAAAAAAAAAAGTTAATGTGTGTTTCATTTAAACTAACATCTTGTAATAACCAGTCATATATTATCAAACCAAATCGTAAAAAAAAGAAAGAAATATAAGGATCTAAACAAAACAAGAATAAAATTTGTTTACATAAATATGTAGGTGTGTTTTTATGAGTATATAAATATGTATATATCCATAAGAGGTAATTCGCTACGACTGATTATTTATATTGATAGTAGTGAATAGAAAATTAACATTTGCATTATTATTATTATTACTATTATTTATGGCAAATTTATCACAAAAATCAATACTTTTACAATGAATGTTCCTCTCCTTAATTTTTTAGAATTTCAACATTCAATACATTTTTATTCACTATGTATATAATAATTATATACAAAAATAAATATTTCTGGCATTTGATAATGTTGCATTCCCCCATATTTCTTCTGTTTCAAGATCTATTTAGAAAGGTAACCATTTCTGTCAACATACATATTAATTTATTAGTAAATAAGATTTAATTCATTAGTAAAGCTTTTTTTTCTTTTCCATATGTCATAGCATCTGCCGGGACGCGAACCCACACCCGTCTGCAACCAACTACCTGCTTGCATGGCGTCTGCGATACCTCTCGGCTAACAACACAAGACAATTCATTAGTAAAGCTTTGAACGTAAGAAATGAAAAGGTGAACAAGTTACACGCACATACATTTACATATATATTATAAAATAATAAATTTACACTGTAAATATATATATATTATCCAAAAAATATTTAAATATCTATTATAAATATTCACACAATAGAATGCTAATTTTTGGGAATAAATGGGATTAAAGATAATCCAGAGACTCAAAAACAAATTACTTTAGGTGATTAATGGAAAGCCAGTATAAGACTAAAAACACTTTTTTGAATATGATTTGTTTTATCCAGATCTAAAATCAAACTGGATAACTTCAATATAAAAAGCCACGTCTAAAACAACAGCTAAGAATTATCAAAAAAAAAAAAAGTGATTTAAAAAATAAACAATTTGTAAATAATAAACAATTTCTTTTCCAAATAAACATTGTAAGGAACTGATAGTTAAGCAAAACAATGAGTTAGCTAAAATAAAACTTGATAAATTTTTTTTTGTTTTTAATTTAAAAAATCCTTTTTATTTTTTTATGATCTTGAATTATTTCTCCATTTTTTTTTCTCTCTTCTGTATATGAAATGACACATGATAATGCAATTTGATAATTTTTGAATTTTTTTCTTCTAACCAATCAAAAATCATTTCAAAAATTACTTCAATGATACTAAAAATAAAAAATTAGCATAATTTTTTTTTTTTTTTTAAATAGCATATTTCTGAATATGATACATTTTGTGTCCAGGATCATACTAAATAACTTATTAGAAGCAATTTATTGTTATATTATAAGATTTTTTTCTTTATAAACATAATAGTTTCACTATACCTTCTGTTATATTGTTTGAGATGAGAAATATTGATCTTCTAATCTCATCTGCCCTTTAAAATCATTAATTACCTCACCATGGTTCAATCATTTAACACCAGTTATCTTTGAAAAAGCATAGACAAAAAAACTGTGTACACATCACATTATAGATAATTTATTCCATTTTGTAATATATTTTTAAAATGGTAATATGACTTATATTTTTTTTAAATACTTTTCTTCATAATATATTTTTAACCAAATGGTAACTGTGAAAAAGATCTCTTTCCAATGAAGGATACTATTGTTTTTTTCTAATGCAATTATTAAATGGTGAAAAAAATGAATTAAAAAAGATGTCAAATTATTTTTGAAGTTTTAAAATATTTCAAATTTTTATTATAATTTTAATCCATAGATGACAATTTTTGATTGACAATTTAAAGAGTCATCAAAAAGTAAACAATTAAATTTACATACAATTTTATTTATTTGTATATTAATTTTTTTATATAAAATTAAACATTTATTTGTAAAAAATATATTAGATGCTTACATTATTTTATTAAAAATATGAGTTTTTAAAATAAAAATTACTCAAATGAGTATTTACATAACATCAGCTGGATATGCCTCATGTCAAAACCTTCTTTTGTTTTGAAATCACGACTATTGACTATTATTATTTATTTATTTATTAACATTTTTTTTCAAAAGTAATGTTTTAGAGAACTTTCATTTTTTAAACTTATGTTTTTGAAAAAATATTTAAAAAGGATAGAGAAATAATCAATAACTTTTATTTGAAAAAGAAAGCATACAATGACTATCTCTAATGGAGAAAAAGTCTTTTAAAGAATTAAAAAAAAACTTTTTTCTTTATAACAGAAAAAAAACCATAAAAAATTCATATATTAAGATTTTAAAATTAAATTAATAGATGGTTTCAGCTATGTATAATTTTAGTCATTACATTTTTATACTATGTGAAATCACTTGATGCAAAACTACTTTTAATTATAAAAAAGAAAATTAACCATCACACATTAAATTTAAGATTAAACCATTATTATTTATCAGAATATAATCAATTTGACTTCATTCTTTAAATATTTTTGTTTACAAATGAAGTAAATTTTAAATAATCACATTTGACTTGGGAAAATATTACAAAAATTACATGTAATCAAAACAATAAATGCATTTCATCATTGTTGTTGGGAAGAGCAACTTCATTTACAGAAAACTGAGAGAATCTTTTTTTGACATTTGTTTTTAAAATGTAAATAAATAAAATATATCATAAATTTTTAAATAATTTTTACAATATTGCAGTATATTCACACAGATGGTCATTGATTCTCCTGATTGCATGTTAGCAAACAGTTTGTAAATGCTCTATGGATAATATGTATTGTCCAAAAATATAACATCATATTTTTTAAAATAAAACATTTACACTCAAAATAAATAAGTAATAATTTATGTTTTTGATTTTTAATAATTATTACAAAATAATTGTACAATAATAATCATGTATCTTAATAAACTCATAAAAAATCAATTTTTTTGTTGTTCAAATTATTTTCTCCAAGTTGTGAAAATGACTGGCATCAGACTTACAATAATGAATTATCTTAAAAACTTTAGAACAAAATATATATGATATAAAACATTTTAAAAATAAAATACTCCCAACAAGTGGTGAAGAATTTCTCAAGTGAATTATTTCATGTGAAAGAATTAAAAGATTAAGCTTATCATTATAATATTAATTACATTTTTAAATATTAGATTATAAAAGAAATCCAAGCAAGGCTCTCTATGTATATAAAGCAACCAAATGCAAATAATACCATATTACATTTTCTCATTTTTATTAATGTTAAACAATAAGACATTATATGACCTATCCTAAGATTCAGTTGCACAGTTCCAAAATCAAATGCTCCTCAATGATGAAAGCTATATAATCTTGAAATAAGCCTGAACGTTTTGGACAAAAAACACAGGATAGAGATTTATTAAGCACTGTCACCTAGAAACTATTATTGTTTTCTAAAGTTTACATTAAATGGCAAAAAGGTGGTAAAGTATGTTTTATAAATATTAAAATAAATGTGTAAAACAAATTATTATATAATTAATATTTTTTAAAAAGAAATATCCCTAAATGAATCCTGTGATTGCTCATCACATATGACTAAATCAATTACTAAATTTTAAACTGTCAAATAATAAATGAGGAATTCCTTTTAGAAAAATCTCTCAAATCTTCATTAATGATTAGCAAATAAAATATATACATGAGTTAATAAACCTGCAATTCGTAGTTAAGTAAAAAGATGGAAAAGGGAACTATCAAGAATGAGCATTTTATTTGTTTATTTAGAGAAAAGGAACATTGAATAAATAAATATACTGTTATTTTATTGATGTGAAATGTGTGCTATAAAAATTAAAAAATTTGGTATAATAAAAGATAAAATAATATTGAGAATTGATATTTATTATCCAATGATAAATTATACACATGGGGGGAGAATATGGAATATGCTGCAACAATTGCTAAAAGCTTAGGTATTTATGTAAAAAGATATAATTCAATAAAATAAAAATTTGTAACATCCTTAAAAAGAAATAATTTTGATGTAAAAACATAAATTGTCATTTTTTTAAGTTGACTAAGTTGTAATTAAGTTGTTTAGGGATTTGGCTAATATGATAAACAAAAAATATGTACTTGGTTAATTAGTAAAATTGTAAGCTCCCCAAAAATGTGGAGTTATGAATCATTGATTTTAATATTTAATTTCAGCGCACTTATGATATGGTTTTAAATCTTGGAGAAGAATCGATATTGTAGTATTTAATAGTTGCCTATTAAATACACAGGCCATCTCTGAAAATAAGTTTAGTGGTAAGAGAAGTTTAATCTGCAGTTTAACAGATAATTGTAACAAAGTGAAAAAGATCCTGGTAATCCATGTAGAAGCTGAAGTTGTATTGCTACATAACTGCATGGAAAGGTTCACTACATTGCTGTAATTACTGAAATGTGTGGCTAGATCCATGTTGTCTCCAATATGGTGAATCTGCTTCCATCTTTTATGATGAGAATGGCTGAATATTAAATCCTTGTTTGGCAAATCTCCATGTGTGATGGTGAATGTGTTATAAAATTTTAACCGTTGAAAAGAAGTAATCCCAAACAAGAAGAAATTTGTCAACATAAGTATTGCTCATTGGAAAACAAATATTGAAAAGAATTTGGACAGTTTACAGAGTGTCCACAAGTAATTTGAACTAGCCTACAAATCCAAAAAAATCACACACAAATTTCTGAAGTTGGAATAGAATCCAAACTCTAAAAATCCAGCTAAGTGAGAATTTATTTGTTTAGTCAAGCTTATAAATTTTTTATTTCTAGTTTTAACTACATTTAAAAGTGGTTTTTAAAAATTTATTCTATGTTTGTATTTCATTGTTTAATATTTAATGTTTCATTAAAATTTTAAATGTAATATTTTATTTCTCTTCTCAAAATGTGTTTGTATTTAGCAGTATTAGAAGTTAGTCTTTCAATTTGAGGCTAGAGGAGAAAATTTGATTTGCGGTTATGCATAAATCATTTTAGTATTTGTTAATATCCATTAAAAAATCATGTTAGTATAAACTGTTGTTTTTACAGAATGTAAAAAAATTTAGTATATTTTAGTTTGATACATGTCATAATAAAAATAGGATATATAATGATTAAATGTTAATCTTAAATTATTATTTTAAAATTGATATTTATTCATATTGTTATTTAATTTATCAAATGCTCATTTTCAAACATGTTCAAACCCAATTTTATTAAATTATATTTTGACAATATTTATAGTTTTTGTACTTTTTTATTTTATATATTATTTGACTTACACAGTGTATAATAATATCAGATATTAAATTTCAAAATAACATTTGGTAATCAGTTACAATCATATATAAAGCTAGCATTATGGAAATAGCCATGGCCCTATAATCTAGATTATAAATGGAATCAATGGTATTTTATCAGTGTAAGCCATCATTATCACTTTACCTGAAGGTTGACCAATAAAAATGCTTTATTGATATAGTTATTACAAAATATATAATTGGAAGCTGATGTATTTGCTATTCAGTCTTATGAAAATATACTTAAAATATCCTAGCAAGCATAATAGTATGGTAGTTTTTGTTAAAAAAATCAATCACATGAATTTCTGATTTTAATTTCAGTATACCGTTGGCTATAGAAGAATTATTTATTTATTTCTCTAAATATTACAATATCACGCACAAAATAATAATCAATAAGTACATTTATACCCCATTCTTTTTATAACTTTAGATGGAATAATTTTAGAATGTTAAAAAATATTCTAATTTTAGAACATATAAAAACATACAAGTTAAGAATAAATTTAAAATTAATATCTTTAAAAATGTTTATTTTTTATTTTTCTATTATGATAATTACTATTTTTCTTACTTTAATTGTTTTTTTTAATAGTATATTAGTTTTATGGAGCACTTAATATTTTATTTATTATGTAATAACATATTACTGTGAAAATATATCTTCAACAAATGCATAAAAAGTCAACTAATCAATATGATTTTTTATACCTCAATTACGTTTTTTTAACAGTCTCTTAATCTCATCTACCTCTTTTTATATTATCATTTTTAAATGATATAAATAATTGAATGAAGTCATTAATAAATACAAATTTTAATAACTACAAATTCATTAATTCTCTGTGTGGGTCTGGGCATTCCAGCAACACATAATGTGCTGACTATGATATTTTGGATTACTATTACCACAAGTTGAAGTTCACAAATTTACTTGTGTAAAACCCAAAATATTTTAAAGTTTTGATCAATAGTTGGAGTCTCTTGAATTAAAAAATAGAAGGCAGTAACTTCAATGAAAGTAAATATTTTTTTATATGTTATCCATATAATATTAATTAAATAAAATTATATTTAAATTGTTTTTGTATATGAAATTTGCGATTATATGTATGCAGTCATAGTGTTATTTTACTCAGATTTTTTAAAACTTATAATATTTATCTGTTTTTTAATTATTATCTGTAACATTTTAAAAAATTTCTTTCAAATTATATATATATATATTGTAACATATATATATATATATATATATATATATATTGTAACAGTAACTTTATGCTGAAATAAACTAACTATAGCTAATTGGAAAATAATACCATTTATATAATGGTAGAAAGTATAAAATAATAATTAAATTCAGCAATCTAAATATTTATATACTTAGGTATTGTACATTCCAGTCGCAACTACAGAGAAAGCATGCTCTCAGAGCTATGGGATGTTTGTTCTACAGATTGTGTGTATTCTTTATTATCACTTATATTTGCAAATGTATATTTGTATAACTGAAGTTTAAAAATATATATAATTTATTAATGAAAAATATAATAAAATAAAGCAATATAGTCTTCCTTGGAAATTTCCTTGCATAAGTACTGTTCTTTTGAAAAACCATAAATAAAAGTTCGGCTATCTTCTTTTGTTTAAAATTCTTAAGTTATGATATTTCAAATAAACAAAGAACTTAGCTTCAAGTATTTCATAGCTTTTCACAAATAATTTCTAAAAGTTTATTATTAAATATCACAGTTTATTACACAATTTATTATGCTAATAATTCAAATGTCAATAACATATTTCTGTCATTCATTAATGAATAAAGAAAATATTATTTTAAAAAAGTTCAAAAATAATTTTCTATTCTCTAATACTAATTTAAAGCTTGGTGAATATCTTTTTTTTTCACTTATTGATAAATCATATAATAATAGTAAAACATTACAGTTTCAGACTTTTAAATGATCTTACTACAAGCTTGAAAAAGAAAACTTCTCTTCAATATTTTGAAGTAATATTTTTTGAATGTTTATCCAAGGCATTTATATCCTTATTCTTTTTTTTTTTGGTAGTTTTTGAAGTTTCATATGCTAATAATATTTAAACAAGAGTTAAGAATGGTCAAAGATATAGTCTTCGCCAACTACAATATCAGACCGGATCTAATTCTCTTGTTCATAAAGGTGATCCACACCAGAACATTTGCAATTATTAGACTATACATTTTCATCCTCTACGCAATCTGGGAAGTACGCTGCAAGTTGATAATGAAACTGCCCCGTCTAGACCCAGGTCTGTTGTTCCGCAAAATAATAAAAAAGACCATGAAAAGAGATGAGCTCATCTCTCCCAAAAAATCCTGTGAGGACACTTGGAACCTATTCACCTTCCCAACTAATAAAAACAGAACAACAAACATGCTGGCCTACTAAACCATTTAACAAGAACTCTCAGATCTTAGCATTACCTCATGTAAATTTGTATATATCCTTTCCAATTTATACACAAAGTAATTAATAAATATATTTTTGAAACAAGGGTTAAAAAGGAATTATAGATTCAACAATTGCACTAGGATGGAATTAATAAGCATCTTACTTTTAATTTAGCACTTCATTGTGCGCTTAAAACCACAATACAATGAATTTTCCATCCTTTTATAAATTATACAATAATTTAAACCTTTTTCATGTTGAAAAGGAATAATTTAAAAGCAAAGATATTTTGCTGTCCATCTTCCTACTTGTTGAAGATGAGCAGGGAGAGAGAGAATAATAATACTCTAGTTGAGAAAAAAATCTCTAATTATAGTATTTCTGTTGCTTAATTTACTTATAAACATTTAAACTATTTTTCCACAATTTTTTTGGGAATATCTTCATAGTAAATTCAATAAATTTATTTGTAGGAAAGAAAAGTACGTAAATAAATCTTTTGCATTATCTTTTTGAAAATATGACAATTTAATGTTGGAATAACCAATATTATTGCTACATATCCCCTGCCTCCAAAAAGACAGAAAGTGACTATGAACATTCCATTTCTTTTTTCTATCACACTATCCATAAATAATAAAAACTTTATTGTAAAGGACATTTCTTTTTTAGACTTTTTGTCAAAATACGTTTTTAAAATAAAAGAGATTCTTTTATTATATAAAAGTAAATATTATTTCTTTTGCAAAATCAATAATTATCAACAAACAAACTGTCAACTCAAGTTTTACCTCTCTCCACATTTGTTTATTGATGCTTTGTTATGATTTAATCTATATACTATTTTCATCAAACTACATAGGAAGTTTTACTTTCATCTGTTGCTTTCAAGTTTTAGTTTCACCAACTGCAGAATTTAACAATCTTACTGTAGCAATCCATTGGTTTAAATTCAGGCTACTTTTAGAGCATATTAATTATTTTGATTGTCTCTTACTGTTTGACCTTTTTCTTTTGTAGGTTTCATGATATTGAACAGTCTAAAATAATTGATGCTTTAAGTGTAAATTTTTTTATTTATTTAAATTTCTAGCCAGGAAATAATTTCATTATTTTACAAACAACTTATTCATATTTATATCTAAATTATTATTAAAAGGTTCAAAGATAGTGGTGTAACAGAAATACATTAAACTTTACAACTGTGAAATAATCATAGTAGATATCCCCTATAAACTACGATTGTTAGTTACTATTACTATAGCATCTAGATTTTATTTTTTCCTAAAAAGTGTTTTAACATAACTTAATTATTTAACATATGAGAGGAAAACGTTTAACATAACTTGTCATCAAAATAATAATCTTTCCTTTAATATTTGGGTTAACATTATATAATTTATTAATATTTAAATAATTTTATATGATCTAATAAAAAATTATGAGTAAACCAATGTTTTAATAAGAATAAACTTTTTTTTTAATGAACATTTTTTTTCATTATTTGTATTTCATAACAATAAAGATATTACTTCACCATGTTCTCATTCAATATACAACAGGGACCTGCATAATGTACTGTTCAAACAATATTGAAATCATACAGAATACAGTTATACAAAATGAATACCATTGATGATATAGCATGTACATAAACAAAATGTTTCAGAGCCTTCTTATTTTAGTTAAAACGTCAGATCAATTTAAATTATTCACAAAGTTTTCTGATTTCTAGATATCAACAATAAAGTAACTGTCCAATCATATATCAGATTTTTTATATTTGAGACATTATACAATATATCAAATTTAAATATGAAACATATAGCTCAGTACAATAAATTTAATTAGATTAAAATTACTGTATTAACTTCACTTTTCAAAATCCTCAAAACAACATGTCAATTATTTTTTCTTATCTGAAATATTGTATAAATTATTATAATGTTAAAGTTAATTCATAAATAATGAACACATTTTTTTTGCTTAAATTAATGTAATTAGACTTACATTTTACTTTATAAGACATCAGAAAAAAGCAAATTGCCTTCCTCTTTACTAGTTCTATACATTTGAAAAATAAAAATATTGTATTTCTATTTTTATTTCATTGAACTGTGAATATACAATAAAGTAAAAAATCTGATTAAAAAACTATTCACGATAATTAAAGCGGACCCACTCTCCCAATAGAAAACAGAAAACTGTCAGAAAAAACGTACACAAAACGGCCAATCAACAAACACGAATGTTACAATGAATACCATTGTCTACCATGGCACATATGTGTGCAAAATATTCAAGAATATTAAACATTTTTATTACATTGCAGAATATTGAAACCTTATTCACATGTCTGCATACCAAATTTAGTAATAATAATAAACATCTAAAAATATATATTTTACTGTTTTTTTTATTGTTTAATCTTTACCAAAGTCAAATATAAAGTAATTCATGTAGTACTTGCTGAGTATATTCAATACACAATCACAAATTTAAAAAAAAAGTAATAGTAATTTTTATAATGGTAATGTTTAGTGTTGACACAATTCATTAATGTAAGTGATGATCATAAATTTTAAAATAATTACACAACATTAATTTTTATTATAGTAAAATTTAGACTTTTTTTCAAAAAATTATTTAACTTTTTTATTTTTCATTTATATTTTTAATTTTATATTAAATTTTTCCTTTTTAAATGATTATGTTGAATGGTAATTTTGCTCTAAATTGTAAAGTTCTGAAATGGACTACTCTTAAATGCATGCATTTTAATGTACCATTAAATAAAATTACTTGGTGAACATGTTTTTGGAAACAATTATGTTTATTTGCTAGTCTTTTTTAATCAAATAAAACTCATAATAATATGTAAATTTTTAAAAATGAGTCAATTTCTTCAACATTTCTACAAAAATTTCTATTTAATGACATAGAGCAAATTAAATACAATCATTACTTAAAAATTTCGAAGAATTAAAACAAATAAAAAGATTGGCATGTTAAAACTGATATCATGAATTAATAAAAACACTCCATGTCATAAAGTTTTAAAACTATCTTCTTATCCTATCTTTTCACACATATATTCACTTGTTTAATTGCATATTTTGTTACTTCAATTATTATGTAGACTTTTTCAGTAATCATTTAGTATGCTCTTTGGAATATTTGTTGACACTTGGAAAAGCCATAGATCCACTATTAAAAATATCAAGCAATAAATAAAACAGTAGCAGGAGTAAGTTGTTTTTTTGTTTATTAACAAAGATAAAAAAAAAAAAATGTGTGTCATGTAAATAAAATGAAATAAAAATAAAACATATTACATAGACTTTTTCCCAGAAATGATCCTACAATAGACAGATGGCTAAAAATTAAAAAAAATGTAATTAAACAAATAAATAAGAAAAAAAAGAAGAAATAGTTGAACAAATACAAATTTAGTTGAACAAAGTAATTTTTTTTTAAAAATAAAAATTAAAAAACAAACTAAATTATGCGAAGTCTCACTGACAATTACTTGGGTATAAAATTCTTTAAGTAACATTATAAAAGATGTAGATAGCAAAATGACCAAGCATTAGTAGATAATTTTTTCTTTCACATTTGCAAGGGCATGCATTAAATACCTTCCCCCCTCCACTTACAGGTTTTCAAGTATTGAAATTTAACATGTTTGTAAAAAAAAAAAAATGTCACAATTTACATCTTTATTATTTCTACTATTTTTTAGAAATGTAAATGAAATAAAAACATCTTAACACAAAAAAAATGTTCCAAATTTGACTTTTATTATTTAAAAGCAAAGAACAAAACATTTAAAGATCTTTGTTTCTAAAAATAAAATAAATCTTGTTACTATATATATTATTATATTATGAATATTAAAATAACATCTTAATGCAAATGTTGTGTAACCGAATTATTAACAAACTCTTCACATTTTTTTTAACAGTTTAATGGCAGTTTCAATCACATTTGCAACATTTTTATTTTTTATAGTTAAAGCATTATTCTAGATCATATTTTGATAATCTTTACATTATTTATAAGTTTATAAATGAAGGACAAATGCTAAAATGAAATCATAATGATAACAGTTTTTTTCATATTGGATTGCAACTTTCATTTACTTTAAAAATTACAGACGAAAATATTTATTTGAATTCCATTTTTAAAATTGAAATGAATTTTAGGTGAAACATCATAAATCAATGAAACTATATTTAAAATTTTAAAACTTACTACTATTATTAAAATTTCACAAAAATTTTCTGTATTAGTATTTATAATAAAAACATTTTTTCCCCAGATAATCAATCATAACTTCTGTTCTGTTTTAATTATGTTTTTAATTATTTATCTTCTTAAAAACAAACATTTTCAAATAAAATCTAATTATAATTATGCATTTTTGGATTAAAATAAATACTCTATAAATATGCTGCATGAATAAGCAAAAATATATAAATTAATATCTAGAAAGTAAGTTTTTCTTTCTAAATAGTAAAAGCAGAAAAAAAAAACGCTCTCAAAAGCTTAAGAACAAAGAATTTATCAGTCAGTGGTGATGTTGGTTTCTTTTTTTAATGATATAATCAATCAATGGCATTTACAGCTCCTTTTTAATTTTGAATGATATTTATGTCTGTATAATACTGACATCTTCAGATTTTTTTTTATAAACACTAATTATTTTATTACCAATTTCTACTGTTAAAAAAAGTGAACTAGCAAACTAATACTATAGATAACAGCAAAATAATAACACAAAGCCAAAAATGATAGCAGCATGACCAGAATGTGCTAAGACATGCTGTTAAATAGTTGTATTTGTATATTGGACTATTTCCATAATCTAATATTATATAGTGAATGTCTTTAGAAAAATTAAAATTTCTATTGACTGTTGCCTTTGTCAGGATGTCATTTAGTTACAGCATTACCTTAAAATTCAACATTCAAGAATCTAAGAGTCCAGGTTTGATTTTCATGTTAGTACTGTCACTGGTCAAAACAGCAGTACCCAAAGAAGAGAGGAGAATAATCCTTTTAAAAACATTGTACATATACTAATCTGTGTCTATTATTAACAGTTGAATATAATTAGAAAATTTAAATAAAGTTTAATTTTTCTAAATACAATTAAAATGCCATGTCAAGAAAATGCTGTTAAATAGAATCCAGTCAATAGATGGGGGGGGGGGGATCTAATACCTTTTTTTCATGTGTCAAAGCATCAGCCAGAAAGCAAACCCGGGACAACTGCTTGTAAGGCAGCTGTGCTGACCATTCAACGACAGGGATCTAATACTTGTTCATTAAAACTATACAACTTTTATATTAATATTTTTAAGGAGGGGAAAATGTTCTTATTCTTAATACAAATTGTTAAGGGGGAAAAAATAAATCTACTACTCATTCTTTAAAACCAAGCAACTTTTATGTTAATATTTTTAAAGGGAAGGGAATACTACTACTTTTAATTGCAAATGTTCAAGAGAAAAGGAAAATCTACTATATTATGGTATTTTCAGCAATAGTTCAGTAGCTGGTCTCAAGTGACAATAAGTGTTCTATAGTTTTTAGTAAATAATTATCTAATTCTTCATCCCTTCCCTAAAGTATTTAAAATTTAAAAGTAATATTTGAAAAATATATTTACATAAAATTAAATATATGTATGCATTCGAATACAAAGAGAGGTTGCCTTGACAACAGATTGTTGACTGTTATTTTTTTAAATTAAGATTGTTGACTGTTATTGATATTAGGATTGACTAAATCAGAAGTTCTCAACCTGTGGATTGCGACCCCTTTGAGGGTAAAAAACAACCCTCTCACAGAGGTTGCCTAAGACCATTTAAAAACACATTTTCGATTCATAACAGTAGCAAAATTAAAGGTTGGGGATTACCACAACTTAAGGAACTTTATTAAAGGGTAGCGGCATTAGGAAGGCTGGGACCAATTGGTCTTAAGTGTTGAGTAATTTTAATGATATATATAATATTTGTTATAAATATGTTAATGTACACAAATACCAAATCAGTTGAAGTTAAATTAAATAAATGAGCATAAAATAAAATTTTAATTAAACATCATTTATGTTGAATGAAATCGGATTTTTATGTTAGAGACTATGCATGCCTATTTACAGATCATAGTAATGATATAGGATTTTAAAATTTATTAAAAACACCTACCATGTATAATAATTAACAATATATAAAATATTTACGAAAATGAAAATTCATTTCGATTTTAACATTGAGATAGATTATTAGGGAGATTCAGATGAGAAGAATGGTCAAATCAACTCAGGTAGCATGGAGTTTCTGTCCAAAACTATTTCATAAAGAGTTTCAGCAATTTGATAGAGCTAAAACTATAACCAAGCCATAGATTTGTAATGATAAATGACATTGAGACATGATTATAACTGGGAAAAAAACAAACAACAATAATAATGATTCAGAAAAATCTCTTTAATTAAAATTTATAGTGTATAATTAAAATTGATATTAAATAAATAAAGTTAAATGTAGAGGGAAAAACGTATTTATAAAAAATTAAAATTTGATTTTAATATATTGCTACAAAATTAATAACCAAACTATTTAGTTTATTATAGAATATATTAATATCATACAGCCCATTACTGGAAGAATTGTATAAGTCTGCTTCTGATCACACAAATAGTCAACAAATGTCACTGTTTTTTCCCTCTTGCTTACTAACTTTTAATATAGAATGGTTTAATTTCTTCTGAATAATTTCTTGTTGCTCTACTTTCTTTTCTTCTAAAAGTAATTTCATCAATTTTTTATTCTTTGAGGCAGCTTTTGCTTCTTTATCTTGCATTTTCCTTGAAATGTTCCCTCCATTTTCGTTTTCACAACGATGTTGGAAACTTCTTCATGAGTGTCAGACAACTTAAAATTTTTTTTCATTTTCAATTAAAAATTAAAGATAGAGTTCTTACTTTCAATTTCAATGGTAACGTTCACCTTTTCTCACTTTAAACCACTATTATTGGGGGGGGGGGTCAAGTCCTAGCAGTGTTTTCTCAGTCGGCACCATCTAGTGGCTTTTATAGAAGGCCCTGAACTATTAGAAGTAAAGGAAAACACTAAAATAAACTCCAAATGGACTACAGAACATAAAAATAAAGGAAAAAACTTGGAAATGGATAATATAAAGAAATCTAGTAACATATCCAATAGCAACAATCAGCAACCAAGAAAAGAATAATGTTTTTATTCCAAAACCTAAGTTATGCAAATGTGTTATAAGTCTAATGAAAATAGAGATATAGCAAAAAATAACATTACACAAGAAGCCTATAATAATATAATGGACTTAATGGAGGAAGATGAGGACGTCATGATTTTACAAGAAGGGGAAAAATATAACACAATGGGACAAAAGATTATTGACCTGGAGATCTTTAACAGAGTAAATGATGAATTTAATGCATCGATCCCCTTCAATTATACAGATCTTTCCAGAATTATCACAATGAAAAATCATTGATTTTAGCAGTGACAAATGAGCAATGTCAGTTATTGAAGTAGAAGACGTTTATGAGATGCTGAAGACCAAGAAACTATGGGGGATGGTGTATAAGGTTCTTAATCATCAAACAGTAGATACCTAATAATCAAATTTCATAACTGTATGCAAAAAGAGATTGTTAGGAAAAATATATTATTGTTAAATGAAAAAATCCTATGCAAAATAAACATGAACAGACCTGTGGTTTTGGCAAAAATAGTAAAAAATTGCTATATTAACTTTAAAGAAAGCGATCTACAAAGGTTACTAAATAATTTTGGCAATGTTTCACACTTCAGTTATCTCCAAGAAAAAAGAGCAGAAATGCTGGTACTTACAAACATGACAATGTTTAATTTTGCACTAAAATAAGATACATCCCCACTAAACATTCTCATGGTACATGTATCAGATAGCTCACCATTGGTGATCTCATTTCATGGAGTACCACCAGGGTTTCTTTTATGAAAAAAACATGCACCTGGTCAGAGATTGCCCAGTCAGGATTTGCAATGAATGTAAAGAGAGAAAGAATAAATTTCATCAATGTAATACTCAGGAAATGAAAGCAGACAGCTCGGTTAGGCTGATAAAACTAAGAAGAATGGAAAAAAAATGAATGAAGGATGACTAACAAAAAAATGGAATTAAAAACCAGAGAAGAAATGCAAAAGGATAAAACTATAGAACAAGATACAAAATTAGAGTGGTGGAAATGAAGGAGCCCATGGCCAATCTGCAAGGCATGTCATCAAGCATCACGATAACAAAATCTATCAAAAGGAAACCTAAAAAAAGAGTCAAAACTGACCTAGGGAAATGAGATAGCTGGGTGTCGGATGAAAGTCAAGAACATGACCACCTTGGTTCATCTGGTTCTGAAATGTCAGATGAAGGGAAGAAGAAAGAGAGAAAAAAAAGGAAGACAATGGAAGAAGGAAAACGCAAAAAGCTGAGCACAATTAACAATAACCAAGATAACCAAATACAAGAACAAGATGAAGTCAAAGATTCAGAGCAAATAATCTTACCCACTTATAACAATCTAAACATTTCAGGCCTTCCTCCATTTAAAAAATTAGATGTAAACTAATTCTTGGACAATCACAAAATAACACTAAACAACTATTAATAAATTTTATTAAGAAAATCAAAAAGAGAGACAAATCAATAGTGCCAATGGAAATATTTAAGACTAACATGGCAATTGTTTGATTTACCAGTTGCCAGTTAACCTGTTTTGGAATCTCATCTCGGATTGGTTGAAGATATAGATATAAGAACTAATACTATAGACATCAGATCTTACATTGTAAACATTTATAACCACAGAGTAAAATGTAAAACCATAGATTAATAAAAGTAATCTTTTAATAAAAAAAGTCAACAAATGTTTGTAAACAAAATAAAAGAAAATAACTGAATAATTAAATATTTGAGAATTCACAAGAAGTTCAAGCACTGGAAATGACTGAGTTGGAGCTGCAATCCATAGAACCTTGGGCTCCAAAAAATCTTCTACTTTACCACTGCATCAAATATTTAAAAGTGAAGTTAATGAGTTTAAATATTAATTTTCAAATAACATCCAACCCCCCCCCCCAATAAAAAAAAAAGACTGCTGCAGAAAGGAAAATTAATATTGAAACTGATGAATAATAACAGCATGCCTAAATAAAAATAATGTAGATTCAAGTTTTACATTATTATAAAATAATATTAAGGGAATGCATATTAAAATAATTCTCTCAAAATCTCTCTCTAAATATACATATTAAAACAATACAAAATTTTGAGTAATTTGATTATGACAAATTTATCTAAAGAATATATGTATACTTTGTATGGTAGACTTTATTTTGATATGCTTTCAGTACATGATACCACATTCATGGCTTAAATCAAATGTAAACTAATATGACATTTCTACAAATCAATCACAATCCACTTTATATTTAAACTATGAATATGGCATTATACACTAAAACCATATTAGACTCCAAAACAAAATTTCATCCAGTAAAGTATACAAACAATATCTAACATTTATTAATATACCCAAACATTATATACAATATTTATAAAAAAAAATTTACAATATCAGTTTTTAATATTTAAACAGCATTAAACTGTTGCAAATGCGCTTTGCAGATTTTAACTATAAATGTTACAGTTTATAAACATTGCGCTATATAAAATAATTGATTTAATATCAGTTTTTGAAATAACTTAAGTTTATTGGGAAAAATGCAAATTAATTTTTAAATTAAAAAAAAAGTGAACTATCATTATAGAACAGAGCAAAAGAAGTTTGTTCAGAAATCAGTGATTTGGAAAAAGGAAAGATCTATATAGAACAAACTCTTATGAAAAATGGTTATCCATCAGCTGTTATTAAGAAAATGTTAAAGAGACAACAAAAAGAACCATTAAGAGAAAAGACAATTATTGGTACTGCAGTGTACCCATACATTCCAAAAATAGCAGACAAATTAAGAAAAATCTGCAATCAGCATAACATCAGAACAGCTTTTCAGAGCTATACCACACTATGAGGAATTCTAGCATCTACAAAGCCTAAATTTGAAATGATGAAAAGAAAAAACTGCATCTATAAAATACCATGTGAATGTGGAAGAACATATATTGGTGAGACCAATGATCCCATTGAAAAGCACTTGCAAGAACACAAACTGATGATTAGAAGAGAGAAAACAGATGTGTCTAAGGTAGCAGAACATGTATGTGCCAATGAACATATGTTCAATTGGGAAGATGCAAAAATATTGACTAGAGAAAACCACTAATCAACTTTACTCTTAAGGAAAAAATGGGGAAATAAGGAGGAACCTCATAGATAAGTATTGAAGTTACTACAGACTGTTGCCTTTGGCAGTGTTACCTTAAAATTCAATACTCAAAAATCTAAGGACACAGGTTCAAATCCTATGCTAGTACTGTCACTGGTCAGGCCAGCAACACCTGAAGAAGAGAAGAGGATAATACTTCTTGAAACATTGTGCATATAACTACCTGTTTGATGTGCTATTACTAACAGTTGAATGTATTTGGAATATTTAAATAAAGTTTAATTTTTCTAAAGACTTTTTACACATATTAGATGATAAAAATAGTCCAATATAAAAATACAACTACTATAATACCATCATCACAACCTTCAGAAAAACACAATGGCATATATCACCTTAACAAAATATTATTAACCAAGATAGGCTGATAAAAAATAGTAGATGGTTAATATTCTTACAGAATCAACATTTTGAATAAATTCTGCATAATAATTGTGAATTCTTCGAAGTAAGATCATCAGGATGTTTAATATTTAATGCTGTTAACATTATATGTCTATTACCTGTGAGATGTTTAAGTAAATGATAAAATTTGATCAAATAACTGCTTATGGTCAAGTAAATTCTTTCTTAAGCATGATATGTAATAAATTTAGATTCCAGTTTTCCTTTCAACTCCTGTTTGCTAATCACCCAAGAATTGTAAATATATACTATAATAGCCAATATAAATTCATAAAACAGATAATCACAAAAGATATGAAATACATACAAATAAACACCTGCTGTTTGTTAAAATAACTTTCGCCTTATAGAATCATATTGTCATATTGTTTATTGTATATGATTTATTAAAAAACATACAATCTTATTAGTATCATATATACATAGTTTTGTTGATTTTTTAAAATATATTATTTATGATGCTAACCATGAGATTGCATAGAGGAAGTTGCTGGCTTCTAATATTCATATAAAAATCATTGATTTTGAATAAGAATTCGACAACTTTTGAATGAAATCTTACTTTGATGTAAATGCTATTCATTACAATTATTCTAAAAGTCCATGTTCAACAGAAATGAGCACAATCTGCAACAACATTATGTGCTTCCTCTCATTTTCAATAACTATCTTTACTCATTGACACTGAATTTTATTTTGTATTTTTGGATGTGTTTATGTGAAAAAAGAATGCAATAAAATATGCAAATTTATTTCCAAAAATTATAAATTTAAAATTACATTTCAGATTAGGTTTTTTTTTTTTTAATGAATCTATATTTTTATTTATTTTTTATTTTCTAATAATTGGTCAGAACATTTATAATAAATTTAGAATTACAAAAAACATTAGTAAAAGCCATAAATGATTTGTGATATATCCAATACATCTATATTTATATTTGAGGCAAATATGTAAAACAATTAGACATTAGGCCAGACTATGCCAATAAGTTCTACATAAGTTATATATTTTTGTTTGATAAACTATGTAGCAATGGTAAACTAATACAGATCATAATACAATGTTTATACATATATCAATTAGTGAGGTCTAATTCATATTCTACTATGGAAACATTCGGCTGTTTCCATATAAACATGTGTGTAAGCAATTTTCTTATCCTCAGCAGATGTTCATACATATTGATATAAACACATATGCATAACATATATAATACATCCACAGTCATATTACATAAGTTATTTGAAGCAAAAAATGGTTATGAAAAAAAATCTTACTGTTATTGTTACTATTATATATTAAATTTCACTCCTATTGAATTCCCAATTGGAGTCGTGTATTTCTCCTAGGTACGCAAGCTAATAACAAATACAGCTGTTATAACTAAATATTAGACAAATAACTAATACAAATGTTAAAGATTTGTTTGCATTCTTTTTAATAAAAATATATATATATATAATGAACTTAAAAAAAAAAAAAAAGGAGGAAGGGGGCAACTCACTAAAATAAAAAAGCTTGGTGGGAAAATTAATAACGTCAACAAAAAGATTACGGTAATATGAAATTATATAATCATAAATTTCAGCTATATCAACATAATAAAAGTCCAACTATGTCATGTCAGTTAATAATTATGATATTAACATAATTTCCCATAACGTTTTTTTCTTTTATATAGCATTTCCATTTAACATATTTAATGAACCAATATTTTGCCATAAATTTTCATAAGCGTATAAAATGATTTATAGATATTTTTATTGTATAAAAATGTTTATTCTTTCCTACACACTACTGGAGAAAAACATCAAATGTGACTCGTTCTGCCTGAATATTTGACACTTAAAATAATAATAATGAGGTTATAAAAACAAGAACAACAACAAAATTTTCGACTTAGCAATTTAACACACACATGAAAATTGAGAAAGCATATTTTTGAACTATAAAATAATAATGCCTTAAATAGTATATTTCAATATTACTGAATTGAAACTATCAGACCATATTCTACTCTAAATATCAATATATAAAATAATCATAGTAAAATAAGGGCCAAAGAAATCCTTGTAAATAATATTCAATACATGTTTAGTAAAATATTATGAAGTATATATAAAAGTGACATTTTAATTTTATTTTATTAGACTTTTTTTAAAAAAAAAATGTTTTTCAAATATTCTCAAAATAGAGAAATATAAATTCAATCAATGTATAAATTATTGGAATAATTAAATAAACATTAAAATTCAACTTCCTATCATGAAAATGTCCCAATGGGCTGATAGCATTAGTAGAGTGATAGATTTGAGAAGTATATAACTCAACTTGTCACTTCTAATGCTGGAACATCATGATCTTCCAAACAACTAAACATGTGATTACTTTTTAATTATCAAAATAATGTATATTGTAACTAAAACAAATCTGATCACAGCCCAGATTAGTTATATTACAAAACTGTATAATAATGTATAAACTGCTGTGTGTGTATATACTTCTCACTTGAGTAGGCTGATTTGAACAATTAAGAGAAAAATTAATTTAAGCATTTAATAATATTATTGAATATTTTATAAAGTTACTTTGTAATAAGTGCAAAACAGTGGAATGATAAATTACACTAAACGAAGAAAAAAAATGTTTTTGATAAACAAAAGAATTTGAACTGCATAGTTTCTAAAAAAATCTAAAGCATTTTGAACTCTTTTTAGTTTGCCTTTTTTGAATTGAGTTTTAAATAAAGTCTGTCACATTTTTATAGTAAATTGGATGGCAAAGCTAAATATAATATTAAAATTTTGGAATTAATAATATTTTAGAAGTTATCATTTGAGGTTTAAATGTTGATAACAATTTTTTTCTTTTAACTAACTAATGTAACTAAAAAGAGAAAAAAAAACTTATTATCTTTCATTCATTTATTTTGCAATTCAATAATAATGTTTAAAAACTATGAGAATGAAGAGAAAGATTCACATGTAATGAGAACATTCATTTTTTTATGGATTCCATAAAATGAAATTAATATGATATTACATTTATAAATTTCTTTTGCTATTATTCTATTCAATAAGTTTGATAAAAATATTTTAAATAACATTTAAGTAAAAATAAAATATCAAATTTCTTTTGCAGTATAAGTATTAACTATATCATAGATAATACTCTTTATTGATTTGTTTTTACCATAATCTAAATTGATAGCAATGAATGGTAATTTATATTTGTAAAATTGTTTCACCATATGTTGTGAAAAGAACAAAGAAATTGTTTTTCAAAAAAATCTGTTGTCCTAAAGAAACAGAGTTCAAAAACATATTGTTGAACAATAGGTATAAATAGATCTGAAACAAGCAACTAAGGCATTCAGTCAAGTACAGCATTCCATTCCAATCCAATCCAGGCAGTCTAGTTTACTTTAATTTATTTGAAGTAACAGGGAGAACCCACTAGTTAAAACTGTTTTCCACCTTAATTTGGATAGTTATATCTTGCTATTTACTAGTATTTTTCAATATTTCACTTATAACAGCAAGTTTGGGAATTTTATCTAGTGAAAAGCTATCTATAACAAGTGGCTAAATAACCAAAAACCACACCCACCAAAACATCTGGAAAATGAGTCACATCCAGAATCTAATGCTGAAGATTGCCAAAACCAGCCAGTGCCTGCCTTAATAATATTGTAAAGGAAAAAATGAACAGTTCCATAAGAAAAAACCCAAGATCTACTGATATTATATCTATATAATTATCACCAATGTATTTACTTTCTAACATCATCAATACTCAAGAAGACAAACTATAATTTTTAGAGGAATTAATGAAGACAACTTTAAATATATATTAAAAGAATAATATCTGCAGTAAATCATGGTTTGGAACTTTAAATATTTCACACGATAAGATCATCATTATAGATATTACAAGGCTTTAAATTTAAAATGAAATTACAATATCTTTTATATTTCTTATTTGGTATATGTATTAATAGTTATGAGTATATACACAACAGTTCTTATTTATGCATTATTAATAAATTATTTTTTTATTAATCCATTTAGTTTGTGTTTGTTTGTCGATTATTCCAAATATGTTTTTAACATCCAATATGCTTGTAATATCCACAACCCTGAAAAATCATGCAATTCATTGAGTGGTATGCAGTGATGGCAGTAATAATTTGTAAATGATGATCATGCATTAATTAATTTTCCAAAAATAAACTTTCTAGTTAGAAGGTTTGACACCTAAGATTATGGATAAGTTTAGCAAGTTTGGGAATGAATGAAGCTTTAGTGGATATTATTATGAAATTATACGAAAATAATTATTATATGTATCAATTAGGGAATACAGAATGAGTTAAAGTTAAAAATGGGGTGAGACTAAGGTAAGGATGCCCTATGTTACCTATTTTGTTTTTGTTATATTTGAGTGAAATGGAGAAAGCAAAAGAAAGATTAGGAAGAGGGATAGAGATACTGTTAATAGGTGGCAAGGGAGTATAGACTTTGTCAAGTCTTTTTTTTTTGGATGTTTTTTTGTGTGCAGAAAAAAGAGAAGATATGGAAGTTATGCTGAGGACATGTGCAAGGATGGGTAAAAAGATGGGGATTAAATTTAGTGAAGAAAAATCAAATATAATGATAGTTAATACTGGGGAAAGGGAAGATATAGAATTTTTATTGAGGGATATAAAGTTAAGTTTGGTGAATAGATACTGTTATTTGGGAATCATCTTAAGTAATCAGAAAAATTGCTTGGATGAATGGGAGAAAAAGTTGATAAATGAAGCAAAGAAAAGAAAGGGATTGATAAAAAAATTAAGAGTGTTTTCATATAATAAATATGATGTAGCTTTATGATGCATTATGTATTAGTAAAAGAGTATTAGATTATTTAGAAAAAGTATAAAGGGAAATAGGAAGACATGCATTGGATGCAGATGTGTGGACAGCAAGGAAGGCAATTCAAGACGAAATGAGATGGTCAAGTTTTTATATAAGAGATGCAAAAAGTAAAATGAAAATGTTTTATAGGTTGCAGTTTATGGATAATAAAAGAGTAGCTAAAATAGTATTTAATTGGGTTATGAATAAAGGGCAGGCAACAAGATGGGTAAGAAAGGTAATATTCATTTGTCATGATCTACTGTACTAAAACCACTTTTAAATCCATCTTGTTCTCTTGGTTGGTGCAAATCCAATGTTCTCTGTAGATGAGTTGTAATTATCTTGGTAAAAATTTTGTATAAAACTGATAAAAGGTTGATAGGTCTGTAATTTCTAATATCTTCTTTATCACCTTTTTAAAATATTAATACTGCATTCTTCCAATCATCTGGTACTTTTTTATCATTTAGACATTTGGTATACAATTTTGCTCTATTTCTTCACCTGCTTCTTTTAATATATCAATTGTAATTCCATCATTACCTGGAGCCTTTCCTTTCTTCATAAATTTAATTGCATGTCTCACTTCTTTTAAAATTCTGGACAATTCGGAAGATATAATAGATATAGGAGGTACTTGTTCTTTATTACTATATAATTCTTGATAAAAGTCTTCTATCCATTTCATGATGTTGACTCTCTTTTTAGTAATAATTCCCTCTTTTTTCTTATTGTAGATATAAATTTCCTACCAATACCAAAATGTTGTTTTACACTCTTGAGACTTTTATTTTCTTCTACAGTTTTTCTTGCTACTTCACAGTTATACTTTCTTATAATATTTTCAACTCTTTTCCTCACCATTTTACAAAATTCGACATATTCAATCCTTTTTAATGCATCATTTTTGTATAACTTCATATTCCTTCTTTTCTTCAAAAACTCTCTAGGCTCAGTAGTGTTCAAGAGAGAAAAAAAAAAATCCAAGGGTGGCTAATTAAATTAACAGTGGAAACAATGGAAATAATTGATTAAAAAAAACAACTAAAAAATTGTGATCCTGCAAACACGCTGAACTGAGATATACAGAAGGGAATGAGGAGAGATAAACAGGAATGTATAAACTTATGTATGGAACTTAAAAATAAGTGTAAGAGGATTAGGCAAAGATTTCATATAAAAAAACTTATAGGAAAGCTTGGTTTCAAAATGTCTTCCAGAAATATCTAAGAACTATATGACCTATTAAAAAGAGTTTTCACAAAGTTTTTCTGAATTAAGAAAGAGTTGGGCAGAATTTTTATTATGGACATGAACAAAAGTGATTGAAAAATAATGATGCTATTAATAAATTTAGTAAGATAGATAAAATTGTAGACTCAACAAATATAACTGCATGTTGCTCCATCATCCAGTAGTTTACCTACAATATCAAATCTTTCAAAATTGTCAATTTGCATGAATTAATAAGACAGATTAATAGTCATTTTGATCTTGACCTACACATAATTATAAAATTTTACAATACATACATAAAAATTTCTATAATACAAGAATTTATAATCATTAATTAAATATAAACTTAGGTTCAACTTTTAATATTTTTACCATTACTTATATCTCCCCCTCCCCCCTTATATAAAGATATTTTAACTCAATACCAAATATTTTTTTCTCTTTCCTAGTAATTGTAATATTCACTTAAATGTTCTGTACATTTATCCAGAAAAGATAGTCTATATATTTTAAATTTAGCTTTTATTCATGCTTAGTATGCTTTTAATATATAATAATATCATAATCATAGTACTTTCACTTCTTTAGTGTTCAGAGTCTATATTAAATAAAATTTTTAGATGTTTTAATTAAAAATCTAACTGAAATGATTTGGCAATGAATGGATTATTGATGTATGTGGCACATCATTTTACTATAAATAAATCATGACACACACAGAATTATTAGATCAATATTGTTTTCTCAAAAAAGAGTGGCATATATTGCACATAAAAGTTAGTGAAAAAGTAGTAAGACAAGCTGAAATTTTTTAAGGAAGGAGCATAAGTTTAATAATATAATTCGTATGATTATATTGTGTGATTTAGTGGAGTAGTACAGTAATGCAATCAAGAGTTAAATGTTTCTTATCACTTTTGGTGATAGAATATATCACAATCTCCAAAATCAGAAAGTTAGTTGATTATAAATATATATATATATATTTGTAAGATATATTAAAAAATAAATTAATCCAAAATATTAATTTTGAATGCTTAGCCAATGATACATTAATGTAAAGTTTAAAGATTAAAAAAAAAATATACAATTTTTTTTCCCAATTCAACTTTGTGAAAGGTACTTTAGATATGTATAATGAAGAGTTTTTCTGATGAAGACATGGATCTTCAAAGATACAAATTTTAATGATAAATTCTATAGATATACATAACATTCCATGGGCTTTCTATAACATGTTGTTATTAACAAATATCACTGGTAATAATAGACTCTTTAAAAGCAGCTAATTTATCTGATAGAATGCGTGAAATATCTATATTTCTAATAATTACATTACTAATTTAGAGATATTTTTTGTTTAGAAAAATATAGCTTTTATAATCTTCACTGTTATAAAAAAAAAAAAAAACATACCAAAAATAATACTATATTTAAATCAGTGAAGAAGATTTATGAAAGCTTTTTTTCTACAGAAAAAAAATTTCTAAATTAGTAATATAAATATTTTGTAGATTTTATCAGATGAGTCTACTGCTTTTGAAGAGCTCTGTCACTAATATCATATATAATACAAAGCATATGGATAATGAAAAATTCCATCCAAGTGAGCAAACATATTTTTTCCTTTCTTTATCTCAATTGTATATCAGCTTTGGGCAATCTTTTTAGAATAAAGACCTTCACAGGATATTGCTCATCATAAATTGAATTAGATCTAAAAAAAACCAATATTTATCAAATATAGATTCACCAACCAATTTCTTTAAAAAACTTGTTCTTTATTTAACTATATAAAATTTACATTCAATAAGCAACGTTTCGACTATTTCTATCCTTATAGTCTTTTTCAAGCCACATAATCCTTAATATTTTTCCTTAAATATCTAATAAAATGTCCCAAACTGCATTCTTTAAAACCATAGTAACCATAATGTTTCTTAATCTTGAAAATACCAATATCCATTTCCATATTAATATTCTTCATACAGTAACAGAATTTTAAAAATATTCCAATATTCTAATATTCCAATAATAATCCAAGTTTAGATAGAATAGTAAATTTAAAACCTGAAAAAATGTTTCTTCTTTTCTTTAAAAAATATAGTCCATAAAAACCAATATTTATCAAATATAGATTCACCAACCAATTTCTTTAAAAAACTTGTTCTTTATTTAACTATATAAAATTTACATTCAATAAGCAACGTTTCGACTATTTCTATCCTTATAGTTTTTTTCAAGCCACATAATCCTTAATATTTTTCCTTAAATATCTAATAAAATGTCCCAAACTGCATTCTTTAAAACCATAGTAACCATAATGTTTCTTAATCTTGAAAATACCAATATCCATTTCCATATTAATATTCTTCATACAGTAACAGAATTTTAAAAATATTCCAATATTCTAATAATAATCCAAGTTTAGATAGAATAGTAAATTTAAAACCCGAAAAAATGTTTCTTCTTTTCTTTAAAAAATATAGTCCATAAAAACCAATATTTATCAAATATAGATTCACCAACCAATTTCTTTAAAAAACTTGTTCTTTATTTAACTATATAAAATTTACATTCAATAAGCAATGTTTCGACTATTTCTATCCTTATAGTCTTTTTCAAGCCACATAATCCTTAATATTTTTCCTTAAATATTTTTTAAAGAAAAGAAGAAACATTTTTTCGGGTTTTAAATTTACTATTCTATCTAAACTTGGACTATTATTGGAATATTAGAATATTGGAATATTTTTAAAATTCTGTTACTGTATGAAGAATATTAATATGGAAATGGATATTGGTATTTTCAAGATTAAGAAACATTATGGTTACTATGGTTTTAAAGAATGCAGTTTGGGACATTTTATTAGATATTTAAGGAAAAATATTAAGTGGCTTGAAAAAGACTATAAGGATAGAAATAGTCGAAACGTTGCTTATTGAATGTAAATTTTATATAGTTAAATAAAGAACAAGTTTTTTAAAGAAATTGGTTGGTGAATCTATATTTGATAAATATTGGTTTTTATGGACTATATTTTTTAAAGAAAAGAAGAAACATTTTTTCGGGTTTTAAATCTAAAAAAAAACCCCAACATAATATTTAATACAATATACATCAAAATAAAAACATTTTTAAAGAAAATTCAAACAAAATTTATATGTGAAGTTATTAAGGTGGTATAATCATGAACTGAGTATGCTATAAAGTTATAAAGGGCCACATGTAATCCCTAGCAACAGATTGACCATGCTTGTTACAGATGCCAAATCTATTGAGAAAGATTAACAATTATTTTAGTTTACGTGGTGATTCCTAAATTGATTATCAGTAGAAAAAGTAATGAAAATTTCAGGTTGGAAGTTTTAATTGCAGTAATGAGTGTTAGTTCATTGCTTGAACGTCATGGTTTCTTGAGCTTTCTCCTGTCCCTTTTTTTAGTTCAGCTATATTATATTTTTATGAGATCTAACAATTTGGATTAGTGAAATAGATGGCAGATTCAAAAACTATTCTCAGCTGAATATCAAAAATCCAAAATGCTATATACAATACAATCCATCACGTTGGTGCTTGAATGTCATGAGCTGCCAATTATGCAAAAATAATGAACTAGAATACTATAAACAAATATTTGTTTTTATTACTGATGACAGTTTGATATTGCTTGACAATGCCTAATACGTTCTAGCATCTTAGGTGTGAAGCTACACTAAAAAAATAATAAATCGAGGGCAATTGTCTACTCTAGAGCCACCTATATTAAACTTTAATTAACTTGGTATTATAAAATAATGTAATTTTTTTACACCATATATATAATTAAATTCTTTTGTATATCTATAAATATATTTTAATCATCTTCTTAAAGTGTGTGTTTACGATTAATAAATTAAATTGTTATTACCACGAGTATAAATTATATAAAGATTATTGATAAGCATACCGATTCTTTAATTTGTTATTTTAATCTAAATATTGCCTTTTAATATATTTTAAATATTTTTGATCATTTATAATGCTTTAAAACTTCAACAACAAAACTGTTGAAATAATTTCCATTAATATGTGAAATTGAATCAGAATGTGAAATCAGCAGAAAGAAAAGGTGCCTCATTGTTACAAAATCAGACAGTCATAAATATATCAGTTATTTGATGCCTTTTGCCTTGTTCTATAATCAGTACAGTGTTAAAAAAAATGAAAGAAAAATCAACAAAACAACACTGGTGCCAAAGTCATTTTTCAAACTGAAGTTTTATAAGACAAATGATGGCAAAATAACCTCAAATTGATCAGCATTTCTCTTGCTTGGAAAACAGAAATGAGCACGCACAAAATGTCAGCTTATCTATCTACAATTATTACCAGAATCTCCAATCTCCTGCCAATCAGGGATGGTCGACAGAAGGATCAGAGCCTGACCTAGCCGAGTGTCAGAGTTGTTTCAAAACAGCACCGCTCTCATCTTCATCAACAGTCTAGAGGCTTCAAGTTACTGTCGAGGCAGCAACCAAGGCTACAATTTACTATTTACGCTGCAGAGAACTAATAGGGAGAATATTAATAATTAGCAGTGAGTCCGTGTTGTGCAACAGCATAGCCATTAAAGATGTTCAGAATCAGCAAAGCAGAACAAAATAGAAGGAATGACTTGAGTTTTCCTCAATTATTCTAAGAAACAGACATTTATCAAGTGTTAATGAAAACAAAAGAAACAGTTTCTAATACCAACCAACAATGTTAACTTTTCTAGGGATTTAAAAGAATTTTGAGAGGAGAGTAGAATTAGGAAATGGGCTATTTGTTGAAGAGCGGTATTATTTTGATATACAGACTATTTTTAAAAAGGAAAATAAAAGAACTGTCAGAACAGCGAAAATAGTAAAAATAAAGAAAATAAATAGCAACTATTAATTTTAACTAATGTACTTCTTTGCCAGGAAAAAAGAAAAAGAAGTGAACCTTTACTTAAAAAATAAATGTAGAACTCAAAATTCAATTATCTCAATATAAACATTAAGAAGTCAAATCTCCGTTGTTACAAATAAATACAATTAAAAGAAAGCAGCCGTATATTTTTTTGGCAGAAAAGAAGGGAGTAAAACTGCAATATAATTAGCTACAGAAAGGGAGCTAATAAGTGATTACCCAAATTTGAATATACAAAAACCATTTACCAAGTGTGTGTTTATAGATATATATATAACTCCTCAAACATATATATTAAAAATATATTTATTTACATTATTGATAACCCAATAATTTTTTTAACTAGAATGATTTCTCAGAAGTTTTTTCTCTTACAGTAAATAGAACCTTCGAAGTAATCTGTTGTAAGCTTGAACGATCAACAGGATAGAACATGGTAGTACTATCTGCAAATGCTCAAAATTTTAGTTCTAGCTTTTGATCTTTAGTGATTGGCATCAGCCTTGCACCCACACATTCAGCAGTAATAAGTACCTTCTTTAAATACTAAGATATTTTTGAGTCACAGATTATCCGAGATTTAAATTATATCCTAGAATTTCGATTCAAGCTATCTTTCTAGTGTTGTTATATAAATCTAACAATGGCCAGTAATTATTAGCAATTATATATTTTAGTGCTAATTATAGGCATCTTTAATGCTTTAGCAAGAACACACTTGTCAAATAAAGCAAGATATGATTTTATCTACTTAATTTTAATCTTTTCTCTTCTATAATGATCTAGAAATATCTAGTTAAAAACTACTCCAGTCCACTAATTATCTTTTTATTGTTGCATCAACAATAAATTTTAAATATAAATTAGTAGTTCAATATACATGTAAATTTTGATGATTTATTAATTGTTATACTTCCAACTCTTTTTATTATTCATTATTTCATTTTATTTTTTTTTAAAAAGCCAAATCGTATGTAAAACTACTGGATATTACCATCCATTTCATTGTTAACTTTTTTCAACTTATCCATAACTATTTAAGATTTACAATTTTATTAATGTTGCTCCCACTACATTTAAGTCAAATCAACCTTCAAATATTACTCATTTCAATACTGGAAAAAAAACTCCATAATCAAATAAAATTCTTATCATTCTACTTATTACAGGATGAAATAATAAACAATTCAGTTTTACAATATAAATTATTAAATGAACAGATTCTTTTAATTTTTAAAAATTATAGAAAAATAATTGTCTTAAAATTTTATAGTCAGAAACAATAAGAATAAGTATCCACAAATTTTTTTAACAATGGATCTTAAGAAAAAAAAAGCCACATACTAAAAGATACTAATCCCACTTCAGTTTTCTTTGTTACTAAACTTTATTTTTACAAATAGAAAAACAAAAGATAAAACAAATATCAATTTTAAAAATAGCAACAGTAAAATACTTTTAGTATTATTAATTAAATTAGCATTTAAAAACAAAGTTAAATGACAAAATTATGAAAATGTAAAAAATTGATTCAAAACTTATATAAAAGTCACTTGATGGATATCATCAGAAAGTTCCAGAAAAAGATAATTTTATATTACAAAATTATTATGCCATTATTCTGGCATTTTTCTTTAGATATACTAACAAACAATAACAGAAAAAAGAATTCTGCTTGTTGCAGTTTAAATTTTTAGTTTCAAAAGATATTTTATTGATAAAAACTTAGTATATTATAATAGAACTAAAAAAACCTATACCCAATATAAATAACTTTACATATTTACAATTTTGTTAGAAATAGAAAAAATAAAATACGATTACATATTGTTAAGAATACAATATTCTAATGAATATATCTGACAAAAATAAGATATTGAAAAATTATAGTTAGAACTTATTATAGGTTAGAGCACTGATGAATAAATAACTATGTAGCTACAAATATATCTGAAGGAGTGCACCACAGAGCATAAAATATGAGTATGATGGTCATTGGTGGAAAAAAGTTAATTATCAATTGAATTGTATTATTATTTTTCTCAAGTACTTTTGTGATGTATAGTTTAAATTTTTCTCTGTAAATTGTTTCAATTGAGTTATTATATTGAACAAAAAAAGATTTTTTAAAAAGAATATAAACAGCAAAAATTCACTCACATTTGACTTAATTTTCCTTCTAAAATAAATCCATTCATCTATTATAAAAGAATATATATTTTTAATATAGCAGTAAAAACTCAATAATGTAAATTATTAAAAGTAATATCTCTATGTCAATGTTTTCTGTCTAAGTTTAAAACAATTAACTGATCTTCAAAATCCTGTGCAATAATACCTAACCTAATGGGTTGCCCAATCTAATCAAACTTTGCATAACTTGGTAGGAAAAATTCAATATGAACAAAATAAAAAATGAATTCACTTTTCATTTGCTATGTAAATTATTAAACAGTTATGTTTATAAATAATAATGTGTGCAATATTTAAATCAATAAATTCCAGATGGAAATGGCTTAAATTTATATCTATAAACCCAACTCTATCCATCATTTTCCACCATATGAAATATCTTTAGATATATAGTATATAAAACTTCTACTCTACTCTACTTACTAAGTCAATATTTTTACTTTTGGAAAAATGGGCTAAGTTTCTTTTTGCTGTTCATGGTGAACTTTGATATCAGGTGGCTGTTTGAGCTAGATTATGTTAAATGTTAGATTGGTAACTTTTTTTTGTTGTGTAGCCTACAATTTAGCAATATGCATGTTAAGATTTTCTATACATAAAAGATTATATGTGATAAGCTTACAAAGTATTCTATATTAAAATTTAAATTTAGGTTGATTCTAATGGAACTTCAATAATATCTCTGCTAATTTTAATTTTACACAAGCGATAAGTGGGCTCATTTTTTTTTCTTCATTTCATGGTGAAGTTTCATAGCAAATAGTGCAAAGTTTCTATGTTAAACGTTACTTGGTAAATAATTTTTCCTAAATAGGTTTTATTTTCATTAAATGCACATTTATGTTTCCTATGCATGATAAATTAAGAGATGGGTTTACAAGACAATAAAAATGAATAGTTATTTATTCTGCAATGATAAATTCAATTTTAAGCTGATTTTAATAAAGCTAAAATAAATCTCAGCTGTTTTAAATTTTGTTTGTTGTAATCATTGTTGACATACATGTCTATTTAATAAATTAGAAAGCAAATGAAAAGTAGTTTGATTTCAAATGGTGTAAAGTTTGAAATAGGTTATGTTAAATGTTAGATTGATAAGCAATTTTTTGTGTAGAGTCTTTATTTGAGTACATTTTGTACATTGTCAGAAATCTTTGAAAATAATTATTAAACAATAAATATTTCTGTTTGTGAGTCAATTTGTCCACAATTATATATATCTTGTATAAATGAATACTTCATATCATAACTTTTTTTGGATAATGTAAAAATGATATCAAAAACTTCCTATAGAATACAAAAATAATTTAATCTTTTCCTTAACATTTTTGAAGGATTGATCTATAAGTGCCAAATTTCTTGCCAACACACATTTGATACTATCCACTTTAGATAAATATATTAATGATTATTACTAATTATTTATCAGGTTAGATAAATCATATCATTTTTAGCCCAGATCTACACATTAAAATTAATTAAAGATTAATATTAAACACAAACATTAATCCAACTCCATCCATCTTTTCCCCTAGAGTAATATTTTTAAATATATAGTATTTAAAATACCAATTCCCTGTATCTATTACCTTCTTTCCAAAAACTATAGTAATAAATTGCACTTAAATACTGCTGCAACTAATTTAATTAATTTTGGTATTCCAAACTTAGATGTATTCTTTTACTGATGATCTGTGAATTTTGATGCTATTTTGACTAACATGTTTATTATAACACATTCACATGAAATTGAAAAATCACTTCAGCTAATGCTACATAATACAAACAAATTATTTTCTAGATTTAATATAAGAAAATTCTCTTATGCAACTTTTTATATTTTCTAGGCAATTGTAAAATGAAATAATTTAGGTGCCTATAAATGTTTATTATTTCACATTATTTGTACAATTTTTATAGTTCTGATTCGTTAAATAGTAATGCTGATAACAATTTTTGAAATTTTTTTTTAAATACATTATTAATTTTTAGATGACTTTTTTTTTTTTTTTACATAAACAGGAATTAAAACTATTTTGATAATCCATAAACAATGACAAAGCTACAATAATTAATGCAAAAGTAAAAAAAATCACTTCTCTGATTTCAAAATGTTAAATTTTTCTCATTCATTTATATTATAAATTTTAATTATTGTATAAAGCAAATTAATAAACTCAACAAGACTTTACATTTGTGCAAAATTACTAATAAGATAACATTTTGATTTTAAATACCTTCTTATACTTAACAGCTATTATTATAAGATCTTTAAACCTGGTTTGTGCAATTGAATTTCTTTTGAAATCTTTTATTTTTAATTTATTAAAAGATCTTACAATATTAGCAACAGATAACTATAAAATTGTTATTTCTATTTACTTTAGTATTTACAATTTTTAGCAGAAAGTTAGATATTTTTAATACTATAAATAAACAAAAAGAATAAAACATAAATGAAGCATAAATCATATTTTGATGGAATGCAATTGATTCGGATGTAATTATTTTGCTTTCTACTTTACACTTGCTCCAATTCATAAGTTAACATGGGTAAGCTTATATAGATTGTTTTTATATGCAATATTGTTATTTTAGGGATTTTAAAAAAATATTTTCAATGTTTAGTTTTCTATGCACAGGAAGTGAAACAAACAGTAAAAAATATATTGAAACCAAGTGATGAAGTATTAAAATAACTCATCTCTCATTAATAGGGAAATTATGCAAAACTCTGTGTTAGTGTTACTCTATTATGGATGTTGTCTTCTGTTAAATACAACCAAAAGAGCTTATATATAGTTTTATTACTATTATTTGACAATTTTTAAATATTAAAGTAGATTACTTTGACTAATATCATGACTTTAACACATTAAGAGTTTGGAAATATGTTAATGAAAAATTCACAGCATGCAAAAATGAATTTTCAAATTTATGGGACCTTTACTGGTCTCATATGAATTTGCAAGCATTGCTTTCATTGTAACTTAGTACCTATGTTATGGTCTTTGGACAATTATTTACTATAAATTATTTGAGAAAATAATAAAACAAAAAAATGGCATGAAGTGCATTTGGTAGGCTTAGTATTATATTTAGAAAAATATGATATTAAGAATAAATGCTTTTAAGCAATGTATTCTATTTATTATGATTTTTAAAATGTGATAGATTGGAAATAACAAAAATAAATAAATGGATTCAAACTCAGATTGGTACTATTAAAAAAATTAAATGAAAATGGAATGATCTTATAGAAAACATTATGGCTATATTAGAGACACTAGCTTTTGAATAGTTAAAGATAAAAATTCTCCTTGGAAAAGACTTGACAGATCTTTGTAAAATGAATAATGATAATTATGCACACATATATGGTGAAATACAACACTTTAATAGGGAATATACCACAAAAACATGAAAAAATGAATGATAAATTCTCATACTTTAAATGTAAATATTTTATATCCATTGAAAATATAAAAATATAGCCAACAGGAATATTATTCTATTTTTTTTATTTGTTAATTATACTGATTAATTTTAAAAATAGTGGTTATTTTGAGTTTCTACTATAATAGAACATTAAATCCTAAAATAATTATTATTATAAAATGAAGTAGAATACACCAAATAGAGGAATATTTATTACTATGAATCATATGCTCAAAAGTTGATTTTACAAATCATAAATAAGCACAGTTTTTGTATATAATATAGACACACGTAATTTAATAAAATGCTTATTATAAATTATGTTTACAATTTTAAAATTAAATTTGATGACCAAAAAATAAAGGCAATGGGTTTTAAAACCATGGAGTGTATATTTTTGGTCATATGACTAGAATGCTGATTATCAAAATGTATTCAAGCAATTTCTTATCAGATGACCATTAAGCATTTTATTATATTTAGAACCATAGTTATAGCACATACTTATCATTTAAGCTATTAATTATTTAGCTGATTATCTGAGGAAAAAAATTCAAATTAAAAATTAATTTATTAAACCAAGATATCTAACTTCCATTGTATATGTGTGGATTTGTATTCAGAAATAACTTGAATTATCGTATTGATATTTTACTTAGGATTTCCTTTTATGTTTTATTTTAAAATAAAATGTTTCCTAAAAAAAAAAAAAAAAAGTAAAAAGTAATTAAGAACTGCAATGATAAGACATCTGAAAGTATAATGTCAAAAATATGCAATCCAAATAATTTTTTAATGAATGAATAATTACACAATTTATTTATTATAACACAAATAATTGCAAAATACTCAAAAGTGACAAAAATAAAGTGTTATTTTAGTAAATTAATAATGGCAAAGGAGGCATATTAAAAGAAAGAAAATATTTTGTGGACTTTTGGAGAATCAATGAAAAAATTAATTAAATGCTATGTGCGAAGTGTATTCTTGTATGGTTGTGAAATGTGGACAATGAGTAATAAAATTAGGAACAGATTAAAAATCTTTGAGATGGGTTCATAGAGAAAAATAGAAAAAATCAGTTGGCTGACTAAAATAACAAATGATGAAGTTTTGAAAAGAGTAAATAAAAAAAGAAGATTAAGAAAATTAGAAATAATAAGAGAAACTGGACTGGACATATATTAAAAAGAAAGTATAGTTTAATAAAAGATGTTTTGGAGGGAATGGTGAGTAAAAGCAAGAAAAAAAGATGGAAAAGATTGACATTATTGGATGATATGAGAATGAAAGAGTTATGTGGAATTGAAGAGCTGGGCAAAGAAGAGAACAGAACGGAAAAATGAATAAATTAGCGATGTGATTAATCTCTGGACATGGGATAGAATACTATTGATGATTAGTTAATAAATGAGAAAATATCAAGAATCATTTTGAATTAGTTTAGAGATAAAATTTAAAGATTTGACTTATTTTAAAATAATTATGAGATAATTCTGAAAAAAGTCAAAATTAAATAGTAAGTACACTAACATCTCACAAAATCAGGAGAGAGGTAGAATTATCTTCCTTGCCCCCAAGAAAAAAATATGGTGCATTTATTGACAAATTATGATATGATATTATAATTATAAGATAATGATATAAAAACAAAATGAATAAATTATTTACACTTAAATTTCTTTATTTAGAAAGACAGACAAATATAAATTTAAGAATGAGATTGAAAACATTAAAGCTAGTAATTAAAGTAATATTTTTGTAAAAAGTATTAAAAATTGTTAATCCCTGAAAAAAAAAAAAAAAACCCAAACAAACAATAATTTCAATGTTATTTTGAAGAAATTAACTATTATAATCCTAAAGAATCTATTTTTCAGAAATCTTAGTTGAATTACTAACTAAATAATAAGCATATTTAATGATTTAAACCAGGGATGGAAAACCTTTTTTCAGCCATGGGCCATTTGAATATTTATTATATCATTCATGGGTCATACAAAATTATTAAATTAAAAACTAACATGCTATATTTGACGAAAAATGCCTAATCATTAGAAGTGGGCAACCTTTTGAATTGGCAGCCCAATTTCCATTTTCCCTTTTTAAATAAGAGCCATATTTTCTTTGTGACTAAAAATAAAATAATATCATTATTATTAATAACTGTTCCACATTTAATGACAATGTTTCCAATTTGCCTTGTAACTATTTTTCATAAGATATTTATATTCTCAAATTTCTTTTCATGTTCTACTCAGATAAATTTTATAGCAGCTAGAATGCAGTCTTTTATAAATTCTCTTTCAGAAAATGTTTTCAAATTTTTTGATTTGATTGTATTTTTTATGAAAAATGCCAGCCACTTGCTGAAGATCCTTTTCAAATTTTCTATTTAAATATTTCTTTTTTCACCCAACAACTTTATTGTAATAAGAATGTTTTGATAAATAGTGTCTCTTAATGGTGAGTCCTTTATTAACTGAAATACTTTCTGGACATATAAGGCATATTGATTTATTATTTCTTTCTATAGATTAAAAAAAAAAAAAAATGTATTGATCCATTTCTTTTGAAGTGCACAATTTTCTGTGTCAATTTTTCTTATCTTATTTAGTATAATCATCCTAACAAAAAAAATTAAATGCAAAATAATAATAATAAAATGAAGTAAAATTCAAGTTTTATTTTACTAGTATATCTTTGTCCGTGAAAATGATTACAAAAGCAAACAAAATGCCCTCAGTGCCATAGACAATTTAATCAACTATTGTACTTCTGATAGAATAAACTAGAATTATTATAAAGACTGGAGAGAAAAAAAGATATAGTTGAGAAAATGCTTAAATACAAGTTTTATACAGGATCATTTCCAAGGGCCAGTTTGAGAACTTTCAAGGAATGGAATTGGCCCATGAGCCTGGGGTTCTCCACCCTTGGTTTAAATAGTATATTCATAAATTTAAAAACTAGTTTTTGAATAAATCTAATTTGATTATATTTAAAAGTAAATATATTTAATGTATAGAGAAAGGATGCAGAACATTTTCATAATCTAAAACAAGATGTTTATAACTATTTTTATTACAAGCACAGATATAATTGGTATTTAGTTATTACAAATATATTATGCTTATACTACATAATATATATGAGTTTTAAAAAGTTAGAAAAATTTCCAGTGACAACAAAATGCTGGGATGATGTAAAGAGAAAAAAACATGAGTCTCCGAGAAAAAAAATGTGTTGAATTTGTAACTCAGATAAAATAGGTACTACTAAAAAATGCTAACAAATAAAAGTGCATAAATAATAAGCATTACTATTAAGAATCACTATAAAGTATCTACTGCTGTGAAATACTATTATAGAGGACTGCTTTTCTCATATGAATTTTGGAAAGCAAAATAAGCTATGTGTTTATCTAAAATAGCTTATTTATAAACAAATGAATGTTACTTATTTATAAATAAATAAATAATACACTCATCATTTTTAACTAAACAACAGGTAAAAAGATCAGAACATTCGGTAATTCAACAAATTATATTGTAGATAGCAATTCCTGATGTACATTTATTTACAGCTTATGTAAGCATAAGTAATGGTGATCATGTTACATTTATTTATATTTGTGTGAATAAATATTGAGTTTTTTTATGCATAAATGGTTTTTATATCCTTATTTAACATAATTTCTATCTATTATTTGCAATAAATATTAATTCTAAAAGAAACATTCATATTTATATAAAAAAACAACAACTCATTAGTGACATCTTAAAAAAAAAAATCTCACAGTTGATAATCAACATGTAATTACTGTCTAATTAACACATGAAAATCATTTAGAAAGTTTAACATATCTCTATAGTGTAATAATTATTCAATTTCTTACAAGGTGTTAAAAGTGAATAGAAACTATTCACTGTCTTGAAAAAGAGTAATATGATGAAAAAATACACAACTATCAAAATCGGTGGAGTGATCCAGAATTTTAATCTTTCTATAGGATTTCCAAGCTTTGGCACATGTTTCTATTTCCTGTTCATTTTTCAATATCTACTATTAGGACAATGAGAAATTCCTTTTTTCATTTTTTATATTTAAAAAAAATCTAATTATAGTTTTCATTTTAACAGCAGTATTAAAATCACCAAAAATTCTGGATCTCCAGCTTTTATAATGTAAATCTACTCAGAACCTTAGTTGAGACATCTTATCCTGGTGAGATATGATTGAAATAAATTGTAAATTCTTTGTTCTGTTATTTTTACTCTAGCATGTCCATAAAAAAATAATTATTTTTCTTCAATGAAATTATAAGTTAGTGTTTTTTTATAACAAAATAATTTATTTATTGAAATATTTCACAAATAATTAATAATGATAAAACATTATATTTTTTATACTGAAAGATTTTCAAGTTACACTTTATTTTATTTTATTGAAGATTATTTTATATATAATGACATTTATTTTATATGCTGTAAATATTTGAGTTTCCAATGACATTTTAAATTTTGTATTTGAATGATTTCAATAGCTTAAGTTTTCCAATTTGTATTCTACATTTTCATACATTGAAATATTTCAAAATGTTATAGTTTAGATATTATAAATTATATATATATATATTTCATAGTTTTAAAAATATATATTTTATACATATAATTAAAATTTCTATTATAGTATAATGAAAGTAAAGGTTTTTTTATATTTTTGATCTTATATACTTTAGATTAGATAGCATAATACTTTTTTCCCTCTATTATATAAAAATGTTAGAGTTAGATATTATATATTTTTAATGTAAATTTTCAACATTATATAAATATTTCATATAGATTTTTGATATATATACATAATTAGAATTTCCAATTTATACAATGAAACATTTTCCAATCTAAACACTAAATTATACAAAGAATACTTTGTAGATAAAAATAGCATTTATATCAAGAACTGCATTAACATCCATCAGTAACAAGCTTAACCCAGATTATGTTTTGATTGCTCTGATTTTGAATGTGAATGTATCTTTTTGGACAATTATGACAATATGAATAAAGAAAGAGAATATAATGTATATTTATAGATCTTGTCAAATACATAGAGATGGTAAAGTATTGAAATATATCTATAACCTGTTTAGTGCTTGACCTTTATGCGAGGATTCATAATAGTGATCATCATCAATTTGTATCGACTATTTTGATTTACAATTGATTATACACCAGAACATGGTTAAAAAATGTTTTTGGTCTTTTTTAAAAATAGTGGCCATTTTGTAAGACTGATGACATTATAGGATGTTATTAACATTATGCAATCCAAAAGCAAAACAGAGACTTTCATGCCGAAATTGTATAGTACACAGTTTATTCATAATAAACAATACAGTATACAATATTACAGTGTTATATAAAGAGCTTGCAAATAAGCTCTTAACAAGCTTTGCAGAATATCCCCAACCTCAGAAGGGTTTCTGCTACTGGCTTCCTCAGTGAGGTGCTAGGATATTCAAGCATTAAATAGCCATATGGGACTGAATCATTTCTTTATAATTTTACTTTTTGCTATTAAGGCTTTGGTGACTTTATATTGCTAAAGCTATTAATATATGGTGTATCTGAACTTGACTCAGCCCCATATGGCTATTTAAGTTAGATAGCTGGATTGGGAGAATGTCTGAAAATTTTAGATTTTCTACTTAATAGTTATCCATTAGATAAGATGCTGGGCTTGTCCTGATATTTTTAATCTAATGCTTGAATATCCTAGCACCTCACTGAGGAAGCCAATAGCAAAAAGCACTCTGGGGTTGGGGATATTCTGCAAAGCTTGTTAAATTAGGTCATGTGATAGATGACTTGATTTGTTTGTAATTTTATTTTTTGTCATTAAGGTTTTGGCAATTTTATATTGCTAAAGCTATTAATATATGGTGTATCTGAACTTGGTTCAGTCCCATATGGCTATTTAAGTTAGATAGTTGGATTGGAAGACATATGAACGTCTGAAAATTTCACTTTCTACTTAATAGTTATCCATTAGATAAAGTGCTGGGCTTGTCCTGGTATTTTTAATGTAATGCTTGAATATCCTAGCATCTCACTGAGGAAGCCAGTAGCAGAAACCGGTCTGGGATTGGGGATATTCTGGAAAGCTTGTTAATGAATTGATTTCTTTGTAATATTACAGTGTTGTATATAGTATTTTGATCATTGCAAGACAATCAATACTTCATTAATGACATATCCACAGTAAAGTTTTCTGTTGTTAATGATTATAAAACAAAAAAAAAGTGTTTCATTCAGTATAACAAATAATCAAAATCATATTTTGATAATGTAGAACAACCAAATATATTAATAGTATATTAAATTTTAAAATGTGTACATTAGTTTAAAAACTGTACAATATATTTACTTAATTTTATGGATTAAAATTCTTATGAATGTTACTTGGATTGCAGCAAAAATTACAATTATCATATTGTAATTTAGTTATCGTTAATTGTTATTTTGAAAAAAAAAAAAAAACTTCATGGAATACACAAGTAATAATGAACTTTATATGATCAAAAATTACTAAATCTAAATTAAAATTAATACTTAATCTACTTTCTCGATTTTAAAACATCTCACAATTTGTTTCAGAATAGTAGACATTATCGCTAATGTATAAAAATATAAAAACAAAAATAAAAACTGCATTTAGCATATAACTAAAAATAAATTTTGGTCATATACTATTAATATTTAATTTTAAATTGTGTACAGTTTAAATATTAACTAAAATATTTAGTCAAATTTGGATTAAAATCTTTATAGATGCTAATTTCAATCAAATTAAAATTTTTAGCACATGTATGTATTTGCTGAAATGTGAGCATAATTTCATGAAAGTTAATAAATTTTATATAAGGATTCATACCATGTATATTTATTTAAATAGTTCATATTTCTTGTATTTTCCTGAAGGTTTGTGATGATCGTGTTCTAGTTGTATTTTTATATTGGACTATTTCCATCTTCTAATATGTGTATTGAATGTCTTTAGAAAAATTTTACTTTATTTAAATATTCCAAATACATTCAACTGTTAGTAATAGCACATCATATGCATAACATTTTGAGACATACTATTCTCCCCTCTTCTTCAGGTGCTGCTGGCCTGACCAGTGACAGTACTAGCATGGGATTTGAACCTGGGTCCTTAGTTGGTTAAAGCATTACCTTAAAATTCAATACTCAAGAACCTAAGGACCAGGTTCGAATCCCATGTGCTAGTACTGTCACTGGTCAGCCAAGCAACATCTAAAAACGAGAGGAGAATAATACCTCTCAAAACATTGTGCATATACTAACCTGTTTGATGTACTATTACTAACAGTTGAATGTATTTAGAATATTTAAATAAAGTTAAATTTTTCTAAAGACATTCAATACAGATATTAAATGATGGAAATAATCCAATATAAAAATACAAAGTTCATATTTCTGTCTTCACAAGTAAAAAATTTCTAAATCATTTCAAAGAAAATGGCTACTGCACTTAATAAAATATGACATCTCGTGGTAAAAAAAAAAAAGCACAGTATTTGTATATAAAATACTATCTATTTAAATCTGCATAGTACATATTGTAAAAAAAAAAAGCCTTAAATATTGATTATAATATGTGAACATTTTTTTTTATTATATTAGAATTTTATTTTTTCAAATTAACTGCCCAATTGTGATTCTGTAATGTTCAGTTCTATAATTTGGCAACTCTTACATTGTTAATAAAGGACACGACTTTATGGTCATAACACTACAATTAACTGAGATATTAAACATTGCTTTTTTTAATTCTAAATAATTTCACAAAAATAATATAACACTATGAATTTAAAAAAATGAAACTTCAGTTTGGATAGTTAACAATTTTGCAGAAGAATACAAAAAACTGTCAATTGCAGGCTTATTCTTCCTTTCTCAGTCTATTTTTCAGTACATTTGCACAGTGAAATAAAAATATTTTTGTAATCATATTGAAAAAAATTTTTTTTAAGTTTACAGCTACATACATTTTCACTTGAAATCATAGGAGCAAACAATCACAACAACTTCAAGACATACTAACTCATCAGCATTTTGTTGTCACTTTTGTGGATAAAAACATCTCACAAAAAACAATTAATTAACTATGAATAAATGCAACTGGATGAAAAAAAAGTTAAGTCTGTAGAAAAGAATCTGGACATTAAACAATTAAAGCAACTGATTTTAAACCACTAAACATCACATGAATCATGAGGCCATGAATAGCACTTTAAAAATACCAGAAATCAATGAATGTGGCTTATATGCTGTACAAAGAGAAAATCAAAGAAGCAAGTTAATAATTCTTTGTAAAAAAAATTTCCAGAGATCATTGGCCATCAACACTTGGTGCATCCCCCCCATCAAAAAAAAAATTCTTATTACAGGATTTAAAAGCCAATGATAGACCCTTAGAATGAGCAATTGATGACAGAAAACTGGATGACAATTAGTGATAAATGGATGAATTATAAGAAAGACCAACTTTAAGTTTTTTTTCCTTTTTACATAGATTTACTTAAATTGCATTAACTTTCCTACATACATATTTTAAATGCATATCAGCATAATACACATAAAATACAGTTTATATATGCATAAATCGTACATTAGGATTTTTTTAACTGCTATATATACTAGGTTAAATTGTTTGTCAATACAATAGTAACAATTTTTGACATACTACAAGAACAAACTAAATTTTTTCCCATAGAAAACCATTATAATCTCTTGCTTTTTATATGATCTTCTTGCTTTATGCTAAGTTTTGAATGAGTATTTGTCCTCGCTAAGTGGAGTAAAGACGTACTTGAAATAATTTTCAATGATGCATTATTAAAAAGATCAAATAATAATGCAGATCTGTTTCTACAAATATGCCTAAAATCAAAAAATCCATTCATCTTTGTAAATAAGTTGAGACTGCTTTTCAGGATAATGATGTTGCAAGATATCAAAATATTGTATTACGATTGGGCTTGGTCAAAAATAAAAAATTCTTATATACATTTTATTACTGATGAAATTACAGAATATTTAGAAGACTAATTTATGTTGTTACATATTCCAAGTCAGACTCTTGTTTTGGATGAAAATCTGATGTTCTCCATAGATAAAAGTACATTTGTAAAAAGAGGGCTCATTTGAGAAAAAAAAAGTTACTTTTTTCTTGCTTTCAGATTAAAATAAAATAACTGCTGCAACTGCAAAAATCAAAACGAACAAACAAACAAACAAAAAAAAAAACATTTTCTAGCAGTCACATTCAAACAGAACTGCATAACTATAAGGTTAATACTTCTATTTGTTTTGACAAGCAATAGCATGCATAGTGAGAGAGGGTGATTTAAGTTTTTGTGCTGGTAGATAGAATTTGAGTTAAGGATATGTAGATAAAAATTAAAAAAAAAGTTATAAATATATCAATTTAATAATAACGATGTAAATAATAAGAAAGTTCACTACCAAACTAGTAAATTGCATCTCCTCCATTCAAATAATTTAAATGTTAAAAAAAATCGTACCCCCCCCCCCCCGCACTTTAATCATAGTGTGTATGTTATATATAATATATTAAAAAAAATATTAAAAATTTTGTTTTATTTCTTTTCATAAATTTTTTTTTTTTTAGTTTATATTATAAATGTATAAAAGCCGATTACCTATATCTTATAACATTATTAATTTAAATGCGTTCAAACTTTAAAAAACTCTGACATTTCTTCACTTTCTTGAATCTGAATATATATATTTAAAAGTATGTAATAAGATCTAGAGAAATGAGGGCTCTCCTATATAATTACGAATCACATTGCTGTCAAGACAATTTATTACATTTTCTTTTTTTTCCCCAATATTTTTTTTATGATTATATATATAAATTTAATAGAAAGATGTCATCAGTGTTTTCCATAATATTTTAGTCTGCAGGCTTCGTTTTCTATACTGCGCCACAAGAAAATACAAGTTAACTAATAGCTATAGGAGACAAGTCAGGTGTCACAGCAGGGATAATACCAGCATTCAGGTAAAGAAGCAACAAGTGCAGACATTTTATCAAGTAATCACCCGTGACTTTAGTTGCATCTTGGAACAATAGCAAGAAAAATGGAATATAAAATTAACGACGTATTAAAAAAAAAGATTTTTTTATATATATATTACTTTTATATATATTTTATTAAAAAACATATACTACTATCACCATCAGCATACATTAGCTACTCAGAAAGCATTTTGACACATTCTTTAAAACCATCAATTTCCTTTTCCTTTACCTATAACTTTGTAGATAATAAGTACTTTTCTCTTTAAAATTTGTTTTTCTTTTGTGAATATTTTATTTTCTCACATTAGAACCTTCTCTAATATATCTTTCAAATCCCCCCCCCCCCCAAAGAAAACCCTAAAACAAACAAACATGCCAATATAACTTTTCTTTAATATAATTGTTTTTTGCCATCCTTTTAAAGACTTTAATCTTAATCTCATTTATATATTTTTTCTAGAGAAATATGTTAACAATTCTTAAAAGATCCATAGTATCTTCAGCATCTCCCTCCACAAACAAATGCCCCAATGGCTCCAAAATAACTTTATTTTCAATTATTAAAAACGTATTTCTATCAAGCTCCCTAAAGATTTAAGTACGTTTAGCAGATATACTATTTCAGCAGATATACTTTTTCATTTCCAATTGTTACAATTTATCTAGATTTTTAAAAAAATATATCAAAATTTCAACGACATGCCGCATTAAATAAATTATTTTCTTTTAGTTCTGTACAAGTCACTTAAAATCATCTTTCTCTATATATAATTTCTAGAAATTATAATAAAACTCAGTTATATTTAATACATAGTTGCATTTTTTTTTATTTTTTTTTAACAAATGCAAAATATACATCGACAAACACGAAACAATGATGTGATTCAATTGTATTAACTGGGAAGAAGTGAATGACCAAAAATGCTAGGAGTCATTAATATGTTTTTTTTTTTTTATCTAATGCCTGCAACGATATGTTTAAAATGAGACTGATTGTAATTTTTAAAAAGAAGTTAATAATACTTGGATAGAGAAAGATAAACACTTAAACATGTAAATTATCACACACCTACATAAAGATTATTAATGATATTTGAAATTTATTATAATTTGAAGTCTATATTTAAGGTTAAATGGAAAATAATAAATTCTACCTGGATAAAGAATGATTAATGATCATTTAAGTATAAATCACTGTTAAGTAATTGTTGTGAAGGTATAATTGCAAAAAAATAAAATAAAATACAGTACTTGCAATATATATCCTTCCTTTAACTCAAGAAGTGGTGGAAAATTGTGGATAGCTCCAATAATGATTGTATTTTGGGAGTACGTTCTTTTGTGTTTTATCATAGAATTCTTTTCCTTATCTATTCATTCCAGTATTTCCACCTATTTTCCCTTCTAAAAATATCCCATATTCCGAATGTTTAATATCAATAATATATAATATGACTTATCATTAATCTTGTTTAGTTTTTCCCCCACAGTACTAGTTTTTCTAAATATATGTTACTTCACAATATAAATCCTTTACATTTCTCTTATTTACTATTCCTCTATCCATTTTTTGCATTTATTTCAACTAATACATTTTGATTCAGATGTAGTTTTTACATTAAATTCTTTCTACCAATGATTTATCTTTTTCCTTGGACATATTACTTTTTTTTCAGTGCTTCATTTTTTAAAAAAATATTAATAACACATTTTGTACAAATAGTGACATATGTACAAAGAAAAGTTTAAATTATACAAAGAAATATGTGCTGAAACAGTAATATAATAATGTTTTCCTGAAGGTTTGTGATGATGGTGTTCTAGTTGTATTTTTATATTGAACTATTTCCATCATCTAATATATGTATTGAATGTCTAAAAAAATTTAACTTTATTTAAATATTCCAAATACATTCAACTATTAGTAATAGCAGATCAAACAGGTTAGTATATGCACATTTTGAGAGGTATTAGTCTCCCCTCTTCTTCAGGTGTTGTTGGCCTGACCAGTGACAGTACTAGCATGAGATTCAAACCAGGGTCCTTATATTCTTGAGTTTTGAATTTTAAAGTAACGCTCTAAGCAACTGAGCCATCCTGGCAAAGGCAACAGTCTGTAGTAATTTCATATACTTATCTATGAGGTTCCTCCTGATTTCTCCACTTTTTCCTAAGAGCAAAGTTGATTAGTGGTTTCCATATATTATGATTATGTATTATCACCCTAGGTTGGCTTATGGGATTTTTTGCCATTGTCTTGTGAGCAGCTTCTTTAAATTTTCTTCTTTGTACCTTTTCTTCTCTATCTAATATTTTTGATTGTTTTCTCTCTTCTAATCATCAATTTGTGTTCTTGCAAGCGTTTTTCAATGGGATGACTGGTCTCACCAATATATGTTCTTCGACATTCACTTGGTATTTCATAGATGCAGTTTTTTCTTTTCATCATTTCAAATTTAGGCTTTGTAGATGTTAGAATTCCTCATAGAGTGGTATAGCTCTGGAAAGCTATTTTGATGTTATACTGATTGCAGACCTTCTTTAATTTGTCTGCTATTTTGGAATGCATGGGTACACTATAGTACCAATAATTGTCTTTTCTCTTGATGGTTTCTTTTTGTTGTCTATTTAACATTTTCTTAATAACAGCTGATGGATAACCATTTTTCATAAGAGTTTGTTTTATATAGATCTTTTCTTTTTCCAAATTGCTGGTTTCTGAACAAACTTCTTTTGCTCTGTTCCTTAGTGATAGTATAACTCCATGTTTTGTGTTTCGGGTATGATTGGATGTATAGGCTAGGTATTTTCATGTATGGGTAGGTTTTCAGCAAACTGTAATTTTGATTTGGCAATGTGTCACAAGAACATCTAAGAATGTTATTTTTTGTTCTTGTTCTGATTCTATTGTGAATTTAATTGAAGGGGATATATAGTTGATGTGTTTTCAGAAAGTTTGTAGCAATGCTTCATCATGTGGCCTAAGGTATCATCCACATAGCAAAGCCAAACTTTAGGTGCATATGGAGTAGTTTTTATGGCTAAGGTTGCAAGTTCTTCCATGTAAATAATGCTAATCAAAGGAGTCAATTGTGAGCCCATAGCCATTCCTTGATTTTGTTGGAAGAATTCTGTGTTATATTGAAAGTAGGTTGTTTTTATGCAGAATGTTAATAGTTCCATTATACTATCAACAAGAAGAGCTGTATTGGTTTGTAAACTATTTATCATTATATTTAATCTTTTCCTTACAATAAACAATCCCCATCAAAGCTTACCAGTAAGTCAGTTCTTCCAATTTTCATGTTATTGATTAATTCTACAAAGTGTATAGAATCCCTGACAAAGGACTGGATCTTGTATGCCAAAGGATTTAGAACTTTGAGAAAAAATCTTGCCAAATTTTGGAAAGGTGAATCTCTAGAACTAACAATAGGTCTTAATGGAACATGATCCTTATGGATTTTAGGTAGACCATAAAGATGAGGATTTTGCTGAAATATGATGATACTTTACTTTTTTCTGAATCAGTGAAGTACTTGCGATGCTTTCTGAGTAATGCTTGTAACTTTGTTTCCGTACTCGGTATTGGATTTTTTGCCACTTTTCTATATTAGTCTGCTGTGAGGAGTTCTTGTATTTTGTTGTTATAATCAGTTGTATCCATTACAACTGTTGCATTGCCTTTATCAGCGGAGCGAATAATTATAGATTTATCTACTTTGAGAGATTTAATTGCTTTTCTCTCACAATAGGATATGTTTGACTTCAATTTTTGTTGCTTGTCAAGTGTTCTTTTTACTCTCCAGCGTAATTCTGCTGTATCTTCTAAAGGCAATTTTTTGAATGACTTCCTCAATGGCTGCTATTATGATAAAGTTTAATCCTCTTTCAAGAACAGAAATTTCAGGATCTGTTAGATGTTTAGAACTGAGATTTTTTAACAGATGAAGTTGGTACATTGCTTGGTACATTATGATTTTTGATATGCTTCATGTAGGTTAGCAAGTTTCTTCTTCTTTTGGCCTTTTCCCCCATATAATGTAGAATATGATTTTCTTACTGCTTGAGAAACTCTCATGTAGTCTGCATTTTTCTAAAAAATAAACTTACTGATGAAGACTACATGAGAGTTTCTCAAGCAGTAAAAAAATTATATTCTACATTACATGGAAAAATAAAAGAATACCAAATGAAGAAACTTGCTAACCTACATGGGCATATCAAAAATCATAATGTACCAAGCAATGTACCAACTTCATCTGCTAAAAATCTCAATTCTAAACATCTAACAGATACTGAAATTTCTGTTCTTGAAAGAGGATTAAACTTTGCCATAACACCATCTAATATTCCTTTATTAGATATAATGGCAGCCACTGAGGAAGTCACTCAAAAATTGCCTTTAGAAGAAGCAGCAGAATTACACTGGAGAATAAAAAGAATACTTGGCAAGCAATAAAAATTGAAGTCAAACATATCCTATGGTGAGAGGAAACCAATTAAATCTCTCAAAGTAGATAAATGTATAATTATTCTCCCTGCTGACAAAGACAATGCAACAGTTATAATGGATACAACTGATTATGACAACAAAATACAAGAACTCCTCCCAGCAGGCCAATATAGAAAAGTGGCAAAAAAATCCAATACCGAGTATGGAAACAAAGTTACAAGCATTATTCAGAAAGCATCACAAGTACTTCACTGATTCAGAAAAAAAAGTAAAAATATCATATTTCAGCAAAATTCTTCATCTTTATGGTCTACTTAAATGCATAAGGATCATGTTCCATTAAGACCTATTGTTAGTTCTAGAGATTCATCTTGTCAAAATTTGGCAAGATTTCTTCTCAAAGTTCTAAGTCCTTTGACTTACAAGACCTAGTCCTTTGTCAGGGATTGTAGACACTTTGGAGAATTAATCAAAAACATGAAAATTGAAAGAACTGACTTACTGGTAAGCTTTGATGTGGAAAGTTTATTTACGAATGTACCATGTAAAGAAGCATTGTCTATTGTAAGGAAAGGATTAAATGGTGATAATAATTTACAAACCAGAACAGCGCTTCCTGTTGATAGTATAATGAAACTATTAACATTCTGCAGAATTCTTCCAACAAAATCAAGGAATGATTATGGGCTCACCATTGTCTCCCCTGATTAGCAATATTTACATGGAAGAACTTGAAGCCTTAGCCATAAAAACTACCCCATGTCTATCTAAAGTTTGGTTTTGATATGTGGATGATACATTTGTTGTATGGCCACATAGTGAAGCACTGCTACAAACTTTCTAGAAACACATCAACAATATAACCCTTTCAATTAAATTCACAATAGAATCAGAACAAGAACAAAAACTGACATTCTTAAATGTTCGTGACAAGATTCCCTCATGGCAAAATCAAAACTACAGTTTACTGAAAACCTACCCATACAGGAAAATACCTAGCCTATATATCGAATCACACCAGAAACACAAAACATGGAGTAATACTATCACTATGGAACAGAGAAAAAGAAGTTTGTTCAGAAAGCAATGATTTGGAAAAAGAAAAAATCTATATAGAACAAACTCTTATGAAAAATGTTTACCCATCGGCTCTTAAAAAAATATTAAATAGACAACAAAAAGAACTATCAAAAAGACAATTATTGTATTGTAGTGTATTCCATACATTCCAAAAATAGCAGACAAATTAAGGAAAGTCTGCAATGTATAACATCAGAATAGCTTCCCATAGCCATACCACCCTACGAGAAATTCTAACATCTACAAAGCCTAAACTTGAAATGATGAAAAGAAAAAATTGCAGCTATAAAACACCATGTGAATGTGGGAGAATATATATTGGTGAGACCAATCATCACATTGAATTGATGATTAAAAGAGAAAAAACAGATGTGTCTAAGGTAGCAGAACTTGTATGTACCAATGTACATATGTTCAATTGGGAAAATACAAAAATATTAGATAGAAAAGAAAAGATACAAAGAAGAAAATTTAAAGAAGCTGCTCATATGAGAATGGCAAAAAATCCTATAAGCCAACCTAGTGTGACTATACATAATGTATGGAAACCACTAATCAACTTTGCTCTTAGGAAAAACAGGAGAAATCAGGAGGAACCTCATAGATAAGTATATGAAATTACTACAGACTGTTGCCTTAATGAACTCAATAATCTAAGGACACAGGTTCAAATCCCATGCTAGTACTGTCACTGGTCAGACCAGCAACACTTGAAAAAGAGGGGAGACTAATACCTCTCAAAACATTATGCATATACTAACATGTTTGATGAGATATTACTAACAGTTGAATGTATTTGGAATATTTAAATAAAATTATTTTTTTCTAAAGACATTCATTACATACATATATTAGATGGGAATAGTCCAATATAAAAATACAAGTAATATAATAAATGTAGCAGTTCATATGGATAAATGCTCAACTAATCTATAATTATTTCAAGAATTATTTTTTTTAAAAATGGAGCAGTGTACAAGTCACATGGTTCTAAATATATGATCAATCACTGATAGATTATAGGTATGAAAATATTTTACATATTTTTAAAGCAAGTACATGAGGATAAATGGGTACTTGTGAAACATAAATAGATATAAAGATGAGAAGTATGGGAAGATTTGAAAAATATGCAATATTCCTTCTGAATAATTAGTGCACAAGACCCATGTGGGTTCAAAATTTAGTTTGAATCAGTTAATGAAAAATGTTTTGATTAAAATTGTACTCTTTAGTAGAATAAAATCAAAATTTTAACCATAACTGAAAAACACAAAGGTTTTGGAACAAAGTTAGTCTTATTAATTTGCAAGGTTGTCCATGAAAAAAAGAAAATATTATCTTCTTTAAATATGCTAGCAAAAGGTTTGATATTATATTGGTTTAAATGATCTGCAAAAAAGGACTTGATATACGGAAGTGTAACAGTAATGGTATTGGGAATGGCAGTGAGATTTGAGTTACGTAGAGTTGAAATATACATTTTGGCTATTATTATGGGTTACAAACATTATGAATATCTCAAATTAAGACCTGCTTTGCAGATGGGAAAGTATGCAGATCTAAGTGATAAAATGTGAGGATCAGTCCAACATATATGCTTTTAATACATAGATGAACTTGCCAAAAGTAAATTAAATAGATACATAAATGAGTTCATCAAGAATAGGATTCATCATATAAACTTTCAAAATGGAATAAATCATTTTTTCGGCAGAATGCTTTCATTTTCATACCGAGTTCATGATGAGATGGTTCAAGAGATAATTGTGTTTTAGACAGATTAACTGAAATGTCAAGAAGAGATGAAGAGTTACCTGTGTCCAATAATGGAAACTTATGGCCTGTAGACAGTTTCCACATAGATGATTTGCAAATTTGTGTTGTGGATTCAGTTAACATTTGAAATTGGTTTAGAACATCAAAACAGGGGAACATTCTGAAGGCCTCTAAAGTTTATTAGGACCTTATCAATAAAGAATATGGCTCAGGCAATAATTCCAAGCTGAGACAGGAAAAACCTGTGCATTATTCAATTTCTTTAAACTGAGAGTCTGTATGCACTACAAAAAACAATGATGGAAGCAGTTAGTCCAGTAGAATCAATGACTAGGTTTGAAAGGTGTAAAAAGGCATGCATAATTCTTTAGATTAAATGATATATTGGTATGATCAGATATGTATGTTAAGGAATTAGTTCAAGTAGTGTGCTGAACAAATTTTTGCAATTGATTAAATCAAAAACAGCCTTAAAGTTGATTTGGCATACAATAAAATTTATAATTTTTTTTTTTTTTTTTTTGTGAATAAAATTAATTTTTACATTAAAAAAATTAGTTAGATAGGCATAACAACATTTTAGTGCACAATATATGCAAAATAGAGTTTTGGATGAATAAGTTCATTAAAAAAATTTTTTTTAGGATAAATTTTGCAAAAATTTATTGATCAAAGTTCTTGAGCATAATAAAACAGGTGCTTTTAATTTCTTTCTAAATACAAAATATTATATTGATAAAAAAATGGTATGTTAAGTTTGCTTGAACATAGATAATTGTAGTTGTAGAATAGGAACAATGAAGTAGTCAAACTATGTAGATATTAGCTGGAATGATCTGCTATTTTTTTGTTCCAAGAGGCATAATTTTCTTGAGGAAGTTGTGTACTATAACAAATAATAGACTGATATTGACCAACTGTTTTTGGACTAGATTTTAAAAACTCAAGAAGATCCATGTTAACTTTGGTGCCTGAAAAGAGAATGCCATTCTTTGATAAAATGGTGCCAAAGCCAGAACTTGCATGATTTATAGTAATTCTCACCAGTCCCAAGAGATTCAGTATTATTTTTCTTAATCTAAGTAATATTGATAGATAATAATAACTAATCATTTAACCCCCCCCCAAATAGATTTAATTTCTTCAATTGTGTTACTGATCCTGATTTTAGTCAACAATTGGTATTTGTTGGCTCTACTGGAAATTTTTGGACTTTTTTCAAGTGTTCATTTCTTATCTGTTGTCTTATTTGTTGAATCTTTATGGAGTCAACTGCATCTGAGAGAGTGTTGCTGATTTAGATTTATATAATTTATTTTGTAGGCCAAACTCAGCACATTAATATTGGGTAGTAGTCTTTATCCCTTTTTTTGGTCTGTCATTTCCATTTGTTAATGCAAGTAATATTTGAGGGCAAGTCACAACCAAAATATTGGCACTTATATTTTAGCACATTATTTAAGCTTAAGCATTTATCTGAAGTTAAGGTTTTAGAACATTTACTTAAAAAAGATTTTATTTGATTGTGTGAATCTTCATTCTCAGTAGATTCAACTTTTCAGAGCTTATGCTAACTTGAGGAGGGCTATAATAGAATTTTATTATTTTTATTAGCAATAAACAAGTTTTTGATGACACTAACAATTGCTAATCCTTTTTTATTTTTCTTTAAACTTTTGTAAAATATAATATTTAAATTTTAAATTGTTACAATATATATATTTTTCTAGTACCAGGATCTTAGCCAGATGTGATAATTTCTACCAGTGCAAAATTAGAGAAGCCAAATAAGCGAGATGATATATGCAAACTTCCTCCTATTTGGAAAGATTTTTTTAAAAAACATTCTTAATTTTAACATTTTTGCTATTGATGGAACTTTAACGTTTTTTTCAAATCAATGATTGTAGTGCTTCTACAACCATCTTTCTACCTTTTATCACCCAGTAGATGACTTGTGTGATCAAGTCGAAACATCAGTATATCAATATTTAAAATTTTTTTAACATGGATGAACCCACAAAATATGTCTTATATATATAACCTTTTATTATATGCTATTGCAAAATTTGGTTCCTCACAAAGGTAGTCATCCACTAATCTTTTTGAAATATAAGTATCATCATTATTACATTCTTCTAAACATATTGCCAACAGTTCCTCTATTTCTTCATTAATTTCTTTAAAAAATATCTCTATTTAGCACACTCTCATCTCAAGTATCATAATCATTCACCAGAAACTCACACCATTCTTTTTCACTATGCATTCATTTCATGAATAATTTTCTCTTGTCAAAATGAGCGAGAGATATCAAATACCTGGATCTCCAAGTTATGTTGACAGGTTGACATTTGTTCATTTACATTACTTTCCCCCAAAGTAGAGACTACTTTCTATAAAATTTTAACAACTTATAAAATGTTTATAAACAAGGCAAAACTTTCTCCATAGAGTAGTGCCACCCTGTGCCAATCAGAGTAATCAATGAATGCCAGAAGACTTGTGCACTGTATGAAGAGAGTTTTGCCTTGTTTATAAACAATTGTGCTAGTATAAGAGATGGTGATCATGTGATCTTATAAAATGGTAAATAATCATTGTGCTATAGAAATATTTACAAATTTTAAATTTATATATAAATTAGATAATATAATTCTTAGTCGATTGCATCACTTTTTGTTCATTCATAGTGATAATCTTTATAATAGTCTAATCCAGAGAAGTCTATATAAGTTCAATTACAGTCACTTTTACTATGCTATTCAAACAAATAACCTGAAGGTATTTAAACTCTTAAAGTTTTTAACATTAGCATCTCCATTTGCCATTTCTAAGCTACCAGTAATACTATATTTATAAAATTGAAATAAATACAAATATATATTTTCTCCAATGATATAAAGACAAAATTTTATAGAAATGTCAGCTGATAGCTAAAGCTAATTGTATGGTAAAGGCAAATTTTAATTATTTCCAATCAATACTTTTAACTGAGCTAGATATTACAATTGAACAGCATAAATGTATGAACACCCACTCACATACAAGGTGCGAAATTTTATTCCCGGAATGACAATGTTGCATCACTTGTGATCTAATTATATTGAAACCATATGAGTATTTGTGTTTGAACATGTTAAAGCTAACATGTGTGTAAATTTTAAGCTAATAAAACTAATTGTTAAGAAAGTAATAAATATCCATGCATAAATTTTGCCAGAAAAATGCGGAATTAAAATTTTGAGCAACATATTAATATCAACTTTTGTATTAAAATCATCAAAAGTGCTACTAAAACCTTACAACAATTGCAAGTGGTACATGGTAAATTCACTATAAAAAAATAGAATAGTGTTTGAATGGCATAAGAGGCTCAAAGACGGGTGAGAAGATGTGATGGATGATCCTGGAAGCGGACAGTCAAAAACAATGACTGATGTTAATATTAACAAAGTGTGATTAATAGCGGAAGATTTGCAGATTAATCAAAAAACAATTATGCTATATTGAGCATGAGAAAGATTTTTGCAATATTTGTGCATGACTGATGAACAGAAACAACATTAGTTTGATGTTGCAATCTATCTTTCTACAAATATGCATCTGCTTTTGAGAATAATTATGGTTGATGAAACTTAGTGCTTCCAGTATGATCCAGAAACAAAATGTCAGAGCATGCAATGAAAATCCCTGGATTCATCATGCCCTAAAAAAGCCCGCACATTACACTTACATTTTAAAACTATGCTGGTGTGGTTTCTTTGATCAGAATGAAAAATCCACCAAGAATTTATTGAACAGAGACAAGCAATCAAACAACAATGTTATATTCTATTCAAAGAAAAAAGAGCTGAATGATGGCCTGAGAAGTAGAGCAATCATCATGACAATGCTCCAAATCATAGGGCACTCACTGTGAGACTTTTTAAACAAAAAATCAAATACATGACTAGATCATCCTGTATATTCATCTGATTTAACTCCCTGTGATTTTTGGTTATTTGCAAAAATTAAAAACTGGGCTATAAGGATCAATATTTTCTATTATAACTAATATCCAACAGAATATGAGACAGCTACTCAATTGTATTCCTGAAAATGAATTCTAGGTGTGCTTCCAGAAAAGGGAATGCCATTTTAATCAGTATATAGATGCATAAGAAGACTACTTTGAAGTCAAAAATAGTCACTAGCATATACTTCCACAAGAAATTTTTATAAAGGGGCATTCCGGGAATTAAATAGTCACACCTTATATATATATTATAACGGGACGATCCATTTCAGGACTCGAGGAAGTCGCATCTAACTATAGTCGGACTTTGAGTCTTCTTATAGAATGCCATGGATGATGTGATTTAAAATACAATCCAATTCACTCCTCTATTAATAACCTCGTTACTCTCGAATTTCGAGCTCAGAGTAGAAATTTGCAATCGACTCTCTTCAGGCATTTCCACAAATATCCCATAGTAATAATAAATTTAATATAAGCTATATATAACTTCTTTATAAATATTAAATCACTAAGTTGATTTAACATATATATGCATGAGTATGTATATTTATAATTATTGGTTTTATAAAACGACTAAATAAAATAAACAAACGAGACCTGTTTAATTTTAAAATCAAGTTTAACACATTTTAATCCGTAATAAAAACAAAAATATTATCACATAAAAATATTAAAATTTAGGATTATAATCTGTGCTTATATATATACACTAATAAATTATTTAACATTCAAAAAAAAAAATAATGTAATCATTTACATATATATAATTTAAAATCATGTGTATAATAAATAATACACATGATACATTATAAATCTACCTATTGTGTCATTAAAATGATTCAGTGTGTGTTATATGCCTATATAAGATAACATCCATTCACACTAGATTAATAATAGAATGTATTCTGATATTAGTTATGTATGTTTAAAAATATATTATGTTAATTGTCATGTAAGATTCAATTTGGAATATAATAAACCTTACTTCCAAATTGAAATAATTTAAAAACGTTTACCTTAGTCAGCTGTCATTTCCATCAGAGTATATATCAAAATATCAACATCTAAATTTTATTAAATAAATAAAAAAAAATAAAGTGTTCATCTTATCAGTTCTCCACTTTAATATACTAAGTAATTTTTCTAAGTAAATATAATTATCCACAAAGGAAATAAAGTTTAAGGGTTATTAAAATACACAATGAAGTAATCCAAGACGAGAAAGAATAATGGTTTTATATCCCTCCTTAGACGAAATAAAATGACGATGAATGTTGAAACATAAAGTTCATTGATCATCCTTCGAAGAGGCAATCCAGATATTCATTCTTTAAATATTTGTGTAGTAAAATATTTAACATCTTCTTCAATATAATACTCCAATATTAAGGCAGCTTTTTAAATGAGAATTACGATGATTATATTTTAGGCATTGATTAAGTAGGAATAAATTTACATGTTCGGGTTTAAAACATCAGCAGAAATCCCTGGCATAAATTATCTAGCCAAAGAACATCTTTATAAATTTTTGTCTTCTTAAATATATATTTTGAAAGCTCATTTCGAAGACGTTGATAACTTTTATAACCTTGTTAAATTCACTGATTATTTTTTTATAGTTCTTTATAATATTCAAAGGCAGTAAATTAATTACTTGAAGCAGGTTTTAAAATATTGAATCTTCTTTTTTTTAATTTTTCTTAAATGTGTTCTAAATTCGAACACATTTAAATTTACAAACGTAGTTCTTGCCTTGATAACTAAATAGAAGATTATTGTTATAACAATATTAGTTCGTTTTTATACTGGATTAATTTCTGCAAGCATATCACATAATCATGCTCACGCTCTATTGTTTAAAATATACAATTTGTAATGAACCCCAAATGTTTATTTCCTTTGTTTCAACTGATAAAAATGCAATGTTGACTTAAGGCTTTGTCAAATGTCAAGTTTTATATTAACAAAAAAAAATACTATTAGTTAGAAACATTTTATTTATGTGTGTGTATAAATAAACTAGAATTATTCATTTTTAGAATTATTCTTTTAATACTAACTAGTCTATATATATATATAGCTGATACATGAAAAGCTTAAGATAGGTGTAAGTTATTTATATCTGTTGATTCGATATAGGCACAGTTAAATCCACAAAGAAACACAAATTGTTTTAGGTGAGGCTCATATGGTACTCTCACATTACCCCCCTCTCTTAAAAAGTTCAAATTTTATATTTACCATTAAAATTTGGACACTTAATGTGTGTCAATGTATGCATTAAATATAAAGTTGTGGAGCTTGTTTTTCTTTCCTGCTTTTATCAACCCTTATTATTTGCTCTATTTTTTAACCCTTTCTCTTTCTCTACATTAAATATTATTCAATTTAAACAGAAGGATAAGGAAGTTATATATATAAATATATATATATATATATATATATATATATATTTATATATATATAGGGTTCTTTCTTTTTCTTCCCTTTTCTATTTATTTTCCTTTGATGGATTTATTGTCATGTGCATCTTTTATAGATGTCACATATATTTGTTTGGTAGTCTCCATCCTGCTTTTCTTTAAGACTTATGGACTCTTTTGAGAACTATCCAAAACCCAAGAACATCCATCATTCAGCATGGATTAACTCTTAAAACAGTTTTAGTTTTCAGGTATCCTAAGAATTAATTTTAATTGCTTAACATACCCTCATCAAAGAAAATTAATGTCTCTTTTGACTTATATACATCCTTATACATATATATATATATATATATATATACCCATATACTTTTAAATGAAAACTTTTTTTTACCCCCTTACCTATTCTAAATGATCTTTTCTTTCAATATTTTACTTTATACATAAGTAAAATGTGGCAAACATTATTAATTTGTTTGACCAAAATAGGGTTTTAAAGCTCTAGCATTGTAAGTGCCTTTAATGTCTCCCTTTATATTTATCCAGAATGCATTGGGACCTGTATGCTTTATGATAGTATAAGGTCTTTCATATTGATGGTAAAACTTTTGATATTTGCTCTCTTGGGGTTTACTCATATGAGGTGTTTTTATAAAAAACTTGATCCCCAATTTGGAACTTGTGTGAAATTGTTTTCATATTTTTATTTCTTTGACTGGCCTTTTTTTAACAAGTTGTTTATAAGCTTTTACTCTATCTTCTCTTGTATCCATATATATATATATCCAAAAAGCGCATGTACATTGGCTTAATGGTGATTGTTATTACAATTTAACATCACACTATATAAAATAAATGTCTTATTTATACATATCCATATCAAAATATATAATAATGGACTTGCATTTTATAAATAGTGTTTCAACATCAGATTGCATTATCGTGATGCTTAATTAATCTACCATTATTACTTAGTTAACTAACCACAACTTGAACTTTAATAAACCTGTAAGTATTTTTTTTATACTTTGGTTAACTTGATGCATTTTTATTGCTATTAATATCAACTTCAATTATTTATATACATATACACAATTATTCTCCTAAAAGAACAGCCTAATGGATTCTATCATTACCGAAAGTCCATTGTCACATCCCAAAGTCGTAATCCATGAAGTCCTTCCTTATATGTGTGCTTTACTTTTTAAGCACATCCATTAACATGTTCAATGAATGTGAAGGGACCTTCATAAGTATTACACAATCTATGGAATTGTGAACCTTTCTGTCTCTTAGATAGTATTATAAATATTTTTATTATTGTCTGAAGACTTTTTATAATTTGTTTATCTTCAGGATTATGGTGATGGTTCATACACCATAATTTACACTTAAGACAATTAAATCTATTGCCTTCATTCATATCTTCTATATTAAACTTTCTATTAAAACAACCTTCTTTTCCATTAAATATTATCATTGATAATGATATTATCAGATGGTTGTCATACAATTTATCAACACTTTGTTGATGAAATGTTTTACTTTTGTTTTGGGAGTAAAAACAAATATGGTGGGATGACTCAAAATACATTTCACTGTTGTATTCATCTATTATATCTTTAGATTCTGGAGTCATCTCAAGTTTCATGAGTTCATGATTTAACTTGTTATTAATACAAGAAATCCGAAGTCTTAATTTATCTAGACATTCAGTATTATCAGTTGACTGTGTTTCTTTCAAGTCCTGAGACTCAGAATTTAGTTTATATTTCACATGATCCATATCCTCTTCTTTTTCTAAGATTTTTGGATCATATTCAAGCACTTTAGTAATGCTGCAATGATCTTCTACTTCATTGCTCTGCTGTATGGGAAAATGATAGTCATGACAGTTTTCTTCTGAAATATTCATTTGAACTAAAAGTGATCTGTTCTGGATGCTATCAATATATTCACAAATCTCATGCTCAGGATAAGTTTTGGATTCTTGGCATTGAATTGCCATCGATATTGTTGATGCTTTTGTGTCATGAAGTCTTTCTACTTCATTGGCGGTTTGTTTCTTTTCAACAATATCTTTGATTTCTACTTGCATCTTTTCCTCAACATCATCAATATCTTTCTTAAACTCTTCTTTTATAGAAATTATGTCTTCTTTTAATTTCTTTTCCATATTATCCATATCAACTTTAGTTACCATATTATCATTCATTCTAGCCATTTCTCCCTTCATATCAGCATTCATTTTATTTATATCAGCATTTATATTCTCCATATCAGCTTTTATATTATCCATCTTAGAATTCATTTTATTCATATCAGAATTCATATTATTCATATCAGCTTTGGTGACCATATCAGCTTTCATATCCATTATCATTCGGACCAATTGAGCCATATAATTATCACTTCCTTGAGGTTGTACTATTATAGCTTCAGTTACCTTTTGTGTTTGGGGTAATATTTGATCTGTCATGTGAACTTGTGAAGGATGTTCAACTTCTTCTATAGACCCCTCAGACATTAGGACTTGTAAAGACCCTTATTCATCACTAATTGAAGTAATTTCTATTTCACTATCTTTATTACTTAAAGATTCTTCGAAACTTTTTACTTCCATTATTATTAGCTTTTTCCCACTTCTAGTTATCATTAACGAAAAAAAAATTTAAAGTTATATATAAATATAAGTTACTTTCCTTTCAAAGTAATAATTTAATATATGCCATAAGATTTCATGCTGTGCTTATGACCCTAAATGTAATTCTATTTTTCCTACTTTTATAAGATGTTGTTATAATATATATTTTAATGCCCAAATTATAATTGTATTTATTTATTTATTTTAAAGCGACTGATTTATCTGTTTGCTATGGTTTATTTTATTTCAAGGTCTCTATTATTTATTATTCAGTGTTTTTACCAATTCACAACATACTCATATAATTTTTTTTTTTTTAAACTATGGATTTAACTAATGGAAAACTACTGTTTCATGCCTTAAGTATGGGCGCCATGTATAACGGGACGATCCTTTTCAGGACTCGAGGAAGTCGCATCTAACTATAGTCAGACTTTGAGTCTTCTTATAGAATGCCATGGATGATGTGATTTAAAATACAATCCAATTCACTCCTCTATTAATAACCTCGTTACTCTCGGAATTCGAGCTCAGAGTAGAAATTTGCAATCGACTCTCTTCAGGCATTTCCACAAATATCCCATAGTAATAATAAATTTAATATAAGCTATATATAACTTCTTTATAAATATTAAATCACTAAGTTGATTTAACATATATATGCATGAGTATGTATATTTATAAATATTGGTTTTATAAAACGACTAAATAAAATAAACAAACGAGACCTGTTTAATTTTGAAATCAAGTTTAACACATTTTAATCCATAATAAAAACAAAAATATTATCACATAAAAATATTAAAATTTAGGATTATAATCTGTGCTTATATATATACACTAATAAATTATTTAACATTCAAAAAAATAAAATAATGTAATCATTTACATATATATAATTTAAAATCATGTGTATAATAAATAATACACATGATACATTATAAATCTACCTATTGTGTCATTAAAATGATTTAGTGTGTGTTATATGCCTATATAAGATAACATCCATTCACACTAGATTAATAATAGAATGTATTCTGATATTAGTTATGTATGTTTAAAAATATATTATGTTAATTGTCATGTAAGATTCAATTTGGAATATAATAAACCTTACTTCCAAATTGAAATAATTTAAAAATGTTTACCTTAGTCAGCTGTCATTTCCATCAGAGTATATATCAAAATATCAACATCTAAATTTTATTAAATAAATAAAAAAAAATAAAGTGTTCATCTTATCAGTTCTCCACTTTAATATACTAAGTAATTTTTTCTAAGTAAATATAATTATCCACAAAGGAAATAAAGTTTAAGAGTTATTAAAATACACAATGAAGTAATCCAAGACGAGAAAGAATAACGGTTTTATATCCCTCCTTAGACGAAATAAAATGACGATGAATGTTGAAACATAAAGTTCATTGATCATCCTTCGAAGAGGCAATCCAGATATTCATTCTTTAAATATTTGCATAGTAAAATATTTAGCATCTTCTTCAATATAATACTCCAATATTAAGCAGCTTTTTAAATGAGAATTATGACGATTATATTTTAGGCATTGATTAAGTAGGAATAAATTTACATGTTCGGGTTTAAAACATCAGTAGAAATCTCTGGCATAAATTATCTAGCCAAAGAACATCTTTATAAATTTTTGTCTTCTTAAATTTATATTTTGAAAGCTCATTTCGAAGACGTTGATAACTTTTATAACCTTGTTAAATTCACTGATTATTTTTTTATAGTTCTTTATAATATTCAAAGGCAGTAAATTAATTACTTGAAGCAGGTTTTAAAATATTGAATCTTCTTTTTTTTAATTTTTCTTAAATGTGTTCTAAATTCGACCACATTTAAATTTACAAACGTAGTTCTTGCCTTGATAACTAAATAGAAGATTATTGTTATAACAATATTAGTTCGTTTTTATACTGGATTAATTTCAGCAAGGATATCACATAATCATGCTCACGCTCTATTGTTTAAAATATACAATTTGTAATGAACCCCAAATGTTTATTTCTTTTGTTTCAACTGATAAAAATGCAATGTTGACTTAAGGCTTTGTCAAATGTCAAGTTTTATATTAACAAAAAAAAATACTATTAGTTAGAAACATTTTATTTATGTGTGTGTATAAATAAACTAGAATTATTCATTTTTAGAATTATTCTTTTAATACTAACTAGTCTATATATATATAGCTGATACATGAAAAGCTTAAGATAGGTGTAAGTTATTTATATCTGTTGATTCGATATAGGCACAGTTAAATTCACAAAGAAACACAAATTGTTTTAGGTGAGGCTCATATGGTACTCTCACAATATATATATATTCACTATAAATATCCTTTTAATTTCTAGAAATATTTTGACAAGTTAATTTCAAAAATATGATTTTCAATGAAATTGTCAAATTTAAATAATAATGACTTAAATGTGTATATAATGATTACTGTTTATTAAATATAAACATTATCCTCAGATCATTTATAATGTTTTGGTATTTAGTGTTAAAATTTAATTAAAAAATGCTACAATTTCTTCAAGATGAAAAACAATTTACTTATATATTAAGTAATAGTATACTTTTGTTTGTAAAATTAATTATTTTTTTTTTTACAGACTTTTTTCATAAATCTAAAAAATAAAATAAAATTGTGATTTATACATTTTTTATACCTATTTATATAAAATAGAAAATCTATTGAACAACAGCATAAAAGAATCATTCCAATCACACTTAAAACTAGCTATGTACTTGCTTTTGTATTTGATAGTCATGACAAATTTTAGTTTTTGCATAAAAATTAGATTTAATTATATTGTGAATAAATAAACAATATATAATTTAGGACTGTGGTATATATAATATTACACCAGTTTATATCTATAATTTTTTTATTATCCATTTATATCCCATTTAGCAGCTAGATTCCTTAATATGAACGCAAGCTGCCACGAGAAAAACAATTTTTGATATAAATCAATGCTAACAGCAATCTTCAGAGCTTAACTTAGTTAATTATCACAACTAATAAATTGCAATCTTAGATAAGGCTAAAGAATAATTCAATCCTGTGACTAAACTTAACCAACAAAAATTCTATTTAAAATGTTTTAACCATATCACCAGACTCATTAAAACAACAACAACAACAAAAATTCTTTTTCCCAAGTTATGGACAGTAAAACTGATCAATAGTTAGCTGCAATTCATCTTTGTATAAAGTTTTTATCAGGTCTAACTTATATATCGTAGAACTTATGTAAATTATATGAAAGGGACATTTTTAAAATCAATAATGACAAAGTTTGATTAGGTTCAACCAAAGTATTATTTAAAAATATGATTAAAACACACATTTAAAGCATTATTATTCCCTTTGAATCTCATAGCACAATTTATGGTGAAGTTTTTAGGCTATTTAACTTATTTACTACTATTTTAATTTCTGCCAATAAAATATCTTTACAATAAATAAAATAGTGGTAAAATTTCAAAAAATTTGTTATGATTAATCTCTTATATTTATTCATTAAAGGTTGTTCTATAAAATTTAGAAAAATATTCTGATTATGCTTTAAGATTTCATTACTGAGAAGAGTATTTTTCATTTTTATTACCTTCTGTTTGGCTACCATTTCCTACTAAGGATTCTTACCATCTTGAATATTTATTTAAATTTGTATTTACTATGATACTTTTCCATTTTGTTTACATTTCATTAAGTGCCTTTTGGCTACCATTTCTTATTAAGGATTCTTACCGCCTTGAATATTTATTGAAATTTGTATTTACTATGATACTTATTCATTTTGTCTACATTTCCTTAAGTGCCTTATTTACCTATTAGCAGAATACTGTTCTAGGAATGGTCTTTTTGATTTTTCAAAATTCATTTTTCTTTTACAGTTTCAATGTTTCTTGTATGATCACATTTTTATTTTTTTTCATTTCTCTGAAATTTAATTTTAATAGTAGCTTTCTTTACAAACAATTAATTTTTCAAATCTTTAATTTTGATCTTTTTCTGTCTCCAACCAATCAAAGCAAAAGCAAGATGCTTATTGCATTGATTTATGAGTTGTAAAAAAATTCTATAGGTTATTCAGTATCGTTTTCTCAATAAAATAATACTAATACCAACAAAATAATGTTAAAAGTAGCAGTTTGGGAGAGAGTTAAAGCCAATTATGAAATTAATCCAAAAAATATTGATTTATTAATGTTAAATCTTTTTTTCTTTTAACAAAGATTTAATACATTATTCTACATAGGTAATGATTGTAATACTATGCGCATGTATAGCATAAATCAAAGATCTGCAGAAAAAAATGTTAAAATTTTTGTTTCCAATTTAAGATGCACCCTTGTTTTAGGGGACCAAAATTTGGAAAAAAAAGTATGTCTTATATTTGAAATAATATGAGTTTTAAAAATATTTTAAACATTGTCATGAAAATGATAAATTTAATCATGACCCCTAGGGTCATGCTCATTAAAAACCAAGCAAAGATATGGAAGTTCCCATAAATCTCTTGGCTATCGAGAAGCAAAGTATTAATAAAGACTAGTTAAACTCAATGAAAAAGTCACAATGTTTCTGGATGGATAAAAATGATTATGCAAAATCTTTATAAGAAGTTTGTTCTGAAGTTCACTTATTTGCCAGATATGTTTGAACGTCATAATAAAATTCAAGGTTTTATCCAAAAACTTTAGTCACAGGGAAAAATATGGAAGATATAAAATGTAAGTGTTCTGTAATATTGAAAATTTTGACCATTGACCGATTGGATGAGAAAAAGTTTTATTATTTCTGTGAAAAAATTAAAATTAAACACTTGAATTATAAACTTATTTTGGAATGATGATATGAATAATAATACTATGAAGCCTGCCAAAGAACTAATTAATTTGTCTGAAGATACTTTCTTTGATCATAAAAAAATTGATAGTTTCAGCTGCAGCTTTAACTTCTGCTTCTTTCTACTACTTTGTATGTGCATAGAGCTGAAATTTCAGCAATGATAGGAATCCAAGAATAAATTTCAAAATAAACTTCATTCTTGCATATGAAAATAACACATATCAAGGTGAACGTCAAAGACGTCATCAGAAAAAAAGCAAACAAACAAACGCACTTATTTCACACCTTATGTATCAGATTAATAAATTATATATTGTTTTCAATAAAACATTTAGAAGTAATAAAAATATATACTTTTTTCACCCCTCTCTCTTTTTAAATATGCATTACAAGCGAGTGAGTCACGAAAAACTGTAGTTTTTAAAAATGGATCTTGACCCATAAAAGTTCTAATAGTGAATTCCAACAGCGAAGCAATAAAACAATATCTATAATGACAGAAAAATATTGATACAATCCTTCAAACTAGAAAGCTTTATATTATACATATGCATTTTATTTTCGTATAGATTTTTTTTTGCATTAATTTAAATTCCAAATTAATTTTAAAAAACTATCATGTCACTTTAGACACTACACATTAGAATTTGCTTTAGTTTTCTTTTTTTTCTTAATTTTGTTTTTCCAACCAAAAAAAAAAAAAAATTATTTCCGGAATTACATATAACAAGCTATTATTAAAAAGCAATTTTCTAACTTCCTACATAAAATTTAAAAACAGTTATTTGTATGATGACATGTTTACAACCTGTCAACAGTTTTGTTGTAACATGCTAAAATGAAGGTGATGTAATGACCTTAATAATAACTAGTGGCAAACACACTTAAAATCAAAGATACAAGACACAAAATTAAAAGATTATAAAATAATAGGAATAATTTAAATACTCAACTTCAACAATTCTCTTTTTTCTCAACCTTTATATGCTTCAAAATAAAATGAAAAACTTTAATTCATCAAGAATCACTAATTTAAAATTCAAATGTCAGACAGCAAGGCTAAACTCGACTTTGATTTCCATTATAATAAGAATCAGACATCCAATCTGAAATGAATGAAAACTTGTTCACTTGGGAGGTGAGTGGGGAAAGTGGGGAGTCAGAAATCTTGATCAACTATTGACAAGCAGTTAATAAATGACAAATCCTCCTCTCAAAAGAATGTTTTTTTTTCAAATGCAAGAATATTCACTTATATTTTATACCTAAAGACTATATTCCTTTTAAATAGGAGTTATCAAACATAATAAATAATTCTTTAAAAATAAATACTTATATAAACAATAATTTAATTAGCATTTATCCATTAACATATAAAATTATTGCTATATAATTTTATGGTTAGTTACTAGAGATAGAGAGTGTGCAGGGCTGGTTCAAGAGTGATCAGTATCTTAAGCATTTTCATTTCATCGCTCTTTTAACATGAAACTGAACCAAAGACAACAACAACAACAACAACAAAAAATCAACAAATTTTTCAGTAACCGTTCAAAAAATGTTTGTAATTTTATTCAAGCTATTGTATACTTACCTTAATGACAGAATTCCATCAAAAATATTCTTTGAACAATTCTAACCACCAAACTAAACAGAAGTATATAAAATTATTGCTGAAACATGATTACAAATTGAGTGACCATAGTAAGCAAGCCTAGTTCTAAATTCTTTTTTTTTGTAAAAGGTAGAACAATTACCACAAGTTAGAAAAGATTTTGGCCAAAGATTGATTATTAGATAACAATGTTATTTTCAAATGACTCTTTAGGAATTTAAAACCTGCTATTCAAAAAATTATTTAATAAGCATATACAGAATACATATAAGTAGATTAGCATCTTAAAAAAATTATAAATGATTTTAAAATTTGTTAATGAGTAGTTAGTTACACACATATAGAAAACCTATGAACTTTCCACAAACACAGATATAATTAATGTTTAATATGTAAATAGGATTCTTGAGAATTTTCAAGTAAACCAAGATGGCAGCCCCTATTTTTGATAAATATAGTTTCGAAGGCAGCTGTATTAGTTGTTAAATTAAAATAAAATTAATAAATCGATTGCTAAATTTAAAAAAGAAATAAATTGCCATAAATTTCATTAAGAAACGTTATTTCTTTTTATTTTTTACTTGTATTAGAATGTGGAAGGTGGATGAAACACTCTTAACATTGTGATACTTTGGTTCAATTCAGGATATTTCTTTTTGACAGCAGTTTTTTTTTGATAAATCGCCATAATGATAAAAATTTGGAACCTTCCTATAACAGAATGAAAGGTATGGCATCTTGAAAAATGTGTGTTAATGGTCATGATATGATTGTACTCCACCGACATGAATAAAGTATAAATATTGTATTTATATTTTTTCCCCATTTTTTTTGTTAATAACATAATCCAAAAAAGAAAAGAAAATGAACTGTAAATATTGTAATTAATTTTTTCACAATTTCTTTTTTTTTTTTAAATAATAGTAATAAAAAATAAAATGTAAATATTAAATACAACATTTTCTAGCAAGCATTTGTTTGACCCCCCCCCCCAATTGTAGATTCATCAAAAATACAGGCTGCCATCTTTGTTTATTGAAAACTCACAAGTATCATAAATAGTTACTATTTACATACTATTTATTAGTTTAACATTAGAGATAATTAAACATAGTCAAACCAACACCAAAACATCATTCAAAGTGTGTGGAGAGAAAGCAAACACAAGTTACATGTGCATAACATATTAAAAATTTTATAAGAAAAAACACTAATGTTGAAAAAAAGGTTGCTCAAGTTTTAAGTCATTCATTGATTTTTAGATCTATGTCATATCAGTTTTTCCTTCTCACAGCTTGGATTGTAATTTTTGATTTCTATTACAATAATGTTGAATCATTTCTAAAAAACTAAATTGACATAAAATCAATTGTTTATAAGATTGTAATCCAGTGATAGCCCTGACAATATACTGAGAACCAAAAAAATATCTCTCAGTATGATATGGCTAGATTAAAGTGATTTGCCATTTAATTGCAATTACTGTTGAATCTAATGCAATGAATGTAATTGCTTTCAGAAGCATATTCATAGAACAGACTAGACTGTTCATTCCATGGCATATCAAAATATTGCATTTAGAAATAATTTGTTCCATATTTATAATTTAGAGAAAAGTTATTATGCAATAAAAATATTTGAATGTGAAGAATATAATACAAAATGAAAATTATAAATGTAAAAATAAATAAAAAATTAATTTTGTGTTTAACTCTTATACATTTTATTACACATATTAAATTAAAATCAAACTTTTAAAAAGTCAAGAAATATTATGTTGATACTACCACCTGCTAATTATTTTTTGTTTATCCACTTTAATAAGATTTTCCCTCTATTCTAAGATATTGCAATGTGAAATGCTTAATCTTGAAATTCTCTTTGTAACTTGTGCCTTTTTTATTTTATCATTATTTTTTAAAAAGACATTCCATATTCAGCACTTAGATCTCTGGTAGCCATATCATCTTTTTTCTGAAGTTTATGTTAGTTTTCTAATTCCATTTTTATGAATCATGGGTAAAATTATATTTTAATATATATTAAAATAATTTTCTGAAAACACATCATTTTCATTGCTAATAATATAGATAATCAGATTAAAATATTAAATTGATAGCAAAACCCTAATAAAATGAGAAAAAGCTCATGCAATGATAAACAGTGGATATAATCTTATATATCAATCAATATTTGAATAATTTTGTGAACCTCAATTTAAACTATCAAAATACAATTTAAAAACAATATTTAAAATAAGTAAAGAAAAAATTGACAAACAGTTGAACAATATGAACTTGGAAGCAAAAATAAAATATAACTATCAATAATTTTCTGTGAAATCTATGAGTTTATTATTTTTTATTCATTTTTCAAGTGACTAAAACCCTGACTAATCATATAGCCATCAATGAATGCAATTCCACAATATCTAAATAGATTACATTTTTAGCTTCTGACAATAGAAGACTTCATTTTTAATAGACAAAAACATCACTAGGAACAAATTGCAGTATGAACCATGAATTTCTCATGTGTAAACTTTGAGTGAATCTAAGAAACCCATAAGTTTGTTTAATATTTCTAAACATTATAGAACCAACATCTACTGATTTTAAGAATAGTATCAGAAATAACTTGAAATTTTTTGATGTAATTAGTTGAAAATTTTTAATATAATTGGTACATGGAAGCAAAATAAAAACAAATATAAAAAAAGTTTGACAATGACAAAATAAACAATAAAAACAAAACATATCAAAAGATTCAGTAAAGAGCAGCCAAAAAAAAAAAAAAAAAAAGAAAAAAAAAGACAAGTAGCCATACTATAATATTTGCAAACAGTGGAGATAGAAATAAGCTCAGATTTGTGTGATCAAAAAGAAACTTCAGCTTTTAGTAGATTTACTAAAATTCTAGGGGCTACATTATAACCAAAATAATAAAAATATCCAAAAAAACATTTTCCACAAAGTCATTAACTAAGACCCTTTTGATATGGTATGTAAATAAACAAAATCCCAATAATAAAAACTGTTATACTATACTTAAGTTTATTGACAAAAACTAAGACAAGTTAAAAAGATGACAGTGCACAGAATTTTTGCAACAAACTAAAGAAGTCTAAATAAAAGCATGATATTAAATTTATGATAAATAATATAAAAAATTCAAAATAGTCCACAGAATAGTAAAAAATCAATATATAATCATATCTCCAAAAAGTAAAACAAAAACATACTAAATAAAATAAGAAAACTATTACACAGAGTCTATTGGACCACATGCAAGGAAAGTTAGTGCAAAATCATTCAACATAATCTTACCTTGAAAGAAAACTACTAGATGTAGAAGCTGATTTGAGGAATGAAAGACATTACTGCTGATATATACTAGATAATAGAAAAACCAAAAAGTAACATAACACTTAAGTCTACATAAGTGTTTGATTCAATTGATCATGTATAAAATTATGGGCTGATTTCAGAGAAATGGTATATAGTAGAACATATGAGATTGAAAGCTATATTTTAATCTGGTTTCACATTGAAAAACAAATAGATAGATTGGATATTAAATTAAATATTGCAAATTGAGTATGAAATGAGGAAACCAGATTAGATGACCAATAAAGATCCTAGTATTAGTAAAAGAATTGACAATTTAAAATATGCTGGTGATTCCACATTTACGGCTGAAAAATGCAAAGCCACGAAGCCTTGTTTAATAGATTATAAAAAAGATTTTATTATTATTGCTAAATACAAAGAAAATACATATTATACCAGGGATAATAGCTGATCTTAAAATTGATCATTGTTCTCCCCTTTATTTATATAATAAAAAAGATTCACAAAAATCATCATACACTAACATGGGAGAGTAGTAATGAAAAGATCATTAGATATAAAGACCAATTGTTGAAAATAAGGATCAAAATTGTTCAAGCTATGTTTTTTTTTCCCTATTACTGTCTATAAAATATAGGCAATAAAAAAATATTGATCTTTTAAACTGTGGCATTGGTGAAAATCTTCAATAATACTACAGCCAGCAAAAAGATACATAAATGAATATATGATCAGAAGATAAAAACAAACCTTTGTGGAAGTACAATTAAAATTAACTTAAGACAAACTATGATGATATAAATAGATAGTCTTTATAAATCCAATAATGAATATGCCAATGAACAGTCTGAAAAACCAAACAAGTAATACACTATTTTGAAGAAAGGCTATGAATTTATCAGAAAGTGATTAGCTTAAAGATTGTTCAATTTGGTATGACAAATTTTATGTTTTAAAATATTATGTCACCAAATTAATTTATAAAATAGTTTAGTTATTTTACAAATACTTCAGGATTGATATATACAATCAAAATTTGTAATGTAAGGCTACAATTTCAATAATATGCTTGACTCTAATATTTCAATACTCATGGATACCATAAATAATAATTCAATAATTACTCATAATGACATTTTATATTAAACTCCATATTTGCATTCTCACCTTATTCATTCTTGTAGCCAAGTGATTTTAACATATCAAATAAAAAAAATTGTAACAAAATGGTTAATAGGCTTGCTTTTTCATTAATAAATGTGGAATATTTCTTGCCCAATAACTCCATCTCATTTAATAATGATAGGTATTCATTAATCCGGTTTTTTAGTCAGCTGTGTTGTATAATATGTATTCTACCCATTAATATCTCTCATAGAAATCTATTCCTATTGCAAAAATATTATGAAATCAGAGCCCAAAATTCCTCTTCTCAGACATACACACATATAATAGCATTATTCAAATTGTAAGATCTAGTCTGTGTTAGTTAGTACAGTATCATATATAATTGATCATATTACATCTATCCTTTCAAAGCTTTTGGTCTTGCAGAAAAATTATAAATTAAACATTTACTGAAGATGACTGCTCAGGCATTGGGTTTTTTAAAAATATGTATTTAAAAAGTCTGCATATTTAGTCATAACATTGTGATCAAAAGAATTACCTGTATATCAGCTTGTGACTTGGTTATATCTGACAATTAAAAAAAGGGAAGAATATACTTGAAAAGACTTCAGACTTAGGCAAGATGTTGATCCTTGGGTCAATTGCCTTCATGCGGGTGCCCTCTGCACTTCCCAGAAATAATGTATTACTATCACTTTATTCATACTTCAAAAGGAAATTATAGAATAAAAAGAAATATTTAATCCCTCAGTTCTTCCTTGGATAAGTAGAAAATAAAGTAAGTATTTGTACCTACTAAATTTATTAGAAGCTAGCTTCAGTACCAATGTTTCTAATAAACCCTGGGAATTTTTTGAAGCATACTACATACAAGAACACTACTCAAAATAACATTCTTTTTTTAAAACAAGAAAAAAATTAAGGAGTTAATTAGGGATTAAAGTATTAGAATTAGTTATCAAAAACAAACTTGAGTCATTCTTAATGCCACTATTGTTAAAAATGCAATATGCAACTATTGGTCAAGCAGCTTTTCTGTTTAAAACTGTAGGGAATCCACACACACACACACGAAAATAGTAATTCAAATGGATATCAAAGTAGCTTTTCATATAGTCCAGTTAACCTTTTATTAATATATAAATAGATTATAGCACATTTAAATCACTATTTCATGTTCTTAAAAATCTATTGCCAAGTCAAAAATACATATAACACTAAGTAGAAAGCCCTTTCAACTTTACTCCACATTATTCAAATACACAAGGCCTCCTTTAAATGCCCTTCTTTTCATTACTTACATCAATCTTATTTAGCCATGGAGTTTAGTGGTAGAGTGTCAGATGTTCATGGGTAGATCTTTGGATGAATTCCAAACCTTCTTACAAATTCTCAAGCAATAAGGCCATTCAATAATTTTTTATTTAATCCTTAAAAAATTTGAAAGTAATTCCCTAAAATATACAAAACCAGGATTAAAAGTTAATATTCCCTATATTGCATACACTGATCCAGCATTGCTACAGATTTTAAAAGATTATATACACAAATAAAAGCTGGAGTTTAGTATGGAAAAATCTTGTACATGATTTATATACATAGGACACAATCTCAAGTGATACCTTAAGAAATTACTAACTTGTTTTTTGCATTTTCCTTTTTGCCAGAGTAATTCAACAGATGCAAACTCTCAATACAGTAGTGCCACTCAGTGCAAACCAGAGTAATCGATGGATGCAGGAAGGTTTGTTTACAAAATCCCTATCTAGTGCATACTCAGTCAATATCCTCAGACTAGTTTCTAGCTTGTGGCTTTCATCAGTGAGGAACCTTGGATCTGAGAGCACTACACCTAGATCTTAGGATCTAATGCAACCCTCCAGCAGCCACATATGTTGTTTAATGGTTTAATACCTAAGTAGTTCAAGAATGGGCTCTTTAATGCAAGAAAAAATTAAAAATAAAACCAATTCTTAAAATCATATCCCATTCTTTATTCAAAAGTATCATTAAACTTAGTAGATACTACAAGAGTCATATACTATTCCTCAATAATAATCTACACAAAAGCCTTTTCCATATATATTTATTCCTCATTTAGGAAAATGTTTTAGGGAAAATGGATGACTTGAATCTCATGCAGAAAACATCAAGGCACTTTATCCAAAATGAATTAGATCTACATGCAACTTATATGTACATGACATAATAATCAATCTAAACAAACAACTAATTATATTTACAATTATTTAATTATCAACTTGGTTTTCATCTCTTACTGAAACCCTTTCAAGATATAAAGTTTTATCATTTGATTTTGTATCACATAATTTCCATATTTTGAAGTAATATTCCAAAATTACTTCTATAGATAAACTGCCAGTAGTAAGTAACTAGATTTTTGAAATTTCTTATTCCACTACAATCTATTCCCAACTTAACTTTTTGCTTATCCAAGAATAGATACAATTATTAAGAATTCATAGTATTATTTCTGAGAGTAATAAAAATACAATAGGTAAATAGCTGATGCATCAATACAATAACAAGTCTTTCCCCAGTAAGCTCCAAGGAAAGTACTTGTTAACTATAATATTTTTATTACATGGAAGCTCCCAGAAATAATACTATGAATTCATTTATCTGGGATAATATTAGAATTAAATTATTAGGAAGTTTATATATTATGACACTTCTATTTTGAATGTCGAAAAAAAGTCCACTTCAAATCTAAACAATATTCAATTGATTAGAGAATTCAAGTTTAGGTCACTTGAACTAAAATTTTTTGATTTTTTTATCAAATTAAATTTGGAGTTTCTATGCACATTATATTTCTATAAGTTACAAAAAAACAACGTGTGAATGTAAAATCCCAATGCTAGATTTATCATAAAGATGTAGAAAACTGATGCCATTTTTTCTTTGAATACCCTAGTTCTAGTGATATTATTCAACAACTCTAACATTAAATGTCTTTTACAAACAATTACTGTGGCTGTATACTCTAGCATTGAGCAACATTATCCATTCATTGTGATATACCAGATGCAGTTATTGTTTAATAACAATCTCAGAAAATATGCAAATACTACTTAGAGTAAGTTAGAACTAATTCATAAAAAGAATAAAAAAAATCATTTGTTTTTGCCACCTGGTCATTAATGCAGCAGCAGTTGAGGCCCTAATATTAAAGTGTTTGATAATAAAGAGATTATGTAATAGTGATCATAATTTGTTTACAATAGAAATGTTTAATAATGTGATGGAAAATAATATAGAAAGAATAGATGTGAAAGGAGAGTGAATGATAAGAATGTTAGAAGAATATAAAATAAAAGTAGAAGAAATTTATAGAAGAGTTTGTTGGAAATGAATATAAGGAACGGTGTGGTAAAGTAGAAAAAATGGCAAATGGTAGGTGAGAATATTCAGAAGAATAAAAGTAACAGAAAAGTGAGAATTAGTAAAAGTGTAAAAGCAAGAAAGAAAGCAGGCAGAGAATATAAATGTGCTATTAAAAACAAAGAAAGTGAAAAAGATGTTAATATTAAATGGTAAAACTATTTAAAATAGATAATTATATAGAGAAAATAAAATTAAATAGTAAATTATTAGAGGGTATTAATAAAAGAGAAAAAGATGGGAGTAAAATTTTTTGAAAATATACTAAAAGAGGAATGTAGGGCTGAGAGAAATAGTATTACTAAAGCATGAGGAGAAAAAGTGTAGCTCTAGAGAAGAATTAGAGACAATCTTAAATAAGTGTGTAACGGATATAGAAAAAATGTTAGATGTGAATGACAGAGTAATAACAAACATAAAAGCACACAGTAATGAAAATATTAGTTTTACAGAAAATAAACTGAATGAGGCAAAAAAAGAAGTTGAAAAGTGGAAAGGCAAGAGGTTTAGATGAATGGGCAGCAGAGATAGTGAAGAATTTGAAAAATAGAGCAAAATTAAGCCTATTATCATGTTTAATAAGATGGCACAGAAGACAACATTTCCAGATAGTTGGAATAATACAAGAATGAGACTATTATTTAAAAGAAAAAGTAGTAAGGACAATAGAAAGATAAACAATTATAGACCAGTAGTAGTAACATAAGTGTTACATAAAGTTTTTGCATATATGGTGGCTGGAAGGGTGACAAAATGGGTGGAAAAAAGTAATATAGTTAGAGAAATACAAAGAGGTTTTAGAACAGATAGGCATGTAGGAGATAGCTTATGGGTAGTCACAACTTATAGGTATGTGTAGGAATACAGGTAGACAGATAAATATGGTCTTTATAGATAGAAAAGGCATATGATAAAATAAATAGAAATAGACTATGGGTAAGTTGACACTTTAATGAATTTTATTAAGAAATTGTATAAAAATAATTGCTATATGTTTCAATTAGGAAATGTAGAATCAGTTAGAGTTAAAAATGGGGTAAAACTAAGGCAAGGATGCCCTATGTCACTTATTTTATTCTTGTTATATTTGAGAAAAATGGAGAGAGCAATAGAATGACTAGAAACAGAAGTAGAGATACAATTAATAGATGGCAAGAAAGTGTTATTTGCTGATGATATTTTCTTGTGCACAGAAAGTAGGGAAGATATGGAAGTTGTGAAGACTTGCACAAGGATGGGTAAAGAGATGAGGATCAAGTTTAGTGAAGAAAAATAAAAAATATTGATGATAAAGGCTGGGGAAAGAGAAGAGAAATAATTTTTCTTGGGGGATATTATAAAGTTAAATGTGGTGAATAGTTGGATGAATGAAAGAAAAAAAAAGATAAATGAAGCAAAGACAAAAAAGGGGTTCATGAAAAAATTAAGTGTTTTCATATAATATGATGTAACAAGCATTATATAGGAGTGACAATAGCAAGATTAACTTATGGCAATGTTGCATTATGTATTAGTAAAGGGGTGTCAGATTACTTAAAAAAAGTATACAAAAAGAAGCAGGAAAATATGCATTAGATGCAGATGAGTGGACAGCAAAGGAGGAAATTCAAGGTGAAATGGAAAAGTCAAGTTTTTATATGAGAGATGCAAAAAGTAAATGAAAAAATTAGGTAGATTGCAATTTATGGATAGTAAGAGAATAGCCAAAATAATATTTAATTGGTTTATGAGTAAAAGACAAGCAACAAAATGGGTGAGAAAAGTAGTGTGGTATATGCAAAAAATTTGGATAAAGACTTTATGTTAGTATACTTGTACAAAAGATGGAATGAAAATGTTAGGAGGATTGTTAAGCATTATAGTGGCAAAGAATGGAATAGAAAAACAGATGCTTTAATAAAAAAATGGGAAGCTGAAGAACTAGTATGGAGAATAAAACAAGTCTAAATATATAAAGAAGTAAACAGAATATTGTGAATTAATTTATGATAATAGCAAAATAAAGTAGTTTACTGTTTAAAGCTCTAACAGGATCATTAGCAACAAGGAAATATACACATAAATGGAGTAATGTGGGTAATTTAATCTGCAAGTTATGTAAAAAAGGCATGGAAAATATTAGTCATATGCTAATTGAATGTAAATTCTTACAGGCAGAAAGGATCCAAAAAATGAAGCTGTGAGAGAATAAATTTAAACTAGGTGATTATACAGAAAGTGAGTTATTGGTCTTTATGCTGGCTTGAAAAAAATAAGGGGGACCTAGATATAAAGGCAATGGAATGGTCAAAGACGATGTTGTAGAAATGTGATGGAGCAGAGTAGAGAAAAATATGGAAAAAACTTAGGGTGGGGAATGGAAAGAGAAAGTAAGGTGGCTAACAGGTTTTTCTGGGCATAGTTGCTGAGAGATTCCCGACTTAGATAAAAGAGTAGCTATATCACATCACACCACACAAATTCTCAGCGGTAGACGTGATAAAAAATTGCAGATATGTGTTTTCATTGTCTTTAACTTAAAAAGGGCATTTTTGATATATTTTATGATTATGTAATACTACATAGCTTATTTTGTAACTTTTTTTAAATTTCATCCTCTTACACTATTTTATGTATGTGACATAAAATACCTAAATTGCTTTGAAACATTATCATCATCTCTATCACCATCATTACAATCATAATAATGGTAATAATAATAAAAGTACACAAATTAATTAACAAAAAATACAATCAATATGAGTGGCATATGCATATAATCATATTTTATTTTTCATTTAATACCTTAGTTTATTAAGAAGAAAAATAAGTGATATAGTAATAATAATGACCATAGCATAATGCAAGCACATACTTATTTCTAACAGCAGTGAATGATATAAATTTATATTGAAATAAACAAATCAGCACAAAAGTTAATAAGATGACAGATGGAAACTGCAAGATGGATATGAGAATATTCTCATCATCTGCCAAAAGATTCTGCTTGCCAAATTAGACTACCTTACTAAAGTCTTTCTATTGCTAACTTTACCGTTTATACTCATAAGTAGCTCTTTCTTTAAAGTTATTGATCAATGCCTTTTATCTTTTTCTAATCATCAACATATTTTTTGTAATCCCATGCCATTCAAGTATAATTAAACCATGATAGTATCTATTAAAAAACATTAAAATTCATAAATTTAATATATTTTACAATATGTAAGAGCCATTTCCCCTCTTTAAGTGCCATACATGACCATGTTTTTTTTAAAAAAAATTGTAAATAAATTTTACAATAAGCCAGCAGCCATTTTTTGTATCAGAATACCATAAATGATCATGTTTTTTAATAAAATTTCTTCAGTTTATGTTGAAAGCACATACATTTTATTCTTCTGTTATTATTCTTTCCAAATTTGATGTGCAGTATTCTGCACAATGTTTTCTAAGCACAATGCTAAAAGCTTTGCAAAAAAGTTTTTGAAATGAAAAAAAAAAAGAATATCACCTAGAACAGTGGTGGCAAACCTTTTTACATGGCGGCCAAAATTTTCCAAAAAATTCTTATTGAATGATTGGTGTGCCACACAGTTACCAAATCAAAATATAAACAATTTAATTATTATTATTATTATGATGATGATGATGTTTCAAAGGATAAGCTTTATTAGTATTCTAAAAGGTTATACAAGTTACATTTGACAACAACAACAACATAATAATAATAATAATAACAACAACAACATAATAATAATAATAATAATAATAATAATAATAATAATAATAATAATAATAATAATAATAATAATAATAATAATAATAATAATAATAAAAAATTTCTAAATAAGCTGGATAAGTTGAATAAAATGTAATAGTAAAAAATTGATAGTAATTAAAACAAAATTTTGGAAATAAAAATATAACATCAGAATAAATTAGATATTATTTAATGAGATTTTTGTTGTTGTACATTGGATGGCAAATATTTTATATCTGGTTCATATTTTGTCATTTTTAATAATGTACATGCTGAACTAGATTCATCTATCATTCTATTTCTCAAACTGTCTTTAATTAAATTCCTTTCTGAAAAATACTGATTCACATGCATATGTAGAGGAAAAAACTGATAATATAGCAGTCGTTAATTTTTTTAAAGAAATAAATGTTTCAAAAATAGCATTCCAGGCAGTTAATAGTTCTTCTTCAGCATTCTTTTTACACATATTCAATAATCAATCATTTCCCACTGTTTCTAACTCATTCCTCAACTCAACAAATTTCTGTTTATATATAGAACTGGATTGAAGATCGACTGATTGCATTTCTATATCTTTCAAATTAAGCAACTCAAAAATTTCTAACTTGAAACTATTCATTGACTGTATGTTTGGGTATAAAATAAATTTTTGATATTTCTGAAAATTATCTGAACTGTGTAAATCTTCAAGAAAATTCAATTGAATAACAGCACAAATGTTTTGCATTAATTTTACTTGATCTGGTTTCTCATGAGATTCTAAATCAGTCAAGAACATTTTTAAATTAGGAAAATATTTGAAGCTGTAAGAAATAACATCACGATTGAAAATTTGTAATTTAATTTCAAATGCTTTGATCAAATCAAACATGACAACAATTGACTTATTATAATCTTGCAGTTTCACATTTAATTCATTTAGATGTGAACACATATCAGTAAAAAAATATTAATTTTGAAAGCCATTAACACCCATTAATTCATTATATTTGTCAATGATTTTCTCATTATGTAAAAACAGTCTTAATTTCTTTAAAACACTCAATGAAACTTTGAAAAACTTTTTCTCAACTTAAACATAGGACATTGTTGTACATAAGTAAACTATAGTACACTGAATTTATCTCACTTAATGTGTAGATATAAAATTGATTAACTTAGTCGTAACATCATCCAGTGGCTTAAAGCTGGCTTTCATGTATAAAAACTGCTGATGTATAATGCAATGAAAACTCAAAATTAAATGTCCAATAAGGTTGGTAAATAAAGTGAGAAAACTATTTTCTTTTTCAGTCATAAGCATCACCTATAGTTATTGATACAATTTTGGCAATATCTTTGTTGCAAATATCTATTCCTTTTGTTGTTATTACTAATGAGGTTAAACTGATCAATTCTTCTTCGATATTATTCCCAACACAATAGTGAATAAAAATAGCCAAACGAGCTGATTAATTCATGTCTGTACTTCCATCAAGGCAGAGAAAAATTAAACTAGAAGATTTTATCTTTCTTTTTTGTTGTTAACCATTTTCAGGATTCTTTCTTTAACTGTATTTCTAGCCAATGGTAAATCCTTTATGCTCTGAATAATTTTTGCTTTGTTTTCAACATCTTCAAAAAGAACTAGTACACATTTCATCCAAGCTTCTTTCATATATTCTCCAATCATTAAAATGTTTCCTATGTTTGGAAATTACATTTGAAATAAAAAAAATAGCAGCAGTTATATTTGAATGATTTTTGATAACTTTCATTATGGATGTTCATCGAATATTTATATTTTTAAATGCTTGGGCAATATATTCTTTTTGGTCATCTTAACTTTTTTCACAGAGCAATTTGTGATTAGTCTCATAATGCCATTTTACTGATGATATTCTCAATACAACTGTTCCAGAATATAAAACATATAATACCCTGGTGCCTTTGTTAATCATTCCATACTCATCAGTCCAACAATTTTAAAATTCTCTACTGCTTAATAATTTTTGTTTTTTATTTTCACTAGTCATATTAATATAATGGTAACAAATTTATTTAAAAGTAAATTTAAATGAGCTTTAATAATTTTATAAATAAAAAATTTATCATTTCACTTTTACAGCAAAGCTTCAAGCAAAAAAAAAAGTCATTTGATGGTCTTGAATACACATTTCGTTCCATTGTTTGCAATTGTGATTACATTAAAAAAATAAAAGGTGTCAACACATTTAGGTGAAAAAGGATTAGGACAGAAAACCACTTGATTACTTTTACTTTAGATTTGAAAAAACTTACTTCAAAGAGTTATAAAATATTTTGCTGAGTTTACTTTCTAGTTTTATTGAAATCATTTGACAGATTTATAGAATATGATACCACAGTATATCAGTTCCACTTTATTTGACTTAAAATGTCATAATTTATTGCTTTTAATCAGAGTTCAATTGTAAATTGAATTCTAATATATTATATTTATTTATTTTACTTTTAGTTTACATTAAATTTTTATTAGTACAGATTTTAGCAACAAAAAAATATTAAAGAAAATTACGATATATAAATAGTTTACATGCCAGTAAAAAACTTGAATGGGCCATCTCTGGCACATGTGCCATAGGTTCTCCATTGATGACCTAGAGCATATTTAATTGTGATGAAAGTCAAAAATTTTGTTCCTTTTTTTAAAAATAAAAATATGGTACAGTAAGTTTTTTTCTTATTCCTATTCTTTCAGTGAATAAATGAGAACACACTCAAAAAAATATATGTAAATGTGTCTCTTCAATATTAGTTTATATTATAATTTTTATATATGTATTCTATACATATAAAAAGCATCTGTATTATACATACGTCCATGTTGAAAAGTACTGTAAACTTGCAATTCAATAAACATTACTTATTCTATTCTAATCAAAAATTTTCAACATGATGTATGATTGGAACAAAATGTAGCAGATATCATGGTTCCATTATGTATGCCTAATACAATTCTTCCTTTTCATAATTTCCTCAAAAATCATCACTAATTTAATATTTTCTATTTATTCATAAACCCACATATTTAAACAGTCACTTTTTTTAATTGATCGTATCTTCAAAAATAAAAGTTCCCAAAATAATCAACAAATCATGATCTTTTATCAAAAAAAAACACCAATTTGGGCAAAAAAAATCTATCTTTGATACACACTAATTTCAAAAAACAATATGCAGTGCAACAAGTTTCTATTGTAGTGATTGAAAGTGGAAGAGCTGCTCAGTTATAAAATATTAAACTTAAGAATGTTATTATTTAGAGAACTGCTACTGGAATAACAAAGAAGTTTTACAAATATTGTGCAAAAAGCAAACAATCATCATTCTTATATAACATTTCAGATATTGATATTGTTTGCTATATAATATGTATGGCAGTAATAAACATTAAAAATAAAATTAAATGGTATTTTATAATTAAAACAAATTTGCTCGTAGTATAAAATAATATGAGACTTATTTCCATATATTCATTTTTTTTATTTAGTTAGTTTTTTTCCCTTCTAAATAAATAAATAAATAAATAATCATCTGATATTCAAAAAATTATTTAAAAAATTTCTTTTCAGATTAAAAACTTATTTTAAAAGCAAATTCATTTTGAAATATGGAAAAATAATTATAATTATCTATAAGTAGAAACAGAAAAAATCAATTTCAAGCATTTTATAAAATAAAATCTTATAAAAAAGTTCATAAAAGAAAATGGAATTTGATATACACATTAAAAGAACAATGCTTCAATTTAAAAAAAAAACCTATTCATATAGTATCTTCTAGAGATGATGTGACACAGATGTACACCCCACATATATAAAGATAATTAAACTTATTTGTATAAAAAGCAAAAAAAAACAACACATAAAGTTAAATAAAAAGATGATTGTATTAAGTTAAAAGTTATATTTTGTACCTAAAAAAGACAACAAATAAACTATTCTCAACATATTTTCAGTTTTATAATTCCTATTACTTTGAAGATTCAAAAATATGTATGAAGTGACCTCTAGGGATTAATATTAAAATAAAAAAATAACCAGTGAAAGCAAATTGAAATTGCAAATTATTTACAATCTTATTATTTTAAATATGATACTAAAATTTGTTATCTTTTTAAATTAAAAAAAAATCTGATTTTTACTTTTTAAAAAAAATGAGTAATGCATGCTCTAACCACTGATGAAGCCACAGATTACATATCAATGTAGTAAAAAAAAAAGCTAATTAATAAGTTTTGCAAAATTTAAAATGCTATAATTGATTTTAAAAAATTTAAAACTGGAAATAATATATTTAATAAACAACAATAATGGAAAACCAAATATCATTACTGCAAAATTCCATAAAAAAATAAAGTGGTGAAAATAACAAATGCTAACTTAATTTCTTCCTGAATTTTTGCAATGAAAAAATATTTTTCAATCACTATTTATTCTTGAAATATATTAGGTTGTGTTCTGATCTATCATGTCAGCCACTTGATGGTGCTATTTCTAGCTAAATTGCTAGAAATATGCCATTTCTGTGGCTGCAGCCAAGCAGATAGCTTTTTTTCTACAATAAAGCACAGAAAAAGTCAGTTTACTCGGCTGCTGGCTACTGCTATGGCTTTTTTCTAAGCGAAAAAAAGCACAAAAAATACCTTCATTGGCTGCTGTAGTTGGTTGTGTTACACACTTTATTGTAATGCTGGGTTGTATATTTTTGCTACAGTATCGTGTGATGGCGTGTCGACTGCATTGTGTCTAAATAATTTAACTTTTCAGGTCAATCTTTTTTTGTTTCATGTGAATTGACCTACTGGTATCTTCTAACACTTTTAACAGTGTCATGACTGTCAGGAACGTGTCCCCATTACAAATTGGATTTTAGGGTGGGGCACAGCACTATTTTGAAAATCACAATGAAAGTAATGTATCGTGAGAAATCCTCCGAGACAGGGGAAATGGCTGCTTCCATCTCTCAAAATTGCCAATTGCCAGACACCGAAGTCAGATTTCATTATAATAGTTTGTTATAATTATTAATAACTTTATTTGGTAAATTGCAATTGAATTTACTTCCCCCACCCCAAAACGCAGTGTCTGATTAATTATTGTCCCAAAAAAAGTAAAATGTGATTTAATTTTTTCTTAAAAAACTACCATAACTTTTCCAATATGTAAAAAAAAAAAAAACCAAACAAGACTGTCTCTGATTAATTAGTGTCCAAATAAGTCTCCGCTATATTTACCATTATTTATTATTAAAAAAGTAACGTAATTTTATATATATACACAGAAAAAGAGTGCAATATAATTGAACTTTTACCCCCCCCAAACATGGTGTCTGATTAATTACTATCCCAAAAAAGGGGGTAAAATGTAATTTAATTTTTTATTTAAAAAGTACCATAACTTTTCTTATATGCAAAGTAAAAAAAAAAAAGAAGAAACCCATTTCTGATTAATTACTGTTCCAAAAAGGGCAAAGTCAGCTTTCATTGTAAAATTTTGTTGGAATTACTGTCCAAAAAAGTATCCAATGTACTATTATTTGCTATTGGAAAGTAACATACTTTTTTACTGATACCCACCCACACAAAAAAAGCCAATCTCTGATTAATTATTGTCCCAAAGTCTGCTTACATTTTTATATTTTGTTTTATTTTTTACTTTTATTGACATCGTAGTTGTATAGAATGGCTAGCCTGGGAACTTTATATCAATGTGTTTTTGCTTAGCATCAATGCCATCAGTGGCTAACATGATAGATCAAAACACAATCATATACTATTTTCAAGTTTTCAAATATATATCGCTTTCATGTTTTTTCCCTTTACCATCAAAATACTTCATCATTGCAAATAAAATTTCTCCCATAACATTTACATTGATCAAATTTATTAGGGATAGTTGTTTTCAATCACTGTTTACCTAATATAATATTTTCAATTTGATTTCTAAATAAATTTTATTATTTTCAATCTTTTACTTCATTACATTGGTATGTGGATGGAGGTTCATTAATGGGAGAGGTGTACACTCTGCTAAGTTCTTTATAGAATGCATTCCTATTTATCACTGAAATTACTAATAAATCTAGAAAAAAAAACTAGAAAAAATATTGATAAGGTAACAAATTAATATATATATATTATACCCTTTTGTTAAGGCCAGATATGAGAAAAGCCAATTTCTTTAAAAAAATTCAATTAAGATAGTTATGTGTTATAATTGTAATAGTAATATTAAAATAGATTTAAAACCTATTAAAATGAATACACAAGAAGTTAAAGAATATTTTAAAACTATTTTAATTGTTAGAATTGTGAAAGAAAGCAGAATAATTTAATATTTTATCGTTAAAATAAATGGTATTAGTTATACTTGAAAAATGGGCTTAATATCCTGTTAAATAAATGTTTTAATATCATTAACTTACAATATAGTATTAGATATAGTTGAATAAATTAATAAATTTATGTTTAAAGTAAGTTAAAATTGTGTAATTATTTACTGTTTAAAAGTATTAAAATTTACTATTCTAAATTTTATTATTACATTTAATATTTTATAATATGTATTATTTTGTAATTAAATATTCATTTAAATTTTATTTCAGACAGTAAGTTTCAAAATTGCAACATTTATGTCTAAAATATAGCAGATCACATGACTGGCAATATGTGTGCAATGCTTGTATGAATTTAGAGAAAGTTTTAAATTGCTTTCTAAAATTATTCATAAAGTGAAAGCATTTGAACATGATAAAATCATGTTTAAAATAATATTTTATTTAATTTTTAAAGATATTTTAAACTAATAAATGTAGTCTAAAATTGCTAGAAAATTAATAAATTATATTATTTTAAAATATTTTGTTTGGTTAAATAGAGTTATAAAATAAATTAATGAATTAAATATTTATTATATTTTTTATTTAAAAGATGACTCATTATTTTATTTTCAATTTTAAAACTACTTAATTAGGCAATATGTAATTAGCTTGTTATCTGATTTTTGTTTTGTTCAATCAAATCTTTAAAAAAATGGGTATAAATAGAGTGTGTAATTAGTGTGGTTAGAAAAAATTGTGTTAATGTGTATCTTTATTACTATAGGCTTGTAATATAGAAACCTAATAATAAATTATCTAAATTGTTAAAAATATTTTTTTAAAAAAAAAAAAAAAAAAAAAAAATTAATCTTTAGTTCAACAAATGTGTGAATAAATTCATTAAATTTCTTATCAGTAAATTATTCTAAAACTTGATTGAAATTCATTAATGAGGTATGGAGTAAAAACATAGTCTTAGTGTATGGAGAATTAGCGATGAAAAGCCAAAGAGTTTATAGAAGTATGGTTTTGCTAATGTTATAAGAGAATTAAGTATTTATTTGCATAGAGTACTTCAAAATTATATACAATTATTATCTAGATATATTTTATAGTGACTACGTCTGTGTTCATGACGTTAAAAACTTTTACAAGACATTATGCTAATAGAAATTATTGGAAAAGATGGAAACACAATTTACCTGTGGATTTTAAGACATTGGAGATAAGCTATAAAATAAATATCATTCTCTCTATAAGATTTACATCATTATTTTTGAATAATTACAGTTAATATTTATCTCTGAAACAAATATTATATTTGGACTTATTAATCAAGATATTTTAAAGATAAAAAATATAAAAATATAGTTGCTAAAAATGCTATATAAAATAAGCAAACATTAAAATATTGACTAACTGCTATTTTAATTGCCATTTTTTTTTTAAAAAAAAGAAAAAAAATGGTTAATGGAAGAAAAATATTTTATCAGGAATAAATAATCTTTTAATATTAAAAAAAAACCTGAATTCATTTATTTCCTTTATTATGTGCCTTATTGGAATATGAGTTAAAAATGGAAAGACATCTGTTTAGTCCGGAATTATGTGTTTGATAAATATGATCGTGATTGATGAATTTGTCCCCGAATAAATTTTGAATATACATACGTGCATGAAGGGAAATGATTTACTTTTTCAAAATGAGTTTTTAAAATATTATTGAATAAATTATCATCATCCTGGAAATATTGGCAGAAATGGACTGTTTAAATATATCCTTAAGCAAGATGAACAATATTTTTAAGGATTTTTACAGATTTTAAAATTTGACAATTATTTTTTTATTGTTATTTTTATGTGCTGAGGGAGAAGAATTAGAAAGAAAAACTTTAGATGATGTTTGTTGCCTAGTGACTGTGCAACCCTCAATTCATTAGCAGAACTTTTCAAAGAAGAACATATATGAAGATAAGAAATACGTAACTTTGAATTTTATTATTATTTTTTTAAAAAACTATTAATATTGAAATTTAAACTTATTTTTAGGTTATATTAGATAAATTGCATTAGTAAACACTTTTGATTATTATAATCTTAATTTTAAAATAATTTAACAATTTTAAAATTTTGGAAACATTTTTTTAAAAGTATGATATTTTATCATGAGCGTTTGTGAGTGGAGTTTATGATTTTTTATGTAATTGGACCAGAAAACATCAAAATGTGATAATATTTTAATCACATATGTAATTTTAACTATTTTAAATATCATATGATATGTATTTTTAAGAATTGCTTGGAATTTAAATATTCATATTATGCTGAAAGAATGAATGAATATATGGATGTGTGAATTAATAACACATACAGATTTTTTATTAAATGATATAAGCTATAAATGAAAATATGCATATATTTTTATAATGAAGTTCATAACTTTATTAATTATCATAGTTTTATATGATTTTGCTAAGTAAAATAATATTATATTCATTTTAAATATTTAAATATTAGTAGTATATTTTAATCAAAGTCATTTGTATTTGTGGCTTAACTTAAGTGTGTGAAACCATTTCTTAAAGTATTCATAGTTTAATGAACCAATATGTTAGCTTTGTTTATTATTGGGAAAATTGTTCAGTTTATTTTGTGATGTAGATTGTTTAAATCTATGTGGAATTTAGATGATAGTGAACAGGGGAGTAGGCAATGAAACCCCAAATGTTTGTATTTGTAGAGTATGTCAAGAAGATAGGAAGCTTAACCTATGTTATATCAAAGTAGATATTGTACAGATACAGTTAACAAAGCCCTGTATTATTTTATGTTATTTTCATGGACAGTGTTTGATATTTGTATTTAGATGATCTGTGAATGCTAAAAGAAAGTCAAGACAATATTTTCTATGGGTATTAGACTAAGTCATACCTGGTGCATCACACTGCTTTCCATGTGAATTATTTTTATACTACTGAGTCATTACTCTAGTTATTCCTTCATACTCTATGCATTATATTGCTATCTTAATTTCATTAGTAATGCATTGTGGAGTTTAGTATTCTGAAAGTAGAATAATGAATAAACTTTGAATGATGGATTGTTTTAAAAAGAAGGCAAGATGGGTTTTGAATTAAGTAGAAATGCAAATGATCTTGAATGTTTAATGCTGATGATGAAAATGACAAAGGAACCATAACTATTCCTAAATATTTCAATTGCTTTTTGATATTTTTCGATTTTTCATACATCAATAATATTTTTGAAATAATGCATATTTTACAAAGAAACATCAAAATGTGAAATGTATTATGAATGATTATATATTTTATTTCATTTTTATATTTTATGTTTTTTGAACATGAAACATAAAATGAAACTTAGAGTGTTACCAAGAAAATTATCCTAGTACATGAATAAACATTGTTTTGTTATTTTATTAACCTAGAATGAACCTAAAAATATATTTTGATTGATGAAAATATTATAAAAGATATATTTTTTTATATTTGGTAGAAGTAAAAAATATTTTTATTTATTTATTTAATTATTAATAAACCTAATATAATTTTGTAAGGTAAACGATAGAACTGAAATATTTATACATGATAAATATGCCTATATAAAAGTTCTTAAGTCAGAGTGAAGGCTTATATATTGATGATTTTTTTATATTGGTAATCTGTAACTTAATCTTTTCTTTTTCTTTAATTTTGTATATAAACAAAGCACAACTCTCCATACAGAGTTTTGCTTTGTTTATAAACAATTATGTGCTAGTATAAGGTATGATCATGTGATGCTTAATGGTTTAATAATTTTGTATATATTATGTTTTAACTTTAGTATTATATTTGTTAGTTTTTTTTTATAATAAACTGTAAATGTATTGTATAAAATTGATTTGATAAATAGAATAAATTTGTTAAAGTTGTTTTATAAAAACTTTTGTCAGTGTTATTATTGAGCTATTCACTTCTATAACATCTGATCCACAGAACTCAAAATTGAACATATAACATATTTTAACCATCATAAATAAAAAAAATGGTTTATTTAAATAATAATTATTATTCAGAATATGATACTGAAATATAGTTTTGTTATAATATTATTTTGGTCATTACATAAATTACTGACATATGATAAAGTATATTTCATATTGCCACATTATTCAGATTATACCATACTTTTTAATACGCCACATGATAAATTAGAGAATTAGATTATTATTATTATTAATATCTTTATTATTATTACTTTGTTCTGACTATTAAATAGTAAATTTCGTACAAATTATTAATTAAGTTCAGTGTAGGAATGTTATATTTTATTGTCATTATTATTATTGTTGAGATGTAGTTGAGTGTGATGCAAAATCCCTCATCATACTTGGTTACAGAATATTATAAATTAAGTTAATGCTTTATTTAAAGAACCCGAGATAATTATATTTAAATAAGATATTACAATTTATCTAGTATAATATATTACATTATTTGTAATATTTTAAAGTCATAAGGATGCTATAAATTTATATTATTATTTGAATAAAAAATGGGATAGTGTTCTTATGCCACTGAGATTCTGTTCTTAGGGAAATGTTCTCAATGTTCCCAACAACTATACCTTTCATCAAATGTCTCATGATTATTATTATTTATTTATTTAATTGAACTATATATTATTAATTAATACATTTTGAGCTAGTCTAATGATAGACATTATCTTAAGATATTGTTAATATTTATTTCGTATTACATTAATATCAAAGGTAAGCTGATTGGTTGTGTAGTTTATTGTTAAGAGAAACATACTTATATAGGTTTCATTTCTCATCACTAGCTCACATTTAAATAACTGAAAACAAATAGCAATATATAACAAGTGAACTCAATTGCCAGCTTGGTGAAAAGTAATGAATTGTGTGATATTTGAACAATTCATACTACTTAATTTTCACTTTAGGTTACTAAAAATATTTTTGAATTGTAAATGTTATAGATCTGCTATCTTCCTACTAATCATATTGTATTGGGGAATATATTACTACATGTTTTACAAATTGTAATGATATAGAAAATAATGAATTAGTAAATCACTAATAAATGTATGTATATAAGCAAAATGTAAATTATATAAAAATAGAATATATAAAACAAGTAATAGAATATAAAATTGTATCATTATTAATATTAAAAAAATAAGCAAATTACAGATTAAATTAATTAAAAACAAGCTTCCAGAAAAAAATAAGTTATCTGTTTAAAAGCAACCTGTAATTAGCATAATTAAAAATTAAAATAGATTGTCTAATTAAAAGAACCCTACATTGTATCAAGAGCTGAGTTAAGAAACTCAAGTTCTAAAAATCTGGAATATTAATTTACAAAAGATAAAAAATTATTTTGACCATAAAAATTAATTATTAAAAATAAACTGTATATTTTATAGAAAAATTAAAAAAGTGTAAAATGCTATAATGGACTATATTCTTATGCATTTTGCTACTTTTCAACATTCCCAATAAATTTGATCTGGCAACAACAAATTTCTTCATTAAATACATGCATCAAGCCATAAATTCTTTCTTAATCTTCCCCTAGACCATATTTCCTCATTTAGCCTTGTAAATCCAAAGTTCAAAGCTTAAATTGTTATTGTTTTTTTATATTTATCTTTGAAGTTATGTTTGGTCTGGATTACAGACCCAACCTACAGAAATAATACTAAGACAAGTATTACAATTAATATATTTATTATATCTACAAATATATACAATACAATATTTAAGATTCACACTGGCAGATCTAAGTACTTTGGACTGGCTTGGATATATAGACAGACAAGTAAAGAAAAGAAGAACTGCTCTTTTCTTATTAAATTCTGTCCCAGTATTGCGATCTGATTGGCCAAACGCCTGAGAGGTTTGCACTCTCTCAATTTATTTCAATCCAATATACAAGTAAATATTTACAGTGTTGAATACTATAGTTTAACGTAAACTCTGGGTTCTGCCTACTGCTTCCAGCTATACCTGATGGCTTGCCTAACGGGTAGAGTGTATGGCTCTTCCAGCTGTACAAGGCAGCTTGCCCCAAGCTGAGAGTGGTCTTAGCAGCATCCGGTTTCTGTGGGACTTGCCTAGCTGCATACACTAAATAGCATAGTGCTATCAATGGAAATACTTGCTGCTGTTCAGTTTAGCAGAGCTTCCCTGGGAGAATGCAAAGAGTCTTTTCAGGTTAGACAAACCTTCTCTGATTCTCACAAAGGCTGACTATTTATACCCAGATCCCTGACCTTACTGAAAATCTTCGGATTCAGCAAGCATCATTGCCTATTGGCATGTGACAAACAATGCTTAATCCGATCAGATAAGGAGGCATTTGGAATAGTCCACTTTTGAGAGGAGGATATAACACCCCCCAGCTAAAATTCACCCCTAGAGAACATAGTCATGCAGGTGTGCTGGAGGATGATTAATATTCGGTGCTGGTTTTGCTTGCTGTCATCTTCAGTTTGTTGGTCCTCCTTGCTTGTACTGCATGTCTCTGGAGCTTCCTTCCTTGTGGCTGCATCAGTATAATCCAGTCTAAGTTGATCTTTATGGCGATGATGTTGACATCCATCTGCTGTTTCCATTAAAATGGTATGGAATCTTTTTTGTTGAATTACGACTGCTGGGATCCATCTAATGGATCCGCTATACATTCTGCATAGAACATTAGTCCCTATTTGTAATTTGGTAGTCTTGTCCTTTCCTTGTTTTTCATCATTTGGCTCAGGTATCAGAGCTGACAAGTTGGTTCACAAAGTTCTATTACACAGTAGTTTAGCTGGGGTTTTTTCGGTTGCAGTACTTGGTGTAGAGTGCTGAAATAACAACATTCTGGCAATATGGGTGTTCCAGCTTGCTTTGTCGATTTTTGTGAGCAATTTTTTGGTCTCTTGCACCAATCTCTCAGCCTGGCCATTGCTTTCAGGGTAAAATGGTGGGCTGAAGACTAGCTCAATGCCATTATTGTCACAAAAGATTTTAAAGGCTACTGCAGTGAATGCTGTGCCATTATCTGAGACTATCATTCTAGGAAGGCCATGTGTAGCAAATAACCTTCTAAGCGCTTCTATTGTTGCAGTGGTCTGGAGTGATGGAACTTCCACTACTTCCAGCCACTTAGAATATGAATCAACTACTACTACTAGTAGTTTGCCTTTCCATGGGCCAGCATGGTCCACATGGAGTCTCGTCCAGGAGCCTTCAGGTTTAAGCCAGTGAACTGTTTTATCTTTTGCTGGCATGTTTTGATTCATTATGCAATGCCAGCAGTGGTGGACTTTAGACTTAATCTCTGTGTCCAAAGTTGGTCACCATACATATACCCTTGTGAGCATCTTCATCCGGACTATCCCGGGATCCCATTATGCAACAGGTTGAGCACTTGGGATCATCCAGCTAAGGGGATCACTACTCTGGATCCCCAGATAATACATCAATTTTAGAGTGAGAACTCCAGCCTTTGAATCCAGTAGGCTGGATGCAACTCCTCTGGTTGTTTATTTGGCCACCCCTGCTGGATTCATTTTTTAATTCTTTGGAACCCAGGGTCACTTGTGGTCCACTTAGCCACTAATTTGTCCCCAAATCAATCATGTTAACTGACTGACCTGCAGTAATCAGCCTGTCTGCAGATTCTGCAGGCAAACGACGTAATGCATCAACATGAGGAATGTGTTTTCCCTCAATGTAGTGTAGCATAAAATCATATCCTGACAATTAAGTTGAACCACCTCAACATACGTGGTGAGGCATGCTGAGGGATTCCTTTTTCAGCTGCAAAGATACCCAATAGGGGTCAATGATCTGTTTGCAATATGAATGATCTCCCATAAAGATAGTCATGAAATTTTTTAATGCCATTGATTAAGGCCAGAGCCTCTCTAACAATCTGGGCATAATTTTTTTTCTGCCTTTGAGAGACATTGATGTAAAGGCAATAGGGGAGAGTGACCCATCATCATTCCTATGGGATAACACTGCACCTGCTCCTACTGGTGAAGCATTGCATGTCAGTACCAGCACTCTTTCAGGGTCAAAGTGTGCCAGCACCACTTTCTCAGATATAAGGGTTTTCATTTTTTTAAAGGCATTATCATGATTGCTGTCCCACTTCCAGACTGTTTTTTTATCTAGTAGCCTGTACAGTTGTTCAGCAGCCTCTATTTTGTGAAATAAAAACCCCTCATAGTAATTTACAAGTCCTAAAAAGGACTGTAATTCTTTCTTGGTACTTGGTGTTTTGGCTTTTTTAATTGCCATAACTTTCTTTTGGGTAGGATGAATGCCACTTGCACCTATCCTAAATCCCAGAAAAACTCCAGTTTTTTGGCCTCAAATATGCTCTTATCTAAGTTTATTCTTATGCCTGCTGCTTTGAACTTATCAAGGAGTTTTTTTTTGTGGAACTTCAGAGTAACTCTGGAGTCTGAGCCACAAGTAAGAAATCATCAAAGTATGGTAGGGCCCCTGGTATTCCTGCAGCTAGTTGATCCATGACGCTCTGGAATATTGCTGGGGTGACCAATATACCAAAAGGTAACCGGTTCATTTTAAGTAAGCCTTTATGAGTTATTATTGACAATGCTCTTGCTGCCTGATCATTGACTGGTAGCTGCAAATATGCATGTTTCAAATCAATTTTAGTAAAAACCCTTCTACCAGACAGTGTGGATAGGATTTGCTTAACTGATGGTGGTGGATAATTATTCGATGCTAGTGCTTTGTTAATCATGCATTGATAATCCCCACATATCTGCACATCACCATTTTCTTTGATGATTGGGACTATTGGGTGGCCCATTCTGAGTATGAAATAGGCTCTATTATCCCTTCTGCCTCCCACCTTTCAAGCTCTGACTCAACTTTAGCTCTCAAGGCCAGTGGCAGTGATCTGCTTCAACAACTGATCAGTTTTATCTCTTTATTCAGTGATTAACTGAATTGGTAGTCCTAGATACAGACCTAGATCTTTTTTGACCACTTCAGGATAATCAATCTTTAATTTAGCTAATGTTGTGATCTGGTTCACCTTTGACACTGCAAAGCCTAAGTCACTAAACCAGTCATGGCCTAACAAGTTGCTGTGATCACCTGATGCCACTAACAGTGGTAGGTATATAGTTTTGTTAGGCATAGTTATTTTAACTCTTGTCTGATCCAAGAGTTTTATTTTTTTACCCTGATAATCTGTTATAGTCCTAGTGCTAGGATGCAGATTATATTTATTATTTTTATTAATGATAGCCCAAGTCTTTTTTTGAAACCATAGACATGCAGACCCTGTGTCCAGTTCCATTCTCACTGGCATATTATTAATTATAATACTATGTATAAATCCAGACTGATTGTCCTTAATGTGATTTATACTGGCATTTTCTTATAGTTGCCCTTGTTGTTTTTTGGAATGGGTTTTTCCATTCTCATATTGGCTGTTTGTCTTTTTAAGTTTAGACATGCTGCTCTTATATGACCGACTTGCTTGTAAAATGAGCACACAGTATGGAGATGTGGACATTCTGTTTGCGCATGCATCGGTTCATCACATCTATAACAATGCTTAACACTCATTGTTGAGCTAACTGAATGCTTGTTAGACTCAGCCTTCTGTTCAACTTTTTGAACGGTGAAGTTTATTTTTGTAATGGCCTTGCTTGACACGCTATCGATTCTGCCAGCGTCGCTTGAGCTACAGCCTTTTCAAAGTCTATATCCGGCATTATTAATAGTTTGAGTCTTAAATTTATGATCGTTCATGCCACAAATGAAATGATAGTGTAGTGCTTCATTTAAGAACTCTTTAAAATCACATGTAAGTGCTAATGACCGGATTCGCATTGTGAATTCTCTAGCTTTTTCACCCTCAGCTTGAGGACAGAGATTGAAATAATATCTCTGCATTATTGTTAGTGGTTTGGGGGAAAAATATTCTGTGAGAATCGCCAATGCCTTCTCAAAATCCAAGTCACCAGTGTTTCTGACCCAATTTGAGATTTTAAAATATTAAACATCTGCGACCCAATTATAGTCATCAGCATACCTAATTTTATTTCAGACTTTTTGATCTGATTAGCCTGCATATAAAAAATCAGGCGCTCTTTGTAGCTTGCCCAGTTCTCAGGAAACCCTGGGTCAAAAGCTTCCATCGAGCCAATTAGCCATTTTTTTCTTGGTTATAACGTGAGAAAAATATTTATTTCATATATTTGTGCGTAACCACTCGGCATGGTTATCTTTGAGAGACTTTTTACTACGCTAGGGTGAGCTTCTGTCTTGTTTTAGAAAGGCTAGTTTTGATTGGTTTATGAACCACCAATCACGTTTTGTGATCATTTTATTTTTCCTCCCAGAAATAAGTGATTTTGACAATGGCTGTTTAGTAAATACAACAAATGTCTCTGCTTGCTTATTCACGTATTTTACTTTTTATTTTGCCAGAAATAAGTGATTATTTAATAATCACTGTTTAGTAAATACTAATTTGTGTATTTTACTTGGACAGTATTTAAGTGTGATTTAATAATCACAGATTCTTAACTTATGAGTGTCTATATAATTGCGCACTCGCGTATTTACGTTTCCAAGTTTTTTCTTTTCCCAGCTGTGGTGAAAAAAAATCTTTTGTCAATTGCACCAAATCAGTTGGCATGTCAACTGCACCAAACCTGTTATGTTTGGTCTGCATTACAGACCCAACCTACAGAAATAATACTTACAATTAATATATTTATTATATCTACAAATATATATAATACAATATACAGTATATATACAAGTGAATATTTACAATGTTGAATATTTTAGTTTAACATAAACTCTGGGTTCTGCCTACCGCTTCGAGCTACACCTGATGGCTTGCCTCACGGGTAGGGTGTATGGCTCTTCCAGCTGTACAAGACAGCTTGCCTCAAGCCGAGAGTGGTCTTAGCAGCGTCCTGTCTCTGTGGGACTTGCCTATCTGTGTAGACTAAATAGTGTAGTGCTATCAATGGGAATACTTGCTGCTGTTCAGGTTAGCAGAGCTTCCCTGGGAGAACGCAAAGAGTCTTTTCAGGTTAGACAAACATTCTTCCCTGATCCTCACAAAAGGCTGACTATTTATACCCACATCCCTGACCTTATTGAAAACCTTCAGATTCAGCAATAATAATCATTGGCTATGTTTTTATCTATACACCAGCCTATTGACTTGTGACAAACAATGCTTAATACGATCAGATAAAGAGGCATCTGGAATAGTCCACTTCTGAGAGAAGGGAGGCCTATAACAGAAGTCATTTTTTTAAATATAGTATTTCATTACCATTTGTTCTACTCAATTGCCTTTTTCAACTTTTCAATTGGATTGTTGAATATTATATGACTTTCAGAGCAATTAATCATATAATTATTATTTTTCTTTGCTCTACTCTGGAGTCATTTTATTATGATTTGCATTTGTTAATATTTTTAGATAATGAAATACATTCTAAATTTTCTCTCAAAACTAATAAGAATATTCATTCTTGGGTTATTTTAAATATCAAGAAGATAGTTCTTTATAAAACTATATAAACTCAAGCAAGATTTTTAAAGTGAGATATGCCTTAGCATTTGCAAATAATGCTCAAGCCTTATTCATTTTCCAGATGAGAATTGTATCATATATCATTGTCATTTACTATCTGTTATGTTCTGCATGGTTTAGTACAGACTTATACTATTTATGGTATTTAAAAGTTTTATGCTTTCCAAAACAAACCATTCAATTATTTATTATTTTATAGTATTTTTACCTACTTTGTATTTATACATGACTATATTAACTATATTTAAATGTACATAATCATTTTTAATACATGTCTTAAAATTATATATGAATATAATCAACAAATAGTATAGAAAATATTAGTAGAATTTAGCTCCAAGCATAATTTCAAAATGTTTCTTTAAAGGTTTTTAAGACTGCCTTGAAATTAATGCAACTAAATTCTTAGAAATTATTCTCTTTAAAGTAACAAATAAAAAAAAGATTTCCTAGGGTATGTTATTACAGAAGCAACAATCATAAATTATAGCTGCTGTTTGCTATAAGTCATTTTGAGGTATTAAAAAATAATAATTAAACTTTGTAATGTATCTTCTTACAAAAAGCTATAAAATAACTGACACTAAAACATTTAATACCTAGCACAAACATAAAATGATTACAAATACTAATATAGAATCACCGCTGCCCCCAATCATCTTCATAAAAGCAGTATATTTAAATAATTCATAAAAAATGAAGCGCTCAAGATTATATATATAGACCTTACCATATAAATAATGAAAATTTCAAGAGAATATGAGAAAGTTGTATTTTTGCTTTATTATCTGTGTTAACCATTTTTAATTATGCAAGAATCTAACAATGGGAATTCTAGAGTATCTTATTATTTTCATTAAGAGCCTCTATAATAATCAAAGGGCAACAGCTCTGTTAGAATGGTGATATATATATAAATATTCATCAAGAAAATACTTTCTCATTATATCTAAGATCACATATGTTGAACATATCCTTCAATATAGTCTCAGAAGTAGTAGAATCTGTTATTTTAATGAATATTTATTATATGCTTATCCACATTCATTACATCACTATATATATATGCTGTAAAGTATATACACAACTATAGAGAAGCTTGTTATTTTTATAAATTAAATATGGCTTAGCACTTTCAAGAACTTATGGTATTCTCATATTCATAACAAGATGAACTATTGTAAGTGAAAATGAAAATCTTATTTTGAATGTATAAAAAAAGTGACTTTTCTAAATACTTTTACTCAAATATACTCAAGTGGTGAATTTACCTTCTTAAATAATATTTCTAAGAACAAAATCTTTAATATTTTTGAAATACAAGCATAATTCATATACTTGGAGTTTAAATGTAATATAGGGGATTTGAATATAGCAAAAAAATTCAGAATAGAAATATAATGTATAAAATTGCTTTTGGTCATATACCTCCACTACTTAAAAAAATAAATTTTTTTAGATATATTAGAACCAATATAAGGAGAAATCGTCCCATCTTTGTGGAAAGTGGGCAAAGATTGTACAATGATATATATAGCTGAAAAGGCTAGCTTAGTGTTTCCCAATTTTTTTCATGATTTGATACCCTTCAAATTTTTAATAATGAGCAATTGGCTCAGGGTAACCTAAGTAAAAAGATTATCAGACTTAATTTTTTGAAAACTGTAAAGTATTGTATATTTTTCTTACTATCAAGCAGTTATTTTTCATAATTTTCATAAATGATTTTTCTCTATCTTTTTAAGTGAGTCAATAAATTAGAAAAAATGAAGTTTTATAGGAACAAGTAAAAAAAAAAAAAAAGACTTTTAAGGGTCTTTTTACAGTCAAAATAGAAAGACATAATGGAAAAAAAAGAAGAAAAAATTATTTAAACCTTCATGATCCATGTAAAAACATCATAAACTACAGGTTAAAAAAAAATATTAGGCTATCTCGTAAAAGAACTGCCAGAAATTAAAAATTTAAAAGCACCGAGTATTTACACTAATACCATGAGAAGGGAGATATGTGAATAAAAGGAAATTTATGATTTTGGGACTCAAGGAAAAGAAGATAAAAAAATAAATAAATTGAAAATAGAGATCCTTTATCATGATATTGTCATTAGAAAAAAAAAGTATTATTCTGAAAAGTTATTAAAATTGATTTGATGAGAAAAAACAATAAGAAACTAAGTGGTGAGGAGAAAACTAAGGTGACGTGTTGGAGAAAAAAATTATGAATCAAAACTAATTTTTTTTTGCCATGTGATGAAAAATGAAAGCTGAGTTAAATGTGATTAATATCCTGATTCCTAAATCCCAGCATGATAGAAATCCATAGTCTGCACCAATCTTTATTTACAAAAGTTTAAAATAATAATAAAAAAAAAACATTTACAGGATCATGAACCTGACTTACTAATTATTATTATGTACAATAGTATTATAGAGTAATGCTTGACTTACTAATTATTATTATGTATAATAGTATTATAGAGTAATGCTTGCCGTCTGATTCAAGATGAGTATCGTTACCTCCTTCTATACGTATATGTGATTCCCTAATATTGATAGGAGAGACCATCTACTGAAGGAAGTTGATTATACAATGAGTGTTAGTAAAACATTTAACAAATATTGCAAATTCTGTTCTGTCACTACTGTATGGTTTTAATGTGGAGTAACATCAAGATCTTACCTTATTCCACATTCAGTCGGGTGATGTCAAGCTAATGGAGAGGTCTGTAGACCTAAATTTCATTTAATACAATAAAATGTTTACGAAATCTAACTCTTCCCTTCTCTATGCTTAAAGTGAACTTTCCCACTTTCTGAAATATAAGCCTCCAAATGTGGAAACGAAAAAAAATATATAGGAAAAGTAAAAAATAAGATGATAAATAATTAATAAAATGAAAATACAAATCAATTGAATAAAAAAAATCAATTTCTGAGACTGGCAAGCACTGGCCATCATGTTCAAAGTCTATTCCTCCTGGTGATAGATCTTGAGCAGTGTACTGTCCATAAGTTCAATTGACATGCAGCCACTCCGGAATCATAGATCATCAGTGCTATCCAGTTTGTTTCCTTTGATGAAGATGCAGGATATCCACTGAAGATCATCATTATTGCCCAGTATTTAATAAAGAACAGCATATCACACATCATGTTTTTATGGGCTTGAACAGCTGGTGTTTGGTCTCCTATGGCATATTTAGTCAGACCACACTGCAATACTCTCATTAATATATATAGTTTTTCTAGGGTTGTTTTTGTGCATAGGGAAATGGCACAAAAAATTGTTCTTGCTGATTGCTAGCGATTATTTACTTATTATCTTGTGATGATTTGATTTAATTTGGTTTTCTTTTTAACAATTAGCTCAAATCATTCAGTTTGCTTCCATATCTTGAAGGTATTTCAGGTTTTGGTTGATATTAACGGATGAAGTAAATTACTGTTTATTCTTATGGGATTAAAATTTGTTCTCAAAATTCAACACATATGTCCATCTTGCCTTGTTAAGAAAAAAAAAAATGGTTGTCAAGATGTTGACTTTCTCATGCTTGCTGTATTTGTCTATTATTGCATAATTGTACATCAATGTAGTGTTATTAAAATAAATATTAATTGGGATTATCTTTTTGTTTCCAAGTCTGGTTGCTTAGAAATATGCTTGACATTAGATTATTATCTTGTACATTTTATTTATATTCATGTCATAATATTGGTTAGTTGATGACTTACAATACTCATGGTTAGTCATATTGTGTACATATATGTGGGTATATTTATTTTCTTAGTGTCTAACTTGAAACTTTATCTTTCTTTATATATATAACATAACTTGTTAAGAAAAAAAAAATGGTTGTCAAGATGTTGACTTTCTCATGCTTGCTGCATTTGTCTATTATTGCATAATTGTACATCAATGTAGTGTTATTAAAATAAATATTAATTGGGATTATCTTTTTGTTTCCAAGTCTGGTTGCTTAGAAATATGCTTGACATTAGATTATTATCTTGTACATTTTATTTATATTCATGTCATAATATTGGTTAGTTGATGACTTACAATACTCATGGTTAGTCATATTGTGTATTTATTTTCTTAGTGTCTAACTTGAAACTTTATCTTTCTTTATATATATAACATAACTTGCTCATTGCAGCTTTTAGTGTGTATTATATAAGTATTTGAAAAAGAGTAAGCAATTATTTAATAATTGCTTGGTTAGGCTTAGTATGTTGTAGCTTAGTGCAGGTGGGTAGTTTGTAAGTTCCCTTACAGCATTAATGTCAATAATATTATTTATTTATTTATACATTCTTTACTTTATAATTCCATATATACATTGTGTACTTCAATAAATAAAAATAAATCCATTCATCTGGCTGTCAATCTTAACGAGGGCTTACATTTGGGATAGGACTTATATTACAAACATCCTGAAAAATCATGCAAGGTGTTATTTTCTAGTTGAGTCTTATTTTCAGGACACATGGTATTTGTTAATGCAGCTTATTAATCAAATTACACACAAGCATGAAAATGTATAAATAGTTACATAAACAAATTACCTTATAAATTTACAGTATTTTAACATGAAACAGGACATCATCAGTTGACCCTGGAAATTAAATCCGTTACTATCTCCCCTCTTCATATGCCAACACAATGATATTTATTAGTTAACTTAAAAATTCATGATTTTATTCAAGAGAAAGATATATATTATATTGAAAAACACAACACATGTATTACAAATAGAATGCCAAAAACTGTATCTTTTGAAACTTAATTACCATATATAAATGAATATTATATACAATTATTCAAATTAAAAATGCATGATTCTGATCAATAGTAACAGTAGCAGTAATAATAAAATACATTTATAAATATATTATAACTTCTAAACAGTACATTAGGAATAAATTCCATGAAACTAATTATTATTTACAAAATTATTATTAGTAATCAATCAACTTTCTTACAAGTTTTTGATTTTAACATTTCTATAATTTATGATTTATAATTAATAATATTAACTAGTTTATCATCATGTGAAAAATATATTTAAAATAAAGTATTAAAAGTTGACTAATCAATATTATAACTAATTATAAAAAGTTATTTTTTTTTTGAAATATTGCCAGTTAATAAGTTATATATTTTTACTTTATTTGAATATACAAATATAGAAGCCACGGAAACAGTTACATATTATCTTATATTATTTTATTCTACTAACGCGAGCTAAGCCTCAAGTATAGCTAGTATATATATTAAAAATTGCAATTCTTTTAAAATTTAATATTTATATTATGATATTAGAATAACTATTTTTTTTATAGACTTCTGAATATATAATCCAAATGAAATATTTTTCCACAGTTTGATTTTTTTTAAAAAAATTGTGTCATCAATTGTCACTATATTAATTACTTTTGCAGAAAAACTTTCATCTCTATTATTTCTATAACTTTCCCCAATATTCTTCTTTCTTCAATATCTTAATATGGTATATTTGGAATAGTAATTAGTCTCGTAATCAATCTAATTACTGTCTAATAATCAATGAATTTCACTAGCACAGTATCAGATTGTAATTCTATTTATAAATAATTATAATTATTTATAATTACTGTTTATAAATTCTTATTTAAACTATTCATATTGTAAATGGCTTGTCATCTCTTCAATAAAAAAATATTCAAAACTTCATAATCCACTACTCCCCATCTTTTTCATTTTATTTCACACAGATCTAAAATATCTAATCTCATTTACATGTAAAATATTCTTATTATTTCTTTAAACTTAAAGTATCTATTGGTTTCTGCAATCCAGGAAAATTATATTTCAGCATAATCTAATTTTCCCTTTGTTTTTTCCCAATATCTTTATTATTAATGAAGTAACTTTTGACACTCACTATTGACCTCAGATTTTGAAAACATTTTCTGATTTTAACCATGACAAGTATATAGGTTTATCTCAGACAGTGAGCTCAATTGCTTACCCAAAATACATAAAAAACACAATTATAATGATTTCTTATAACAAAAAATTAAATTCATTACCTTAAATTCAAAATATACATTAAAAAATGTAAAAAAGCCAATTAAAAAACATTTAAAATTAAAAAAGTGATAATTAATGTGCTTAAATATTTTACAAAACATACTATCAATAATAAAAATACTTCAGTTGTAAATTTTGGTTGTTTTCTATTCCCTAGTGTCATCCGCATGACGGTGCTATTTCTAGGTCAATTCCTAGAAATATACCATTTCAGCGGCCTACACACAACCTAAGAGGCTTCTTTCTATGATAAAACACAGAAAGAGTGCTCACGGCAGTCTCAGCCAACCTAAGAGACTTCTTTCTACAATAAAACACAGAAAGAGTCCCCGCCGGTCTGGCTTTTTTCTATGCTAAAAGCACAAACAAATGCCTTTATTGGCTGCGTAGTTGGTTGTGTTATTAGCTTTATCGTAATGCTAGAATGTCTATTTTCTCTATATTTTGGTGTGAGAGTGTGTGGATTTTAGCCTGTTGTAATTATTTAAAATTTCATTACAAAGGTATTTTTTTTCAAGTGTTCTAACCTACTATTACATACTGTAACTTTATTAACAATGTCCTGAAGGTTCCATTACAAATGGGTAACCCTCAAAAATTGCTTTTAAGGATGCAGAACGGAAGTATTTCGAGGATCACGCGAAAAGTAACGTTTTCGCGAGAATTCATCTGTAACAAGTTACTTTTTATATATATGCATAAACAAAAACAACTCAGTGTCTGATTATTAGTAATTACTTGTCCAAAAAAGAAAATTAGTCGGGTATTATTTTTTTTACATTTACTATCTAAATAAGATTAGTTTTTATATCTACACACTAACAAAAACAACCCAGTTTCTGATTAATTACTGTCCAAAAAAAAAAAAAAAAAAAAAAGGCAAATTAGTCGGGGTTTGATTTTTAAATGTAGTATTTGAATTACAGTACTTTTTATATCTACACAATATTTACAAAAAAAAAAAACCCCACTTTCTGATTAATTACTGTCCAAAAGAAACGCAAATTAGTCAGTTATCATTTTTAAATTTAGTATTTAAATAACGGTACCTTTTTATATAGACACACTAACAAAAAGAACCTACTTTCTGATTCATTACAGTCCAAAAAAAAAAAAGCAAATTAGTCAGGTAGCATTTTAAAATTGTAGTATGAATTTTTTAAATGTTGTGGGTAGTAAATTGAATAATGTAGAATTGCGTATTATTTTCGATTGAAAAAAAGACCGTAACTTTTTATATATACACACAAAGAAAATAAAACCCACTTTCTGATTAATTACTGTCAATACCCCAAAAAAAAGTTATTCACGAGTATCATTTTTAAATTTAGTATTTCAATAATAATATGGCTTTTGATATCTACAGACTAACAAAAACAATCCACTTTCAGATTCATTACTGTCCAAAAAAAAAAAAAAAAAAAAATGCAACATAGTCAGGTATCATTTTGAAATGTAGTACTTTTTATATATACACACTAACAAAAATAACCCACTTTCTGATTAATTACTGTCCAAAAACAAAAGCAAAAAGGAAATTAGTCGGGTATCATTTGTAAATTTAGGGTGAATGTAGCAATTTTGTGTAAATTGAAAAAAAAAAAAGTATAATTGCGTCTTATTTTCGATTAAAAAAATTCCGTAACTTTTAACAGATACACACAAACAAAAACAACCCATTTTATGATTAATTACTGTCCAAAAAAAGTCAATTATTTGGGTATCATTTTAAAATTTAACGTGAATTTCTAATTTATTTATTTTTAAAATAGTAATATTATTTACTGTTAGTTCCTCTAATTTCCTATTACAAAAACTAAAAAAGTCAATATTTATATAGATAGAATCACAGTGGAATCGTAATATGTATGTGTTTTTGAATAGCATCAACGCCATGCTGGCACAAGGGAATAGAAAACAACCTAATTTTTTTTAAAATTATATTTATTAATTTATGACTTGCTATTTTGAAACTTATTTAGACTGAGAATAATATACCCTGAATCGCAATTTACTAATTAAAATGAAACACATAAAAAAAAAAATTAAGCAGAATATGCATTTCAAAATTTATTATTAGTGTATTTTATGTTCTATTATCAAAGTTTTTTTTATAATCTTGTCACTAATAAAACTTTAAAATTTTTTTTTACGATAGTGTTTTTTTTTAAAGCTAAGATTTATGATTTTATTTATTTTACATAAATGCAGTTACAATTAAATAAAAATTAGATTAAAAATGTAATGTGAAATTGACTGCAGTAGTAAATAACAAACCACATTTTTGCCTGAGAAAATTAAAATTTCCATATATACAAAAACACTAATATACATATTTTACAATTAATTGTTTAATATATTTTGTTGTTATAGATAACCAAAGTTTGTACTGAATAAAATTTGTATATTTTGCAGATTTTTTTTATATTTGTGATTAAAAAACTATTTTGAATAAAAAAGAAATAAATTATGAAGATATTAAGTAAAAATTAAACAAGTATTATTTTCAACTTATGATTAATAGTTTGATCATATAAAATTTATTAGTAATTGCAAATTGCATAATGCAAAAATACCCAACCCCCTTAAAAATAATTTAGATTTGTGATAATAAAAATTTTAGCCTTGGGCAAAATTAGTAATTTAAAAAATTTTGGGCAAAAATTGATTAAATAAATATATTTTAGCTAATGTACAAAATTAAAAATTTATTATTAATGCAGTCTATTACCATATATGATTAACATATGTTTTCATTATTTATTGTAGCAAATAAAATATGCATTTTTGGCTGCTTACAATGAAAGTCAATATTATCTTGGATGACAAGAACATTGGATGAAAATGGAAAAAGTACAATATTTAACTGTATAATCAAAAGATAATTATAATGAATACTTTATATTGTAATATATTGTTTTCTTCATGAATTTCCTATTTTATCATATCATTAGTCTTAATAAATGCTGACCAAAATTTTAATTTTTTTGAAAGTTTTCTGTAGTTTAATAATAGATTATTAATCAAAACAGTGGGAATAAAAGATGAAGATGATATTATGGTGAATCTTTGCACAAGTCTTTCATATATAGGGGGAGAAGGGAAGTGTATATAAATTAAAGATTATAATATTTAAATCATAAAAAGAAATCATATACACATGTAAAGTTTAACATAATATATTAAAAATAGTAATTTAGCAAATAAAAAATAAAATTAAAATACTTATTAACTTTAAAACAATAATAACATACAATTAAAAATTCACAATAACAAAAACACATATAAATAAATTGATATTTCCAGTAAAATGCATTTTTACTTTTATTAACTGAGATCCCAAATTCTGTACAAGAGGTCAATTTTGAATTTCAGGTTTAGAAAAGCATAAATCCAGATATCTGAAAATTGACATTTAACTCCAGAAACCAGAATGAAAATAATAAATTATGTTTTTCTAAATATAATTATTAATTTAGTATAATTACAATTATTTCATTTTATATACAAAATAAATAAGGTACAGTAGTCACAAAAACATATAAATGATTACAATATTAAATTGCTTTGCAGTCTTTCTATTAGTAGTACTAGTATATATGCACAGAAAATAACATTTAGAAAGTACATCTAGTTCTCAAAATGAACCAAATAAATAAAGCAGTTTATATAAAATAAAGATGATCACAAAATATTTAACCCCTTCCCTCTTTATCGAATAAAAAATTGCATAAACTCATATTTATTAACTGTGAGCCCATATGATAATACATACATATACATAAAGTTTAAAACAGCTTTTAAGTATCCCTCTTCTGGGCAAAAATCCAAGAGGCCTTCACAGAGGAGTATCAAAGAAGGCAGTATGTATCAAGCTTACTAATTGCTAAGTGTTCCCATATTTATTTTATTCGCTAGCTACTAACATCTAGACACCTAAGTACTCATTTGCCAATCAATATTGGTAAATTAAGTGAATTTGCTATTTGAAAAAAAATGTAAGCCTTTTTGAAAAACTTTCAAATTTACTCAGCTTGGATTCAAACCATGTTGTATGCAGTAAACAAATGTTATCATTGCACAAGATCTTCATATAAACAGATATATATCTGCTACTAATAGTGCACAGTTCTCCAGTAATGCATTAATAATTAATGTTAAATATAAATAACTGAACAATAAAAATGTAAATAAAACAATTCAAAAAATCTCAAATATCAACATGTACTCAAATTCAACATATAACATATTTTTAAACTTTATTGTTCTTACTGTAATTTTTTCATTTACAAAGACATCTATTCAGAACTAAATGTGTAACGAGAAATTGAAATATAGTATCAAATAAACAATTTATTGTTTTTGAAAGGAGGAGGGGGTGGGGCTTAATGAATTTACTATTAATACATTTATTATAAAAATGAACATAAAGTATTAAATAAGAGATAGCAAAATAAAGTTCTAGCACTGATTACTAAATATTTTTCTAGGAATGGCTCAATAAAAGAAATGAAAAAAAAAAGATGAAATATGTCTATGAGATATATATTTTAAAAAACATTATCCAGTGACAAAATTTTATCTGCATTCATATAAATAATACAACACAAATATAAATTTGTTTATCACTTTATTATTCAAAAGTGCATAAATATTTAAATATTCAAAATAAATACTAGTTAGAAGAAGACTTGAAATAATGGTGGCTATTTCATCTATATATGTATCACATGTATATGTTTATTAAATTATATTTTGCAAGTAGTTAGAAAGAATGTAGAAAGGCAAAATTATACAATTAACATGTTCAGAAAAGAGTATAAAAATTGGAATAACAAAATTATTGAACAGATAAAATGTAGTAAAAAATTAAATATATGTGTATAATAATATTTAAGTTCTCTAATATTGCTAATACATGTTTGAAGGCACACATAACCTATCAATTTCAGGGTTAAATATAAGATGATCAACTATATTTATTAAATGCTCATGGGGGGGTGGGGTGATGGTTCTGAAAATAATAATACTAACTTTGAATAGTGATCCAAAGTTATAAAATATGCTATTATAAAATGAAAATGCACATCTATATAGAGAAATATAAAGAATTATCAAACTACTGAAACAGCTAACTCCTGAATGTGTTAAAAGATTCTGAAGAGTTTAAAGCAAATTTATTAATACGATTAAGATGGCTGGAGATGATTGAAATGTAATATTAGAATAATACTCAAATTTAATATTTATAATGGTAAAAAGCAAATAAGGATAGTCATATTGACTTCAAAAGCCTTGCCTTAATTTATTGTTTTAATTGTTGATATATAAAAATTTGCCATAAACTTATTATGTACTCTAAAATGTTCAAATGTTTATTTAAATTTTTAGCAAAGTTTGATTTCATAAAGATTGGAAGAAAAGATTGTTATTGATATGAAAAATTCTCAAATTCAAAGAACCATGGGATCAGAGATTTTGGATTATAGTCTACCTGTATTAATAATCAATTTATATAAAGATCAGTGGCTTTAATATTTGAGTTTCATTTTTGTAAGGTAAAATATTGTTGGATTAAAGTTAGAAAATGAAAATGTACCTTTAATTTAAGCTGTTTTTTTCTTTCATATTCAATTTTTCTAATTAAATAAGCTATTAAAAAATCAACTAAAAAGCAAGAAAAGACTTCCAGTAAACAAGTCAATAGATTTTTTGAAAACATATAGTATTACTTTCGATTTCAGATAAAAACAGAACATTGCATGGAGAAGTGTGGGAATATAAAAAACTTACAAAATAATACCACTTAATTAAAGTTCAGTTTCCAATTGAAAAGAGCTATCAGCATTCATTAAGAAAAGAGCCCAGTGCATAAAGAAATCAATATATATATATATATCTTTTCAGAGAATGAATAGAGAGGATTACAAGAAAGAAGTTAATATTAAATTTCCTAATGAAAGCTAACTAAACCAGCAATAAAAACTTTAAATTATCATTATGACCTTCAATTGCCACTATGATATAGTTATTTACTATGTTTATAAGTTATAAAAAGGTATGTGATAATTTCAAACTTTAATTGAGTTACTTTATTAATTGAATAGTGTTAAATGCACAGAGCCTAAGAATGTCATATAGTCTGCTACTATCTAAACCATATGGTGAAATTAATCCTTGAATCCATAGCCCATCTATCCACAAAAAAGGCTATGAAAAAACCTAAAATTTAATAAATTACTGATACAATATTATTGCTTGCAAAGTAAATTAGACATAAAGAATATAATTTAACAAACTAATAATATAGAAGTAAAGATGTAAAAACAAATCATTGTTTTGAAGAAAAATATTTAAAACTTGAAAGATGATCTTGCAAAGAAGATTATTTAAATTAAAATCAAAAGTGTATTTCTTAAAATGTACCTTGAAAATAAAAAAAATATGATGGGAAATAGCAAATATTGATATGAGCTCAATTTAAATTATACATTTTTCTCCTCTTTTTAAAATATTTTCTTTATATTTTTCTTTTTATACTACTTTTTTAATATGAGATACCAAATAATGTAAATTTTTATATTAGGATGATATTTCATTAACATATTATATACAAATAATAAATTATTTTTGTGCAGTATATATTAAGGATGAAGAGGTTTAAAGGGCAATTAAATAAAATGGTAACCCAATTAAATATATGCTTGCTACGTAAGTGTGGTTTACATATATTTGTGAATGAATGCAATTTGATTTTTATAATGATAAATTTCTTAGTCATTTTCATAATTTGCTATTTTATTAATGTGTTGTTTTGAAATTTAATAGTAATAGTTATATACATTTTTATTTCATTCTGTTACATTTCTGATTGTGGGTTATCTTATATTATTTCAACATGAACTAGATTGTGAACAATTAGATGTTAAGAGATATTTAAGAAATAATAAAAATCAAACCTAAAAATGGTACTAGATTGTACAGAAACATCTTTACTCTCAAAACAAATACATTAGCCAATATTCTTTAATATTCAGTCCAGAGATAAAGTAATGGTGTATACTGCTAAAGTAATATAACCATTTCATTAGTTTAAAAACACTGAATCATATTTTGAGCAATCAAGCTATGCAAAATTGATGATAATGGGTAGTTCTGGCAGTGATCTATTTACTGACCAAAGGTTTATTCTAAATGAACTGAACTTTTCTTATTGTATTAAAGAAAATGTTAGAATAGCATATTATCATTTTTCAACCTGTACATAATGAGTTCCAATGCTTGGCATGATAATCACATGATTAATTTGACCAAGATAGAATTTGCTATTCTTCAATTCCTCATTTTTTCCATAATTATATAACATCAGAATAATTTATTTTAAGTCTTTAATTTGGGTAAAGACTCAAGCTATGTAATGCTATTTTTTTTCCATACAGCTTGTATACATATATAGAAATAAAAATATTTACTGTTCAGATAAAAATCGTAGAATGGTAGATGTTTAATTTAGTCACATGATGCACAAACATTATTCAAAGTCTGACCAGTCCACGAAGCAATAAATTATTCTTTAATAAAAAAATCCTGTTTCAAGTTTACAAGCAGCAGGAAAGCTGCATACCCCACATGAATTCTACTATGATATATTTTAACAACTTCATATATATATATATATATATAATTCTACTTCCTCAATAATTCATAATATTTGTGAAGCAAACAGTGAATAAACTAATCGTATTTGCTATTTGAATAATCATTTAAACATAGAAAAAAAAAGTCTATACTAGGTAAAGTCTGACTTTAAAAAAGCACACCTATCCATCAAGCCACTAATTGATAAATTGACAAGTTATAAAAAGAAAGAATAAATTATCTCACCAGAAGTTCAAACTACATGCAGTTTTACTCCGGTTACACTCTGTGGGTAATTGCTAAATATATGATAATTTTAACATACCCTTAAACATTATAACCAAGAGTCATTTATACTGCATCCCACTTTTATTAAGAAAAAAACAACAACATTCGAATGCATTTATTTTTGATTGAATGTTTTTATTTGTAAAGACTTTCTTGCAATAATCAATAGGCAAATATCTTGTTTGCAAATTAAAAGTCATTTTATGTATTTTAAAATGGAAGTAAGCATTTTAAATTCATATTTTAGCAACATAAAAATTCAAACAAGCCTGGACAAAGTTTGAAGGGAATTTTTAAACTATTAAAGCAGCTCCTCTAAAACTACAAAAATATATTTATATTACAACTAAATATATTTGCAATTAAATTAACAATGTGACAAATTACTAACAATATATATAAATCACTATCTTTATATATTAATCTACACATAACATATTTATTATTTAAGTAAAATCTTTATTAACAAAAACCAAAAATTATATACATTTTTACAATAATTATTTACATATAAATTTTAAATTACAGATCTTCATATTTATTTATATATTATTTTATAAGTTTTTTTAAATTAAAAAATGTTTTTTTGATTTTTATATTATTTTTATAATTCACATGGAGATAGACCAGGGCTGACTAAATCTTTTCCATTATTTTTTAGGAGATGTATCTGATACAGTTATTAAAGTATTTATTCCAATCATTGCCAAGTTTTTTTAAACCAATTATATTTTTTATTATCAAAAATCATTTCACACTTTATTTTCCATATAGTTTTTAGAGCATGTAGCAAAACTATTACATAATGTAGATTAAATCTTTTAATATTGCTTGTTATTTCCCTTTTTACATTTATGTATATTTATTATAGAGGCCTTTGTTCATCATAATTGTTAGGGAAAAATAGTATGGTTAATAAATTTTTGTTGAGCAGAGATCAATAAAACATTCAAATCATTTAATTGATACCACAAGATAATAAAACTATAGTCATCATCATCAATCCACTGAAGGAAGAAGGTCTCTCCAAATTCAACCTATTTCCAAGTTTTAGTTTTTCTTCTCCACATCACCCTGCACACTTTCTTATTTCATCCATCCATCTCACATGTGGTCTCTTTCTGGGTCTTTTACAATCTCTTGGAATCCAGTTTAAGATTTCAATTGTCCATCTGTTATTGTCTCTTCTAGAAATATGTCCAGCCCAACTCCACTTTGGTCCTTTAATTTTTTCAATGAGTTCAACAACATCTATTTGTTCTCTTCCACATATATGGTGTTTTTGATCTCTTCTTGTTACTCCTAACATGCATCTCTCCATACTTCTTTGAGTGGTCTGAAGGCTCTGTATTTCTCTTCTATTAAGTATCCAAGTCTCAAATCTGTGAGTTAAAACATTTATTAAACACCTTCATTTTCAAACACATAGGCATGTTTCCTTTTAGTATCAAGTTATTTCTACCAAAAGCACTCCAACCAAGTTTAATTCTATGATTATTTTGAACCATTATGTTTCCAACTTAATTAATAATCTGACCAAGGTAGTGTAGCTGTTAACTTCTTCTAACTGATCATAATCAATCTTTATTTTCATATTTTGAGAAAATCCATTAAACATTACTTTAGTCTTCTTAACATTTATCTTTAGTACTACTTTCATCTGATAACTTCTGCAACATTTCCTCCAGTTCTAAAGCATTATTTGCAAAAACAACTACATCTTCTTCAAAATCTAAATGACTTAATTAATCTCCATTTACTTTCATTCCTTTAGTTTCCCATTTTAATCAACAAAATATTTCTTGCAGCACTGCTATAAAACGTTTTGGAGGTATGGAGTCACACTGTTTTAAATCCTTCGCACCATTGACTTTCCTAATATCATTATGTAATCTATTTGTTCCTGTTGCATTTTTATAAATATTCTTTAAAATATGACAATATCCTGGATCTATACCTTGATGATCCAATGCTTTAATCACTGAAAAAATGTTTATAGAATCAAATGCCTTTACATAATCTACAAATCCAAAGCGTAATGGCAACTCATATTCATTTGACCTTTCTATAATTTCTCTCAATATCTAGATATGATCTACTATACTAAAACCACTTTTAAATCCAGCTTCTTCTCTTGGCTGGTGGAAATCCAATGTTCTCTGTAACCAAGTTGTAATTATCTAGTAAATTTTTGTATAAAATTGATAAAAGACTGATAGGTCTGTAATTTCTAATATCTTCTTTATCATTTTTTTTAAAATATTAATATTAATACTGCATTCTTCCAATCATCTGGTACATCTTTATCATTTAGACATTTGGTATATAACTTTGCTAAAAAGTTTCTATTTCTTCATCTGCTTCTTTTAATATGTCAATTATAATTCCATCATTACCTGGAGCCTTTCCTTTCTTCATAAATTTAATTGCATGTCTCACTTCTTCATTTAAAATTCTGGGCAATTTGGAAGATATAATAAATATAAAAAGTACTTGTTCTTTATTACGATATAATTCTTGATAGAAGTCTTCTACCCATTTCATGATATCATCCTTCTTTTTAGTAATAATTCCATCTTTTTTTTATTATTGCAGATATAAATTTTCTACCAATACCAACATATTATTTTACAATCATGAGACTTTTATTCTCTTCTACAGCTTTCCTTGTTAGTTTATAGTTACACCTTCTTATATCATTTTCAATTCTTTTCTGCACCATTTTACAAAATTCGAGATATTTAATCCTTTTTAATGCATCATTTTTGTATATCTTCATATTCTTTCTTTTCTTCATAAATTCTCTAGTCTCAGTAAAAATTTTATTGGTCAATTGCTGCTTTTTTCTATCAACTGTCTTTGTTTCAGTTTTTAAAAGTGTAGCAGTTATTTTCTTATTAATTTCATTCAAATCTGAATCATGTTCAAAATCTATTAATACTTGAAACCGATTTGAAAGTTCTAATTTAAATGCATTAGAATGTTTCTGTAGATTAGGAATATCAACTGTAAATATTGTTTTTCTTAATAATTTTTGTCTCTTTAGTTTTGCATTAACACATATCTTACATCTTATTAATTGATGATCACTTCCTGTGTTAAATTTATTAAGAACATTACAATCTTGAAATATGTACTTTCTGTTAGTCAAAATATAATCCAATTCTTCTGTACCTTCATTTGGATGCTTCCATGCCCATTTCCTTTAAACATTTTTCTCAAAAAAAAGAATTCATAATATAAAGTTTTTCTTTTGCTGCAAACTCCACAAGTCTATGTCCTCTCTTATTTCTATTACCATAATCAAAATTACCTACAGCACTTTCAACTTTCATTTGTTTACCAATTCTAGCATTAAAGTCTCCCATAACAATTTTAAAATGTTGTTTACTCTGATCAAAAGCCTTTTGTACATCCATATAAAAATATTCTACTGCTTCATCACTATGAGAACTTGTTGGGGCATAAACCTGAATTATCTGCATTTGGTATCTGCTATTAAGTTGTACAACTAGTCTTATCACTCTGTCTGCTACATTATAGTTACTTTTATATATTTTTTTTATAAAAGCAAAAATTATATATATATAAAGAACAGCTTATTAAATGAATTCTTGATTTTTCCCCTTGTATGTTTTGCTGTTTAATAATTTTATACTTAGATTTGAAACCATATTCAGAAAAAAGGTCATTTTCTTTAATCCTTACAGCCTTTACTCCAAGAAAAAAAAATTTAAGTATTCTTCCAAGTTAAAAATGCAAAAATAACAGTGGACTCTGGTAACACTACCAGTTTATTTGCAATTGGTGCATTCATTATGAAAAACCTTTACATTGTTTCAAAATATTTCTAACTACAAGTTCTCAACATTAAATCATAATCTGGAAGATTTCATGAACATTAGTGTTTAATAGAAATTGTGGACTTAATTAGTGAAGAGTTTAACAGCTTCACACTCTCAAATCAAAATGCTTAGATTCATCTATATAATTAGAAAGTAGGTTGAAGATAAGAATGGCCGCTCTTATCTTTATAAAATCATAATCTTGTGTAAAGATTTGCAGAGGTCCCTCTAGTAGCAAATTGAACACTCAAGGTGCATAGTATTAAGGTTATAGCCTTAAATATATATATATATACTAAATTATAGTTACACTTTTCAAGAAATGAACCACATAAAAATATTGACATGAGTAATTGTCAAAAATCTGTTTTTGACACCAAGTAGTAAAAAGCTGGCAGGCATATTTGTTTTAGTTTCACTTTTTTTTTTATAACAGCTAAGAATATTTTTTTAAAACTTCAATTATATTTAGTATTTATTAATAATTTATTATTAAATAATACAATTTGAATGATTTATTTTGCATTTATTAAAAATTTTAAACACTTTAAATATTGACATTCATTGTGCTTTTGATTAAAGATTATATATATTGTAACGGTATATAAATATGCCGTTACATTAATTTAAAATAAAAACTTTAAGTTCGCAAATAAAAATAAATTTATTAAAAACTAAAAGCTAAAAAAAATTAAAGAGTTGTTCCATATATATATATATTCGCACAGATGCAAAACTTTAAAAATTATTTCTTTTTTAAATAAAAAAAAAAAAAGGTATTTGAACGTACTTTTTTAGATAAAAGTATAATAAAAAGCTAAAATATTTTTGTAAATGGAAATGATTGTTTTATAAATTAATTGAAAAGCAAACTAGCCCTTGGGGCTCTTATAGAAAAAAGGTCAGTTGAAAGATATAGATAAAAGAACAAAAGAATTAGCTTGACCAATGGAAGCACCAAGCCTCAGCACGGACCAAAAAAGAGACTAGGATTAGTGACGTTTTGTTCGTTGAATCCAGAGGATCATTATAAAAGGAAAACAATTCAAATTAAAACAGTTCCTGAGTTCCAACTTGATTTTGTGAGAGGTGTGATAAGACGCACTTGTCACCCTCTCTCACTTATTTAAAAATGAAACAACTGTAATACCAGGATTGAACCAGCTAAAGCCACCTCCAGAACAACGGACTGGTCTTCCATGCAAGTCTTCGCGGTAATTGGCAGCAGGAACCAGGATTTCTTCTACTGTAAGACATAAACTACAAAATTTAAAAATAATCAAGAACTTTTGTTCAAGCTTTTAAGATTCAGAGCCTAAATTTTAAAATGAACTCTTATCTGACTTTCAAATTTTCAAATTGATAATTAATGTTTAAATTTTATATATTTAAGTTTGCTAAAAATCATTTCCATTTTCATTTTTTTTATTAATATTGTATAAATTACTAAATGCATTAAATTTAAGTTGGGCATAGATGCTTGCATGGATTCGTTCACGTTTAATTATGTTTTCATATTTGATTAAAATATATAGACATTCGGTAAATAATGATATCTTACGTTGAATATCTAAAATGTATTTATTCGGATGTCTTTTTAGTTATTGGTGTCAATGCGGCATCTTATGATGAATGCCATTGGGTTTCTTGTGAATTCCCTCTGCAATTACATCAATGACTTTATATTTTGATCATTTATGTTTATTTTGAAATGTTTTTGAGCGTGTAATCTATGTAGTCAATCTATACTCAACATTAAAAAAAAAACTTTTATAAAATTCATCTGTGTGAAATTATATAAATGTTAAATTTAAGTCGGGCATGAATGGCTATATAGATTTGTAAAATTATATTAATTAATTAGGGGAGGGTAATCTTAGGTTATTTGTTTCGTAGTTAAATTAGGTCAATGGATTGGATATATTGGTGTAATTAGTAGATGTAGTACAAGATTTGCTACGTGCAGAATCGCAGTATACGCCGCACACCCCCTGTTTGCCTATGGAATGGGATAGTAAGATGGAAGATGCAGTCCCTTCCTATGGAGGTTTTTTTTTGTCTTCTCTAACCATGCTGTTCAGATGTACATTCCTGACAGTACGGTATTTTTTGTGCTGTCATATTTTCATGCTACATTGAATACATCAATGTATCAGATGGATTGACGCCAGTTTGACTGCGAACTTTTGGCCTAAGGTTAAATAAGGATAGAATATTTTCTTTTCAAATGCAAATCTATGTAGTTTATTCATACTCGACAATCTTAAAATAAATATAAAATTCATCTGTGTGGACAATTTAAAATTTTAAAATAATAATTTAAATTAAAGAATATTAAAATCTAAAATAATAAATGTTATTCCTCAAATTTTAAAATGATTATATATGTGCATAAATAAATGTTGTTTGTGTGTTAATTACTGGCAGTGGCTTTTATTTTTTTTATATTTAAGATACAAATTAAACAAGTTATATATTTTTATCTCTGCATCTCCACTGAGCTAGTGACTTGGGCTAACGGTCTAAATATAAAATAAAGTGGGATCAGCGTGTATCTGCCTACTCTATAAATTTTCTAGGTTCAAATGGCCTAGTGGCACCTTCATAGTGCAGATATGGTAAGACTCTTTTTGATCACCTTCTCCCTGACCGTTATAATATAAACAAGCAAACATTTAAAACTTATTTTATTTGAAATGGTTTTAAAATATAAATAATGCAAATTATGATAGAAAAATTTTTAATAAATACATTAAAACATTAGATCTGAATGTCTTCTTACAAACAGCACTAATTCCAAGAGTTAACATAATGAAGAATTCTTACACATTACATTTTTAAATAACTGATAGTGAAAATTTGGCAATATTTTTTAAAATTTTCACTGTTATAAATTATATTGGCTTCCATTTTGTTTTATTATTATAAACACAGTTAAGAAAAAGAATAGAAATAAAGAATTATATCCATGTAAACAAACAGAGATAACTTTTTGTCTTTTATTGTTGCCAGAAAATGGATATACTCCCCTTATTTCTATTCTTTATTATAATAACAATCCATGAAAATATTTAATTCAACAATTAAGAAAAGTTACATTTTAAAATTATATATGTATTTAAAAAAATGGCATTGAAATTAAAAGTCTATTTCGGAATTTATTCTTCCTGAATAATCAAAAATTTATTTCAGAAAGATAATTTTTTTTGTCATAATCTAGATTTGAATAAACTAATGTTAGATAATAATGAAATTCAAATTAAAAACTTTAAATTAGTGTCATTTTGTTGAACTAATTATCAACTAAGATGACATTAACCTACAATATTTTTATACAATTGTTGCAATTATAGCCTGTGTTTTGATGTAAATAAACACAAGTTCAGAATGACTTTTACTAACATAGATAATCATCATTAATAGATATAATTATAATTATGACATAGTAATCAAAATTATTGAACTTTGATAAAAAAAAATCAAGTAACACCTGCTCCATTTTAATAATCAAATTGACTGATAAGATACAAAAACAGTAATCTATTTTCACTAAATATAAAAATAAATAATATCAATAATTGAGTACAATAATTATCAGCATAATTTGGTTACATCCTAGTATTCAAATATCATTCTTTAAATTATAATTGAATTATTTCAGCTTAACATCAGTTTGAAATTTGCATTATTTGTAATATTTTGATATTTATCATTAAGAAAGATTTATAACTTTAACTATATTGTCTTTGTACTAAACTTGACACAATACTTTCCTTAAAATTTTATTTTTAGTATATTTTTTCAATAAATCTCACACAATTTTAAAAGTACGCTTTGCTTTCAATTGATCACCATTTCTTATTTTAAAAACTTAAGGCAGTCCCAAATACTATACTATATTTTCAAATAGAAAGTGATATATATATTTCTTTTGCCTTTGATAATTCCTAATTTATCATTTAATTTGCACAATGCAACTTTCTTTTAAATAAAAAAAAACATTTATGGTATGCTGTAATTATAAAATGCATTACGTTAATTAGTATAACAATATATATGATGATATTAAACATGGGTACTATATATTCACATTTCTTGCACATATATTATTTTCACCATTCAATATTGTATTATATTATGACCTTCTTAGTCCATTAAGCTTCTGATTATGAAGCCAAAAAATCTTTTATTATTTGAAGAACAATTATTCAATTATAATTATGCAAAATGCGAATGAAGGCCCTATATGAAATTTATAATATGGTATAAAAATGGCAACTTTGTGAAGTAAATTAATTATGTATATATTGAGGTTTCTAATTATGATATTAAGATAAAATCATGACATATAACTTTCATAATTTAATGACTATTTAAAAAAGATGCCTTAACCTTGTTATAACTATGAAAAGAAAACATTCTATAAGAATTTTTCAAATGCTGCTACATAAAAGTCTAATATATTTGAACACTGACCAAAAAAAATTTGATTAAATATTCATTACAATTCTTTACAAGAAAAAAACTGTTTTTGTTTATTGACTTCATATAGATATTTATAAGCAGCTTAAGCTTAAACATGACTATTATTATTTTTTAAATAATATTCAAATTCTGCATTTGCAGTTACTTTTAAAATTGCCAATGATATATTGTGTTTCTTAAAATATCAATATATGCTGAATTCAGACACATAAAATATTTCACAATCTATATACATATTGTACATAATCTTATTTTATAGGAGTATATATTTTTTAAAAGGCAATAATTAGTATTATAATAGATACAATTTTTTAAATAATTTATTAATAGATTAGAAATTATTAATTTGTATGTTTTTATGTGAAGATTATTATTGAAAGTAAAAGCATAATCTCCATTTTTTAACTTTTCACTTCTTGCTACTCATTTACATGACTTTATTTATAATTAACATCTCACTTATGTTTCAAATATATTGAAAAAAAAACTGATGTTAGTGATTTCTAGTTGAGTGAATCAGTTTCACTGAAATATATATTATGAACTATTAGCTTGACCCTCTTCCCCAAGTCTGAGTCAAATATTGGAAAGTAAGAATAATCAGTTAATTATATATAGCTATTTGTCTAATTTTGGACTTGGTGGTTTAAATCTAGATACATTTTGGTCAATGCTTATTAAAAAAATAAAACTGTTTGTGAATAATACTAAAAACTATCTTAGAATCAAGAATAAAAAATAATTTTATAAATAGCAAAATTATGAAAACATATTATTGATGGTTAATGTGATTGTTTATTTCAAGATATTTTGTAATTATTTTGATATAGACTGTAATTAGAAAATATGAGAAAGAATTAAAAATCATAAAAACACATAAACCAAAAATTGTAATTGAAATTAAAAATAATAATTGTAAAATAAAATGACATTACATTTTGTTACAAAATTAGGATATTAAATAGATGAAGTGCTAAAAAATGCAAAAGAAAGACTGAACACAATAATCGAATGAGGACTGACTATATAGAATATTCAGTTTTACAGAGTATGATTAGAATATGGAATATTAGAACCATAAATAAGGCAGAGAAGATGCTAAAAATTATAGTTGGAAAAAAGTTAACAGACTAGATAGTGTAGAAGTGTGTTAGATAAGGTAAATAGATTCTGATAAAATTTAATAAATAAAAAATACGTATATTTTATTTAAAAAAATAATAATTTCGTTTTAGATACAAAAATTAAAAAAAGCGTATAACAAATACTCCTGTAAATAATAGATATTATGCTGGAGTTTTAATTGCCCCCAAATTTAAGCTAATAATAATCTTGACAATAATTTATTTCAAAAACTGATATAGTTTTTGATTCAATCACTAAGTTTAGAATCGATGCACAAAGATTTTGCATGTAGTTATAGTTTTTTCCCCATCTCTTCCATCTTCCAAAGTCAAGCAATTAAATCACTCAATAATATCTCATTTAACACAAATAACAATAACATTGTTATTAAGTTTGCATAATTTGTGAATCACTATTTTGTTTTTTAACTTGACTAAAATTCATTTAACACAAACTTTTTTTTAAATATTAACAACTATATTCCTTTTTACAATCACAAAACTATCTATAAATACTTTTTCCCTATATATAACGATCATTTATCAACTTCAATCACTTTTTTTATTACTAAAAATTAAGCTAGAAATTAGCTTAAATAATACTAGAAACCAATAATTCATGAAATGATCCCAGCTTACATAATGCTGTTAAATAGTAAATCATTTTTCTCTTGCCAGTTATCCTACCTAGTAAAAGCTTTAGTAATCAATAGATGCCAGATGGTAGTTCTTAATAAATCTCTATCCAATGCGTCATATTCATAAACACAGAATAATTTTTAGCTTCTGGTTTTTAGGGGGAGTCCCAAACCACTACTGACACAACAAAGGATGTAAGATAACACCAGTAAATTTTTTAATAAGCTTTCCATATATTTTGGCCAAACTTTGTAAAAAAAAATAAAAAAAATCCAATTTTCATCAAAAAATTATAAAATTTAAAAAAATAGAATTTTCATAGAAATAAACATAACCAAGTGACCAAAATATCAAATAACTCTAGAAACCAAAATAAAAAATATTAATAGTTAGAAAACACCTCTCCCAAAATTAGTGTAAACATGCGTCACCCCCCCCCCCAAATACCTCTAGAAATCAAATATCAAAAATATTAGTAATTACAAAATGACCAAAAAATTTGAACAATCACATGATCAAAAAAATCAAGGCATCAAATTACTAGCATTATAAAAAATTAAAAACAATAATAAAATATTTTATTTTAAAAATATAATGGCAAAACATGAATATATGTTGGCGTAACATAATATGGCAGTCGAAAAAAAATTGCGTAAATTAACACAAGCAAGAATGTCTTGAAATTAAAATATTTTAATATTACAATTAACAAAAAAAACAATAAATCCACATTTTCTAAAATTGCAAATATTAAAATTGAAACACTACTGATATTACATCATATGAAAAAATAAAAATTCTTTTTTAAGAGTTAAAACAAAATATTTTAATTTTATAATCAATAAGCACCATATATTAAAAGTTATCAAAATTTCAATTATGAGATATTTAAAATATAGTGGCAGAATACAAAAAAAAAGTGTATAACTAATGACATCAATTATGAAAAAAAAAGGCTCAAGCAAAAATATTTTAATTTTATAATTAACCAGTATCATATTTTAAATGTCATCAAATGTTTAATTACGAGGAATTAATTATTAGTGATGAATGTAATAAATATTAAAATTAAAAAATAAAACTATAAAACATTAAGATTAAAAAATAAAAATTACTAAACCAACATAAAATTAAAATAGATTTTACATCATCTCAACACCATGCAAAATAGTGAACTACTTCACATGGAAGACAGAAAAAAAAATTCACTGGGTTACACATTTGACCTCTTATTTTTTCAGAGCAGTAAAAAAAAATCCAATTAAAAAATTACACTTTTTAAAATCTTATAAAGTAATACAAACATTCCCATGCTTGAAATCCCTACAATAATTATACTTTATATTGATTAATTTTGATCAGTATGTACATATAATATTAGCTGTAAATACCTAAGTGGGGTGGGTTGGGAATAGAAAATTGTTTTCAGGATTGTCATCATCACTAGGCATTTCAAAGTTTTGATAGTTAAATATAAAGTGGGCGGGAAATAACAATGTTTTGTCCATCAAACAAAATTAAAATGGGATTTTTAAAAAAAATCTATAAATGTTGTTTATCTGTTAAGTTTTTTTAAATTTAATGGCATTGTTTTGTTTGTTATTATTATTAATAAACACCTATTAATGTTTTTTGAAATATGTTATTTTAATATTTTTTAAATTGTGCTTTACACAAAAATGTGTCAAAGAATTATATGGCTGAGCACTTTCAGAGAACTTGGGTCTCCATATTCATGGCCTACTTATCACTCAAAGGTGAAGTACAAAACAAGTATTTTATTTTAATATTTGGTAATTATTTTTATTTTTTAAATGATGCAAAATGGTAGTGATGACTTCTGGTTATGTATAAATAGATGATTTTAGAAAGATAGAAATAAAGATTGTAAGGTAAATAGAAAGTTAAATAAAAAGATAATTAAAATGATGATCAGAGGTTGCTATTTTACTATACCTTCAAAAAAAAAAAAAAAAATTAAGATAAATAAAAACAAATTTCCAAAAAAACATTAGCGAGTGTTTGTTACTATTAGTAATAAACAAAACAATGACATCAAATTAAAAAAATAATTCAATTAACAAATAAACAACAGCGATTTAAAAAAAATAAAACACATGCTTTATTTTGTTTGATGGACAAAACTTTATTTTTGTTTTACATTTAGGTATCAAACCTTTGAAATGTCTCATATGATGAAGACAATCCTGAAAGTAATCTTACCCCCCCCCCCCATGCTCACTGTTAACTGGTAAAGAGCTCTGATGATGACTGCAGGACAGTCAAAACTGTTAGAATAAAGTTTTCATATAAAAAATAGTATTGTTAAAGTGTTTAAGGAAGTTGTAAATAGTATGATATGTAAAAGTAGAAATCAATATATAAGGAATGGAAGAAGAAAATCATTTTAAAGTTTGTTTTAATTTTTTAATTGGATATTTTTTTTTTTCAGCTCTAAAAAATTAAAGATCAAAGATTACTTTGAATAACAATATAACTCCAGTAAATTTTTTGTCTTTCATGTGGAATCGGATACCGGCTAGCATGTTGATGATATATTTTAATATTTATTATACATGGCTATATTAATATTTAAAGATAATGCTTGTTAAATTGTAAAATTAAAATACTCTCATTTGAGCCATTTTTTTTTGCAATTGAATTCATTAGTTAAGCTTTTTTTTTTTTCTTAATTCAACCATTTTATCTTAGGATTTTAATATAGCTCTCATAAATGAACATTTGATGACATTTAAAATGTGATGCTTGTTAATTATAAAATTAAAATACTTTTGTTTCAAGCATTTTTTACAAAAGTGAATTCATTAGTTATGCACTTTTTTTTGCATTTTAATATATCTTGTAAATGAACTTTTGACAATGTTTAAAATATGGTGCTTGTTGATTGTAAATTAAAATACTTTGCTAAACTCTAAAAATTGATTTTGAAATTTTTATTTTTTCTTCTAAAATAATATCAGTAGTGTATTGATTTTTGAATTTTTTTTGGCTACATAACTGACTAATTTTTTTTTTGCCATTTCTTAATATTTTTGATGTAATTTTTGGATCATATGATTACACTTATTTCCATGAAAGTTATGTTTTTTTAAATTTTTTTGATGAAAATTACAATTTTTTAATACATTGGACAAAACAACTAGAATCCTTTAATTATAACAAATTGGTGGTATTATCTCACATTTTTTATCACTTGGTTGTGTCAGTGGTGGTTTTGGGACTTCGCCTAGAAACCAAAATGGTAGAGAGTCCATTCTAAATTACTACTGACATCAACTACCGTTTGAAAATTTACTACTGTAACTGAGGCCACAATCATAATTTGCAAATAATATTTATTGACAACTGAAAACAGAAGCTACATTTAAAAATGTAAACATTAAAAGAAGTATCAACACAAATAAAAAAATGAAAAAACATTAATAAAAAATTGAATGATTAATTTCTCAGTAAATCACATGACATTTCAGCATCAAAAGTGGCAAAATGATTTTCAAACCAGAAACTTTAGCTCATCATTTTACAGTATACTGCACTAAACTATCCAGAGAAATAAACACTTATTTAGATGCTTCAAACTTCAGATTACTTAACAGCTTAATTCTTTATAGCGAATCATTCGTGTGTCGCAGCTGATTCGTTTAAATTTTGTTTTCGTTTTTAAATTGCGGAAAAACTGAGAGGACTATGCATGCATCTATACCATAATTCTCTGTGCTTTTTTCACTTTCAATAGATATGCGCATATTTTTCTCAGACAAAAAATGAATTTTTTATTAATATTTTTTATGAATAAGGCTAACTATTATTATTTTTTTCTCAATTTATTAGATTATACAGAAAAAAAAACACATAAGTAAAATAAACAGCAGAAATTGATTCAGAAACGGATTCTACAAGCTTCGATGAGTTCTCTGTTTTTAGGCTCTTTGATTCTAAGGATAGCATTGCATACAGCGATTTAGAAGAATCTTTTGATTCAACATCGGAAGAAACCTCATTACCAGCCAAAAGGCAAAAAAACAAAAAACAAAAACCAAAACAAAAATGTACTTCCGAAAGTTAGCAGTAGATCAGGCCCTTCACCCAGTAATAATAATATACCTCCAAACATAAATGTAGGATAGGTAAACATAGAGAATTTTAGGAAGACTCCAGGTTTGAAGTTCTCTATTATAGATGAGTATTCTATTTTAGACTTTTTTCACATATTATTTGATAAAAAAATGTATGCAAAAATTGTTGAGGAAACACATAAATATGTCACTAAAGACCAATGTATGCGTAATTGGGTAAATGTAACGGATCGAGAATTGTCTGCCTTTTTTGGACATTTGGAGTTCTGATCCTAGTATGAGGAACCCTTATTTTGCAAATATATCACCATATAAATGATTTAGTAGTATTTTATCATGTATACATTTTAATGATAAAGAAACAATGTCGAGTAACGAAAATGAAGATTTTGATTGTATCTATAAAATTAAACCAGTGATAGAAAAATGCAATGTAAATTTCAAAGCTGCATACCAGATGCATAGAGAGATTGCAGTTGATGAGGTGATCACAAAATTTTTAGGTCACAATACTATGAAGCAATACGATAAGTTAAAGCCAATAAAGAGAGGTTTCAAGTAGTGGATGTGTGCTGATAGTCACAATCCTTATGTGTATCACATGGAAATGTATACAGGCAAAGAACCAAGTTCAAATGCTCCTCAATGCCTTGGTACTCATGCTATGAAGTCAGTAGTTCTTCCACACCTTGCAAAACAAGCTCACATTATTTTCAGTGATAGATTTTTTCCGAGTATAGAATTAGCCAAAATACTTTATAAAAATAAATTATATCTCTGTGGAACAATAAATATAAGAAGAAAAGGTATTCTACAGAGCATTGTCGAAGCTTACAATAAAAAGAAAATGAAAAGAGGAAACTCTCATTTTGTCATTGATAAAGATACTGGTCTTGATTTTTTGTCCATGCTTATGCACCTTCTGGAAATGATGTTGTTAGCTGACGAAATAAAAATGGATCAGGATAAATAATTCCATGTCCACCTGCAATAAAAATGTATAACAAGTACATGGGTGGTGTTGACTTGGCCAATCAAAAGTGAACCCAATATTATTGGGACAGAAAATTTCTGCGATGGCCATTGTGACTATTCTGGCATTGTTTTGACACAGCAATTTCCAATGCATATACTTTATATTCCATTTATATGTCATCTAAAAATTTGACTGTATTGTCTCATCTACAATTTTGAAAAACCTTATCCCATATATTAATTGATGGATTTTCCCACAAAGATAAAATATTCCCCAAAATCACATGTATTTCCACATCTGGCACAGCGATCATATGGAAACAATACACATGTAGATCTTTGTCATCATAACATTCCCATGTGTAAGCGTTATGTTGTGTGTCTAAAAAAAAAACAAAGACATGAAATTCACTTTGACTGTTTGGAATGTGGATTGGTACCTATTTGTAATAACTTACAAAGAGGATGTTTTGTTTTTATCACACTCAAAATGTGACAAATGGTTCTAATCCTGTTGTTCCAGTTTTATCCCAAACATCAGCTGCAGTTTAATCACAAATGAACTTGCTGGGATTGTAATTAACATGTGTAATCTGAAGGTCTCCAAATGCAGATGCCTCTACTTATGCTCAAATGAGAGATATCACTTTTGAATAGTTCTAATGGGTAGGTTATATTTGCATTTTATTTTTTGTTTATTGTTTTCTAGCTCGATTTTTAACTTTTCACATGGAAAATTACTTTATATTCTTTTGATTTTATATTTTAGGTGAATTCAATCTAACAAACTGATTTTTTACTCTGTGACAGGTAGCACATAGTAAAAAGTAATGTTTTTTGTTGGTTTGTTTTAGTTACCAGCACAATAGACGAATGGTTGACACCCTGATCCAAGATTATTTACAATTTATTCCTCTCTAAAAATTTGGTTGTATATAATCCAATAATTTTTTATTATTATTCTGTTTTTACTAGTTTTGTTTTACTAACATGGTTTATTGTTTTTGTTTTACTAATTTGGTTTTCATTGTTTTTGTTTTACTAATTTGGTTTTCATTAATTGTTGTTTTACTAATTTGGTTTTCATTAATTGTTGTTTTACTAACTTGGTTTTTAGTAACTTCATTTTATATTTCAGAGGCATATGACTGCCTGATTGCCTTTCTTATTAGAATTTTGTGACAGCTTCATTACCGATTGCCAATTGGTAAACAAGATCTGGAATGATTTATCTTTTATTAATAACAATATTTAATAATATGAAATAATTAATATTTTGCATATTTGTATTAGATAATATAAACAGGTATGCTTCTCGAGAAGACATGTCTTGAAAGAGGTAGAATATAAACATTTTTTTAAAATATAAATATGTGCCTCAGAACCTTTTTAGTAATCTTTGATGAGAAATTTTTTCAAATTCTAAATTTATAAATTTTTTTTTTTTTTGTATTGGCAATGATTATTCCGTATGATGATATTATGAACAAGGTTGGTTTATCGAAAGTCTAAAATCAAAATAGTTTTGAGCAAATAATGGAAAATTATGAACTCATATTTATAGTGCATCTTGTTTATCAGGCTATTGAGTTTTCATAACTATTAGCAGAAGAACTTGCACTATACTTACATATACACTAGTTTTATAATATACATATATGTGTACCATGTTGATCTTATTTAGAATTTCAAATTATATGACATTTTACTTTTTTATTGTATTTATAATAGTAAGTAATAATATCTCCATTCCCCTCATTATTTTTACATTGTGATAGAATTTTAATTTTTTTTATTTTATATCTTTTATTAGAGAGAACATTTTTTCTTCCAGTCTCCTTGAGATTTCTCAACTTCTGGGGTACAAGAAAAAAAATGAAGAATTCTTATCTTCCTATTAAGTAAGTTCTGAAGCTATGGATTATCTCAGGTAAAAAGTATTATATATGGTTTGAAAGATAATTTTGTGAGGAATACAAAGCAATTATCAATAATGATGTAATTTAAACTTAATTAATGGTAAATTAGAAAATATGAACAAATAATGAAGTAATAATTATGTCAGATATTGAAATATTTTTTCCCCTTACTTTTTAAATGGTAATAACTATTTATCTTAGCCTTATTGCTTTTTCCTTAGTTTTTCTAGTTTCTATCAATGTAAAGTTTTTTGCTCTAACATTATTATAACAGAAGTTATTGTGAAAATTGTGTCTCAGGTCAGTTTTTTTTTAAAATTCAATATGGCACCTGGAACCATACCAATTAGGTGACTATAATCAGTGTCTAACCAAAAATAAATTGATAATTTTAATAAGACAAAAAGTGTCCAGAATTAAATTATTCAAAAATTAAAAAATGCTTCCTCTTTAAAAGCATTAAAAGATTGTATGATTTAACTTGGCTATCTTTAAAGTGATTAGAAAAAGGAGATAAAAGAAGAAAAACAGCAGCAGCAGCAGCAACAACAACAACAATTATTATTACTTATTCATATTTAAATAATAAATTCAATTTTAAATCTAGAATTATTAATAGCAACTTTATCTTAAAAAATATGAGGAAGGATGGGGAGACAGAATAAAAAGAATATTAATTTTATAGACTTTTCTATTCACATTTTGTGTTATACTTATTATTGCTATATATAAAGCTTTATTTCCCGTTATTTAAATGAAATTTTCTAGTATATTTTAAAATAAATATTTATTCAGAATAATATTAATACTTAATAATAGCTTAATTGCATTGCAATCAAAACAATGAATCTTAATCCACTAGATTTTGATTCTTTTTTTTAGTCTCAAATTTAGAATCATAGATATACATGTTATAGAAATAAATATTTATTAGCTTTCAATTTATTCTCTTCTCTCTCTCTCTCTCTCTTTTTTTTTTTTTTGACATTTATCATTGACAAATCACATATGGATTTATTTTTATTAGTTGAATCAGCAATTTTACTTTAGAATTATTTGTCATTTTAGTACAAGTTTAAAAAGATATTCCAGATTTCTTTATAACATTACATTAAAAATATGCTAAAACAAGAGTGGCTGGTACTCTAGAGCTCATATGACATATAAGCCAAGGATTTAAGTGATTTTTTATTATTTCTATTTAAGGCCTTATTAACAACTTAAAAAGATAAGTTTTGTTTTGTTTTCAACTTTTTATTAGAAGTTTTAATATTTTCAGAGATAAATATAGCAGTAAATTTTATCATAAGCAAATAAACGTAGTTTTTTTTAATACTTTTTATAATAAATTAATGATGATTATTTGTAGAAAAAAACTACCCATATATAATATTAACTCTAATTTAATATATTAACTTTAATTTTTAAAAAAATTACTGTATTAGTCATATATATTCACACACACACATTTTGTATATAATACGTGAGGAATGTTTTGAATTATAATATGTGAGTTATATTTAAAGACAGACTTCAAGTCATACTTTTTGCTTAATAAATTTCAGTGAATAATAATTAAATTGCTTTTTATTCATACTTTTAACAAATTTACATTCCACAATTTTTATATATCCAATCATGCTCTTTTTACGAAATACAGATGAACAAGGACTTACCTTATACTAATAGAATACACATTAAAATACATTAACCTTTTGCTATAACAGCTTTTTTTACCCTCTTTTATTTGCTAATTAAAAGATTTAATATCTAAAGATTTTTTCATACAGACAATTTTAGATTCATGACAACGAAATCTTAGAGTTAAAAACACTAACTAGAAATGAAAATGATCTCATTAAAGTCAGGCAAAATTTTTTAATGCAATTAATTACAGCATCAAAACAAAACAAATATATTATATATAAAATCTAATTAAATTATAAATGGCAAGATTTCTTTGTATTAAGTATAAGTACTGCATATATTCTAATACACATCATAATATTTATGTGCAAACAATCAAACATGAATATTCAATGCGGAGTTCCCACTTCCATTTTTTTTTATACTTATATAAACAAAGAATATTAAACAGAGCCATATTATTTTTTTCTATATCTTTTTCACATTGAATAATGTAGTTTATATTTTAAGATAATACGATAGGCATGAAAAAAAAAAGTTTATTTTAAAAAAGCTTACGACTTAAATACAGTATTTGTCGAAAAGACTGTAATTGATTTTCTTATTTCTATCAAAGCATATACATATATTATTAAAGGTTTGCATTGTTTCAACTCCCAGGAGTAGTAATTGACTGAGGCTAAAGTAGCAACTCAATATGTTGTCTGGAGTGAAACTCAACACCCAAATAAATGAGGCAGAAAAATGCAGATTGGGGCAATAAAAATTAATAAAAACAGTTCATCATCTCCTTTTAGCAATCATTATTTGGATTTTCTATAATCTGACAAATGAAATTAATAGACATGGCTTTGATATCTGTCACATCCATCAGAGGCTGTTAGCAGGGTCAACAGTGAAAAGAAGTTACCAAAACCCCATAACAATTTATTGCTTTTTAATGCAAATGCTCATTCTGACTCCCGATAGTCATTTTCTTCATAGTTTATAAACAAGGCCCACTGGGAAGAGGCCAAGAGGAGGAAAAAAACCTACTGTCATACCTGGCTGGTAGCTGGCTCTTCTCTTATTCTCACACTTTTTCTCTCAGTAACCTTGGGGGTTGTCATAGTAATACCCAGGTGCTTGATTAGGTTTTAGCAGATGACCACCAATCACTTCATTTGATGACTGATGGGAGGGTGGGAAAAAAGTTCAGAGGTGAATGAGGTAGCCCCTGGAATTCAATAAATCACCCAACATTAATATGTGTACATGCGTTTGCACCTGTGTGTGCAGACATATCAATCTATCTATATAGATATAAAAATTTATAGATTAATTATCCATTACAGTATAAATATATTCATATTTATAAATTTGCACATATTTAATAAGTAAATGAGATAAAAAAAAAAGATCAATTTAAAAAAAATATATTTATAAAACAGAATAGAATAATTTAGTGCACGGAGTTCATAAGAAATTCGAGTAACGGAAGTAAAAGAGATGAGCACAAAATTCATATAAACCAACCGCAAAGCTAGAAAAATATATGCCTTAAAAAACACCAAAGGTTTAAGCTCGTCAATATTAAATACTGCCGCATATATATATATATGTAGAAATATACCATTAAGGATTTAGTCTATATATATATATGTAAGAGAAGAAAGTTGATAAAAAATTTGTATCAATCACATTAGGATTGATCGTGAGAATGGGTAAGGCAAAATAATTTATAAAATTTTGGCAGTCAATTATTATTTTCTAAATCATTAGTAATTTTATGAATTGTTAAATTAATATAATTTTATTAATTATTTTTATAAATCATATCAAAAAATTTCAAAACTAATTATATATTGATAATTATTTAATATAACCAAGATCATAAAGCAAAACTGTCAATTGATTTGCATAAATATGTATTAATAGATTATAAGTCCATTATAAAGTATTAAAACATCAATAATCTAGCTGATACGTTCAGCCTGGCAACATAGAAACTAAGGTTAGCATGAGGGCAGCTATTCCAGGTGTGATATTTGACAGAACTTCAATCTTTAGGTGTTTTTTTTTAATAATGATTTAATTAGTTTGAAAAAAGTAACTAAGTATTTAAATTTAATTTTTATAATATATACATAAAAGACCTTGTAATTTAGTAGTTGGAGCAAAAGCCTCCAATGAGCACAACCTGAGATTCTAAATCAGAAAACTTAAATAGACAAAAATCTAATATAGATGTCCTACAAACAATCACAGTAGCCATCGATTGCTGGTTGGTAAATGAATATTTAACTATTCTTAACCAGAGAATAAACCAAAAAAGGAAACAAAACCTTCATCAATCAATAATAATTAGTTTGATGGGTATCTTATCCTGTTATTTTCTGTTCTTTGAGATTTAGCAGAGTAGAAGACTAATTGACTCAGTAGTTAAAGGCTGCAGGATTAACATCTGATGCTTGAATGTCACATGACTTCCTGGGTAACTAACTTTCAATTCTTGTACTATTCCTTTTTTGAGAGTTGAGGAATGGTCTTTGCTTTATTGTAAACTATTTAAAAACTGTTTTAATTTTATTATATATAAGGAATAAATAGCATTAGTGTTCTTTTTGTTATATTTTCACAGTTTAGTTCTTCAATTATCAAATGAAAATATTGGGGCCACAGTAACAGTGTGTGTTTGGATATACACAGTTAACATTTATCTATATTGTGCACCGCCAAAAAATGATAACGGCAAAGCAAAAATTATGAAATATACAGACATTTCATTAATTCCAATTTTTATTAATTCAGCATGTACAATTCTTGACTGATTTATATTAATAGAATAATATAATTAAAGATTAAACTAATAACAGCATTGCAACATTTTCTGGATCTATAGAAAATGAAAACAAAAGATTATCAGATCGATGGGCAAAAAAATAGTTATAAAAGTTGTGAAACGGCATTGAATAGCACTGACTCTAAAAAAATATAGCAACCTCAAAGAAATGATATTATTTATACTGAAAAAAAAAATTGTAGTTGAAAAAAAAAAACCATACACAAAAGAATAGACTAATAAAAACTTCAAGCATCAAACTAGGAAAATGTTACAAATGCACAAAAAAAAAAAAAAACAACAACAACAACTAAAAGTTTCAATTCAATCTATTATAATGATCTGATATCATTGTAGTTTTAAACGAGAAAATGTTATCTTATACAATATAATATAAATCAGAATAGATTATTACAATCAAGTGATAATCCTAACCATTCATTGATAGTGTTTTGTCTACTGCTTACATTTCATTAACATAATTAATTATATAGTATCTCTATCTCAAATCTACATCATTAGTATACATTCAAATCATGAATTCATGCTAATTTTTAACATCTTTATTTATTTAAAAAGTTAATATATATAGTTTTTTTTGCTATATTTTTATTTTCAGAATAAATAACTGGATATATAATGAGCCCATTTTCTCCAAGACTTTGCTAACTGGAAATATTTAGATAGACTGCAAATCAATAAATATTCATATGATTATAAAACTGGTTACTGACAGTGGAACAATAGAAAGGGAGATTGAAAAATATAAATACTATAGATTGCTGTTCTCCACCCTTATGTATATAGTAAAAAATTGAAAAATTAGTAGGGTGAGGGTGAGAACATGCCAACAGTGTAAGCCAAAATATAAATAAAAAGTTATTATTAATTCAGATTATTGGTTTCACTTTTCAAAGCTTTGATTTTTATTTGTTAATATAAATACCTTACTATCCTCAAATATTAGATAAATATTTGAAATACAGGCACTCTCCATATACCTGGAGCCTAATTGTAAATATAGGGGATTTGAACTCAGACAACAAGCACCCTTCAACTATCCACACTATCTAATACCACTGATAGACATGACCATACCCATGTAGACAAAATAAATAATCACCAGTAAACGCATTTCGTGCAGAATCAGCACTCATCAGTTGGTCCAGATTATCATCTCCCACAAATATATTTATAATCAGTGCTCAGTTTATATTAAGATAGCAAACCCTTATACCTTAATGGGATTTGATCTTTCCATGATCATATTTCAATAGTATAGATGGCTGAAGAATTGGAGGATGGAGTAGAGTGTGGTCTGTCCATTAAGGTACGATGGTTTGCTATTTTAATATAAAACTGAGCACTGATTATATATATGTGTGGGAGATGATAATCCGGACCCACTTATGAGTGCTGGTTCTGCACGAAATACGTGTATTGGAGATTATTTACCTTTTCTACATGTGTGTGGTCATGGTGTGGATAGTTAAAGGGAGCTTAAAAGTCTGAGTTCAAATCCCCTATATTTACAAATATTAGATAATTGGTTTTCAAAATTTGTGACATTAAACATTATTTTCTCTATGATATACACTTTAATTATTAAATTTAAAAATGAAATACATAACTTGCAAATTATTCAAATGCATAATCCCAACACCCTTTTACACATGCGCCCTCTATATAAAATTGTATTTTTAAATCAATGATGTTAACCTTTTTATATAGTTTTCTAAGCTTTGTGTACATTTTTTATTACCGTTGGATTTCTCAATACATGTTTTTAGATTAGAGAGAGAAGTTATTTACTAATTTTTTTTTATTTTGGTGCAGAAGTTTTTTAAAACATTCTAATATAATTCTCATATTATTTAATAGAGATACTAAAACCACTGAAAATTCTAAATTTCCAGCTTTTAATATGTAAATCTATGCAGTATGTTATTTTTTCTACCACAAACTCTTAGAAAATGGGGGGGTGGGTAATTTTTTAATCAATTAATAAAACAATAAAATAAGTTTGTATGTGTTTTATCATCATCATCATCCATTATCAAAACACTGCAGGATGAAGGTCTCTCTGATCTTTAGCTTCTATTGTCAACATCACCCCTGCACACTTTCTTATTTCATCCATCCATCTCACATGTGGTCTCCTTCTCGGTCTTTTACAAACTCTTTGAATCCAGTTTAAGATTTTAACTGTTCATCTATTATCATTTCTTCTAGCATTATGTCCAGCCCAACTCCATTTCAGTCTTTTAATTTTTTCAGTGAAGTCAATAACACCTGTTTGTTCTCTTACCCATATATTGGGTTTTTGATCTCTTCTTGTTACTCCCAACATGCATCTCTCCATACTTCTTTGAGTGGTCTGAAGTCTCTGTATTGCTCTTCTATTAAATATCCAAGTCTCAGATCCATAAGTAAGAACTGGTAAAACACATTTATTAAAAACCTTCCTTTTCAAACACATAGGTATATTTCCATTTAGTATCAAGTTATTTCTACTAAAAGCACTCCAACCAAGATTAATTCTATGATTAATTTCATCCATTATGTTTCCATCTGTATTAATAATCTTACCAAGGTATTTGTAGCTGTTAACTTCTTCTAACTCATCATAATTAATCTTTATTTTCATATTTTAAGATTATCCATTAAACATTATTTTAGTCTTTTTAACATTTATCTTTAGTCCTACTTTCATCTGATAACTTCTGCAACATTTCCTGCACCTCTAAAGCATTATTTGCAAAAACAACTATATCATCTGCAAAATCTAAATGACATAAATAATCTCCATTTACTTTCACTTCTTTAGCTTCCCATTTTAATCACAAAATACTTCTTGCGGTATTGCTTTCGGAAATATGGAGTCATCCTGTCTTGCACGCTTATCAACGGTCACTTTCCTAGTATCATAATGTAATCTAATTGTTGCTGTTGCATTTTTATAAATATTCTTTAAAATATGACAATATCCTGGATCTATATCTTGATCATCCAATGCTTTAATGACTGAAGAAATGATTATAGAATCAAATGCCTTTTCATAATCTACAAATCCAAAGCATAATGGCAACTCATATTCATTTGTCCTTTCTATAACTTCTCTCAATACCTGGATATGATCTATTGAACTAAAACCACTTTTAAATCCAGCTTGTTCTCCTAGTTGGTGGAAATCCAATGTTCTCTATAGACGAGTTGTAATTATTTTAGTAAAAATTTTGTATAAAACTGATAAAAGACTAATAGGTCTGTAATTTCTAATATCTTCTTTATCACCTTTTTACATATTAATATTAATACTGCATTCCTCCAATCATCTGGTACATATTTATCATCTAGACATTTGGTATATAACTTTGTTAAAAAAATTTCTATTTCTTCACCTGTTTCTTTTAATATATCAATTATAATTCCATCATTAGCTGAAGCCTTTCCTTTCTTCATAAATTTAATTGCATGTCTCACTTTTTCATTTAAAATTCTGGGCAATTCTTAAGATATAATAGATGTAGGATGTATTTGTTCATTATTACTAAATAATTATTGATAGAAGTCTTCTACCCATTTCATGATGTCATCTCGCTTTTTAGTAATAATTCCATCTTTTTATTTATTTATTACAGATATAGATTTTCTACCAATACCAAAATGTTATTTTACACTCTTGAGACTTTTATTCTCTTCTACTGCTTTCCTTCTATTTCACAGTTATACTTTCTTATATCATTTTCAACTCTTTTCCACACCACTTTACAAAATTTGAGATATTCAATCCTTTTTAATGCATCATTTTTGTTTATCTTCACATTCCTTCTTTTCTTCATAAATTCTCTAGTCTCAGTAAAAATTTTATTGGTCAATTGTTACTTTTTTCTACCACCTATATTTGTTTCAGTTTTTAAAAGTGTATCAGTTATTTTCTTATTAATTTCATTCAAATCCGAATTATGTTCAAAATCTACTTATACTTGAAACCGATTTGTAAGTTCTAATTTAAATTCCTTAGAATGTTTCTGAAGATTAGGAATATCAACTGTAAATATTGTTTTTCTTAATAATTTTTGTCTCTCTAGTTTTGCATTAACATGTATCTTACATCTTACTAACCAATGATCACTTCCTGTGTTAAATTTATTAAGAACATTACAATCTTGAAATATGTATTTTCTGTTAGTCAAAATATAATCCAATTCTGCTTTACCTTCATTTAGATGCTTCCATGTATATTTCCTTTTAACATTTTTCTCAAAAAAATAATTCGTAATATAAAGTTTTTCTTTTTCTGCAAATTCCACAAGTCTATATTCTCTCTCATTTCTATAACCATAAACCAAATTACCTACAGCACTTTCATCTTTCATATGTTTACCAATTCTAGCATTACAGTCTCCCATAATAATTTTAAAATGTTGTTTACTCTGATCAAAAGCCTTTTGTACATCTCTATAAAAATCTTCTACTACTTCATCACTATGAAAATTTGTTGGGGCATAAACCCGAATTATCTGCATTTGATATCTGCTATTAAGTTGTATAACTAAACTTGCCACTCTGTCTGATATACCATCAATCTTCACAATATTATTGTTCCACTTTTTATTTATAATGAATCCTACTCCACTTGTATTTCCAATATTTGTGTCTTTATAGTAGAGTACATGTCCACTTTTTAAATCAATTGTCTCTTCACCTATTCTTCTAAACACAAAGTCCAATAACATCCCATTTAATGTAAGACAGTTCTTCTAATTCTTGCAATCTTCCTTCATTTGAAAGTGATCTAGAGTTGTAAGTACCGAAATAAAAAGTCATCATCAAATGGCAGCCTGGGTCCACAATCAGGATATTCTTAGGACCCTCCACTTTTGCCACCAACTGCTGCCTTGGTTCATGACTTTACAGCCTCCTGGAAATAAGGGCCATGATTTATTTTTGTCTGTCATGATTGTATATATCTATTGAAAAAATATTTATCATTTACACATATATTCATTCTGCCTTATCAGGCAAATGAGAAGAAAGGCCATGGTGTTTCTTGATCTTAAACTCAGAGGTAAAAAGCCAATAAACTGACCATGCTGGCTAATGTGTGTTGGTGAGCAGCCCATCCATGTTCGCATACTATATGAATAATCACATAGTAATAACAGTTGCAATCATAAGAATGTATGGAATGGACATTAGGAAGTTGCCCTGCTTGGTTCCTTTAAGGCCTCCAAGAGGAATCAAAGGGTCTCCTTTCGGCTAACAGCAAAAAAAAAAAAAAAAACAATTTTACAATATAAAATTTTATTCTTGTAATGAAATATTTATTAGTTTAAGTATTTTTTTCTTATATTTCACAATATATTTTACCCAGTTGATTCTATAATATTATTTCATATTTATTTAATCTTAAATTTCATTTTATATCCTGAACTATTTGCATTCTGATGCATGTTGTTTATTTCATACTTTGAATGATTTCAAGAGCTTAGACTCTCTAATTCTACCCTTTCATATATTGAAAGATTTCAAAGTACTATGAATTGGATATTACAATATTCTATATATAGACTTTAGATACAATATATAGTTCATAAACTTTTTAATATACAGATTTTACACATATAATTAGGAATTTTATTTTATTCAATGAAAAATTTGGGATTTTTTATTTTAAATACATTCAAACTGCATGAACAATATTTTTTATTTTCCTTGTTTGTAGAGACAATACTTTTTTTTTTGTAAGATGACATATATATCAACTACTGCATCAACACTGATGAATGCACCCCTGGAATCAGTTTTGATTATTTTGATGCAGAAAGTGAATCTATGTTTTAACAGTAGTGACAATATCAATGAAGAAGTCCTAAATATGGATGAGAAAACAAAAATGCGAAGGAAAAGAAAGATGTTATATACAAAATATTTCACTATTAATGATTCCTTTCAATATTGAAGCTGTACATATATATATACAGTTATATATATGCTGGCTCCCCCATTCACTGTGGATTAGCCGAAGACCCTAAATCCAACCATTGTGAATATCTTTTAAACCAAATGATCTAAATAGTCATATAGCAGGAAATAAGTTGTAAATTAAAATTATTTAAAAGGCAATGAAAGAAAGTTAAAAGATTTAAAATATTAAATTTTAGTTTTATTAAAATATGTTTGTATAAACTATGAATTTAGTGTATAAATAAAAAAGATTGTATTGACAGATAAAATGTATAAAATTCATTAAGAAATGAATTTTAATCTGTAAAGCAATCAAAATAAAAAGTTAGCTCGGGAATGAAAATCAAATTGGTAAAAAAATCCATGGAATAAGAATTAATTAAAATGTAAGATATTAGGGGGAAATAAACAATAGGCATTGGTTTCTACTAATTGGTATATGGAATGCAAAAAGCAATTAAAAAGGGTATAAATAAAGAAGTTTTCTTTTGTTCTCTCTCTTATACATGTTGAAGCTCTCCCACTTTGACTGAAATCTTTTTGCTGACAAATTTGTTGAAAAAGTTCTTCTGGCTGAAACTTTTGCTGAAGTTCCCCGAGAAGATATTCCTGCTGCACAGTACTTCGAACCATCACCCTTGTTCATGTTATACATATAAGAAAATTTGGAAATGTACCAGGCCATAGAAATGCATGAGTAGAGAGAGCCCTTGTCTCCATTCTCCTGTCCATCCTTGAACCAGAGTCGGAACAATGTAAACTAGCTGGAGAACCTGGGAAGATTGCCAGACCGATGTCTGTAAACTGTCATTGGATAACCACCCCCAAGAAAGTATCATAAAAATGAAAACCTAGAAAGATATACTTACATGGGACCATCTTTACATTGCCATATCAGCTTGCTATAGGTCACCACACATTTTCAATTATCGGCAACTTTCACTTGCATTTTTTTTCACTTTTGTCTTAACTTAAACCGTAATTTTACATTTTTTATGTTTGCAGTTATATATGTGTGTTTAAATTATATAATCTTATATTTAAAATTTTTAATTATGTTATTTTTGATTAAGTATAATGGTGATTCTTACTCTTATTACTGTATATGTAAATCGTTTATTTTAACCAATTGCCATTATACTCTTAAAAATTTTAATTATGTTATTTTTGATAAGTATAATGGCGATTCTTACTCTTATTCCTGTATATATAAATCGTTTATTTTAACCAATCGCCATTATATTCTCTAGAATTATATATTTACTTTTATTCTCTTTTATAAAGAATGAAACTAGATGATTTTTTTTTTTATCGCTTGGAATATATTGAACCGGGTGGGAGAAGATCAAATAAAAAAAAAAAAATAGAATAATAAAATTTTGTTTACACTTTAATAAATAACTAGAATACAAAAATAAAACTTACTCTTTAATAAAAACAAAATTCTGAAAACCTTATCAATAAATTGTTGATTTCTTTTTATAGAAAATGACAATATTATAAAATTATTTATTATAAATTTGAACTACTCCAACTGCAATTTAAATATTACAGCACCCAATTCCTTAGGCAGAGAATAATACCCAGAGGGTACCTGTAGCCAGACTGAGGTTACAGAAGGTATAATCTACAGCTATATTTCCAAGTTACAGAACTTCTCAACTGCTGAATTCAAACCCTGTCATTCAAAGTACTTTATTTGTTTTGAAATAAACTTCAGGTGCCAATTAATTACAAAAAGTAATTAACATACCCCGCATGACAGCTACTAATTCAACGCCTGACAAATCCCAAACTAGCTCAAAGGAAATATAATTCAATAAACTGCTCGTATAAGTTCTCTGCTAAATTGTTCTTAGTGGTATAATTAAAGAATTGACTGACCGTACTTTATTTTAACTAAAACGTTTACTATACTTTGTTAACTAATTTTATAAATTTTTACTTAAATAAACAATGGCTTTATATATGATAGCTATACACATTCTTTATAAAACATATAACAATAATATAAACACTATATAGATGGAACACATTCAAACTTGGAATTATAGCTAATTATTTCATGATTTGAAGCTCTGTAACTATTTACTTGTTACATTAGGAAATATGTGAACCCACACATATTATAGTTCATTACATGCTGGCTATAGAGTTCATTTTAGTTGACTCTGGAGATACTCAAAGATTGCAATGGCTACTTATAAATTAATATAAAAAATTTAGAAATGGGCATAAGAAAATGTTACCTATAGGATTTTAAATGTTGTGGCTTCTTGCTCTTTGCTGCTGCATGTGTGATTTACCAACCAGTTGGATTTTAGGCTTCTGATGTGGTCCTGATGATTGTGGTTCCAGGCTACTTCTATTTCAGGCAGTTAGACATTCTTGGAGGTTTCAAATTATTAGATGGGCATTGCTTCTATTGGGCAGACTGCTGATGTTCTGTTAGACTGAGGCTGAAATCTGGCCACATGCTCCGATGATTGCTCAGCATGACATTATATTCATTGAAAAATAAGTGTAATAGGTGATTGACTCTAGATACATGAATGACTGATAACGAAATTTTCGACCCTATTTATGTTATGATCTTGTTGTCATCTTTTAATTAATTTTTAAATCCGCTAGTTATTTTCATTGTTCAAAATCCGTCCACTGCTTTTGTTGATTAAATTCTTGCTAAGATGCATTTTAATTAGTACTGTTGTTTATGGATTTTAATTAGTTAATTAGTAGCCATTGCTAATCCCATTTCTCTGCAGCTTATCAGTGTATGCAATCTTTGAGGGAATTTTTAACTTCAATTATGAGCTTTCCTTTATTTTAATATTTAACTTTCATATTTTATTTTATTTTTAACATGCACACATTTTATTATTTTCTTTATATTTAAAGTCAACATTATTTACACACACATATATTTATTTTATTTTAAATAAATGGTAAGAGAAATATCATTTTTAAATCTTTTTTATTTAGTTAAATTTCTCCCCCCTCAAACTGTTATTATTATTATTATTATTATTTTAAACTAGTAAAACTTATACCAATAATCTGTGCTTATCAATCAAAAAAAACAAAACTCTATAAACTATCTGAATTATACTTCTCTTTCATAAACTTTTAAAATGAATTCTTTCAAATGAGATTTTTACTTTAATCATTTCTTGATAAAATAATTCTGCAATACTTTTGTTTAAACTTCTTTAGCTAATTATGAAAACTTTTGGCATTAAAATTTTGTGAATAAAGTTACAAACATGTATCACTGTCCAATAGCGGTACAATATATATAATCTATTTAGGAGTAATTGGGATGGAGAAATAATAAGTTAGTCATTTATGTTCATAGTTTGACCCGCTATAATGAATACGAGAATATTTAAGATTTATAATGAAACTTGTTTAAATAAAATAAAACCCACTCTATCCAATTCTCTCCTACCATATTTGTCTCACTAATGTATTTTGTTAAAAAGGAAGTAAACGTAGAAAGCGCAATTCTTTTTTTCTTTTTTAAGAATAATGTGATGTTTCTTTAATCTATAGATAGAAGTAAAACACATAGAATTATACTTACCAAGTACTTTATTTTATATTTAAAAAAAATACATGCCAGCATTATTTTGTTATATATTTTAAAGTCAATCTTGGGGTTATGCATATATATATGTCTGTTTCTGAAGGATGTAAAAGAAATTAAACATTCACAATCATTTTATATGTAAAAGAGGGTACAGTATAACCATATATTAAATAAAGTCAGAAATATTTATTAATTTTATGGGTACACTAGTTGAATTATAATTAATTATTAATATGCCAGTCATTATATATATTGGATATTAATCAAAAAAGGGGAAAGTAATTATTTTACTATTGCGGATATTTTTCTATCTTATAATATTTAGACATCATACTATTATATATGTCCATAATTAAGGTTTTATAGTTAGCAGTTGGTTGACCACATTTTTTCCATATTGTGCTACTCAGTGATTTGTGGGTGTCTCTGCACATATCCATAGCTCCTGATGTCATTTCTTCATGAGCTAACATCTCCTTGGGATCGCAATTGGTTGATAGGTTGGATCCCTAATCTTCATATATATATATATATCTGGACACAAGCAATCACACTCCATTCCTGAACTTGGTTCACACTACAGTGAATGAGTTGCTTTTCTCTAATTACAGTTTAGAGATGGATTGCTATCCAGCCTCAAATAAAGTCACCGTGCCATGAGACTCAGTCTCATAACTCACAAATGTATTCACCAAGGACCATGATAAATTATTTTTCATTTTATTTTAAAATGTTGTCTCTGTATGATCGAAATGTTACTGTGTAAATCTGGAAAATGTCTGTTGGGGGTTTCTCATTCAGTTTTAAGAATTAAGGTAGGCCTATATTTACATTAGGCCTAAATTGCAATTTGACTAGTTAAAATGGTATCTCTATTTTATAATTCACCCCAGAGTTATATGCTACTGTTTCTCTTTGTTAGATTAAAGTAACCCAGTTATTAGCTCAGCATATAATCATTTTGTAATTATTAATTTATTGTATACACAAACTATTTGAACAACATATATATATATATATATATATATATGTTGTTGCAAGAGAAATAACTTGTAACACTTTTATTTAATCATTTAATTTGCTGTGTTAATATAAATAATAAACTTTCATTCACTATTACTATAACCATATCATTTGTGTTATTATATATAAATCTGATTGTCATCTGTTAAAATTCCCCCTTTTGAATCTCATCTCTCCCTGACCATCAGGCATATATTAAAGAATTAACTCTGAGAGATTTGGGAAGTAAGTTTCTTAATGGTAATCTGGAGGAATAGATGAGGTTCAAACCACCTCTACCTATATCTCTGGGTTAGGTTAAATCAGTTTTTCTTACTGTTACAATATAGACAAATCTTCTAAAACATTGAAATATTTTAAATTGGATTTTTGAACATACATTATTCCAAAAAATTATGTGAACAAATAATTTTGTAGAATAGTTTCTATAAACATGAATTTAAGAAAAAGCACCCACCACCTTTGTAAATGAGCTGAAATGACTTCAGTGTAAGCAAGGTAGTATCAAAATTTCACTTTGGGACCTGGTCAGTAAGAAAAATTTATCAAGTCCTCATATTTTCTAAGCTGATCATAGCTACTGTATATCATAAAATCTCTCCCCCCCCACCCGATAATGAAAACTTCAATGAAAATGATCAGACAAATTCAAAGCCCTATAAAGTTGTGAAGTATTTGAGAAAATGCTTTAGGTTTTTATGTTTTAAATCATTTTTAGTTTAGATAAAAATCTGATACTTTTCAAAGGGCAAAGTGTATATTACTATTACGATCGTTAATTTTGGAAAAAAAAAATCCTTATTAAAATAAAAAATGTCTGCTGAAAAAAAACCCATGTTTTTTTAGGAATCACATTCAAATAAAACTATATGACTAAATGGTTAACAGTCATCTTTATTTCTAAAAACAATTAAAAGAGAGATGGAATTGTTCAAAATACATGACATGGACTCAAATTGCAATTTCTTTGCTGATTGATTATAGAAGAATGAGTACTAACATTATTAATTCATTCCAGAGTTTTATTGATCCAGAACTAGTGGTATTGCCATATTTAATTTATAATTGTACATTTATATAATGATGTTATTTTGTATTAGTAACTTCCCTAAGACAATATTATGCTGTTAAATATTTTATTTTTAATGGTAATGAATATGTAATTTAATTTTCACTTTTATTTCTAGATGGCAGATATAATCAGGAGATAAGAATATATCTAAATTTCTATTACTTTTTGTACAATGCTGGGGAAGATTTAGCATTATATTCATTAAGATAAAAGATAAGTTTTTTATTCAATTCAAAAGCTAATTTTTTTATTTTAAATATATATATTTATAATTACTAATATTTTTTGTAAGTAATAAAAACTCCACAGCCGCCACCCCCATTTTTATGTTTATTATTAGTAAAGGCTCTATTGTGTTTTTTATTTCTCAATATAATTTTTTTAATATCTTAATACTTTAAAAAGACCTGTTATTTTTATTAGTTTTATAAACATTTTAAATAGTAATTATTCTAAAAAAATAATTTAATATTATTACAAACTTTATTCAAACTGAAGTTTACATTATACAAAAAATAAACATATATTTTAAGTGTTGACTTAGTTACATTCAATCTTCTGCAAAAAATAAATAAGAAAGTAAACATTATGATAAATGATGAAGCAGGATTTTTTCATTATTCCATGCCAAGAAAAGCTTCATTCTTTGCTTTCACTATGATTTATTTTGCAAACATTTGAGAGCTGTTGCATTATTACAACTGTATGTACTTAAGAAAATACTTCAATCAGTCCTGTGAGAAGGTTATCAATGAGTCAGTTCCTCTGTATTTTCTCTACATCTCTTCTCTTTGCCATTATTTTACACTCTAAATTAATTATTCTATTACTTTTTAACTTCCTATTATCAAACTATTTATTTATAGTTATAACACAAATTTGAAATAAGAGCAACTATATTAATTATAAATATTATACTAATATAAATAATTCCAATTTATGAAAATATAGACTACCAAAGAGTATGTAAATACAAAAAGATAGGAAATTATTGCTTTAGATGATAGTACAAAAGTTTTAACAATCAGAATAATCAAAAAGATTTTAATTTTATTATTATTTTTATACCTGCAATAATTGCTGTGAGATATAATTTATTATGCTACAAGGGAGGAAAATTTGTTTAATGATGATTAAATAAAAATTGCAAAGTATTCTTAATGTTTGTCTGCACTCCTGATAAAGCCCAGAAAAAGCAAATACCCAAATTTTCTAATATATCTTAAAGAATACAACAATAATAAGTAAAATTTAAAAAATTTTACACTTTAAAAATTATGACAAAGACAGATCTGGACTACTAGGTTAAATGATTGTAAAAAACAAATATTTTTTCTTGTATAAAAATCATCCTACCCTAACAGCCACGATCCAAACCAGTCTAGTCAATCCCTCCTACTCCACCTCAAAAAATTTTCGGTTCCATTTATACATAGAATGGACATAGGGATGGTGCCTTTTCTCAAGAAGGATACATTATCATCCCCCCTTTTATAATCTTAAGCCCATCTCTATAACACCATTAATGATCAAGGTGGTTGAATTGATAAGCAAGGATAAGATCCAGGATAACATCCTTCCATTCACATCCCGGTACCAGTTTGCCAAGAAGGGTTCTTCAATCAATGATGCAATAGCATTATTCAAGATGATAGTTAATTACACCTGAATCATGAGGAAATCTAAACCAGTCATCCAGCTGGACCTTGCCAGTGCCTTTGATTCTGTTAGAACACATTGCCTCATCAACCTTCCTGTGAAATATGATATCCCAATTGGGATAATCAATATTAAAGCAAATTTCCTCAACAACAGGGACATTTCCATCTCCCTGAATGGAAGGATCTCACTATCTTTTAACCCCCAAAATTCTATTCTGCAGGGCTCTCCTCTGAGTGCCCTGCTATTTATAATCTACATTAATTCTATATTAATTAGACTTAAACAACATCTGCCTGGAAAATTCATACCCGCCCTCAATATATCAATCCCCCACATAGTGTACATGGACGACCTGGCTGTTTTTCTCCCATTACAAAAGCTAATCCCAAAGCTTGCCAAAATGCTCCATTCTTTTTCTTTCAAGTTGGGACTGACTTTTAATTTAGATAAATCGTCAGCATGAAAGATATCCTCTGGAAACTCTGTCCCCTCTTCTTTTACTGCCATGCCCCAAACATTTCTGGGTTTCTCAATCTACAATTCACCCCTTGCAATGAGGGGAATCATACAGGACTCCCTTCTCCTCTGATCTGAAAAACCATTGATTCATTATCCAAAGTTTATTTGTCACTATATGCAAAAACTTCACTGCTCAATATCCTGGTGTTCCAGAGAATCTCTTATTTCATGCTGATCATTAACTTTTCCTAAAGATTCATCAGAAAGATAAATTCACTATTTGCAAGACTTATGTGGAAGGGCAAGACCATGACCATCAGCCTGAGAGACCTCCATAGGCACATAAAACTCAATGGGCTATCGTTGCATTCTGTTATAATCTTTTGTTTCCAGCACACACATAACATGATCCTTAACCTATCTCACCATTTTCCAAAAGCATCAAGCTTCACATCTGTCTGTCTTAGTGACATGCCTTCTTCTTCCTTCTTCCATGAGGAGTTGGTTGTCATCTTATTGCTAAATATTGCAAAATTTATCCTTCTACCTAATCAGGTTAACTCACAGAAAATTAAGTACTGAGATGCATACCATATAATTAATGAAAAACCCCTCCCCACCTCAATCCCATCACTGCTAACTCTTCCCAATCATTCAATCATTAAAAAGTTTAAACAGTGGCATCTGGAGCCAAAATTTTTAGATTTTTTGATTAAAATAAACCTTAATGCTCTAATCACATGTCCTTTTCTGGTCTTTTGTATTAAGGTTCTTTGTTTTGGACCCAATCTGCCCTTTATATAAATGGGATGATGACACCATGATACATATTCTGAGCCATTGTAACTTGCTCCAATGGGAGAGACTTTATCGCATCCATATACAAAACTAGAGTGCCTCTCCTCACCAGACTGTTTTCTAGCATATCCAATATGATCTCTTTCCATCCATAAGAATCATAACCTCGAGTCCACTAGAGGGAGCCTAGGACTCCAGTTTTCGCTGTTTCAGGCTCCCTGTTTTATTCACCAAAGTCATAGTCCATTATTAGATTCATAAAAATAAAGTTTACCAAAATGTAAGTGAATATCTGTTTTATTGTTTTTTCATCTTTAGAAGAAATTTTGAAACAGTTTTCATTCAATGATAATTGAAATTATCTATCGTTCAGTTTTATGCAAATGGATACCATTAGAAAGAGACAAAAGTTAGCTTAAATAATTCTTGGAATCATTAAAATATTATAAACCGTTTAAAAATAATTTTAAATGAAACCAAATATTTCTAAAAAGAATAGACACTAGAAATCATAATTTTATTAATAAAATAAGCAAGAAATTCATTTGCACATCAAATCTCATAGAAATCATGGAATATAATATATGTTAGCAAAGATGGTTTTAGGAATTTTATCTTTGCATCAGATTTTAGCAGTGTTGTTTTTGTTCAAGTTTCAATTATTAATTCGATCTCAATTTTGGAATTGAACATTATATCGCCCTACACAAAAATCAGGTTTCTCCGATGATCAGAACAGAAGTTATCACCCCCTTTCCGGTGGATTGCCCCCCCCAATCAATAAATAAAAAATTTTCAAATCAACACAGAACTACAAGATTCCTGAGCTAAAAAATAATGATCTAAAGACAAAAATGAGTACAAATGATGTTTTAGATCTAAACAAAAACTTTGAAGCTACAAATTAATCATACTTTTTAAGCAATAATTGTTGAGAAATTTTCCAAAGTTTAACACCAAACTTTCAGATTATACTTGAATCATTCATTACTAACCAAGACCTAAAATTCAATCAAAAGAAGCAGGATCCAACTAGTATCAACAAATAAAAATCATTGTGAACCCTGAAGGACATTGGTTGGTGGGTTTAGGAGCTGCTGTGAACATTTGTAGACACAGGAATCTGATGATGATCAAGGGTGGATGTTCAGCTCCATTGACCTCAGTGTGCAAGATGATATGAACAAATGATTTATTCTCATGGTATGCAAGTAAATCCGGCTTGATTTCAAGACTACATGAATTAAATGTTGTATTGGTGGGTGTGAGTTTGCACTCCTTTTCCTCAAGTGTGGTGATAGTGGTCATAAGGGGCTTGGTTCATTTGGGGATGGTCAACGATCATTGTCTAGCCCGGGAATACCTTCCGGGAGGGTGAAAGTCACCACCTTCATATGGACTTCGCCATGAAGGGCTACTGCACCCCTTGATGGATTATTTGATAGGTCAGTGTTGATTTGTACTCACTATCATTAGGTTTCACTTGTTATCTTTAAATTTAGTGCATTTGTAAAGCGATTGGTCTGTTTTGAGCCACCGCCATTTTTTTTGTAACATTGATGGAGTTCTGTTTTGTGGGCATGGGTCTGCACCCCCCCCTTTTCTTCAGGGGTGGCTGGTTGTAGACATTAGGTATATGGTTTATGGTGTGGCCTGTTAACAATTTTCACACTGCCTGGAACACCTGCCGAGGGGCTACATGGTCAAAGTTGGTGCTATTCCTGCTCTGGTTGGCTGGTGTGTCCTCTGATAGGCTGGTTTTGGGCAGTGTCAATCTGGCTCTCTACTTATTACTTCTTAGTTTTTACCCAAGTTGGCTTTCCAATTTCGGGCAGGTAGACCGATTGTGGTCCATGCTCATTTGGACTGCTAATTGGGAGGCAGAGGTATTCAGAATGGTGTTGACATGGCTCAGTTGTGGTTCGAGAGTTTATTGCTTTGTGAACTTGGGCCTTGGACCTCACTGCCTGTTGTGGTGGTTGACACAATGCTGGACTTCACCTATTCAGCTGAGGCATTTGAGTCTTTGCTTCGAGGCCCCAGGGGTGGGACCATTGGGTGAAGGTTAACTTCATGACAGCCGGGCCATGTGGATCCACACACAGATACACATTAATCACATTACAGCAATTTTTATGGATGTAACTATTTTTGAACATATGTACATTTTACCTTGTTACATTGAATCACTGTGTAATCCTCAATGGGTAAGTGTACCCAAAATTTTTGTAATCTTTTATTAATAAAGGTTACTTTGAGGAAGAATCATAACCTTTCTGCTGTTTGCCTATTGGTCAATTAGGTGCACTCTCATTTATGGTCTCACTTTGGTTGACTGAAAGAAATTTACTTCTGGCAAAACTTCAGGCCATCAGAAACAGAGAAAAAAAAACTAGCTTCAACATACATCTACAATGTTACATGGAGTCTTGTAGCAATGTACAATTTGTGATTGAATAATTGATTTTTACCCCCAGACCATAGGTATTGGGCTATGTAACCTTTTTTTCTAGTTTCTGTTAACAGCATAGCTCTGTTACTGCTACAATGTAATTCTTTGAGCTCACAATAAAAATTTCTTGATATTAATATTTTTTCTTTGTTTTTAAATATTCTGGAAAGAGCCAAATAGTATACTCTAGATAATATATTACTTGTTGATTCTTTCATTTGTAAAAAATAAAAAAATTAAACTACCCACTCTAAAATATTATCCTTTCATTAAATTTGCAATGAAAGAATCTGGGTTAAATTATTGAGAACTGGGCATAATTATTTTGGGTGAAAATAGTTATAATTTAGTTAGCTTTTTCAAGATTTGCATCAAACAGTGTTGTTTTAGACATTCTAATGATTTTTTAAAATCAACATCATGATTGGATCAATGCTCCAATGAGATGTTTGATTTTGGTAGTAATTAATAGAAAGATCTGTTTTAACCTGTAGTATTTTCTTTGAATATAATTACATTCAAATTTATGCATATTTAACAAATTTCTTTAAGTATGCAACTCATGGGTTTTCTGGAAAGCTGTTTCTAATAAATCCTTGTTCAATCTTAACTTGACAGTCTGATTATTTTCTTGAAATTTTATGAATCTTTTCTATTTAAGTCAGCCATGATAAGTTTGGTGCAGTAGTAGTGACAGACTCTTAAGTTCAAGATACATAAATGACAGTTACCTTCTTATGCAATAAAACAAAAATCTCAATTCCTTAACTTATTTAAAAAAAGAAACATTTGAAGATAATATTCAGAGTAGAAACCCTAAATTTAGTCTTATTAAATAATTTACTTGACTCCTTCAGACAGATATACATATATATGTAAATAATTAACTCAGATTATATGTAATGCAATACATATGTAAGAGAACAAACAGGTGTTACTGACATCATTGAATGATTAAAAGAATGAAGTGGAGTGGATATATTGCTAGAAGAAATGATAATAGATGGATAATTGAAATATTAAACTGCATTCCAAGAGATGTGAGATGGATAGATATAATAAGAAAGTGTATAGGGGTGATGTGGAGAAGAGAGGCTAGGTATTGGAAAAGATGGGTTGAACTTGGAGAGACCTTCATCCTGCAGTGGATTTATAATGGTTGACAATGATGATATATAATTGAACAGAAGTAATTGAAGCTTCCAATGAGTTATCTAACATAAATAAACCCTCCAAAAAGTGACAGCTGCCTTACGAAGAGTTTATTTATGTTATATAACTCATTAGAAGCTTCAATTACTTACTGTCAGTTATATATATATATATTTAAATTTTGTCTTTGTTATTAAATGCTCAATTTATATTGCTTCTAATAATTTCCTCAATTAATCAATATGTAAATAAATTATAACTTGTAATATAATTAATTAAATTATATAGAAAATGTTTTATAAATAATGTAATCATATTTATATCAAGCAGGCATTTTCTGTATTAGATATTGTTCTGCTTTTTCAGCAGAATATTTAAACTTATGCTAATACAGATCAAAATAAAAGCAAAAAATGGGCCAATTGTATAAAGATTTAAATAATGCACACCCTTGTGCAAAGATCCCTGGATTGAAACTTAATTTGTCATTTCTTATACTTGAACATCTCATAACTATCTGATTATTTATTTACTTAATAAGGAGGTAACCTGCAATTTGATGTATATTATCTATCTGGGACCTTTACTCAGAAGCTGAGCTATAGCAATGTTTTTTAAAAATATCTAAGATACTGAATAATAATTTTTTTGCTCATGAAACACCTTACATCTGCTTTTGCATGGGTTATTTTCCGTAATAAATATAACTGATATATATATATTGTGCCCTTTTGTATGGGTCACCATTTAATTTTTGTGCTAATCTATTTAAAATTTTAAATTTAAGATATATTTGAATGTGATGTTTTTTGCTTATGGTAATTTCAAGGGTTAAAAAGACTATGGTTTGAATTGTGGGATATAGAGAGATTGTAAATGATGATGATTATAATATATAGTGGGGGAAAATGCCATAATCAATACTGCATTAATATATTTCATAAATAGGTATTTAAAGCTAAAAAAAGACAATAAAATTAAATACATATGTTTATTGTTGATAAAATAATATTATAAAAGAATATAAATATTTTAATTATTGTAAGTATTAAATAGAAGATTAATATTTGATTTTAATAATATTGGATTATTTTAAAATCTATTATAATATCTTATTTATTTAAAAATATTTTTTTAATGCAATTGTTAGTTTATTTTTAGCGATGAGCTTCTTTTATTTAAAAAAAAAGAAAATGTTAGTTAGATATACACAAACATGCTTGGAAGTTATTTAGTGAAGTTGCAAAACTATTTTAAAAATTATGTTGTAAAATTTATAAATAATACGAGTTATCACGAGATAAAAATAAAGATATTCAATGTGAAATATTAAATCTGATTTTAAAATATTGTTTTATAATATATAAAAATACTTAATATATGTATATAACAAACAAACAAAAAGTTTACAAGTTAAAACAATTTCCATTGATGATCAAAATAAATTCTAATAAAGAAAAAATCTAGATGGTAAAATAAGAACAAAATAAACCATTGGGATATTATGAAGTATAGCCACATGAAAAATGTAGTGGATATCTTGTGATGAATGATGATAATAGTTTTGAAACTATATTCTTTAATAAACAATTGAGATCAATTCATGCTTTCCCATTAAAAATGTTTTGATGTTTTAATAAATAATAGTATTAATTTTTCGACATTCTAAACCAGAACCACATGTAAATAGAATGGTATATAGGGTTCAAAATAATACATTTTATAAATAGGAATATTTTTTCCATAAAAAAAAATCTAGTAATCTTCAGTTCACCAGTGAAGTTCTTTCTTTCTTGCAACATTTTATCAGCATGGATTGTCAGTTTTCTCCTTGTCATATGTGGAAATTAAAAACAAAATCTTGATAGTATACATGTCTTGATAGTATACACGTGGGATGATAATAGGTTGGCTAAGTCATCACAATGAATGAGTCTATCTTGGATCCTTGCACCTATATTCCCACATACACTTTAAATTCATTCCAGGAAGAGATTAATAATCACATAAATATTAAAATATATACCTACACTCACCTTGTCCTTATCATCTTTCATTTCCATTATCAAACTCATAGAAAATCTGCATAGTCATCTAGTTCAGGGTATATTAATATCACTTAAAATGTGGGTATGCATGAATATATTATGTAGGCATATAAGGATTTAAAACACTGTACCACTACATAATGTGCTACCAATCGTGGGGCACAGAATCATATATTAATATCACACTTGGTTACATATAAAATCTATCCAATTGCAAGTTAATTGGATTTTATATTAATCTACAACTCAATAATTTCAATAGTAAAAACAATAAAACAATCATATTTATTTATAAAAAAATTTATTGATATGATAAATTAAACTTGAATATTGGAATTTACTTACAAGTAAAAATCATATAAAACAGACAATCAATCAGTTAAAATGTTTTAATATGGAGAGTAATTAGTAACATAAAAGGTCAAATAAAGTAATAGTTCATGTGAACATAAAATTCTGTTTGGCAAGAATAGTAAAAATGTTAGTGATAATGAATAGTTACACAATGTATAATAATACAAAAAATATTTATCACAGTTTAAAGATAGAAATAATAATTAATATAATAAATTAAAATAAACTAGTAGAAAAATACATGATTACAAGAAGTAAAATCAAATTGAGACACAAGTATTAAAAAAGAAAATGAAATACAAAGTGAAATGAATAGAAAAGAAATGGAGAATAATGTTTTAAAAAAAGACAGAAATAGAACATGACTTAAGTGTACTTGGGGAGATCACAGTAAAAATTATTCAATCTCCAAAAGTTACTGAAACTCCAAATAAACCAAACAAAGAGAAAGGAAATGCAAATGTTCACCAATCAGCAATAGTTGATGGATAACATGTTTGCAGATTTAAAAACAGATCTAAGAGCATATCAATAGCAATTATTTATCACGATGGATTTTACGATAGAAGATATACAGCAAATGTCATCAGACATAATAAATGCTTTTGAAAAAGATGGAAAATAAATCTGAAAAGATAGAAAACAAGGAAACTGAACTAAAAGTTGACAATGGTTTTAAATTATTACCATTAGAGAAAATGATAGGTAAAAATGACTACAGAGGTGAGCAAAAACTTGAAAAAGTTGAAGAGAAAATGGAAAGCAAAATAAATACTAAGGTCATCGAAATAAATTAAGCAGATGATAACTCCAAACTTAAATTGGAATTAAATCCAGAAGAATTTAAAAGTAATCATAGTTTAAGAGATGAACCCATAAAAATGAAAATAAACTCAAATATTAAAAATATTAGTAGAGATCTCGAGATAAAAGTTCCAGTGATAAATAAAATTGATAAATGTCTGGAATCATACCATTGTATCATAAAAATAAATTCAAAATGTTTCTTAGGGATACTGTTCCTCAATTAATTGACAGCTATAAGGATGGAATACTTTCACATTATAATAATCTTATAGAGGAGAAATATCATAATGATGATAAAGTTTGAGTAATTTTAAATAAAGTGACCATGCTTAACTATCTTAAGTGTAAATTACGACATTCACAAGTCTTCTATTATGGAAGAGACATTCAGAATAAAAATATCAATCGATAAATAATACTTAATAATTAGAACACCACATACTAAGAATCCAAAAGGTATTAGGTTCCATAAACTATGTAACACATATGAGGGCTCATTTACCTGTATTAAATGTGCAAGTATAAAGCTTAACAAGCTTAGAATGAAAATAGACCACAGGATTATAACTAAGGATATGGAAACCAGACCACAAAAAACAAAATAACTCCATTGTTTTTTTTATAAAAAAAAAAAGGGTTTAGTCTATTATTTTATGAATAAAATGATGATAAAGCTAATGCTAGAAATATAAAAAGGAGACCTTATCACAGAAGAGTATACAGTACCGTTGGTAATATCCCAATGACTACCAAATATTGGAATAGTCAATACTATCAGTACAAACCAAATTACCAATTAAAAATTGTATGTAAAACATTTATGTATATATAAACATACAAGATAGTTTTTCAAAAGAATTCATGTTACATAAACTCTGTAACATATATAAGGATCCATTCGCCTTTGTTGAATATGCTAACATCAAGACATAATGATCGGACAAATGAGATGAACCCCAAAGGAACTTGTGACTCAAAGATATGGATGTCGTATCATGGAAAAGTGGGATAAAATTTTTTTTTTTCCATTTTATATATATATACTGTAACGGAAAGAATTGGACATTTGTAACAGAAATGATAATAAATTGATAGAAAATGATCCATTATTAACATATATGTTTATCTAATCTGTTATTTGTAACAGTAAGTAAACATTGTCACAGTATAGATAAATAGATGAGTGATGAAATGATAGTTGCCATAATTCAATAACCAAACATAACCTTATAGCCCGTTTGCAACTATCCTTAACATTAATTCTGTCACATTAGTAATGAAATAAATAAGTTATCTCATTTCTCCATATAAAATAACAACAATGACAATTAAAACTATCATCATTAAAGATTTAATAATATCTAAATATTGGGGATGTCATTTGAACAATAAAACATACTGGCCATTGTCATCGAATAAAATAATATTAAATATAGCAACTGAATAAAAGTATCCAGTGTGAGATTCCTGGAGTGCCTTATGCTTTATCTCCAATACTAGGTTCTTTTAATAAAGAATCATTTTTATTCTTCTTTCCAACTATAGAAGACCATTCATGGTCATATGCACACACTGGTGCTATTCATGACAACTTATAAAATATATATTCTATAAAGCTAATATTATGAAGTTGGAAAGGGATTATATCACTCTTTATTCAGTTTAGCTAAGTATATGTGTTTTCCCACGAGCGCCACTAGATTGTTTTAAATCTAGATAAATATCTGTTTAGAGTGTACCGAGTTCAAACTCATTCGGTACATTTTTATCACACATGACTTGGATGACTAATGAAAAAATGACATTCTTACATTTTATCTATATCGATAAAATTACAAGATCCCAATATTACCAAAATTTATATTATAGATCAAAGATTCTTATAGACATTGCTAGCTCATTTTATGTATATTGATGAACAGACATGTATAATCCTATTAATGGCTTTCAAACAAGCATGTGAAGACCATTATTGATATTGATGGTCATTTAACTAGATTATTTGTCACAATATAAAGGTGATAATGATGATGATGATAATGATGAATGATAATAATAGTGATATCATAATAATAATGATAATAATAGTGATATGATGATAATAATAATAATGATGATACTAGCCATAGCTTATTAATAAACTCACAACAATAAATTTATCTTTATAAACCTATAGGCATCTATTAAAAATTATCCTATTTCAGACGGGGATTTAAATATTACATTCACTAGCATTCATATAAGTTTATAGTTATTTACTAAAATACTTTTATAGTTAAGATTAGGATTTAATAATACTAGTGATGATGAATGATCATCATGAATCTCTTTGCATAAGATTCAACTTTCCATAAACCCCTATTTATTAAAATATATTAATTATGCTAAACATTAGATTTAATGATTATAATTTATTAATGATGATGATGGCGATCATAACTCTTATATAGTATTATTTGAAACATTTTAATCAATAACACGATATCCATCTTTGATGAGGATGATCAAAACTCCTGAACACAACATAATTTTAGCTTTCTATTGTTGAACTATAATTACTAAAATTTGGTTATTATCAAGCATAATCCTTAAATACCCAAAGATAAATCAACATTCCAGTTTACTTAACCTTTTGCAGCGCTTAATATTTGCAAGTGATTGCTCAATATTTACGAATGATAATAATTAATAACTGCGAGCAATGATGATGAATTAAAATGATAGAATCAAGACAAGAAAAACACAACAATATTTTTTTAATAAGAACTCGGAAAACCAATTAAGATATATATAATTATATTTTATTAATACTATTACTCTTTCTTTCTTTAAAATCAAATCAATAATTAAATAAATGGCTTATTATTACATTAATTCAATACAAAAATTAATATAAAAATTTATATAAGCACAAGCAAATAAACTTAATATATAGGTTTGTCATTTCTGGATATTTTAAAATAAGCTGGCTTAAAAAAATACATTTTATGGAATGCTTACTTAAGTCTTTCCTAACTTATTATATCATAAAATAAATTTCATATGTTTTCTGTGTGTTTTATTTCACTTCCATTCATATGTAAGCCCTGCTCTATAATTTCTCACACCTAAACTATTTATATATAACCTATTCCTTGACATGTTTGTATAAGCAGTTACACATGCACACATTCGGTAATGTTAACATATATGTTTAAAATGTATACCCACAAATTACATATATAAAAATATTTTTGCAACCTTTTAGCAAAATAAAATAAAATACATGATATTAATTTTAATATGCAACAAGATAAAATAAAAAAAAAACATTATAAATGCATATATTTATAGGTTGCTCATTATCATTAACAACTGAAGAACAATTAAAAAAAAAACATTTCAACATTACAATATATAATATAAAAAAAATAATGAAAAATTTAAGTTTAAAGATTTAAACTATGTTTGTGCTATGTTGTGTGATATTGCAAATAACTATAGATAAACAAGTCTTTAATGTTTCTGTATCAAAAGAAAAATTGCTTTGACCAGTAAATTAAGGTTTACTTTTAATAAGTACGAATAAAATCTGTTAAAGAAAGTTCATAGTTACCCGATCACTTTCACTTCTTATAAATGTCCTGAGTTTGAATTTTCAGACTGCTTGTCTTTGCTCCATAAAAAAAAAGTTATTGCATACTGTTAAGATAATATGAATCAATTGACTTGCTTGTTTCTTTAATTCTAAAATTATTTATTGTTGATGGGCTTCCTTCTACCATTTTACAAAGAGCTATTATAAATACTTTTTAATAAGTATGTACTGGTGGATTTGCTTGTCTCTCCCATTTTTAAAAAAATAATCGCTGTAGACACTTTAGATGACTGAGGTAAACTTTAACAAAAATTTGATTCATGGCTTCAAACTTGGCTATATATGGATTTTATACATTTTCTCTTCCTCTTCCTTCCTCTTCTCCATTCATCCAAAGGTAATGAGCCTTTAATAGACCAGGAGCCAGAAAAGAAGAATTTCATATAGCTTGTGTGGTTGGCTTCAAACTCTTTCATTTTGTTGGTTATTATTTGATTGGTATATGAGACCACAGTAGATTAGTGATTTTAACTCATTCTGTATTAATCAGGAAGCAGAAAAAAATGGTTTAGCAATGCAGAGTCATGGTATTATACTCAGAAAAATATGTTAATCTCATTTCATAGAATTGTCAATAACTTCTTATAAATTCAATTTTGTTCCATTTTCCCTCTTTTCCAATATTAATATTTCTGGAAATTACTTGTATATCCGCACATCTTCGTCTATTTTGACTTTATACAAGAGTCTTTTCCTTCTTTTCCTTTGTTCAATTTTTAAAGAGTGAAAAAAAAAAATCAAATCGCCCACTTTCTTCCTTTTTTTCTCCTTTTTTCAACATTAATAACGAGAAAAAAATTGAGTGAGAGTTACATCTCTGTTTAATAATTACATCTCTCTTTAATAATAATGACTGAGTGACTGTCTATCTCTCTAAAATAATCATACTGAGTGTCCTTTAAACATTGTTTCAATCATTTATATTGCCAATCTTTGGTCAAAAGAAACTGACCACCTGCATATCTTATCTTGAGATAAAAGACAAAAAATCAGAGTTTGACAAGTTGATGTACTATCGCGATTTTACCAGAAAATTAATAATCACCTTTATTTCCTCAAAGCACCTCTCTCTCTTAAAAAAAAATCTTAGATACAGATAAAAACAATACAACAAAGCTGGCAATCTATAGTCACCAGCAATAGGTGTAAAAGCATTTTTGTGTTTATACAGATGTTCTTATTCTTTCACACTCTTTTGCACGTGTACATTTTCAAATCCCAATCTCTTATCTAGATCACTTTATTTGACACTTTCTTTCTGATCTGCTTTATTTTAACCAAAAATAAAACTAAATAACTGAATATATTAATTATTTAATAAGAAAAATAACATATTAAAATATCATTTCTTACAACATTATATTCATTCACCACCTATTAATTTATCAACTATATATTACACATACAATATACGTACACATAAATCTATATATATATAAAAGAAATTTTTTTTTTAATTAAATAATATGTATGTATGTGAAATGAGTCATATATCTACAATACACACATAATTAAACCAGTTTTATTCTATATAAAAATCTATAAAGTATGAATTTGAACCCATATAATAAATAATTAGGATTATGGTTAATTAGATTGAAGGATAGAAATGTAAAAGGGGAGGACACACATCATAAAACTTATGTCAGAAAGTATATTTGGAAAATAAGTTTTTAGAAATAAATTATAATTTTATTTATAGAATCAGTAAAGAACTATACCATTAATATTACTAGAAAAGGAGACTGATTACTTCAACAAGTTGCTTCATTTACAAACTAATGACAACTATCTTGTTTAACTGACATTGAAGAAAATCCAATAAATCTCAAAAATAATGAGCAGGATAGTACTCTTAGACCAGTGGTCTTTAACCACCGGGCCGCAGAATTTTTCTGGAGGTCCGTGCGCTAGACTGGGAAGAAAGTTTATAATAACAAAATAATAAGATTTTAAATTTTTAATTAATATAAACAATTTTTATTTATTTTTTCATCGCATTTTTACCCGATTAAAAAAAAAGAAACAGAACAAAAACAAAATCTAATCAATCAATATATAAATTAATGTTTTTCTATTTATCACAGACGTTTATGGGGATAGAAAAAAGTTTTTTATTATACAAACCCCCGGTTGTCTTTTGATAGCCAATCACAGCCACTTGTCAGCATTGTTAAAATAATAAAATGTAACGTGACTTTTTTTGATCTCTTAAATTTTTTCTACTCTCTCTTTTTAATTTTTAGTGTTTTTTTTTGGCTATACGATTTTTTTTTTTGGATTTAACTTTATTTTTGAAATCAATTTTTATTACCTTTTTTTAAAAATAAAAACCAAAAAATAAGTTTGGTCTCTAACTTTTACAAAATATATACACTCTCACCACTCCAAAATAAAGTAAGATCAAAACTTTTGACTTTTTCAAGTTTCGTTTTCTTTTTTTTTTTGTTTAAAAATATGCCCACTTTTTTTTGGACTATAAGGCGATATTTTTTTTGGCTTTATTTGTATATTGCTAAAATACTAAAACTTTTATTTTTAAAACCAATTTCTGTTACCTTTTTTTAAAAATAGAAACAAACAAAAAATAACTTTGGTGTCTATCTTTTGTCTCAGTGATGACAAAGTATTTTTCAACCCACTCCCCCCCCCCCCCCAAATAAAAATAAAATAAGATCAAAACTTTTGACTTTTTCAACATTCAGGTGAATAACATTTTATTCTTGCATGTTTTAATAATGAAATAATAAACATAAAATGCAAGCAAATTAATGAGAACGATTGTTATTGTACTTGTTTTCTGTAGCAGTATGACTGCGCAACTCGAGAAAGAACGTTCAACATGTGAAGGTAAGCAACACCATTACAATACACAATAACTAGTATGCTGTTTTGGTCAGTTATAACAATTATGCTTATCTAAGGCTAAGCAGGTTACATCTTTAAGAAAATTTATCTGTAAACTTCTGCCGGTCCACGAAATCTTATCCTTATTTTTACCGGGCCGCAGGGGTGAAAAGGTTGAAGACCACTGTCTTAGACAGATCCATATTTAAAATAATGCACAAGTTATCTAAAATAAAACTTAGTTGCATATCTAATCAGATCTTCTACTATGAAAGTTTTGGGTATATCATTACATAAGTAATAAATTCAACCATAAACAAATTATACCTCATAATACCAAATATATGAAGTAAAGACATACTCCTGAGAGTAGAATAACTCAAGCAATCAAAAATCTTTGTACTACATAATGGGCTAAGATATCATAGCAAAAGTAAAACACATTTTTTAAGGAAAAAAAAAAAAATCAAAACAACCCACAAATAAATATCATTAGCTTAATCCTTAGATAATAAATAGTAAAAAGGTAAGGAATTAAAGATATCATTAATCTTTTAACACTTTTTTACTGGGGGGATAATATAAGGTATGGCCTTTACATTCCTTGAGTATCACTTACACACCTTTTTTGGCCTAATTCGAATCCAAGACTCTATATAATAACATTATCTACTAAACACACATTGATAAAAATAAAACACTATAATTGAGAAACCATTATTTGGTATATACATTTAAACCAAGTTAATCATAGGATAAAAACACATTTGAATTAAAATATAAAATGCAGACATGACAGCTAATCTTTATTAAAGTTATCTCAATAATTGTGATGTAAATCCAATATACTACAACAATACAGAAGAAATATGATCAGATAGAATAAACACAATCAAGAAATGAAATTATTTTAAAGGAAAGAAACAACATTAACATAAATCAAAATCACAAACTTAATATTCAAAGCCATCTAAAATTACCCTTAATAGAACATCCTTGTGTTAATAATAGGAACATATAAAAACCAAAGAGCTTCTTCTCCAAAGTAAGATAAAAAATTTTCATCGACTAAACAACCTGTATAAATTTAAACCAAGAATTCAAACTTGCAATTCAAATAGAAATACTATTCGACAGTGAGATGAAACAGTAATAGAAATAACTATATGAATATTCAAGAAAGTAATAAAAAGCATATAGAGTTCAAACTAGCCAACTGAGAAATTCCAAACAGAAATCTTCAAAATTAAATTCCAATTATTCGAATTTCCAGTGTTACTAATATTTAAACCATATATCGAACTAACTATGATTAAGAAGATCTAATAGTAAAAATATTACTATTATTTCATCTAAGATATTCTAATAAAAATATATAAATAGCAATCCAGACAACCACACATTGCTAATTGCAAAATCACATCAGGGAAAAAATGTCATTGCTCATGAAACTATAATTGTCAAAATTGGGATGAAACTGACCTAGCATTTAATATCTGTGCTATAAAATATCAAGTTTACCATTAATAAATGAATCGATCAATTCTACACTCCAAAGCAGAAGTTCTAAGGATAAAAAGTACAAACGACTTAATGGATGTTCTCGAACACTCACATTTTACCATCTATACCCGAAATGGATTAAAGAGAATTATTAAAATAATTCACTAGGACATTTTTCTTTAAGAACTTTAAAACTATATTTAGGTTGATGTTTATGGTTCATATCTTTCCTTTAATATGGTTATAAAAAGGGGGAGAAATAAGTGTTAATACATAACATAATGGATATTATTGTCATTGTTGTAAGTAAAATAAAATATAGGTTATGATGAGAACTTGCTTGTTTACAAATTTGATCATCATCAAGGGAAAGATAAGATTTTATCCAATACATATTTATTCCTAACACTTATACATTTACACTATTATATATATATATATATAGTGCCATTACAATTTAGTCACTAGCTAAATTTATAGTAATGTGCATGTGAAGAAATGTAAAACCAAAAATCATCATCACATTTTTATATAACCATAAAAGAAGCTGTAGGGCATCCAAGTTCAAACCCTACCAGATTAAAATTTTAAACGCTTTAGACAGAAAGAGAGTGAGACAGCAATTATATGCTTTACTTGTTTATGTGTTAATAAATCTCAAAAAGAGCAGTACACACATTTAATATTTAAATTTTCTGTTAAAAAGCAAAGTTATAATGCATACGTATAAGCAGTGTATGTGTAAGTTATTTAATTGTTTTATATTTCAAATATTAAACACTTTAACTTTCTTTAAAACTAACCTATGCTTGATCAATTCTAATATCTTATTCTATGCTTCTATTTTGCTTTTCTATAATTGTAATTGGGATTTAAAAGTTACAGATTTAATTAAATAATAGGGTTATAATTACTAAGCTAGCAGTTATATTATTTAATGTTAGTTTATGAATGATTTGAAATAATGAAGTATGTGTGTACATTACATACAGAAATTTACATTTATTAAATATTGAAAGAAAAGGGTTAAATCTGTCAAATTATTTTTTTGTACAATTTTATGTTAAAAGAGGAAATCTGTTGAATCAGATATCTATTTTTATAGCAATTTTGTTTTTGTAAATGATTGTTTGTCACTTTGGGAGCTTAAGCTGGGTGGAAACTCTAATTTTGAAATTGTCTTATCTTAAGATCTAAAGAAGGAAGCTCAAAAATTTGAAATGTTACCTAGGTGTAAAAAAAAAAGGATTAAGTCTATTTTTTTTAAAACAAAAGTGTCTGAAAAAAGGATTAAACTTTTCAGTTGAAAAATAATTTAGTTGAAAATAAATTAGAGATCTAATTAAAACGAATTTGTCCAAAAATAGCAAGTGACGCTATCTCTGATTGGTTAAGTTAGCTCAAAAATTGAATATAAAAAGCTGTCTGGAAAAATCAGTTGAATTATTATTGTGATTATGATTCAGATTATTAGACTATTAAATTGAATGTTGAAAATATAAGAAATGACTGGCTAGAAAAATTATATGTATGTCCCATCTTTGCTGGACCATCTGGGAAGCTGCACATCATATAGGAAAGAAAAAATGTTTTGTCTAAAATAATATTCTACACCTTTCAACTGACCAGAAAAATAAGATGTTCTTAATAGAAGGAAGAAAGCATTCACCTGCATTTGATGAAAGATGAATTAATCTACTGATAAATATTAATCATCAAGTCCAATTAATTGTTCCAGCAACTGATTTTAAACTCAAGAAAATTTATAAACATGAAAACAACTGCTGTATTTCATCCACTAAAAGAATCATGCTTGACAGGAAGAGAAGAAAAATTGATATAATGATTTCCAAATTATCCACTAAAGCAAATAACCTCAATAGGATCCTCATCATCAAATAATTATATACTTCAAGAAAGTGATTGTTCCAAAGAACACGGAAATTGTTGCTGCCAAGTATAGACAGTATACAAGACAAGTGAACCCTTGGATCGGTAATATGACTTTTATATCTATTTTCTTTATGAAATCAGAGTATTAATAAAAATTTAGTAATAAAGTGACATATTTTATTTAAAGAACTTTTAAAGACAATTCAGATCGATGAAAACCAAGAATGTCTTAATAATAATAGCTTTGAACTACATAAATGATTTTGAATGTATCAAAATTTATTTGTTTATTAATTTTACAGTTATGAAATATTAATGTGTAAAATAATTTTTTTTATGGTATTATGATTTTTGTTTTAACTAATATATTATTATTATTATTTTGGGATAAAACACGCACATACATAGTAATATTTTATATGTGTATAATTGCGAGTGAATGTGAAATAATAGGTGGTGTTAAAATATTAAATTATTTTGTTTTGAGAAAGTATAGATTTCAGCGCTTAGAAGGGAGGGGGAGATAATGATTTAAAACTTGTTTCTAAGAACTTGATTTTTCTAATTTCTATTAACATTTTTTTTTAACATTCTACTTACATGTTAGATTTATAAAGTATGTGTGCTAATGAGCGGATATTTTTTTTCTTGAAATACTTTTCTCATGGAGTGAAAATCATGGTCAATGTGACATCCAACTTAATACAATATACATTTGAAGGGAAAGGGGGAAGAACTTGAAATTAATCTGAGGATTGTTATATAATTAATTATTATTATTATTATTATTATTATTATTATTCATATCAATTTTCATGTTTATCTAGAAATTTTTATGTATATGTTAGAAATGCAGTAATAAATATTAGTTTGTTTTATTAAACGAGGCGTATATATTTCATTAAGTGTAGTCTTTGTTAAGTGTGATCATTCATCATCATCAGTAGTTGAATATTAGTTATTTAAGATATAAGTAAATATGCTAAAATTAAGCAATAATTATGAATTTCTTTATAAAAATTAGTTTTATGTTTAGGCTTAGTCCTAGAGCTGTAGTTGAAACCCTTGTCATTATTATTATTATCATCATCATCATCGTCATCAACGTTTTAATTAATGAGCTGTTTAACTGTTTAAAGGCCATAAATAAATATTGATTTTATAATATTTAGTGATTTCTTAGTATTATTATAACCACATCCCGTCATCTATTTCATGCAAGGATGAGTGAATTGCCATCCTAAATTAGTTATATATAATCTGAGCTAGTAAAACTTATAAAAAATATTGAAACACATTCGTTATGCTAAGATCTGAGAAATGATTTGTGTCTAATGAATTCCACTTTAGTTTAAAGATGTTTTATGCTTATTTAGATATTAGTGCATACAGTGATATGGCTCTAAAAAGCAAAATCTTCCATTTTTATTAGAAATAAAGTACCAAAAAGGGGATTCAAACCCGGTACATGTGAAAGGTTATTAGATATAACTGTCTCTAGATTCAGATAATCCAGTGGCGCCCTGCTCGACCATATTCACTTAGTATTTGTTTAAACATGCACTTAACATCAAACCAAGAAATGAAAGTGGATAAGATCTACTGTCTGTATACCTGAGTTATATTTTATTGAATTACTAGTGTACTCACCTCACGTGATTTCATATACCTGAGTTATAATACTTGTTATTAATAATTTGCTTATAATTATTGATAGTGGGATATCTTGAGAAATCTAATGATAGAAATATGTTTCATTTCATCCAATGACCTGTAATATGATAGATAACTCAGTCTGATCTTTGGTTTAATAGCCACTACTCATGTTAAATAATTCTTCTCTTTTGATATAAAATCTACAATGTATTTTTCGTTTATTGAGTTTAGATATTTATATTGGAATCTTTTGAAATAAAATAAATATTTATATTTGAATCATTTCTTGATTAAATAATATACTTGATCCAGTTTATCCTCTTCATTAAGTTAAGCTGAATATAATAATATACTGAATATTTTGGATTCATGACTTTTTAATAATATTTGATATTTCATGATCATTTAATCAATATCTTTTGATCTAAACCTTAATTTTATTACAATGGATCTTTAATCTAGTTTATTTAGGTTACAATGATACTTTTGATCAGTTTATTAATGTTTGTAATACTTGAATATTTGAGATTTTAATAATGTTTGAATTCTGACATTTCATAATTACTTTAATAGACCAGATCTCATTTTGTTACACTGGATCTGTGATCGATCTTTAATTTTGTTACAATATATATATTCTGACCTTGCTCTCGTGCATCCTCACTTCCAGATAATATATGGTATAAAATAAAACGGGTTCTATCTCAGTTAATAATTAATAACTAAAATATTCAGCATTAAAATTAAAATATTCCACTAGCTCAAATTTAAAATTCGAATAAGGTTCAATTTATAAAAATATATTAAATAAATATTTAATATTTTCATGAGACTTGAAGTGAAAATACAGGTGACAAGATAGATTACATTGAGCCAATATCCTACAGGATACTACCTCAATGGCATAAGAACACTATCCCCCCTTATTACTATTTCAAATAACAAACTCATAGTATTCTTACGACTTTAATAACTTCTACTCACTAAGATTAAACTAATAATTAAGTCTTAATCTTCTATTTGTAATAATCTAGCTCAATAAAATAATCTCAGGTTCATAAAGTTTATTCTAAGTTAATTTAAAATACGGTAGTAAAATATGAGAAGGGATTTTACGTCATAATCTACTACACTGAAACTAATAATAATAAATAACAATAATAATATTCTTCATTGTTTAATTACTACTGGATATCTTTTCTTTTCGTTATATTTTTATTACCATAATAAAATAATTTTATATAATCTTTTATCTTCATGAATATAATAAATAAATATGTGGTAGCATATTAATAATCTGACAAACAAAATATGTGTGGCAACTGATAGCATATAATTTAACATAATATTGTGATAACTGATTTATGACCAATAAAATAATGTAAGATTATGATTATTTAATTATAATGAATACCAATAAAATATTTAAAATTCTTAAAATAATTCTCTATTTATCTTTTGTGCAAAATTATATATTTGTTTTGATTATTATGCATATATCGTGTTTTCATGCAGCGATGTGGAGAAATAAATAACTCGGACACAAAATTTTTGAAATAACAAAATTTAACAAAGTTTATTACTAACAACAAATAAATAAACAATTTATTTACACTATTTACAGTGGATATCCTTAACTTTTTTACTTTACAGTTTGATCTACCAGGTTATAAAAAAAATAATTTATATTTCAATTATATCTTTATTTAGATTTAGGACAAAATTAAAAAAAATGTTACTATTTGGTTTCTCATTATGGTTAACTTATTACAAATATATTTATCTACTTTATTAGCAACAGCATTTTATCCTTAATATTATTAAACTATCTTATTTTTTAAAAAATTCATACTTAGAAAACATTCTATAGAAAACAAAATTTTATAATGAGTATGGATTTCTCAAAATATTAAAAAAAATTTCATCTTGCAAAGTCAAAGATGTTACACAAAATATTATCCAAAATTCAGTACTAGATTTTAGTATTTATCACACAATGTTTACTAATCATAATATATTCTTCTTTAAGCCTTACTTTAGTATGATATAAGTGTAATCATCAATACATGTCTGTTAATCAATAAACAAAAAATATACTATGCATATTGTTTACATAATTTACTTTGTACTATTGTATTTTAAAAATATGCAATGCTTATTTTTCTCTTAAAAAAAAAAAAATACTAAAGCATTTAAAATTATTATCACTTTAAAGAAAATATCTTTGTTTAGATACCTTATTTTAAAAAAGTTTATATTTCATTTCCGAAATAAAATTCAAAATATATTCTATGATTCTTTTCTTTCCTTAGGATACTTTGGATCTTCAATTTTAAGTTATAATATTCTGCTCCTTATAAGCAAATAAACTAATCTTATCCAAAAACGATAGCATAACCTAAGTTCTAAATTATTTATCATTTCTCTTAAATATATCTTACTGAACGATGCAGTTACATGAAATAAAGATAGCGAAAACAGATGCATAGGATTAAGGAAGAAAGCTAGAGTATTACTCTTAACATATCTCAAAATCATGGTACAGTGCGAAGAGGTATGGCATTTACTTGCCTAATATCCTCTAGTACAGGGACGATGTTAAAGCTATTTCTTCAGCTTTATTAGAACATCAAATATTTAAAGAAATATAAACACTGTCCAAATAAAATGTGTATCAGTCATAGGGCTATGTTAACTATGCTGATAACCACATAAAAAACTAAATATTATTTCCATTCCTTATAACATCCTATTTCTTAAAACATCATCTTGGTTTCCTGTTCACTAAGTACTTCCAAGCCACTATCTCAACATTATTTCTCAAGATTTTTCTACATCTTACACCGATAAATAACTATCTGCATTTACAAAACAATAAATAAAATTCATTAATAGTTAAACAATCTAGCTGTTCTACAAGAAAAGTCTGCTTACTTCATTATTCTATATGTCTAATCATATACAATCTACTTAGACAATATTTGAATATCCAATGACATGAAAATTTTAAAAGAATCACATAATTATTTGTTATGTTGGATTATATTACTAATAAAAAAAAATTGTCGTATGCATATTTTCAAATCAATCCTATCTCATAATGTTTTTTTAAAATGTTGTATAAAATGCGGTACATATAAGTAAAAAAAAACTTTTACACTTCATTCTTCCAATTTATGGATGATCTAAAGAAAACAAAAAATATACATTATAAATTATCAATAGTTATTATTATTACCAATAACCTTTATCTAGTCATCGTGTTCAGTAGGCTTTTCTTTATCCACTTGAGCATTGCAGATATAAAAAAAAAATTCACACCCATACACTTTATATTAAAATATTTTTAGCTAAATTATTAGATTGTTATATTATAAAATTTTAATATTAATAAATTAATGTTTTTATGTTTTTCCTAATCTTATATAAAAATTTAGATTTAAACTAGGTTAACAAAATAAAAGGAATCAAAACTATAGTTACATATTTTCTTGACGACAGTTCCTGATAAGTCCAAAATGCTTATTATTTTCTCTAGAGTTTTTAAAAATGTTCTTCTCCAAGCGCGTTAAAGTTTAAAATAAAATAATTATTAATCCATTTAGTAAAATTTAGAAAATAATCCTTGGTTTTAATTTTTAGGACGATAATATTAATTAATCCTGTGAAGCTTCTTAATCTTCTCTACCAATATTCTCTGCGTATCCGATGCATCAATCCATCTAATATAACTTTAAAAATATTCGATAAACTTTTAAGTACTATTTGTATTTCCATGGATCCATTTTTTATTCATCTATGTGTTCACTTTTTTATCTATGTTTCCTTCTTGATACATTTAAACTTTCGTTTGGTATTTTTTATAAATCTCTTTTAAAATAAAAACTTCAAGTACTTTTGAACAAATCTTTTCCAAATACATTTTAAATAATTCGAAGAACAGATATTTTAATATCAAAACGCTTCTGTAACATATTTTCCTGGGTTCTTTATTTAATTCTTGAAAAATATTTTTTAAAAAATGTTACCTTCAGAAAGGATATAACATTTTATTCCTTTGAATATCATACTATATAAAATAATCCATGCAATATATAACTATCTTATTACCATTTAAAATAAATCTTGGATAGGCTTATAAATAATAATGCGTCTCCAATTTTTTTATTAGACTCCGTATGATGTCCGTGCTGTGGTTTTTTTTTTTTATGTACCAAAAAAGTTCTCCAGTTATACATAAATAAAGCTGTATCAATAAATATTTCAAATATTTTTTCAGTATTACAATTTATATCCATTTTATTTCGTAGTATATCCATTTTTTAATTGCGTAGTTTAGGTTAAACTTTTAGATAAAATACGACTGGTAAGTACTTTAAAAAATTAGAAAATCATCACAAAGTTTCTAAATTATTATATTTTAAAACTCCCTTTTGCAAAAAAAATACTTTTAAAATTATCAATTAATTTTTTGCAGATAAAGTTATAAGAAAGTACTAAAAAAAAAAAAATTGACTAAAATAAAAAATTTTAAAAATAAATACTATCTCTTGATAGCTATAATTTACCTTTCTCTGGTTTCAATACATTATTAATCTCCCCTTATACCCCCGTGCAAATCATATTTATAGTCTGTAAGAATACCTATTCCTATTGGTTAATTCTTACTTTAGCTTGAGAACAAATTTACATATTTTTAGTTTATAGTAGAATTAAATTTCAAAATTAGAAATCGTGACGTAATGAACTTAAAATATTATTTAAAATACCACTTTTAAATAAATTATTATTTTATTAAAACTATTTAAACATTTAAAATAACTTTTAAAATAACATTTAATAACTTATTCCATTTCTTAATATTCAATTTATCTATTTTTATTTAAATAAAATATTTAATTTTTATATTATGAATGTATTCGTCTTTATTACATTATTTAAACATGTTATACGATAGTTAACTTAATGTTTAATACTATTTACTTTTATGATAGGCAATAATTCTATCCAATTCTATAATATAACTTTTAAAATATTTTAAACTTTGTTATTAATTCAAACAAGCAGTGTGTGTGAGAGTATACATTAAAAGTCACCTGATTAATAACTTTGACAGACGATTTTCAATCTATTTCTCTGCCTAGACTAATAAAATTGATACACTTATTATATTATATAAAATAATTATAAAAATTTGGAAGAATAATTTAGAAAATATAGAATTAAATACAATTCTCACCATCATAAGTTTATTTTTAAAATGTACGATATTAATTTTTGCTTATTAAATATGACTTTATAAATTTAAACACTGTATTTATTAAATTATACGTTTTAAACTATTAAAATCGAATTTATTAAATATACTTTTAATTATTTACAGCTGTGTTATTTAATATGGCCAGCTTTTACAACCATATGAAACAATATTTTAAGCTTTACATAACTATTTTTAAATGATTTTATATACTACGCATTCTCTTTAGCTTCAAATTGTACTTTAAAGATATAATTGACTTAATATAATTAATAAATCAAAAGAACATATTCTAAATTTAAAATTTTTTAGTAATTGATTGTTATAAACTATTACTGACCTATAGAAAAGGGCACAATATATATATATATATATAATTTGTTCACACTAATATTTTAATTAAATGTTTTCAGTATACTAATAGAGGGGATCCCATATAATCAAGATAATTGATATGAATTTAATCTATCAAATTAATGAAAATAAAACAAATTATAATTCCAATATAATGATGTAGCAAGCAAGAATAATTTAGACAATCATAAATATCAAATAAATTTCATTTATGTTAATATGGACATGAAATGGTTATTCTTTGTAGGGGATAAGGGTTTGGAATAATAATAAAAACTACAATCAAAGAGTAACCATAGATATTAAATTAAATATTTTATATGTTGTTATAAATTTTGTTACTAAAATGTTACTTATTGTAAATAGATTTGTTAAATATATATGTGTTCACACTTAATACTCTCGATGTATTTTTCTATATTCAATTAGTCATATCTTCTCACATACTTATATATATATTTCTACACATATTTTCATGTATCCATACCTATCCTTATACACGTACATAAGTTCATGCATACCCACATTTTAAGTGATATTAATATACCCTGAATTAGATGACTATGCAGATTCTCCATGAGTTTGAAACCTGGAGTGTAAGTATACATTTTAATATTTATCTGATTATTAATCTCTCATCTCCCTGGAATGAAGTTAGTGTATATGGCTATATAGGCACAAGGATCCAAGATACACTCTTAATCATTGTGATGACTTAGCTAACCTATTACTATACCAGATAAAATCCTGTTTCATTACAATATATATATGTATTGTAACGGTATACATATGCCATTAATTATTTTAAAATTAAAATAAAAACAATATCGTAAATAAAAATTGATTTTATTAAAAAATAAAAGCCAAAATTAAAAGTTGTGTTGAATGTATATACATCACACAGATGGAAAACTTTAAAACTATTTTAAGAAAAAAATATTTGAAAGTATTTTTGTAAAAAAAGTAAAGATTGATATTTTTGAAAATAGAAATAAATGATTTCTATCAGGTTTAATCTTAGAAAATGGAAATGATTGAATTGTTACTAGCCCTTGGGGCACTTAAATAATTAAAAAGGTCAGATAAGAGAATAAAAAAATTATTGACTAATGCAAGCATGAAACCACAACATGGACCGTAAATGGAACATTAGAGTGAATGACATGATGCTAGATTGATCTCTCTTGGATTTCTGATAAGATGGCCATAAAATTATAAAAGGCAAAATAATGATTGTTGCAGGATTCTGACTATTAAGCTATATATGAATGGTAGCTGTATTGCAGACTTCACGATGTGAGTCTTGCAATAGATTTAATTTCCTTTGCATGCACCAGCCAAGGCCTCCGACAACAATCCTCGAGCAAATGAATGGCTTGTAGTGGTTATGTCTCCAAAGAACTATTAGCAAACAATAGGATCAGCAAGAACTTCCATAAACTGAATGAAATCTGGAGGAATCACCAAGATCAAAAGGGAAGTATAAATTTTTGCTAACTGAACTTTCTTTTAAATAAATAGATCTACAATAAGTAGTCAATCCATAAAAAAAAGTAATATAAATAAATGGACTCTTATCTGACGAAGAATAGAACTCTAAATCAATTATTAATATTTATTTTTATATAAGTTTGCTATTTCAATCATTTCCATTTTTCGTTTTATTTATTTATTTATTTTTGTATGTAACTAGGTTATTTATTTTTATCTGTTAACTAAAATGTATTAAATTTAAGTTAGGTGTAGATAGCTGCATAGATTCATTAATGTTTATGTTAGTTTTTTTTTTTTAAGATTTTTATATGCGTGAAATGGATATATCGGTAAATATGACACCTCATGCTGTGTGTCCAAATGTATTTATTCATATAACTTTTAAGTTATTGGTGTCATTGCGATGAGTGCCACTGGATTTACTTTATTGTAAATTTCCCTCAGCAATTCTCAATTAATAACTTTATATTTTAATCGTTTATGCTTATTTTGAAGGTTTTTTTAATTTCAGGCTATTTGTTTCATGGTTAGGATGATGTTGGTGGAGAGATATATGGGTGTTTATATCAATGTAATGTGAAGCATGTTTAGCATATTGGGCAAAGCCCAATTGAATGCATGACCCTAAGATGTAGTCATTGCATTGCAATGGATGCAGATGTATTTCCTGCGACATTGCCCCTTTTTAGCTCTATGGATAGGGATTATAAGTCAGCAGATAGACCACTCTCTCCCATATGTAGCATTTCTCTTAAATATTATTTGCATGATTCCTTTGCCAGACAGATGCACATTCCTGTACTGGACAAGGATCATGTCCTTCAAATAATATCACACTCAGACGCACATTCCTGACAGCGTAGTTTTATGCTAGAATCTTCATATTGCATTGGTTGTATCTGTATATCAGGAAGTAGGTATTGGGTTGGCTACGGACTTTTAGTCTGAGGTTGAACATTTGTTTTTTTTTGAAAAGTTTTTAAATGACAAATCTATGTAGCATATATATACTCAACATAATAAAACAAACTTTTATCAATCTGTGTGGACTTTCTAAAATAGTAATTTAAATATAAAAATAATAACAAATTTAAGATTAATTTATTCCTAAATTTTAAATATTATATATGCACCAATAAAACATTTTTTGTGTGTAATTACTGGCAGTGGCTTATTTTATTTTTTCTTATAATATTAAAAATATATTTTAAGAATTTAAATCTTTTCTTTATTTAAAATGTTTCTAACCAAGTTTTATTACAAATCTCTGCATTTCCATGAGCTAGTGGCATGGGCTAATGGTCGTAATAATATATATATATAATAAAATTAAATCTTAACAGTACATGTCTGCTTACTATATAAATTTTCCAGGTTCGAATGGCCTGGTAGCGCCCTTGTATGACAGATATGGTAAGACTCCAATACCGATCCACCCCAACCATTATAATTGACTTCCCAACGTGGCACATTACATTAAAACCACGAGTATGCTGAATTTTAAAAGATTTATGCCAGTAACATTTTTTCCAAAATGAAGATATTTTTTGTGTGTGTGTTAACGTAAAGTTATAAACTTGGATTTTTTGTAAAAAGTACTGCCAGTAGATAATTGCGCACATGTAGAAATAAATGCGAGGAATAAAACATAATAATTAATATAAATAATTTAAACAAAAAAAAAGTCTAATTAAAATCATGTAATTTGTTTGACTTGCCTAAGTTAATGAAATGTAGGAAAAAGAGAACTCTTGATGGAGGAGGTGTAATCTCGGCTGGGTAGAAAGGAAATAATAGTCAACATTTTAAATTTTATTTGTGTAATTATTAACCAAAGTTTTTGTCGTTTGAAATTTTCATATATAATCAATTTGTTTAACATAATTACTAACACTAAGTAAATTCTTTTTTTTTTTAATGTTTTTGTTTTTTGAGGAAGTTCAATGATATGTAACGGTATACATATGCAGTTACATTATTTTAAAATTAAAATAAAAACAAGATCATAAATAAAAATTGATTTTATTAAAAACTAAAAGTCAAAATTAAGTTGCGTTTAACGTATATATATCGCACAGATGGAAAACTTTAAAACTATTTTAAGAAAAAAAGTATTTAAAAGTATTTTTTTTTTGTAAAAAAAAGTAAAGATTGATATTTTTGAAAATAGAAATAAATGATTTCTATCAGGTTTAATCTTAGAAAATGGAAATGATTGTTTTATTAATTAAATGATTGTTTCAAAGCAAACTAGCCCTTGGGGCACTTAAATAATTAAAAAGGTCAGATAAGAGAATGAAAAAATTAGATTGACCAATGCAAGCACGAAGCCACAGCACAGACCGTAAATGGAACATTAGAATGAGTGACATCATGATAGATTATCCCTTGGATTTCTGATAAAAGGGATTCTGACTATTAAGCTATATATGAACGGTAGTTGTATTGCAGACTTCATGATGTGGAGTCTTGCAATAGATTTAATTTTCTTTGCATGCACCAGCCGATGCCTCCGATGACAGTCCTCAACCAAATGAATGGCTTGTAGCAGTTATGTCTCCAAAGAACTATTAGCAAACAATAGAATCAGCAAGAACTTCCTAAACTGAATGAAATCTGGAGGAGTCATCAAGATCAAAGGGGAAGTATAAATTTTTGCCAATTGAACTTTCTTTTAAATAAATATATCTTCAATAAGTAGTCAATCCGTAAAGAAAAAAAAGTAATATAAATAAATGGACTCTTATCTGACCAAGAATAGAACTCTAAATCAATTATTAATATTTATTTTTATATAAGTTTACTATTTCAATCATTTCCATTTTTCGTTTTATTTATTTATTTATTTTTGTATGTAACTAGGTTATTTATTTTTATCTGTTAACTAAAATGTATTAAATTTAAGTTGGGTGTAAATAGCTGCATAGATTCGTTAACGTTTATGTTAGTTCACTTACATAGCTCTAAAGAAAAGCAATAAGAAGTTATCCTAACAGTCTGAATGATAAAGTAAGATTCCGATTATATTAATTTATATGTGACCTGTAATTTGGAAAATCGAATGACATTCCAAATACAAACATCCCATGACACCCTTTTTTTTTTCAATAAAAATAAAAAATAAAAAAATTAAATTTAAATTATTTGGCATATAGTTATAATATTTTTTTCAAGTGTTAATAATATCTTTTAATTTTTATAATATGGTAATTCTTACAAAACATAAGGTAATTTGCTTAGCTAATTCTTACATATGTTTTTGAAAGGAATCACTGTATTATAGAACATTACTGTAAGCTTAGTAAATAATAGACAACTAGATAATAATAGTAATCGGTATGTGGAGATAGATATGATACCACTACCATTTAATAATCCATTATTTGCCCAAGCTTACTGACATTCTTTTACTATTAAAATAAATATATTAACTAAGCAATAGACAGAAATAATTTTAGGAGTAGCAAATACAAATATTGATACATTTTATTCTTATTAAGGGAGATATTGCTGCTTCCTATATAACAATAACTTTTGTTTTTAAAATAATTAATTTATAATAATTCCTTTAAAAAAATTTTTTTTTATATATATAAAATATAATTACTATTACATTAAAATATATAAAAAAATTTATTAAAGTTTATGACAGGGAAAATAAAAGAGTCTTAAAACCTGAGCAAGATTCCTAAAGAAAAAATTAAAAAGTCAAAATAACAGTGAGATGTTTAATTTAACAATATTAATTTGCATGAGTAGAAAACTATGGAATGTTAAAATATTGAAATTACCACACACACACACACACACATATATAAAGTATTATAAATACACAACTGTTATTTGGCAACATTTTTCATATAGCTTAATATAACTAGGTAATCCATTTACGAAAGTGGCAATATGAAATTTTTTTCAAATTTTGCTCACATTTGGACCCAGGACCAAGGATATGACAGTAAAATGCACTACTATATTATCAGAATAATGAAAGATTAGGATGTGTGTCTAAACATTAATTAAAATGCTAAAATTGAATCATGCCAATGAGATTACAACTAAGACCAAATTATTATTGAAGATTATTAACTTTAGTGTATTAATATTTAACTATTTTCATCTGCCTCCAGAAAATGACCTTGTCATATATTAAAACAAGCGTATTAATTTAAGTGTATTTCTTTTCAAGTCTATGTATCCCTGCCCCCAACATGAATACCATCCTTCACATTATTATATTAATCTGCCATAGTGAGGGTTAATTATACATGTAATAATATAAGCATGCAAGTTTTCTGATGGAAAGCAGCAACAGAATATCTGACTCTCTCTAATGGAAGTTTATTATTACTTCATGTAATAAATCCTATATTGACATGCACTTCATTATAAATTATATAATGTTTTATTTAAATAGACTACCATAAAAAAGAAAAAAAAAGTTTTTATTTTGCATCTAAATTTTAATTTTTGTAGTATAATTTAATATAAAAAAATTCTTTGGATATTATTTTATTGCTCTACTCAGTATAACATAAATATTATTGAGAAAGTTCAAAAACCATTATATAAAATATGTATATATTTTTAAAAAACAAAATCTTTCACCTTCCCAGTCCCTATCTTCTCATATGATTATTATATAGCAATGAAAAACAAATATGCACTTTATCATACTGCTATAAAGTTTTTTTTTCTATTTATAGTTTCCTTTATTATTTATCATTGATAAAGGTTTGATATAAAAATATATATGCCTTATATAATCTTTCTCTCACGTATATATGATATATAGATAGATTCATTTATAAATAAAATAAACTAATTCCAGTGCAAAGACATCTTTATGCTTACAAAACGTTATACAACTCTATACACACTCTCACACAATAAAATTATATAATTTTCCATTCATGTTTAAATGACCAATAATTATTTAATTGTATGGATGTTTCATATATATTCATACTTTTTAAAAGTTGTATTTATTGAATATACATTTTATCTGCTGATCTATTCGAACATATTGTAAGCTTAAATTATGAAACGTTGAGATTATTATAATATAATTATTTCATTAAATTCTTCCAATCGGTGGATAACTCATAAACTTCCATTTAATTTTTGAATCAGAAGAAAGTGTGTGTGCACCTAAGTAAATATTTGTTATTTTCTTTTGCTCAGTTAATTTGCAACAAAAACAAAACTGACAATAGTACATATACAGCACATGAAGATGAGGTGCTATTTCTAGCTTCACATTTTTAAAAAATCATTTTCTGGATCAGATGCTCTTTTCAGTGGAGTATGACCTAGTCTCCAATCTAAGCCACAACCAAACCTTATTATTTACCTAAAATAACAACAGCAACTGAAATGTGTTTCTGATAGATGCTCAAATTTCTCAGTGGTATATTTTGCAAAATTCTATTCCCTTCAATAATACAGCGGACAGAATAAAAGCAACTGTCATTTTAATGTTTAGAAATCTTCCAACAGTCTTGGTAACGCCCCTCGGCTCTCACCTCTGGACTTACCCCCTCCGTTTGCACCTCTACCTAATTTTTCAAAATATTACCATTATTGACACATCTGAGTTGAGCTCAGTCAGAGTCCACTCAAGAAATATAGCATGGAAAGCTAGTGATTTTAATTCGCCCACTCAGCTACTATGCAATAAACATATGAGTAAGCAAATTATAATTCAGACCGATTTTTAAAAAACAACAAATAAATGAATTAATGAACGTAAATATAAAATATGAATTTTTCGAGAAATAATTCAAGAATCTAATTAAGATAAACAAAGATTAATTGCAAATCAAATACCAACACAAGTACAATTTTTAAATTAAGACACTAGATATTATATTTGCAATGCTGACTTTCTCTTCCATAAAAACAAAATGGGATTTATAATATATTATAAAAGATGTTTGTTCTATATACATATTCTTTATATATATATATTTTAAATAATCAAATATTTTAATTTATTATATATTGCATTATTTTACTGAATTTTTTATATTTGAATATATATGCAAAATAAAACAGCTTTTAATAGCTCACTAATGACCTCCGACAAAGAATACTGTGAAAGAAACTATATTTACTCCTATGATTTGTCAACTGCGGACAGTGAAGACTTTTATTAGTTTTCCATCTTTGACTTATCTTCTACTAAGTGTGATACCTATTTACCAACTAATAATTAAATGGATTGACTATTAACATATTAGCTGGGGGGTCAAGCCAATTTGAAATCTTAAAAAAATTTATTGTTAAACCAACATGAATTCAAACTTTAATTCAACAACTTATCAAAGACATACATACCACTAGGATTTTGAATGTGAGCATGAACGCACTTATTATTTATTTTTTTTCGAAAAAAAAAAAGTTTGTTTTTACTTGTTTGGTAGTTTTTGGAACACATTAAATACAGTTAACCTAATCAAAATGGATTTCATTTTTCTGTTTTAACTTAGAATAATGCCAAAAATTTACAGATATAAATTTAGACATTACCAATACCTATTTTTATTACATTTATCTTTCTATTACTTAAAGAACACAGATTTTAATTAAAATACCTATTTCTGTTGCTATGAAAATATCTATTAATAATCTAATATCGATCTTAATTTTTATATATTAAATAAATGGAATTTAGTCTGCTGGAGGTGTTAACAATAATGAAAATATATCTGTATATGAAAGCAATTGGTTCAACACAGGAAAATAGGATTTATCTCCTAAAAAGACAGTATTATGAGATTTTGATAATTTGTAGATGGAAAAAGTTCTGCAAAATGCTCCATATTTGCACGATTTGTTCGCTTCCCTAAATTTTCAAGAATTACTTGGGTGTTCTTAGATTTATATTAGAAATCATGGATTATTTAAAAAAATCACATGGTCAGTTGCTAAAGAGGTCAAATGATCTTTGTGATAGATGAAACACTACAATCCATTCAACTGGTCAAATTAAACATTTGAAAAAAACTTTTCTTAGATAGAAACTGAGCTAAGAATTTTTAGTTCTCAGATCTGCCATTCTCACCACACCAACATTTCAATTATTTCTGCTGATTTAATATACTTTTTTTTCTTACAAACATATGATCATGGATGCTGTCAAGTTCAGTCACTAAAAATAATTTGTATCATATTAACATCTTAGATCATTAAAATTGCTTTGCACAATTTAATGCAATGGGAGAGTGCCAAAGAAGATTCATAGCTCGAAGTTCATGGATCATGGCATCTTATAAACTCTTGAGCAATTATTTATTCATTGTCTTATTTACTTTAATGGAATGGTGGATTCTGAAACTAAAAGTCTATGGATCTTGACTTTAGCTATCATTTCTGATGTTTAAACTTCTAAACTCATAAGCAATAAACTATTAAATTATTTTGCCCTGCATGGCTTGAGATGCAGTAGTAGAGTGCAAGCTCAAGATCTATTATTTGCAGCTCAATTATATTATTTTCAGAGCCAAATTTCTTACAATTCCTGAGCAATAAGTCTTTCAATTTTCCTATGCATAAGACTGATAAAACATTGATGAGTTTTATGTTTTTTTATTTTGATATAATAACAGGTGTGTTTTATTTTATAATGTAATAATTATGATATTTTTGATTTTAAAAGATTTTATTCTTTAGATTTTCCTTTTTTTTTTTTTTTTTAAAAAAAAAAATCAAATTTAAAATGGACTTTTATTTTAAAATATTTGCTCAGAATTAACTATCAATTATTATCATTCATGATCTATTAAATAGATCTTGTACACCAAACCAGAACACACTCTCTAAGCAGATTCCACTCTTAAACATTCATAATTACTCCTCTTAAGATCATAATTTTCTTTCTTCTTTTTTTCTTATATCTCTGACAATCAAATATTCATAATTACTCCTCCTAAGAACATCAATTTTTTAGTTCTCCTTCCTTTCTTATATCCTTAAGTCTCTTGCCACAAAGATGATTTGTTCTTCAACAAATCACCCCCCCTCCCCCATTTATTCTTTTTACTACCCTTATACTGCTAATCTTATATTTAAAACTTATCCTTGCCATTCCTACAAATTTACATCCCAAAAGACTTCAGTATTCTTTTTTTTCTCCTATTTCTCCATGAGACTTCCTTAAAAAAATGATCATAAATATTTATAAAATATCACTTTGATGAATAACAAAATAATCAGATATTTAAAAGCATTAACCTGCTTTATAACTTTGTGTTTTATTTTTAGGTTTTCATTTCATTGCCTATTTTAACTACTTTACTTTTATTTACATTTAGTTTGATCCCAAACCTTCTTTAAGTTCTATTGATTCTAAACAACATTTTGTTAAATTATTGTCATTGCCTACAAGTATCTTTACTTCCAAAACTTTATCTGCTTTCATATATTTATCTTTTTGTAAGAAAGAATTATATCTAACAAACATTTTCTGACATATATTCACATTTCTGTAATAGATATCTCTCTTGTCAACCTATATATCTTTTTTTCTTTTCAAAATACTATTTTTATCAAAGATCTTTCCAAGATTAATGAAATGGATATAAGCATCTATTCTCTCTCAGTGATTCTTAATAATGGTTCTCAATACTCCAATTACATAATTGCCTGAAGGTGTGTGATAATGGCATTTTAATTGTCTTTATATAATACACCATTTCCATAATCTAACATTAAATATTTAATGTCTTGAGAAAAATTTTAAACTTTATTTAACTTTTCTTATTACATCCAACTGTTAATAATGGCACACATATCGAATAGTATTATTCTCTTTTCTTCTTTAGATGTTACTGGCCATGGGAATTAAACACAGATCTTTAGATTCTGCCACTGGCAGAATAACTCAGTTGGTTATAGAATTATCTTAAAAATTCAAGAATCTAAAGATCTAGGTTCAATTCCTATGATAGCACAATCACTGGTATACCTGAAGAAGAAAGAAGAATAATATCACTCAAAAATGTGTTACATGCTAACCTGTGTGTTATTACTAACAATTGAATGTAATTGTAAAATTTAAAAAATTTTAAAAAGTTTTCTAAAGATATTCAACATTTAATGTTTGATGATAAGAATAGTCCAACATATAAGTACAACTCCAATTACATGTATTATTATCTATTTACCACTTCTAAATCCAAATAACTTATTAAACATAAAAAAGAAATATAAATTTAGCACTTGTAGAGGTATATTATCTCCGTGAAGACAATGCTACTATCATATTTACCATTTTACAGTCAGTCTTTGTCTAGTTAGGTAACTAAAAACTTTTCACCAGATATCATCATCACATGACCACTTCTTACGCTTGTGTATAACTGTTGTTAAAACAGGCAAAACTCACTACATATATTGCCACACACAGCAAGCTAGAGTAATCAATGAATGCCAGAAGGCTTGTGCATAAAATCCCCATCTAGTGCATACTCATCCAATATCCCCAGACTAGTTTCTGGCTTATGGCCTTCATCAGTGGGGAGCCTTGGATCTGAGAGCACTGCATCCAGATCTTAGAGTCTAATGCAACCCTCCAGCAACAACCTTTTATCTCCATTTAACTACAAAACTATCAGTCTTATACTGAAAACACCTTAATGTTTTCAATCCAAGCCCACCAGCATATATAGTCATATGGGTCTGAACCTAGTTCAGCATCGATACATTTTGGTGTCTTTGGTTCTTTAATAACCATAGCCACTACTATCCTATATTAGGCAGGATTGGTTTTAAGCCAATAAACATCACATGATCACTTCCTCTTATGCTTGTGTATAACTGTTGTTAAAACAGGCAAAACTCACTATATATTGCCACACACAGCAAGCTAGGTGCAGTGCTCTCAGATCCAAAGCTCCTCACTGACAAAGGCCATAAGCCAGAAACTAGTCTGGGGATATTAGATGAGTAGGCACTAGATGGGGATTTTATGCACAAGCCCTCTGGCATCCATTGATTACTCTAGCTTGCTGTGTGTGGCAATATATATAGTGAGTTTTGCCTGTTTTAACAACAGTTATACACAAGCATAAGAGGAGGTAGTCATGAGATGTTTATTGGCTTAAAACCAATCCTGCCTAATAGGATAGTGGTGGATATGGTTATTAAAAAACCAAAGACACCAAAATGTATGGGTACTGAACTGGGTTCAGACCCATATGACTATATAAGTTAGTGGCCTTGGATTGAAAACATTAAGGTGTTTTCAGTTTAAGACTCATAGTTTTGTAGTTAAATGGAGATAAAAGGTGGTTGCTGGAGGGTTGCATTAGATCCTAAGATCACTGACGAAGACCATAAGCCAGAAACTAGTCTGGGGATATTGGATGAGTAGGCACTAGATGGGGATTTTATGCACAAGCCTTCAGGCATCTATTGATTATTCTAGCTTGCTGTGTGTGGCAATATATATAGTGAGTTTTGCCTGTTTTAACAGATATCATCATGTCTAATCTATTAAAATTACACCTATTCAAGCCCTTTCAAAATAACTTTTTGAATGTAAGATTTAGCTAATTAATCTAATACCTTCACATTTCATTCTATTATGCTTTTTTCACATCAGAAACATAATTGTAGAAAATAAATTTAATGGCCACTCATTGGAGTTAAAGATTACATTACAAATAATAACTATTTCTGACAAATCCTAGAACAATTACCCCGAAATTTCATCAATTTCCTTATGCTTGACAATTTTTTTAATTTTCATTTAAAACTTTTTTCTTTATTATTTCATCTTTATTTAATTAACTTTTTTTTCCATTATCAGAGATAAAAACAACTATCATATAAATGGAAATAATATATTCTATCCATCATTTCACCAGTCTTTAGTAATAACTTATAATTTCTAATATGATAAACAAAGAAACCTCCATCATTACAAATTTAATAAAGTGAATGCAACAACAGCATTGCTTCTTACAGAAAGAAAATATTAAAAACATTAAATATGCCTAACACCCTTTTCAAAGGGAAACATTATACACCTGGGTCTCTTTTTACCCGGACTTATTTAACACGATTTTGAAGTTACGCGATTCGTGTTTTTACCGGAAGTCGATTTCCGATAATGCGCTATTACTTTAGATAATAAATTTCTCACACTTACGTTATATTGAAAGTAATAGCATATTATTGGAATTCAACTTTCATCTTAGTAATTTCAATATTTTCAGTGCTTTATAATAGTAAGATTTTATGCAATAATGAAATTAAAATCATGATTTCCACATTTTATGTATACACATATTAAATTTTACAAGATTATAATGTAAATTTGTTCAAACATTGTGCGTGCTAATTTTGCATTTTAAATCACATTCTGTTTTTGCTTTTTAAAAAAGAACGTAATCAATTATTATTTTCTTATTAATGACACTAATCATTAAAGTGCTCTTAAATTCCTACGAGAGCTAAATGGTTGTATATCTGGATATCGCGAGCTTCGTAAACAATTAATAAAATCATCGTCTCAAAGATTAATTACTAATTAAGTTGTCACCAGAAAATCATAATAATTAAAACGTGTATAAAAAATGTAAATTACTGTACTGTAAATTATGCATAAAAATATATTATTTTGAATAAAATTAAATATTATTGTTAAAAAAAGTTTGTCTTGTATCAATTTTTTTCAAATTTGAAAATTTTTATTAGTCATATTTTATTTCCTTATTTTTTTTTTTTGCGCGAATTTTAAAGTAATTTTACGTTGGTGCTTTGCTTTTACGTGAATTTTGAAAAATCACAGACCGCATCCCCCCTTTTTCAATGTAAGTTACGTCTATTTTTGCACGATTTCGTTTGTGCGTGTTTTCTGAGGAACCTATCTATCGCGTAAAACAAGACCCAGGTGTATTCGGAAGAAAAAAAGAAAATTTATTAATTTCTAACTGGAATGATTAATTAATTCTAAATAATTGTTTTTACAAACAAACTCTTTTTGTTCTATTATTTATTATGTCAAACCTATCTTTTCTTTGTAATTCTTCTATTATATGAAATTACCTCTCTTTCTAACTATTCTCCCCCATCTTAAATGATTCATATTTTAATTTACTGTTAGAATATCTAAATATACTTCTACTATTGAAAGAATGAATATTTTCTCATTGTCTTTGGTTTTCAATTCATTTATCATTTCATTATTGACCTGAAACTTTTTTTTGTTCTCTTACTTCTAATCTTAAACTACTTACTGTCTTCAGTGCAGCAACTTTCAAATACTCTTTAAAAAATTTCCATATTACCTTTGAATTTACCATTATTTGGACTTATTTTCTTATCCAACATATTGAAATTACTCTCTAATATCCTTTATTTCTAAACTTACTTAATATCAAACTATAATCTAAATAAAATCTATTCTATTAGCTGAATTTCCTATGTATAAATTCCAACCTTTGTGATTTTTTTATGCACCATATGTTCAATATTACTATGTTATTTATTTATTTTACAAAAACTAATCAGCAAGTCACCTCTTTTATTTCTAGCTCACAATTCTTTTATCATCCCTTTCTATTCTACCACAACATTCCAATCTTCTTTTAACAACAAACAACTAGATTTACATAGTTTTTCAATTTCTTCGCAATTGATTTTTACCTATTCATCATCATCATGGTCATTAGTTGGCAAATATACTCAAATAATCATTAGTACTCTTGAAATTGCTTAATATCATCATCTTCAATTTATCATTTGCAGGAGCACTACTTATAAAACTACTTCCATTGTATTCAAATAATATTTTCTATTGCTATCTTTAGAATAAAATATTCTTACAACTTCTCCATTTTTTCATCATTACTCATCCACATTGTCTCAAAGAATTCTGCAATAGTCTTTTTCTTTTCAATCTTGAAATAAATTTATTATCTTCTCTAATTTATTCATAATTCTAACATTCCATATAACAATTATTGCAATAATTTTCAATTCCAAAGATTTTAAATTGACAGTCATAATTCTATGTGTATCCAATCTCAGGAATATACAATTCTTTTACTTTCTCTGACAATCTTAAGAATATCTTCAGTATCAATTTTAAAAACAACAACCTAATGGCATCTGCCCCCTCTCCCCCAACTTTTAATGCCTCTATTATTTAAAGTGTTCTTAAATGAACTCTACTAAATAGATGTATACAGTAATTACATTTACATGTAGGTAGGAAATTATATAATAATGCAACATTGTACATTGCCAATCTTAATGTAAAGATTTTTTAGAAAAGAACTTTTAACAAATTCAAATTAAATGTACATTTCAAATAACCCATAGTTGAAAATAAAAAAAAAAGGATACATTTTTAATTTTTTATTTCTTTTTTATTTCACAGTGGAACTATTGAAACTGTATTCCTAAATGTAACAAAAAAATGGATGCAACTCTCTGAACAGACCCGTAATAAATTGCTTAGATATTTATTTAGTTTTTTGAGAGAGACAGAGAGAAGAAAGTATAATTTTAAAATTAAAATGTACTCCAGATCTGGAGAAACTGCATATACAATGTCTATTCTATATATGTGCTCATCCACATACACATGTTAAAAAATATACAAATATGCAGAAACTACATATATAAAATATCTACATTATATATACACACTCATATTATACATATGTGTTAAAAAAGTATATTATAGAGTATCACTATTATCCAAAGATTTAAGTATCAACATAATGACTTGGAACCAAATGATGTAGATATGATATCATACAATAAGATTCTCAATATCCACATTATTAAACATAAGTACTTAAAATATATGTTCTTAAATGGGTAATATAAATCTGAATATATATAATCATAAAATGAAAATATAAAAATAAATAAAACATTTGATTCTAATAAAATTTTTTACAACAAATCTTTAAAACAAATACAACTTAAAAATAATAGAAAACAAGATTTTCAGAAATAAATAGTAAAATGAAAAAAAAAAATTAGAGATCAGTCGTCAATGAACTCACTGTGTTCAAAGCTCATGTGGAGTGGAAAGATTGTTGCCATCAGCATCTGTAAGATGCAAATGCCCAGAGAGTTAAATGGACTTGGATTGCACTCTGTTTCAACAATCTATTTACAGAAGGCAATTGCAGTTCTACGTGCAATTCACTTAAAAAAGCCAGAACTAAACCTAGCCACTCCAGTGGAACCTACAGACACACCGCCACCTCTTGATAGCAGATGGGCCACAATTATATGGTTACATGTCTCCAAGCAGATAAATCTATCTAAAACCTCTTTTGAAGGTAAAATAACCTACTGGCAGGCATATAACCTCAGATTTCAAAACCAGACTGTCCTCCTGACCACATTGAACATAGACAATAAACCATTGCTTAAAAAATTGAAGAACTGGTTTGTTGAACCAAAATACATAGATTTTATCTTAAAGCTCAACATCTCATCCTTACCCACTAACCATTTCTTAGTATAGAAAAGAGGATTCACCAAAATCAATCCTCAATGCCAGCTATGTAATACTGCCGATGAAACCATCCAACATTTACTTTATAATTGTCCGTTTCTTTTCCAAATCAGAAACTTCATCACAGAGAAAGTTACATCTGACATCGGAGAAGCCTTAAATATCCAGAATGCCATCAAGACAGGAATTTTTTCTCTTATCCGATTCTCTGTCTTCCTTACCTTTGCAGTCTGGTTGACCAGATGTGAATGTGTTTTCCGTCATTCAGGATCTTCAGTCACAGAGACCTTTATAGGTCTTGTCAAGAGCATAAGTGCCAGGGACCGGCTGCTTGCACCAGAATGGTTATACAAAGAGACTTGGTCCAGGATTGATCTGCCAAGCGTTTGATCTTATGAACTTTTGCAATCAGTCATGCAATATACCATGTATGAAAACAGTATCATGAAACCATGTAAACTTTGTTAATAAAATTTTTTGTTTAAAAAAAAAGGTTGAAAAAAAAAGCAAAAGCAACTCAAGTAAATGTTTGTTTGAAGATTTGTGATAATGTTTTTTTAGTAGTAATTATATGTTGGACTATTTCAATCATCTAATATTAAATAACTCCATTAGTCAACCTAATATGATAATACATAATATCTGGAAGCCATTAATTATTATTGTTCTTAAAAAAAAAGTGGAGAAATCAGGAGAACCGCATAATTAAATATACGAAATTTCTTCTGACTCTTGCCTTTGGCAGAATACCTGAGATAGTTAGAGCAGTAACATAAATTCAATATTCATGAATCTAAAGGTCGAGGTTTGATTCTCATGCTAGTACTGCCACTGATCAGACCAGCGACAACCGAAGAAGAGTGAAGAATACTACCACTCAAATTGAATGCATTTGGAAAATTTAAATAAAATTTGAATTTTTCTAACGACATTCAATACTTAATATTAGATGAAGGAAACAGTCCAACATACAATTACCAAAACAAATATTTCTTCAGAACAAATTTAAATAAAAATAATCAGTTAAACATTTGTTTAAAATAACAAACCCTTAATCTCAATTAATAACATACGTTCTTGTTTTTTTTTAAAAAAATAATACTGAAATGGAATATATATATATATGCTTAACCCAATTAGTATTCGATATTTGAATGTAAGACTGCATTAATGTAATAAATAAAACAACATTTGGTAAATTTAAATGCAACAAATTATTTTTAAGAAAAGTGTTAAAAACAATAGTACTCTACTAAATTTACAATTACACTAATTAAAAAAAAAAAAATCAGTAGCAGAAAAATGAAGTGTGATAATTAGTAACATAGTTATTATCTTGTGGTTTCAGATCAACTTCTGCAATGCATTTTAATTCAAAAAAATAAAAACTTAATGGGTTTCCTTTCATTTTTTTTTTTTTTTGAAATGTGATCATCAGAAAAATTTGATTGATTTGCTCCAAGTGAAAAAAACATGTATGTATATAAATAAGATTCTGACAAAAATGTCATCATCAATGAAATAATTAGAAAAAATATATAATATATACAGTTTGTTTTTAAGTGCTGGGCAAACAATATATAAATCAATCTATATATCAATTACGATAGTCAAACAGTGTATCCATTGTCAATATTATTGGGCTTAAAAAAAATTATGATAGTATATATAAGTTAATGTCACCTAGAATTATTTCCTGAATATGAACTTGTCTGTAAAGAATAGGTACATTATATTATCAAACAATTAATGACGATTTTAACTATTTTATTCATGATGTTTCTGGAAAAAAAATTAATGGCAAATGTGTAATTGCTAAATCATTCCTCATTACTTTTTTTAAGTATATTATATTTTTTATTATCAAACACAAGACAACACTCAAATCACTTAGTTCTAAAACTATGCTTGATTATTGATAAATTGAAGGGTTGAATTACTTAGCATATTTTATTAATAATTAATTCAAATTTATTGTGAAACTCTGAAATACAAAAAGCTTTAATAACAAAAAGTATGATCCTGTTGGGAAGATGTGCAGCATATCTTTTGGGCATCTATCACATAGTAACACATAAATATAAAATAAAACTTAAACAGTAATATTAATCAGAAAATAATAATGAATTCTTTAAAACAACTATATAAATTTCAGTAATAATATTACACATAAAAAGCTTTTTTCAACACCTGGTTTGGTGTCCTTTTCAAATGTTACTAATCTATTTAATGTTAATGAACTATTTCAAACATAAAACCATCTAGTGTTCAATAATCGAATTAAAGCAAGCAATAACAATATAAATTATTAAAATAAATCAAAACCCTCATATATAAATCCAGTAATTACAAAATAATTGACTATATCGTAACAATACATTAAAAAAATATTATATGCATTTTTTTACAATTATATATATATATCATTTTATATAATTTTCCATTCATTTTTAATTAACTAATTATTAACCAAATTCATAAGTCTTGTAAATATCTAATTATTTTTAATATAGTATATTTCATATATTTGTCTTTTTTTGAATCTTTGATACAATTTAAAGGTTTAATACTTTTTGTAGCATTTATTCTATGGCCATATGTCAAATAATGAATGTATAATGCAGATGTATCATCTCTTCTATTAATTACATTATTATACTTTTTGGCTCTTACCTCTAATTGTTTTCCAGTATGCCCAAAGTAAAACATTTTACAAATTTCACATGCAATTTTATATACTGTTCTTTTCTTGTACTGTATATCATCCCTTAATCTATAATTACCTATTAATTGAGATTTTTACTATTTGACCAGTCACTATTTATATTCTCTTCAATATAATCTTTGTTATATCTTAATGTATTATATATCCTAGGATAATATGAAAGTTTAATCCACTTCTTATTTAATTCATTATTACCATGATCAATACCACTATTAAAGGTAAGAAATATCTCGACATATGTGTCAGTAAAAATATAGATAGGCTGGACTACGAATGGTGGTTAAACCTTTGGAAGTACAGGGTCTGACACATCCTAATTCTTACGCGCCTCGCTCCCACAAACTTGCAGCCCTCTCTTCATTCATGTTTAGAAAACACAATTTATGCAAATATGAGGCAGATAAAAGAAATAACCTTATTAATTATATGACAGATTTAAAAAAAATAGGACACACTCAATCATCCATTAACAGAAAAGTTAATAAATTCTTTTATAAAATAAACCATAATTACAAGAAAGAAGGCAAACCGAGAATACTAACTCCATACATCCAGTCAACAGCCAAAAGTCTTACTAATAACTATCTAAGTGACTTTGAAGTCACTTTCCATTCACCTCCTAACACCAATAGACTTATCAATAACACCAAAAACAGGATCAAAACTCAAGTTGTATACAAAATCACCTGCCCCCAAAGAAATTGCATGGCAACATATTATGGAGAAACTAAAACCAACATTGCAAAAAGAGTAGTTCAACAAAGATATCTCTATAACAGAACTAAAACAAAGCTTGAACACAATTCAATTTTCATTGAGCATGAGAGAGCCACTGGCCACGCCTATCTATCCATCACAGCCAGTGTCATTTGCTCTGAAATAAATGATATTAAATGCAAAGTCAGGGAAGCTTACTACATAGTAAGTGACCCATCAGCAAACAATAAAAGAGAGGCCTGCTTTTCTCTGTCGTGAAAATGGGCTATGTAGCATCTTCATATGAATTTGCATAAATATTACAGTTCTCAACTAAACACAAATAGCCATGAATATGCGACTATAAACTGTCCTGAAAGCACTTGGTAGTAACTTTTGATAATTTTACTTACTTTTAATAGCTTCATTATCTGTGCACAGAGCACATATATATGTTAATAATGCAATTAATAAAAGAGATGATAAATCTGCATTATATATTCATTACTTGAAATATGGGCATAGAATAGATTCTACAAAAAGTACTAAACTTCTAAATTATATCAGACTTCTATAAATTTGGTTAACAACTGGTTAATTAAAAATGAATGGAAAATGATATAAAATGATATATATATATATACATAATTGTAAAAAAAATGCGTGTAACATTTTTTAATGTATTGTTATGATATAGTTAATTATTTTGTAATTACTGGATTTATATATGAGAGTTTTGACTTATTTTAATGATATATTGTTATTGCTTGTTTTAATTCCATTATTGAACACTAGATGATTTTATGTCTGAAATAGTTCGTTAATGTTAAACAGATTAGTAACATTTGAAAAGGGCATCAAACCAGGTGTTGAAAAAGGCTTTTTATATGTAATATTATTACTGAGATTTATATAGCTATTATAAAGAATTCATTATTATTTTCTGATTATTATTTTATGGAAGATAGCATAAAGATTTTTATTCTTTTACAGTTAGTAATATATTTCTTGACTGACATTGTTCCTTGCAGTAAAGTGAAATTTTTTTTACCCATATCTGGCATACACAAAACTGAAATTTAGTTAAAATCCTGGAAATGGATAACTGTATCCATAATTGTCTAAATGGAGATATTATTTTCTTCAAGTTTTTGTACAGGAATCTAAAAACAGGGATTTAATTACTATACTGGTCTAAAAAAATCAGCATGATCCAAGGAATGATCTATTAATAAAAAGGATCATTCTACATATGAGAAGATTGTTGTAAGTAATGAAATTGGGGCCAATATAACAGTAAAAAATTAATTGGTTAAGATTATGACATTTTGGTATAAAAGATTTGATAGATATGTTCAGGATAATGCAGTGCAATTGGTGAATCAATGCTTATAAATTTTGTGATTAAAAAATTGGTTATTTCTGTTGTTTGCTTGATATCTATCATTTTTTACTAAAGCAAAAAGGAATAAAATTAACACTCATACTACAAAATTTATTAAATTTCAGGTTTTAAATATTAATAATAATTTTTTTAATATTAATATTTTTTTTATATAAAAAGAAGGAATATATCAAAATGAAGCATTATATGACTCTTTTAAGTTAGAACATAAATGATATTAGTAAAATATATAACTAAGATTTAGTATTAAAATTAAAGCAAAAGCTAAACAGATTGGCTTAAATTCAATATCTTAAAGTGTCTGAAATCTTTACACCATTAGTTTAGACAGCATAACAAAAGTTAAGATGATGGCTGGATAAATATATACAACCCAGAGCTAAAGACTAATAGTTTATGACTAATCTGAGGATCTGGATAGTTCTATTACGTAAGCATGATAGCACATGTTTATATAGATTTTATTAGCAGAGAAATATAGAATGGATTAATACACCCCCCCCTCAGAGAATTTTAACTCCTCAAACTCCATTTTACATACTATCACTATTTTGTTTAACAATGCTTTTATTCAAATAGAAAATATAAAGAAAAAAAAAAGAACTAGCATAAGGTGCATCTTGAGATTTTCTTTATTTTCTTAAATTATTTCTATATATTTTTAAGTAATTTGTGGATTAAAATGGGAAACTAAAGGAGTGAAAGTAAATGGAGATTATTTAAGTCATTTAGATTTCGCAGATGATGTAGTTGTTTTTGCAAATAATGCTTCCGAGCTGCAGGAAATGTTGCAGGAGTTATCAGATGAAAGTAGGAAAGTAGGACTAAAGATAAATGTTAAAAAGACTAAAGTAATGTTTAATCGATTTGCTCCAAATATGAAAATAAAGATTGATTATGATGAATTAGAAGAAGTTAAGAGTTACAAATACCTTGGTCAGATTATTAATACAGATGGAAACATAATAGAGGAAATTAATCATAGAATTAAACTTGGTTGGAGTGCTTTTGGTAGAAATAACTTGATATTAAAAGGAAATATGCCTATGTGTTTGAAAAGAAAGGTTTTTAACAAATGTGTTTTACCAGTTCTTACTTATGGATCTGAGACTTGGACACTTAATAGAAGTTCAATACAGAGACTTCAGACCACTCAAAGAAGTATGGAGAGATGTATGTTGGGAGTAACAAGAAGAGATCGAAAATGCAATGTATGGGTAAGAGAACAAACAGGTGTTACTGACCTCATTGAAAAAATTAAAAGATTGAAGTGGAGTTGGGCTGGACATATTGCTAGAAGAGATGATAATAGATGGACAATTGAAATTTTAAACTGGATTCCAAGAGATTGTAAAAGACCAAGAAGGGAGACCACATGTAAGATGGATGGATGAAATAAGAAAATGTGTAGGGGTGATGTGGAGAAGAGAAGCTAAAGATCGGAGAAGATGGATTAAACTTGGAGAGACCTTCATCCTGCAGTGGATTGATAATGGTTGATAATGATGATGATGATGAATTCAAGTAAATACAGGATTTAAAGTATCTCATTAAATTAAAATAAAATATACATTTATATTAGAAGAATAAGAAACTGCTGTTTATTAAGTATTTAAATACAATTAATGTATGAATAATTAATGTATATTAAAGAGTATTTTAACAAACTATCATCTGAAGATCAAGTTGATATTTTCACACAGTATAACTTTTTGTTTAAATAATAATAAAACATATTAAAAATAATAAAAAGACTTGTCAGTTTAATGTATTTTTTTCTTCCAAATAAATGTAAAATTTATGTGTAGTAAGATTTATTAAGTAAAGTCTTTTTAGCTCCTTTCAAATATCTTTTTGATTATTAATGTTAATTTCAGTCAATTTTAATATATGTAAAAGCAGATTACAAGTATTTTTTTAAATTAATGGTCACAGAAGATGAGCCTCAAGGTATAATAGTTATTGCATTATTCTGTTATATTTGTATCTTTGGGATTCAAATCCAAAGTAGAGCTTGAGACTTATTTAGATAACTGCAAGATTTTCCATGCAAGTTCTAGTTAAGTTTGGGTAGACAATCCAACTATCTGTGGGATACTGTTTCAATGAATGGATGTAGCTGAAGGATAAAAGGAATCCCTGAACAATTTATATGAGCAAATAAATTTTGACATGATGGTCATAAAATAATATTATTATGAACTCTAAAACCAATATCAACTCCTAGTAATTACAGAAATGACATTTTATTTTTATAAAAATTATCATTAAAATATATATTATTATGAACTATAAAACCAATATCAAGTCAAGTGTTGGTAGCCGAGAAGTCAGCACAGCCACCTTGCAAGCAAGCAGTTGCTTGCAGATGGTTGTCATGGGTTCGCTTCCTGGCTGATGTTTTGATATATGGGGGGGGGGGGAAACCAATATCAATTCCTAATAATGACAGAAATGGCATTTTACCTTTATAAAAATGATTATAAAAAAATTATTATTATGAACTATAAAATCAATATCAACTCCTCCTAGTAATTGCAGAAATAGCATTTTACCGTTATAAAATTTTTAACAAAATACTATTATCAATAGTTATTAACAACATTATCATTGTATAGTGCTGCTGCTCAATATAAATATTAATAATAAGATATTAAAAAAAAATAACTAAAGCAAATAGAAAAATAAAATAAAAGTAGAACTCATTTATAGTTTCTTGTTTAATAACTTCTAAGAACTATCAATTACATCTAACTGATTGTCCACCTATCAACATGGGGGAAAATAATAAAATATTAACATTTTCCTAAATATTTTTCAAGTTGTATTATTAATTTTTTTTTCTTAAAGAAGGGGAAAAAATTGCCCCTCATTCATAATATTTAACCATGTTCATAAAATACCATGAACTTTAATACATAATCCATCATACAAAGTAATTTACTAGTATAAATACAATTCAGATATTTTTAAGATATATGACTTTTTTTTTTTTTGAAAAATAAAAACAATTATTTCTATGGTCTATTTACTATATATAAATAAATATAAAATCATTTCTGAAATTGAAATATATAACTGTACATCAAATCAACATAAAGCTGTAATCTAGCGTCCCCCAAAAATGTAAATGAATAATAAAAAACTGAAATTCACAAACACATGAAATTTTATGAATCTTTACATAATGACAATCATTTTTTTTCTCGCTAAATATAATATCAAAACACAAATAAAACAACATTAACATTCATAAATTTTACAATATGAGAGCAGTCATTTTAAGTCTTGGATTGCCATATGCAATCATGTTTAAAAACTAAAACATTAGTTAAAATTGATAAATTTAATAAACTTTACAATATGGCAGTAGCCATTTTTCTACCACAGAGTGCCATAAGTGATCATGTTTCTTTGGCTTATGCTGAAAGTTTTGCTTTATTATTCTTTTAGAATTTGATTTATAATATTTCTTGTAATAAAATAATTCTAAATGTTATGCTTATAATTTATAAAACTTAAAAATATTCATAAAACTGATACATATTAAAAATATCAAAACAATTAGAGAGGACATAGTCTCTCATATTACATTTCTATAGAAGAAAAGTTATTGGGGAAAAAACTGCCCAAAGAGTATTTAATTGCAATGAAAATCAGAAATTCATTATTCATTTTAATTAAAAAAGTTGAGATATAATACAGTAATATTTTTATTTTTTGAGTGAATTGAATGAATAAGCACACACACAGCAAAAGTATATGTAAATCTACTCCTTCAATTTATAATTAATAACTACAATATTATTTTTTAATTTTATTTATAGCAGTATTTCTTAAAGGGTGTGCCACAGCACAATAATGTGCCATGAAATCAATCTAGTTTATTAAATAAATAAATAGCAAATTTGATTCTTATAAAATATCAATCATTTCTTAATTATAAATAAGTATAATTAAAGCAATTTAAAATCATTTTTTAGCTTATCCAAAAAATGGACCTAAGAAAATTTGTTATGGCAAACAAAACTAAAGATGATGGCAATACTAGTAGCAGTTCTGCAGCAAATATATATACTACATCTGTTGACAAGACTAATAATATTAGTAATACCAGCATGGATAAACCTCAGGAAAATGGTTGAAAATTAGTACAAAAAAATATAGTGAAGATTACTTAAATTTCAGTTTTACATGGATAGAGAACAAAAATTCCCTATTGCCTTTATGTGTTGTTCATGGACATACAAAAATAAATGGTGCAATAAACTAAAACAGTATTTGAAAAACGTTGACTTAAATTTGGTGTCCAAAGCTAAAATGTATTATAAGAGATTAATGACAAATAGTGCCAAACAAATTCAAAAACTCCAAAAGGCAATAAGAGTATCTGATAAAGCACAAACTGCCTCCTACAATATAATCTAACTTATTGTAAAAAGGACAAAACCTCATTCAATTGCAGAAATGTTAATTGGTTCCACTTGTCATATAATGATAAAATGTATGTTTGGCAAAGAAGCAGAAGCTGAAATAAATAAAATTCCTCTCTTCAATGATACTAATTAGTTGGAAAATCATTGATTTATCAAAAAATATAATCAAAAATGTTCAACAGAAACCCAATAGCCAAATTTTTCCTATAAATAGAAGAATCAACAGATATCAGTGGAAATATACAATTAATGGAATTTGTTCAAATCATTAATGGGGATTCAATTATGAACTAATTTTTATTTTGTCAAGAATTTCCAGGAAGAATAACTGGAAAAGAAATATTTAATTAACATTTTTTTTCAAAAATACAAACTTATCATGAGATTTCTGCGCAGGCATGTACACAGATGGTGTTCCGTCAATGGTCAGACATGAGAAAGGTTTCTGGATGTTTTTACAAAACAAACAAAATCAAATATTGTTCCATACAATGCAATATTCACTGAAAACTTTAATAGTCAAAACCTCTTCCTACAGAATTAAGCATTATTTTGGATGTGGTAAAAATAGTTAACTATATTAAAAGCAGACCTATAAAATAGTGATTATTCAAAGAGTTATGTGACAGAATGCAAGCTAATTACAATTGCTTGTTATTGCATAATGAAGTTTTTTGGCTTTCCAGAGAAAGAGTTTTAGCTTGTATTGTTTGAGTTAAGGGAAGAATTTTGTATATTTTTTAAAGAAGAAACAAGTATGGTAGGAAAAAAAAAAAAGAACATTATGAAAACACAAAATTTTTACGATTGTTTGAGAAATGAAGTGTGGTGTGTAAAGCTAGCTTATCTAAAATATATATTTGTGCATTTGAACATTTTAAGTACAAATTTTCAAGAACAAAATGAAAACATTTTGATGTCAACAGATAAATAAACTGCATTTAAGAAGTTATGTTTGCAGATGAAAAGGATCAATGAAAATTGTTTAGCCAGGTTCACAAAAAATCCTCAACATAAAAGAAATTTTCTCACACCATTAGTGAAAAATCATTTGAATATGCTTCAGAAGTCAATTAGTAAATATAATTTACTAATTCAAACAGATATGGCTGGATTTGAAATCCTTTTGTTGATGATACATCAGACTTCAATCTTTGCCTTGAAGAAGAGAAAGAATTGATTTCCATTTCATCTGATCAAACATTAGCAATAAAACATTTGGAACTTCCAAAATATCCAAGGATATTTAAGCAATAAATAGTTTAGTGCAATTTTCTATATCATATTTATGCAAATTAGGATTTTCAACTCTCACTAATATAATATAAAATATTAAGTGATCACAAGTGAAAAATCTCCAGGACGAGCTTACTAGTTGTTCTGTCAGAAATAAGACCATATATAGAAGAACTATCGACACATTGTCATATTATTACAAAAATTCTGTTGATTTACATCAAAGTATTAAATATTAGTAAAATTAAAAGCTTTATTCATATTATATTTATTTTTTATTTCTTTTATACAAAATTTTTGTACGTGTGTAAATGTTAATTAAAAATTTGTTTATTTATTAATTAACTTACAATTCAATTTCCGTTGAATAGTGCAATCTCAAAATTAAAAGTTCTGTTTAAATTGTCTTTTGTTTTCATTTATTTAGAAGTTCCTTTTTTTACGACAACGTGTAGGTGTGCTGCCAAAAGGAATTTCTTCCGAAAATGGGCCATGAGAGTAAAAAGATTGAGAAATACTGATTTATAGTATAATTTTATTTTATATATACATTCTAAAAATATAAAAAATCATTTGCAATATATATATATAAGTGAGATGCTGCCTCCAGCCTTGTTTAATTATGAATTTAATAATACTTAAATGCTATATTCCATCTAGTTGATAAATTAATTTCTCTCTGAATTACCAACAATGTTAATAAAGGTATGGTTATAAACAACAGAGCAACCAAGAATAGATGGATTAATTCTATTCTGGATCCTTTGTTCAACATTTAAAATGCTTTTAAGTCATAGCCTGGGGGAGTGTAATTTACTCCCTTTATATATAAAGTTTTTTTACTTAGGACAGTAGCCAATGGAGGTTAACTGCCCCAGGCTAAGATTGAAATTGAAGCTGTCAGGCTATTGCATTCAAAAGAATTATCTTTTGAAATGCCACTCTACATCTAATACAGAGACAAAGCACAGTAGTTTACATATACAGGTATAAGAGCTTTCTAATTAAATATCATAAATGGATAACTCCACACACTAAATATTTGCATCTAAATATCCATTAAAAATATAATATATAACCTACCTACCAGTGGAGAGGTTTATTACAATAAGTAAAAAAATTGAAAATGTTTTGATTTCTTACACCTATATATGTAAACTGCTATGCTTTGTTTCTATATTAGATTTAGAATAGCATTTCTGAATCAAAGACTGACAGTTTTATTTTAATTCTTAATTTGAGATAGCTAAACTTCATTGGCTACTGTCCTAAGTAAAGAGCTTTTTAAAATATTATAAATGGATAAATCCAAACTAAATATATGTTGAAAAGTATTATATAATTATAATTGAACAAACAATATGTATTCTATTATAACCAAAGTTTATCAACAAAATGTGAGCTGTTATACACAAGATGTAGGGGACGAATGACCTGGAACAAAATGTAATAGATATCATGCTTTACTGTACTTTATAAACTTTCTGCATTAGATTATTACTCCCATGGTAAAATCACTAAATAATTAAAGACAGAATATTTTTAAGGAAATGTTTTTGATTTTCTTCCAACTTTAGCAGAGGATGAATACTACAGTTTGTATTTTTAAAAAATCATGTCTCATAAATGTGAAATGTTAAGATCAAATTCTAATTCAAAAAATAAAATAAAATTTCACGGCACTCACAAAACAAAATAACTGCAGATGCAATACCATTTTTTAAATTGAAAAAATATTCAGAAAGAGCTCTTAAAATTTTCATGATCATCAGATTTTATCATTTTAGCATAAACTGTAATTTAAAATTTAATTTTGAATAAACACACACATTCTTGTATAACATGTTAAATGTATAGAGTGGCAATGCAGCGCAGCAGTGGTGCTTCATTGAAATTTTGTGTTCTTTTTTAAATTATGTGAAAACTACAATCATGATGTCAACAGAAATCCCAGCATTCATTGCATTTTTCAATTTTCTTTCTAATGGCATCCATTATGCTAAAATTCGGAAAAAAAAAAATGGATTTTTTATGAATGTTTTTGTGGATAGGTTCATTTAATTTTATTTTTTCCCTCAGTTTACTAGTTTTCATGGAAAAGATAAAGGGAGAAATTTTTAAAAGGCCAAAGACTCTACTAAAACGGATTAAAAATGCACAGATAATTCACATTTCAAGGACTTCAAAATGTAATCAAAATATCAGGTTGTAAGTATTAAAACTTTTTAATTATTTGAATAGTAAATTTTTAAAAATTATTTGATAAATGATATGTTTGCATTTGTATTGGTGTCTGTGTAGTATATAAATTATATATCATTTATGATCTTTATTATACGTAAATAAATTTAAACATTTGTATTCAAATACAACAAAAGTAGTTTATGTAATTTTGGGGCTCTGATCTAAGTTTAGGCAATATTATTTTTTAGACATAATGATTACTATATTTATTACTATGTTTATATATTACTGTTTTTGTGTTTGCAATTGCAGGTTTGTGTTTATATAACAAATAATGTCTATATTTTAAAATTAAGATATTATATAACAGTACAATGTAAATTTTAGGACTGATTATCAAATATACAGAAATTTTGCAGTTGACAAAGCAATCACAAAATTTACTGGGCATAGTACCATGTGAAAATATAAACATTTAAAACCAACAAGGAGCGATTTCAAATGGTCTCTGTGTAGATAACCACAATAGTTATATAGATACAACATAAAATTGTATGCAGGCAAAGAATCAAATTCTGATTCTTGCTCATGCCTTGTACTCAAGGTGTGGAGTCAGTAGTTTTCCCACATCTTGCATCACTTTACTTTCAATTCTACAGCTAGTAAATGAAGTATATGCAAATAAATTATATCTCTATTGGACAATAAATATAACAAGATAGCATCACTGGTATGCATAAAGAATATAAACATCACTGGTGATACAAAAAATATAAAATGAAGAGATGAAACTCATTTTATCAGTGATACAGACAGTAACCTACAATTTCTAGTTTTAAATAAACAAGAAGCCAATTGCTATGATGACAAATGCATATCCATCTTCTGGAAATGATTTGTTTTGCATCTTTTATTAGGATGAATCTTTTTCTTATAGACGCCTTTGAGATTTGGTAACTGTTGGGGTACAAGATAAATTGAAGAATTCTTATTGACTTTTCTGAAACTATGAATTATCTTAAGTAAGAAGTATTATATATGGTTTGAAAGATAATTTTGTGAGGAATACAAAGAAATTATCAATGAAGATGTAATTTAAACTTAGTTAATAATAAATTATGAACAAACAATAAAGTAATAATTATGTCGAATGTTGAAATTTCTTTTTTGCCTTATTTTTTAAATGATTATCATTATTTATCTTAGCCTTATTGTTTTCCTTAGTTTTTATCAATGTAAATCTTTTTGCTCTAACATTATTAAAACTGAAGTTATTGTAAAAATTATGTCTCAAGCAAGTTTTTAAAAAATTCAGTATGGTGGTCTGGCCATTAACCAAGATAAAGTAGAAAAACATTCAGCAGAATTTAATTAAGCAGTATAGTTAAGTATATTTTCAGTGTCTAGCAACATAATCATTGCATGGAGATCATAGACTATTAGCTTTCAAATAATGGTAGCATTTCAAATAAATCATTCTATATACAAATGCAAACATTTATTTGAATGGTAGTGGTATGTTGTTATATAATACTTTTTTTTTGAGTGGATAATGTACTACACTTTTTTTGATTTACTTTTTCAATTATCTAGGCAAATTTTACCTATTCAAAAAACAGTAATAAAGTGCTGATAATGTTTTAACATATAACCATGACTTCTATAAAGTACTTACCATTATTTGAGCATGCTTAGTTAAAGCTAAATTACAAATTAAGTTCTATTGGATGTTTTTTTTTTTAAACTTGTTTTATTTCACATAGCAACTATTTTGATATATATATAGTGTAATAGTCATAAAGAAAGGGTTTATACATTATACTGGAATGATAATAGCGTATCATTAGGCAAGTGAAGAGAAGTGTTAACTATAAGAAACAATTGCATTATGGGAGTTGATTACCTGGCTTATTAAAATATGATTAGGAGAAAATAATCTTTATTACCTCCAGGTTACTATTACATTCATTTGGTTTATATATACATAGTTCAGTAAATACCAATAAATTAACAAGCCTAATTGATGTTGGTTCCATATTTTTATTTTTTCTTAATTTGATATCTACTCCACATAATTCATGACTTTAATTATTACTAAAAAATAAAGAGTAATCTGATTTAAAAATCTTACAGAACATTAAATACGGGGAAAACCAAACCATTAAATTAGAGTTGTTGTTGTTGTTGTTGTTATTATTATTATTATTATTATTATTATTATTATTATTATTATTAATAATAATTATAATAATAATAATAATAATAATAATAATAATAATAATAATAATAATAATAATAATAATAATAATAATAATTCAATTCAATAGCCATTTATTATGTGCATTTCAACATTTACACTTTAACAGAAATACACAATAAAAAAAAACAATAATAACAATGATAATAACTAAATTTAAAAAAAAAAAAAATTATAAGCAAATACAAGCTACATACATAAAATTATATATACATATATGTTCATAATTATACATTTAGTTGTTTTTTAACATTCATCACAAATTGATCACAAAAAATATCAATATTATTAAATGTTAGATTATATACCATTTGCAATCTATTAATAACTGATTTACAAAAGAAAGTATTTTTACATATACTAATCTTGAAAGTTTGCATTTCTCTTAATAAACGACAAGGTACTTTCAATTCTATTTTTGATATACAGTTACTGACATCAATTTTCCCATCAATCAACTTTTTCAGTAATATCATATCCTTCAACATTCTCCTTTCTTTCAATACTGTTTTAACAATTTGACATTCACCCATTATTAATTTATTAAATCTTTTTTCAATATTATATATTTTAGACTGAATATTAATCAGATTGAAGTTCCATATACAAGAATTATATTCTAAAACTGTAACAACAAGAGAAAAAAATAACCTATATTTTATGGAAATAGATAAATCTCTTCCATATCTCAAAATACAGCCCATCTTTCTGTATGCTTTATTAATAATACATTTAATATGCGGATTAAAAGTAAAAGTGCTACAAAATATAATTCCTAAATCAGATACAGTCTCTTTATATTTAATAAAACCATTCTCAATTTTATATTGATAAACAGATTTTTCAGTTTTATTAGTATAGGAAACAATGCATGTTTTATTAATGTTAATTTCCATATTGTTATACCTACACCATATAATAAAACTATCTATATCCTTTTGAACCTCAATATGATCACTATAAGTAATAATTCTTTTAAATAACTTACAATCATCAGCATAAGTAACTATCATACTATTTTTTATGCTATGATGAAGATCACACATATAAACATTAAAAAGCAATGGTGCTAATATTCCACCCTGAGGAACAACTATCATATTATCAAAAAAAAGAGAATTAGTTTTATCCATATGTACATAAGATTTACGACCTCTCAAATAATTGGAAAACCACTCAACTAAATGAGGACTAACACCCAACATTTTAAGTTTATACAAAAGTATTATTATAATTATTATTATTATTATTATTATTATTATTATTATAATAATAATAATAATAATAATAATAATAATAATAATAATAATAATAATAATAATAATAATAATAATAATAATAATAATAATAATAATAATAATAATAATAATAATAATAATAATAATCAGCAAATATTTATTTTTTGATTACTATAACAATGCTGAACTGATATTAAAGTCTTTAATATTTAAAATATATTATAAAGGTAATATCCAATAAATAATAAAATTAATAGCTGCAGCATTATTATTATTTAATATTTACATTTAATTCAAGTGAAATTTGTATATTAATTAATACAAAAATATTGTATAAAAATAACCTTAATCTATAGAATACATTACAAAATTATATATTCAATAATTACTAAGATTAAAAATTATTTAATATTTATTTAAATTTTTAACAATATTTATTTTAAATACATAAGATGTATATGATTTGGATAAAGGACATAACATTGAATTAATAATACATCTTTCAACCTTGAAAAAATACTTAATACCAGAAAATACCAGATTAACAATATTGCCATCTATAATTATTTGGAATAACTATATCATTGAGAATAATTATAATACTATAGGAATATGAGATGAATTTACTTCCATAATTTGTTTACAGAGCATGTCATTGACCAGAATTAACAGAATGGTATGCTTTCTATTGAGTAAATATTTATTAATGCAATCAATAATGGAATGTTATTTCACTTTCTCATCTTAGAAAATAAAATAAAAAATCAAATAAAATCATGCTACTTGCAAAAAACGTATCTAATTAAAATCCAAGAGAATAAGTTAACTATTGTGTTAAATGAATAATTTTTTTTCTTTTCTCCAAATAGATTAATTAAAAAATGGATATGTTTTGCATAGTCAAGTACATATCAATAGTTTTAAAATTAATTATTGAATATCACCTGTTCTATATTAAATATATATGTATTTAAAATTTGGGTCAGTAATTCAATATTTTTTTTATTCTCAAATTTCTTTCATATTCTAACTATCTTTACAATAACATTTTTTATATTTTCTATAAATAACTCAAAATTTCTCTTAGTTTTTTGTGTTTTGGAATTCCATTTCCTTGCATTTAACCACAAATATTACTTTTACAATTTTTAATTTTATACTTAGTATTCAGTTCTGTGCAGTTCAACTTTTATATTTATTCCTCATAGTTCTTTAAGGCTTACTGTAAACAAATAATATTTAATGTATTATTATTTAATTTCATTGACTATATTTAAATCTAAAAATAAAAGAGGATAAGCAATATTTGATAAACATTTCTTTAAAACTTACTATTCAATTGATTTTTGATTTCTTAAAAAAATGAAAATAAAAAGTGAGGGAAAGAGAGGCAAGAAAATTTTAAATTTAACCAATTAAATACAATTGTCTGTTGCATTCTCAAAATTTTCTCTTTTGCTTTTCATCAACAAAGCCATTAATGCTATCTCAAAATAAAACTCATAATTTAGTAATTCCTTCTGCATCCATAGATTTATATATTATCTATGTTTTGAAAAAGTATTAAAAATTCATAAATTTCATGCATGGTAAAGTGCTTACCTGTATCAGCTTTATCATAATCATCTCTTGCTTGGCTACTTTTTCACTTTTTACAATCAATAGTCTCTCAGGCAGTCAGGTGGCTTCTTTTTCTGTTGATTACTGCACTATTTTTTTCATAACTGCATTTTTTTGTTAATTATTTATTTGTAATATCTAAATATAAGTATTGTATATATGCTTAAGCTAGATGTAATTAGAGGGGATTTGAATCCAGACTTTCAAGCTCCCTTCAATCATCCACTCTACCCTTTACAACCGATACACATGACCACATACATGTGAAAAAGATAATATATCTCCAGTATACGTATTTCGTATGTGCTGAAGGGAACTTGAAAGTCTGGATTCAAATCCTCTCTAATTATTTTTATTTGATATCTTAATATGTATTTTTTAAAAATTAAATTGTATCATAGGGATGTGAGTATAAGTTAAACATGTATAATAATATGGTTTACTATTGTTCACAGTTTCAATTATCATAAAAAGAACTGGAATTAAATGCAGTGGATACAGAGTGAGTACTATATATTTTTTTCTAAATCAGTTTGATCTTTTTCAATTATTATAAATTATAAGTGCAATGAAGTACATACATTCTTTCTGTCACACTCCTCTTTTTTAATATCAGATAGAAGCTTTGTTTTAGTAGGTCATTAATTTATATAATGAAAATTATGTTAAGTTTTCAGTCCTAAAACAGGTTGAATAACTGAGAATAGAATGATACAAACTAGGCAGTAATGTTTGATCTCCATCAATGGTATTTTGCCATTGTTTGCCACCTTTATATATCTTTATTTAGAATAAATATATTCACACTTAGAAATATATAAATATGGTGTCACAAAATTATTAAATTGCTTCATCATTTCTATACAATTATTTAAAAACCATAAAAAAAATAAAATAATAAAGTTCTTTTGCTGAGGAATGTGTGTGCACATATGTAAATTAGTTTAAAGATTATTTGAATTCATCAACCCTTATTTGTTTTTTAATGTTTTACTGAAAATAATAAAAATAAAAAATCAATAGTAGTTTAATGTTACTAAAAGGAACTCATTAATAATGAAGTAAAAATAAAATAAAAAAAACTTTATACATTTGTTAGCAAATATTCTGCAACAAATAACATGAGAATTCTGATGACAGAGTTTCAGTTTACTGTATTGATTCAGTAACAGCAGTTGCCAGACAAATTCAGTTTGACTTTTCAACATCAAATGTAGAGATCAAATCACAAGGTTTTGTTTTTACATAGCTGATAATTAGCTAAAACAAAGTATCAAAGAATAATTCGTGTTTTATACTTTCATATTACATTTAGAAAGAAAAAAAATGCTGACACAAAATTATGAGAAACTATATATAATATAAACTGCACAGATATGTTAAACTCAACTATTATCAAATTAAAGATGTTTATTTTCTTAGCAAGCTACAAGAGGTTGTTATATAAACTTTTTGCAATATTAGTGAATATGGCTAAAATGTATGCAAGTACAGTATAAAAAAAGTGCATTGAAAGCATTTGAATGAAATCATTTGCGAACAGTTACAAACTTTGAAATGATATTATAATATACCGTTTTTTGCCTAATCTATTTTTATTAGATACAAATGGCCGTATAATTAGGTTTGTATATCTATTAAGAATACATCCATTACCTCCCATACCTAAGCTATGTTATTGCCTATAACCATTTAAGCTTTAGCATAAGAGTTTTATATTTTTAGGTAGTAAGGTCCTAATTATAACGAATTAATTCATAACTTCTAGTAAAACCCACAAGCATTTATATGCTGTGGTTAGCATTATCTATCTACTTCTTAATAAGTAAGAATAATTTGACCTATTAAAAATACATGCTCTCAGTCACATTGTCACCTTTAATAGTTTATTTATTTTTTAATTAGGTGCCAGGATTCTACTTAGAATCAACTATAGAAGTGTGTTATAGATTTACCTTAATTATTTCACAAATGACAAATAAAGTATTTGCTTTTGACAAAAAACTAAATATTTATTACCAAGATATACAAAAACAAATACTATATCATTTTCCAACATTGACAAATGATAAGCAGGATGGTATTGACATTTCTTCAGAAACCTATGTAATTATTTTAAATTATTTAGGTACATTATTGAAAGAACTTAAAAGTAGATTTCAAGGTTTAAAAAATATTATTGTCTTTTGCTTATAGAAAATCCCTAGCACTTAGAAATAGCAACTATTACGCAATTAGCTGCATTTAGATATGATTATGTTAAGCTATTTTAATGAATTTGTTGAATTTAAAAATGACCCAGGAAGCCATTTTTAAAGAGAAAAGGGAGGGAAAGGAGTATATGGAATTTTGGAAATTAGTGCCTGAAAAATATAAAACTGTCAAAAAGTGTGCACAAATGTTGCTCACATTTTTTGCATCAATATATCTTTGTGAATCATCTTATTCGAAAATGAAATATGTGAAGAATGTGCGTAGAAACACTTACTGATTTACACCTTGATGATATATTAAGAGTAGCATGTAGCACATATAAACCAGATTTATCTAAAATTGTTAAAAGTTTATCTCAATATCAAAAATCACACTGATATTTAAATAAATGTTTATATCAAATAAAAGTGTTTGGGTTTTATTAATATGTTAATCCTAAGATATAGTAAAGTGATCCAGAGCTGTGGCATGCATGAATTGAGAAGTCAGACATTTTTTTTACGTGACACCAATTGGTTGCCATGGCCCACTGATGTAGCACACAAATATATGTGGCCCAGGAAAGAAAAAGGTTGACTATTCCTGCCCTAAATGCATCAAGTCTTCTACTACAGACTTATTCTCTATCATCTCCATTGTTATTATACTGACGCATCTATCTGTAAATGGTTTGACAATGCAGAGCCTGGGTTTTGACTCAATGCATCTGCTATCACATTTTCTGCCCATCTAAAATATTGAATAGAGTAATTAAACTCTTGGAGAAAGAGGCTCCATCAGATTAACTGACTATTTGAGAGGTACCTGTGGTTCAGGAACTCCAGACTCAATAGTCCAATCTCACAATCACCTCTGACCTAACAAGGAATTGCCTAAATTTCTGCAGTCCCCAAACCACAGCAAGGATCTCTTTCTCAGTTACTGACTAATTTTTTTCTAGACCTCATAGTAAACGGCTGCTAAAATACAATATCCCATGTCTACCATCTACTGCATTAAGGTGGCTCCCAGTCTGTATCCACTACTATCTGCCTGTATGATGGTTTATGGAAATCTGGGTATACAAGCATGACCTCACTTAAAAAAAATTCTCTTTGATTCTCCTAAACCCATTTTTGGGTTTTGTTCCCATTTCTATGGTATATCTTTCTGTAATAATTGTATTAATGGCTCCATGTCTATGGCAAAATTATTATAGAATTTATTATAGAATGTGCATAGACCCAGGAACGATCTGACTTGTTTTTTATTACTTGGGGTGGAAAAGTCCCTAATAGCCTGGATTTTCTCCTAATGTGGCTTAATGCCTTTATCACTGAACAAGTACCCTAAAAAATTTCATTTCTGTAGCTGCTATCAGGCTTTTCTGCAGATTAATCCTTATGTTTTTATCCTGACATTCTTGTAGAAATAATTGCAGATGCTGTATATGTTCTTCCATGTTTTTTGATGCAATTTATAACATCATCCATATACATGGTTACCAAGTCCTTTATTTAATACACACATTTCATTAATCCTGCTCACTATTCTTCAACCCAAAAGGTATCCTATTAAAGTGATACAATTTTCCATTGTATCAAAAGGCCGTATATTTATGATCTGCCAGATGAAACCTTATCTGTAGTAATTGGCAGCCAGATCCAACACTGAAACTCACTTTCTAGCTTTGGAATTTTGTTAATAGAGCATTACCCGGCAGAGGTACATTTTGGTAGAGGCATGTGATTTTACTTAATTGCCTTGCATCTAAGCATAGTTTTATTGAATTATCCTTTTTTTTTTAATATTACCAAAGAGTTATTATATGGGGATGATGCTTTTGATATAATGCCTCAGTCTTCAATTTGATCAAGTTGTTTCTCTAGCTCAGTCCTATGTTGATGGAGCACTGGGTAAGACCGTGACTGATATGGTGTACCTTCTATTACTTTAATACGATGTTCATAACCTTTTTTTATCCCTGATTTCTCTGAGAAAACATCATTATACCTACGTAAAGATCTTCAAGATCCCCTGTCTATTTTAACTCCTTTATTTGTTTTATTATCGGGTCCTTCTCTATCTCTAATTGCATATTACATACCACCTTTTTTAATCTCCCCTTTTAACCCAAAATGTACTATTTCACCATCATATATAACCTTCCTGTGTTTATAATCTATTAAACACCTTGTTTTTTGCATGAATTTTGAATCCAAAATGGCATTATGCACTAACCCTTTTAAAATCAGTATGGTATGATATACATATATCTGCTCAATTTTTAACTATGCCCATATTTATTTGATCTCCAACTGTGCTCTCCTCCCATTTGCCATCAAGACCTGTGCTGTCTTTAGTGGCAAGATTTTGACATTCGTTTGTTGCTGAACCATCTTCTCAAATACCTTTACCAATATGACCGTCACTTGACTGCCAGAATCAAATAGCGCTTGTACTTTTACATCATTTATGTGCAAGTCAATCTTAGGGCATTCCTGTGATATGAAATTAATAGTTCCCCCATCCCATTAACAGATGAGGTTATCTATTCTCTTTTTTTGTATGGTTTAACCTTGCTTCATCTTCTTGTACTATATATATATATATATAACAAGTTACAAGTTATTAGACCATTTTCTATGTTGTTTTCATTGAACTGCTATCCATATATCCGATGTGTGAAAAAAAAACTACACATATATATATATGATACCGAATTATTAAACCATGATTTAATATTATTTTCATTCGACTGCTATATATATATATATTCGATGCATCCAAAAAAACCTACATATATATATTCCTTTCTTTTACAAACTCTTTAACATTATTAATTTTTATTGTATATTTTATTTTATTCCTTAACATATGCCCATGCCCCTCCCTCACCATCACTTTTGATTGCTGTCTGAATATTATACCACCGCCCGCCCCAATAGAGATTAAAAAAAAACATATATTTCTCTATAGTTATGATAGTCTGTTATTCCCGCTCTATTCTCACTTAACAAAACGATAGAAAAAAAAAACTTCAATACCTGACCCCCTCTCTTTATTCAAAATAACCTTTATACTTTATTTCAACTGAATAATCTATTATTAAAATACATTAACAAATCATATTTTCCTTATTTGCCGTTTGAAAAAAAAATCTTGTCACATATGTTATCACAATATATTCCATTCACAATCCCAATTGCAAATACATTAATAACATCCTATTTTCCCCATTGATTACTCCTATCTCAGGTCATGGTTTCTTCAAACCCAGTGTTTGGGCAACCAAACCCAGTGTTTGGGCAACCATTGCACTAAACACCAACGGCCGTATGATTAGGTTTGTATATCTGTTACCTCCCACACCACATCTAAGTTATGTTATTGCCTATAACTATTTAAGCTTTAGCGTGAGCGTTGTATATTTCTAGGTAGTATGGTTCTAATTATAACAAACTCATATCTTCTTGTAAAAACAAAAAATACTTAATTGTAATTATTAATTAGAGAAAATATAACTTACTATTAAAAATTTAATGGCTGAACGTTTTCGAGGAACCATGCCTCATACTCATAGCCTTCATGAAAAGTGTAATAAATATATGCAAATGTAAATATTCAAATAAGCTACTGTTACGTAGCGCATTTTTTCGAGATCTCTAAGCATGTGTCCTTTCTGTTAATGGCATGGATGTCTCTATTAATATAGAATGCCTCCTTTATTTTTCTCCTGTGATCATTTGGCTCTGAACATAAAATAATGGGGTTGGCAGGTATGAAGTTGTGCCCAGATTGTTTACTATGTTCGAAAAATACGGAGGATGTGTTGCTGTTCGTTTGAGCTCTGTTGAATGTGTAACGATGTTGAGCCAATCTGGTATTAATTGTGGCTTTAGTTTCCCCATAATATGTAGCGTGGCATCCGGCTTGAGGGCAGGAAATAGAGTACACCACGTGTGGGGTGAGCGATCGATCAATGTGGTCTTTAGAGTTATTGATCAACCTATTGGAATTGGGTGGAGTTCTGAATATTATGTTGAATTTATTGTTTAAAGTTTTCGTTAGTTTGCTGGATATTTTAGGGATGTAAGGGATTGTTATTCTAGGTAGATTAGTGCGAGGTAATTTATTGTTTATTGTACTATTAAATTTCATGATTTTCTTTTTAATGGTTTTATATTTGAATCCTGCTGCTAATAGATCTTTAGTATAATTGTTTATATTTTCCTTCCTATGTGCTTCGTATTTACACAGATGAAAGTTTCTAAACAAAAATGCATTAAGACCTGCAAATTTGTGCGATGCGGGTGAGTTAGAGTGGATACAGCTGCGAATTTCAAATGGTTTAACAATCATTTTGTAATCTATTGAGTGGCGATTTCTCGATAAAGAGAGGTCGAGATATTTGAGTTCTTTATTATTTTCATATGTGATAGTGAATGATAGTTTGGTTGAGTTTTGTAATTCACGTTGTATATTTAAAATATTATTTTTAGAGGTTATGATGAAAATATCGTCTACATATCGTATATATGTGAAGTCTAGGTTAGTGTTGAAGTATTTTGGAATGATGGATTGCTCGTATTTATTTAAATATATACTAGATAAAACACCACTAATAGGAAGGCCCATGGGCCAACCATCTTGCATTGTGTACCATTTGTTTTCGAAGAGTGTAAATATATGGGAATCAAGCCATGTCAAGAAGGCCATAATAAATTTAATTCTTTCATTAGGACAAGATACTCGTAACAGCTCTTCGTGTATAATTTGGATGGATGCTTTTCTATTAATTGATCCGTATAATTCCTTCACATCCATCGTAGCCATAACAGAACTATGAGAGATTTGAGTATTTTTAATTCTGGAGATGAATTGAAAAGACGAATTTATCGTGTAAGAGCCAAAATTAAGGTAATCTATAATTAATTGATTGATTAATTTGGCTGCATCAAAATAATGCACGCCAGCGAAGTCCATCATCAATCTAAGCGGTTCGCCTGGTTTATGTAGTTTTGAATTGGCAAACATTCGGGGGGGGGGGTCTAGTGGCAGAAGGATAAATCCTGTAATACTCAGATTTAGTAATCCCTTTATCCCTAAAAGTCCGAAGCACGTTATTAATGAATTTATCTCGGTCTAGTTTAATATTAAAAGTATTATCATGTACTAATTTTAATATTTAAATTGGGTCGTGCATTTTATTTTTGTAATCTGTGTTATTTAATAAAACAAAGCGATTGCCTTTGTCTTCTTTGAGACAAGTAATATTGTGTGTTTTGAAATATTGTTTAGTATTTGAAACACTTTTATTCCATGCTTTATCTTCTTTATAAACCAAATTGTTATTCCCATATATTTACACTCTTCGAAAACAAATGGTACACTATGCAAGATGGTTGGCCCATGGGCCTTCCTATTAGTGGTGTTTTATCTAGTATATATTTAAATAAATACGAGCAATCCATCATTCCAAAATACTTCAACACTAACCTAGACTTCACATATATACGATATGTAGACGATATTTTCATCATAACCTCTAAAAATAATATTTTAAATATACAACGTGAATTACAAAACTCAACCAAACTATCATTCACTATCACATATGAAAATAATAAAGAACTCAAATATCTCGACCTCTCTTTATCAAGAAATCGCCACTCAATAGATTACAAAATGATTGTTAAACCATTTGAAATTCGCAGCTGTATCCACCCTAACTCTAACTCACCCGCATCGCACAAATTTGCAGGTCTTAATGCATTTTTGTTTAGAAACTTTCATCTGTGTAAATACGAAGCACATAGGAAGGAAAATATAAACAATTATACTAAAGATCTATTAGCAGCAGGATTCAAATATAAAACCATTAAAAAGAAAATCATGAAATTTAATAGTACAATAAACAATAAATTACCTCGCACTAATCTACCTAGAATAACAATCCCCTACATCCCTAAAATATCCAGCAAACTAACGAAAACTTTAAACAATAAATTCAACATAATATTCAGAACTCCACCCAATTCCAATAGGTTGATCAATAACTCTAAAGACCACATTGATCGATCGCTCACCCCACACGTGGTGTACTCTATTTCCTGCCCTCAAGCCGGATGCCACGCTACATATTATGGGGAAACTAAAGCCACAATTAATACCAGATTGGCTCAACATCGTTACACATTCAACAGAGCTCAAACGAACAGCAACACATCCTCCGTATTTTTCGAACATAGTAAACAATCTGGGCACAACTTCATACCTGCCAACCCCATTATTTTATGTTCAGAGCCAAATGATTACAGGAGAAAAATAAAGGAGGCATTCTATATTAATAGAGACATCCATGCCATTAACAGAAAGGACACATGCTTCGAGATCTCGAAAAAATGGGCTACGTAACAGTAGCTTATTTGAATATTTACATTTGCATATATTTATTACACTTTTCATGAAGGCTATGAGTATGAGGCATGGTTCCTCGAAAACGTTCAGCCGTTAAATTTTTAATAGTAAGTTATATTTTCTCTAATTAATAATTACAATTAAGTATTTTTTGTTTTTACATATAAGGAGAAATTAAAACCATATTTATATCTTCTTGTAATAAAACCCTTATGTGTGGTGGTTAGCATTACTGATCTACTTCTTAGTGTAAGTAAGGATAATTTGACCTACTAAAAATAGATGCTAACTCTCACTCACATTGTCACCTTTAGTAGCTTTAAATTTATTTTTTTATTAGGCGCCATGATTCTACTTAGACATCCCTATTAAATCAACACTGGAAGTGTATTATAGATATATCTTAATACCCTGAATAATAAACCTGAAATACAATAAAGTGTGTTGGCATCAACATCAAAGAAGATCGTTGAGAGAATATATTTATGAAGCTTAATCAAATGACACATTATTCCCTTTTTTTTTTTGTTAAGAGCATATTTATTTTAATTTACTAAACAAAAAAAAAACGTAATAGTTAGACAATCCTATGACCATATTTATAGTTCATTAAGATACATTAATTTTTTTTTATGGTTTATGTGATATGTGGAATATCTTCTAAAGTTACTTCAATAAATATTATGAGTTCAAAGTTTAATTTCTTACTGGTAAGATGGTCCTGTAAAATAGTTCTTTGATAATAAATATAATTCTTGGGCTTTTATTCTGCAATATGTACATTATGTTCTAGCTTTGATGCAATGCTTCTATTTCAGGCAGGTGATGACTTCATTCTTCTAAATCATTATAATGATGTCCAAGAGAAAGAAAAACTGGTGATGTAAAAATGTTCTAGCCACTCATCTGAATATCAGAAACTATCATGGGGTAATTCTGCAACTTGCGGTGTATTCACGAAAAACAAAAGACCCCTTTATTCATGTCCATCTCTTTTATATCCCCCAAAAAACTCATCACACATGTGTACATTGAACACCTCCTGAATTCCTTCTTCAAACTTTTATCTTTCATTAGATTTTTGCTTTCAAAATTCTCTTTCTTATAACAATTGTGCCATATTTAATTACCAATGTCACACTTTGCAAAATTTTTATCAATATTTAATATCAATAGTCATTTTTATTATTGAAATTTGCTCTCTTTCTTTATTGAAAGAAAAGATTTATTATATATATTATTTTAAATATATACCAATTCACCTAACATACTTTTTCCTTTTTTATACTACATTCTCAGAAAAATCTTCAAATTCAACTGCTAACATGAATGTCTTGCATTGGTGGTTGAGAGGTCAGCGCGACTGCCTTGCACTTGCAGGTAGTTCCCTGGGTTGTGGGTTCGCGACCCGGCCGATGCTATGACACACAAAAAAAACATGCCTTGCATAGTTGCAATAATGACTGGAAGTTCAAATGCAGATGGCATAAAATATTTCTCCTCATGGCAATAATATTACTGGTTATTTGTCATCCAACATTTCTGCAAATAAATTTAATTGAGTACCTTCACACATAAAATAAAAGCAATTAATCATTATTGTCTATTTATACTTTTAAATAATAAATAAATAAATATAACTTTGAATCTATAAGCAAGCCTCTGCTTCAGAATGAATCATATGTGAACACTCATTGACATATAACTTAATTATGAATATGAGGTAATTCATATAAATGGGCTTACACTGAGACATTTTGATAAAACATTCATGAATACAAACATTGTAATAAGGCGGTTCCTTCACTACATTTAGACGCAACATACATTAGTTTCTGGAGATGTGGAAAGTTTTAAAGTAGTTGAGAATATGAATAACAAACTGAAAATCCTGATTATTAGTGAAACTTTATAGAATAACTCTTGGGAGACTGGAATCAGAGAAGGTCATATTTTGATATATTCAGGAAAAAGATAAACAGATTTGTGCCTATGATGTTGCTTTTATGAAAAAGTATAGATGAAGAAGTTAAAAATCAAGAATAAGAATTAAACAGATCAAAAATTGAGCTGTATGGGAAAAAAAAATCACAGCTCTAAGTGAGGAATTAAAGATTGATGATGATGATGATGATGATGATGATGATGATGATGATGATGATAATAATGATGATAATAATAATAATAATAATAATAATAATAATAATAATAATAATAATAATAATAATAATAATAATAATAATAATAAAAAAAATCAATAAATTGAATTGGTTTAACTTTAGGCAATGAAAGTAAATTATTGAGAACTAATTTCTCCAAACATTAATTTTCATAAATGCCTTGGTTTTGGATAAAAAAAAAACACATATTCTTGTACAGATGAAAACTTCAGAAAATGATCTCATGATGTAATGGTTATGTATCCATATATTATGTCCATGATTTAAGTATAAGCCCAGGCCTGATAAACCTTATAAAAAAATTTTCAGGTCATAAATAGGCTTACATTTTTTTTTATCAGGTGGTAGCTGGCCTATGGTTAATCTAGAATTAGCTAGAAAATAAGTCCCAGAATTCTATGGATTGATGAGTATGCAGAAGTGTTCATTTACTCCTATGCTTGTAGACAGATATAATTTTCTTTTGTTTTTTATATTTAAATTAGTCTAAGTTTGAAATCAATCAAAACTAAAGGTCAGTATAATGATTTTGTAAAGAGAATTTATTTGCAAATTTTTTGCTGACCAATGAGATCTGATATACAAAGACTTATAGAATGAACAAATAGTATAATGAACATTTTTCCTCCTTAAATTATACTTTATACAACATATGCAAATATATATAATAACTTTAACATCTTTGTCAGATAAGACTGTTATGAATTTAGCTCACTTAATCTTTTATAGAGTGAAAATAGTGTACTGTATATGTTTTTTTAAAGGATTTTCCTAAATGCATATATTATAAAAACTTTACTTATGAGTCAATAAAAAAAGAATTTAAAAAACTGATTAATATTGATATAAAAAAAGTAATAATAATTAATTGTGAAACAAAATTACAGTGAAATGGTAGAAATCTAAATATGAAACATAAAATTGTTAAATCAATAACCCATTAGCTAAAATAACAAATATTATAAGCACTACTGGCTGATATAGCAAATTATGTATATAAGACTTTTCAGGCATTTCAACTTTGAGTATAATGTCAGACGTAGTTATGTTTTGTAAGCTTAAATATATTTAGATTTTTTTCTCTATTTCATTCATTTTTACTAATTTTTTTTAAAAAAAATCTTTTCATATGCATGTAGATCATAACTTTAATCATGAGCCAGAAAAATAGAGTTAAAAGTTGATCAATATTGAAGTTCTGAATTCAATATGTCTAAACTAACAATCTGCACCAATTAAAAAAAAAAATCTAATTAAAAAGGGCACACAGAGTGAAAGTAATTTCCAGATTGAATAATTTATGTTGTAATATTAAGAAATATATGGAAACAACCAGATACATTAATCAAAAGCAAATGGCAGTTGTTAGCATCAATGATAAAACACCAAACAATTCTTCAAAAATTTTTTTGCTAATATTTCTAATAAAATGTTTAGGCAAAAGAGTTTGTTATCAAAATATAGTTCACCAGATTGGTCTATTGAAATATAATTATACAATAGGTGCAACAAAAAAATTTTTTAAAAAAATTTATATTTATATTTTTGATTTTTACTGCTTAAATAGTTTTTTGAATGATAACTTCAGTCTAGTCCAGAGATGCCAAATCTTTTTGACAAGTGGGTCAAAACTGAATTGATTTTTTTTTTTTTAAACTGAACCCTGGGTTGTTAAAAATACATTTAAATTTGTCTTTATTTACATTAAAAATACGATTATTACACAATTTTATAATGAATGAAAGAAAAAATAAATATTAACATGAATAAAAAAAATAATTACAACCATAAAGTTTCCATTATGTATATTTAATGAAAAATTTATTGTTGCTTATATTCAGATATTTCTTGTATATTTGCTTCATATTTAAAGTTCATTAATTTTACACATTCAACAGTTAATTATTTGCTAGTTCTGTTTCTTTCAGTAGATCTTATAAAATTCATTGATTAAAACAATAAATCACAGGCATATATTGAATTAATATTATTAAAAGAGCATTTTCCAATTTTTCATTATACTAAATCTGCTTGATAAGAGTCCTATTCCTTCAATATATTTTCAGGTTTTTTTTCTATTGTTGTATTTTTATGTCAATAATATTTTTAGAAATTTATTTCTCTAACTCTGTAGTTAAATTTTCAAATTGTTTTTCCATATAAAACTGCTTTGGAATTCTGCTAATTCCATTTCTAAATTATCGATACCTAAGCATATAAAGAAGTTTTAATTTCATTTCTTAAATTTGATTTTATGTGGATACAAAATAAAGTGCAATGTAGTTTTTAAATGTTTCATTTCATTAAATCTTTTCAAAAAAAGCTTGTTTTATTTCATCTATAATTGTTAAAAAAAATTTTAATGCAATTTCTTGAGTATTGATATTATCTTTCAAAAATTCTCAAATCTTGACAATGTTTTCATAAGTACAGAAATTATCTCATTATTTTAATTTTCAAATTATTTATACACCTGGGTCTCATTTTATGCAGTAGATAGATTCCACAGAAATGCCCACATTAAAAAAATCTCACAAAAATAGACTTAACTTACCTTGATAAATGGGGAAGAGGGTCTGTAATTTTCAGAAATTGCATAAAAGCAAAGCAATAAGGACAAATTACTTTAAAATTCACATTAAAAAAATAAGGAAACAAAGTATGACTAATAAAAAATTTCAAATATTTGAAAAAAATTAATACAAGACAAACTTTTTTTCATTAACTACAGTATTTAATTTTACATTTTTTCACACATATTTTAAACATTACTGCTATTTGACAATATGCATTCGTTTGTTAACTGGTAAGAAATCAGATTCATCACAAGAGCAAGTATAACTAGCTCCACTTTCAGTCTTGTGCTGTGTTAATGGTTTTCTGTCGTCAAAGTAATCAGTAATTAAACTTTGAGACAATGATTTTACTAATTGTTTATAAAGCTCACAATATCCAGACATATAACTATTTAGCTCTCGTAGGAATTTAAGAGGTTGTTCATTGCAGGAAACTCAAATTTTCAGTTTTCTGACGTTTGTCATTGTCTCACATATCAACCTAAAATCTATGATTAACTGATTTTTATTACTGAAATAAATTTTAAATGTTCACATTTTGTTTCTATATTTAAAAAATGAGATCGCAATCAAAACAAAAAGATTATACATTATCATTAGAAAGATTATTTTCAGTTTACAAAATCAATAAAGTCTTCATTATTTATTTTAAAAATCTAAAATATTATAATTATTTTTGTTATATCTAACAAAATATGTTTTAAAAGTTTAAAATTTTTGAATATTTATTGCGATATTTTTATATGTAAATATAAATTTATCATTATTATTTACTCATTAGTATAAGTAGGTTATTTACACAGAAGCTAAGATTCTAAATACAATTTCAGGCCATATTTTTGAAAAAAAAAAAGTATTTCAAGTCAAAACAAGTTATTAATAATTTAAATTTCTTGATATCTAATAAATATAGTGAAATATAAAAGGTATTAAGAAGAAACATGAATCACATAACTTCAAAATCGCATTAAAATAATCCAGATAAAATGAGACCCAGGTGTATATATATCATTTTATCATAAACATTTTAATATTTTCAAACATGGTTAGTAAAACTTGATCACATCTTTGAAGTTTTTTATTCAGGTCATTAAATTGCTAAATGACACCACATAAAAACATTAAATCATTTCACCATTCTATAATTTGATAATTCAATATTATCTTTTTTTGTGCAAATTTTTTTATATTTCTTCTAATAAATTTACACGCTGATTTAAGCCTTGACCAATATTGAACAAATGAACATTGTTGTACATTATAATTCACAGTACTGAGATTTAATTTCCTGCAATAATTGGCAAATTCTCATGTTACAAGTGACATTACATTTGAAAATGTTTTCAGTCCTTGATTTGCACATAGAACTTCTTAATGAAAGAAATAATGCAATTCAACTAAAGAATGTCTGATATTTTGTTTAAGTTGATAAATGAATCTAATATTTTTTTCAAGCATGTCAGATGTTCTAGAAACAATTTATTCAATGCTTACTTTTATAAATGTTTAGCTGAATTCCTTAAAAATATCTTGATCAGTGATTTTTTCTATTAAAGTTACTTTACCAACTTTTCCTTCATTATATTTTCAATTTATATCTGGTGACAACTATAAATTGTGTGTGACCACTTAGGTTCGTACTCTTATTTAAAAAGATTGAATACATTTTGGCATATTTTAAATCATAATTAATTTGACAAGAAGTATTTTTTCTAATGCTAATATTTTATTTTTCACTGTATTATGTTTTACTATGTCTTATTAGTAATTCATTTATGCATTTTATTATCAGGTTTTTTTCCCTTTAAAATCAGCAAACAATGTAGCACTATATCCCAAAAATGCTTTTTAAAATAATTCTCCTTCTGAAAAAGGTTTTCCACATCATGATACAGTGTGATACATGAAAATTAGCAGCTATAATATTATTTTTAGGAATGAAAATGTTTTAAATATACTGATTTGGGATTTATATTATTTTAGTTTTTGAGAAAAACACTCTTTCTTCTCTTCTGTTAGTAAAATAAGACTTTTACGTATTTTTTCAAAATTTTGCTTTATATTGATAAGATATATTTTCTTATAAATTATGCAGAGTTTTTGTATCGACATCAATAACTGTAAATTTGTCAAACCATTTTGAATAATAAGGCCTTGAACTTATTTCATTTGGTTTATGTTTTTTAGCTGCTAACATGGTTAATAAATTAAGAAAATTAGTATTTATAATAATAAATTGTTTAATTTAAAATAGGGCTAGCCTAAAATAAAAATATTTATGTTTATCATGCATATGCATAAATTCCTACATACATGAACAAGTTTTAAAGTAGGGCTAACCTAAAATAAAAATATTTATGTTTATCATACATATGCATAAATTCCTACATACATGAACAGGTCATCTCTAATCACACTCATATTAAGTTTGTATTTTAAACCACTAAACATCACCATTCTTTATGCTTACACAAGCTGTTTACACAGAGGCTAAACTCTCCATAATAGCACAAACCTCCTTGCATCCATTGATTACTCTGCCTTGTAATGAGTGTTGCTATTGTATGGAGAATTTAGCCTCTGTGCAAGAAGTTTGTATGTTACCAAATATTGCATTTAATTATTTTTGCCATGAATTTTTTTTTTTTTTTTTGAGAAATTATTATTTTTAATTATATAATTAATTACATTATGCTTTACAAATAACATGTGGATAGTTTAAAATAGTTATATGGGGCAATCTGTGATCTGCAGGTCATAGGTTAGTCAAAATTGTTCTGATGGATCACACTTAAACATATGTATTTCAATGTAATCTACAATGAATCGATGATGATGATATGATGGAATTTCTGGAACCAATTATTTCTTTGTATAAAATCTCAATAAACTGCCTTTTTTTAAAATATTATTTTGAAAAAGATCTAAAATTATTTCACTAGTAAGATGATCTGATGTCTTATGGGCATAATGAATTTGTTTTAAGAAAGCTACTAAATTATTTGATAGTAAGATAAGCAATGACACTATATCATATAAATATCAGTTTAATTATTACATAATTTTAATGAAGTGATTGAAAACTATTTACTGTACTAGTATTTTTAAAACCTGATATTTCCAATACAGATTTATTGCTTTATTTTTAAAGTATTCTGGAAAAATATAATATAATCGTCGGAAAAAAGATCTATTTAAATTACTAAAAATAAAGTTCAGTTTATTAATTGTATTGGGCAGATCGGGCCCGTCATTTCCGGTACTCGAAGGTCATATTAATTTTTTTTAAAAATCCATTATCACTAAATTCAGTAATAAACTTTCAGGGATAAAGTGACAAATACATATATGTCAAATATATATCCATATATAAATCAGTTAATAAGAGCTAACTACTTATGATTACTGTAATATTTACGATTCTCTGCCACTAACTCTCAGGAGAATTTGAACATTTTCTCCCATAGTTTAATATTCTTTACGACCCTATTTAAATATTGTATAATTCTTTGAATATAAGCAATGCATGATATAAATATTAATACTTCTTACATGATACTATTACCTTATCCAATCCTGATATACATTATAGCAATCACACACACTCGCACGTGTGTGCGCAAATATATTAATCTATACAACTTCACTATTCAAAAGCCAATATTACTGATTTCAACAGTAAAACATTTTGCTCATTAACGAAAAGTCAACTAATTCGTTAATTTTTTTTTCCTTTTATTTACAACTGAACTTCGATTGAATGTTTCATTCCAAAGAGAAATATGAAAATAATAACGCACGATACTTTGTGAAGGTTAATAGAAAGTCAATAACATGTTATTAGATTTCAAATAAAAATGAATCTCAATATGTTATTAGTAAACACTTTATATATTTCCGATTGGTTTCTTCTTACAATATTCGCTATTTAAAAAATATAAGCATGCAAATATTTATAAAAACACAACCTTGGAATGAAAGAAATTAGAAAAAAAGAAGATACAACTGCAACCAAGCAATTAATTGCCAAAAGAAAAAAATCTAACTGTTATTTCTTTTGCATGTGGATGACAAGTGAGCGTATGCATATGTATATATGTTCGAAAAGATGATAAATTCGCTAGGCAGTTTTCTATTGTGACCTACTAATTTTTTATTTCTTTTATTCCATTATATAAAAGCAACATTATTTTCTTATTTCTATAATTGTTCCTCAACAATAAAATACCATAGTTCTATGAATCATGCCAATTTGACACATAGCAGTAAAACACGGTCTTTGAATTAAACAATAACACAAAGATTATAAGCAACACAAAAAAGTAAAAATAAATAAATATACATATTGGGAAACTAAAAAAGAAAAAAATAGTTTTAACTTAACATAATGTAAAAACAAACAACCTTAAATGGAGATATGAGACAAAATTAAAAAAGAGATGTGTTTGCCAGCTCATGATTCTTTTATTAGGAAATTCATATAACTCCTAAATTCAAATAGTTTTGTTGCTACAGAGTTCTAAAATAATTTATTAAATTACTATAAATATCCTATAAACAATATAATTTTTGTGTAAATAAAAGTGCCCTCAAATACAAAATATAATCAAAAAGTATGGTTAATGTTGCAGAGTGCCATCCAATGGAAAGGCAGGAACTTCAATATGAGAAATGAAACATCAAACCTTGTTCAATGCAGCCAGTCAATTCTGAGTTATAGTTTATAGATAAGGTTTTTAAAAATGAAATGAATGAGAGAGATATTTATTTCACACACTTTGACTAAGAAACAAACACAACAGCATTATTTCAGTATCATTGGAATTGAATGGATTGTGCCATTCCAGATGCCATACTTTTAAGAATGTTATCATAAAAGATAAAACTTTGGTCTATAAATATTGATTCTGAGATCAAGATTTAGAGTTTTCAATAATCAGAGTTCTCAATTGCAAAACAGAAATAACTACCTCCTGCTGAGTTATGTAGCATCAAAAGCCAATATAGAATAACAGTATTCTGTCTTTGGGCTCTGTTGTTATATAAGCTTAGTTTTTGACTTGGTTTTAGATTTATGCGGTGAATATTGTCTATTGTTTTAATTTATATACAGACTAAATGTTCTGCAACCAAAATTAATATATTTAAAAGATGAAGAACGAGTCTTACTTTTAACAACATTTGAACATTAAGTGAAATATTAATAATAAATAAATAATCATAACTTTTAAATATCTGTAATTGCAAAGTGGACGTAATTACCTCCCAGCGAGTTATGTAAGACTCATTCTTCATCCTTTGAATATATTAATGGTGATTGCAGAACATTTAGTCATACATAAATTAAAACAATAGACAAAAGTCACTATATAATTTAAAAAGCAAATCAAAAATGAAACTTGCACAACAACAGAGCCCAAAGATAAAATGGTATCATTCTATCTTTTCATTGGTTTTAGATGCTACATAACTCAGTGGGTGTAGTTACTTTTGCTTTGCAATTATTGGTGTTTGGAAATTCTGATTATCTATTTATTATTACAGAGTTCTCAGTGATAATCATTCAATTCTCCCCATGCACAAAAACCACATCAAGATCGAATATCAAGACGATGCTGTCTTTTTTGTTTGACCTAATAATTGTGTGAACTGAATTTGTATCCAGGAACATTACAATGAAAGAAAGGCTTATTAGAGCTTTTAAGAAATGAAATGTGTAGAAAAAGGCTAGTACGTCAATTTTGTTAAATAAAAAATTATGGTGTATTCTCAACTATCTTATTCACTGCACTTTACAATATATGGTCTTCCCCACAGTCCAAAAAATATTGAAAAATAAATATTTTAAGTTAATTCAGAAGATCAAAGTAGCAGTGTGACTAAAGACACTTACAAAAGAGGATTTTCAATACTGCTTCAGAAATTAGAAAGAATAATGGAATAAGTGTTTGAAATGGAGAGTATTTTGAGATGCACTCATCGTAATTTGTCTTTTACCATAAAATATAATTTTTTATAAAACATTTTCAATCACTCCTCATATGTATTAAATAAATCCCTAAAAAATCAGAATGGATATCTGCTCAATATATTTTTAAATTAAGAAGGAAATGAATTGTATAAATGAATTTCTAAATCAGGTCTGACTTTTTAAATGGAAATGTTTTTATACAACATTTGATAGATAAAAGTACTAGTATCATAATCTGCTGTTATATGCATTTATAGATTATTGTTAAGTTCTACTATACTGTATAATATTTTCAGAAAAGCATTTCATAATGTAATAAACTGCATTCAATTTATTTATATAAATACATTTAAATAGAAATGATAAAAAATAAATTCAATGTAAAAAATTATATTTTTAAAAATATTTTCATAATTATTAATAAAAATTGTAATTAAAAATCTTACAAAGGTTGTAATCTAGCTAAATTTATTTATTTTTAGCAATTATATAAATTAGATTTCATCTTATTTTTGAAATGTTTTTAAAAACAATAACATTACAATACCTTTTTTTTCCCATTAACCAAAACAAAGTAACAATGTTTATCATGCACCCGCACAAGCAGGCATAGACTAATATATAATTTAGATAATTACAAAATTATCTGATACATGCTTTTTAATAACATGGGGCTTATTAAAATTTATATTGTAGTCCTAATATTGAAATGGTAACTAATTCATGAAGATGGCAAATAATAATAAACAATTACTAACAAATATTCTAATGACTAGTTGATTAACCTGCTGTGAATTATGCTGTACCAATATACATAAGTTCAATAAAAAATATAAACAAACAAACAAAAAGATTTAAACAAATAAATTTAATGTATTTTACCCTGTGTGTGCAACCATTTTTCTCTCTCTGTGCACCAAATATGATCGAATTTAAAAAAAAAAATTGCAAATAAATTTTACAATATGCAAGCAGTTGTTTTTCTACCTTAGAGCACTGTACACAATCATGTCTTTTAACAAAACTTCTTTAGTTTAAGCTGAAGAACATACACATTTTATTTTCCATTATTCTTCTTTTCAAGTATGATGTGCAGTATTCTACATAGTAAAATGTTTTCTAAGCTTAATGCTACAAGTTGTACAAACTATACATCCAGAGTATAATTAATTGTGATGAAAGTCAGATATTTCATTAATCATGTTTTAAAAAAAATAAAAATAAGGTACAGTAACAATAATATTTCTGTAGTGTAATTTTCATTACAGCACTCTCACACAAGGTAGGAAATGGTTTCTATCACTTTTAACATCTTGTGGAGGGATGTAATCATAAACATATCACCAAAGACATACGAAAAAAATCTATAATCTCCATGATGCACATTTCATCTTGAATTAGTAGTACTCATCGGTTGCACCAGATCACAATCTTCTACACATATCTATCATTTTTCAGTATATATATATCATCTTGGTAAAATTTTTGTATAAAACTGATAAAAGGCTGATAGGTCTATAATTTCTAATATCTTCTTTATTACCTTTTTTAAATACTAATATTAATACAGATGATGGAAAGAATGGAGCATTAATATTAATATTTAAAAAAAGTGATCAAGAAGATATTAGAAATTACAGACCTATCATCCTTTTTATCAGTTTTATACAAAATTTTTACCAAGATAATTACAACTCGTCTACAGAGAACATTGGATTTCCACCAACCAAGAGAACAAGCTGGATTTAAAAATGGTTTTAGTACAACAGATCAATCATATCCAGGTATTGAGAGAAGTTATAGAAATGACAAATGAATATGAGTTGCCATTATGCTTTGGATTTGTAGATTATGAAAAGGCATTTGATTCTATAAACATTTCTTCAGTGATTAAAGCACTGGATCATCAAGGTATAGATCCAAGAAATTTCATATTTTAAAGAATATTTATAAAAATTCAGCAGCAACAATTAGATTACATAATGATACTGGGAAAGTCAACATTGAGAAAGGTGTAAGACAGGGTCACTCCATATCTCCAAAACTTTTTATAGCAGTGCTGCAAGAAGTATTTTGTGGATTAAAATTGGAAGCTAAAGGAGTGAAAGTAAATGGAGATTATTTTAAGTCATTTAGATTTTGCATATGATGTAGTTGTTTTTGAAAATAATGCTTTAGATCTGCAGAAAATGTTGCAGGAGTTATCAGATGAATGTAGGAAAGTAGAATTAAAGACAAATGTTAAAAAGACTAAACTAATGTTTAAAGGATTTTCTCAAAATATGAAAATAAAGCTTGATTATGATGAATTAGAAGAAATTAACAGTTACAAATACCTTGGTCAGATTATTAGTACAGATGGTAATATAATGGATGAAAATAATCATAGAATTAAACTTGGTTGGAGTGCTTTTGGTAGAAATAATTTGATAGTAAAAGGAAATATGCCTATGTGTTTGAAAAGGAAGGTTTTCAATAAATGTGTTTTATCAGTTCTTACTTATGAATCTGAGACTTGGACACTTAATAGAAGAGAAAATACAGAGACTTCAGACTACTCAAAGAAATATGGAAAAATATATGGTGGGAGTAACAAGAAGAGGTCAAAAACGCAATATTTGGGTAAGAGAACAAACAGGTGTTACTGACCTCATTGAAAAAATTAAAAGACTGAAATGGAGTTGGGCTAGACATATTGCTAGAAGAGATGATAATAGATGGACAATTAAAATCTTAAACTGGATTCCAAGAGATTATAAAAGACCCAGAAAGAGACCACATGTGAGATGGTTGAATGAAATAAGAAAGTGTGCAGGGTTGGTGTGGAGAAGAGAAGCTAAAGATTGGAGAAGATGGATTGAACTTGGAGAGACCTTCCTCCTGCAGTGGACTAATAATGGTTGATGATGATATAGAAAGATAGCAAATGACTACAATTTATTTGACAAGTATCAAACATGCTGCCCTCACAACTTTGACACAAATCACTTGATGAAAGTATATTAATAATTTTTATTAAGCACTCATTAGAATAGAGATTATCCAATAATGAATATTTCTGTAGTGTAATTTTGATTACACCACTCTCAAGCAAGGTAGGGAATGGTTTCTATCTTCTTTAACATCTTGTGGGGGGGGGGTAATCATAAACATATGACCAAAGACATATGAAAAAGATATATGATTGCCAAGATACATATTTTGTGTTGAACAGCATTCATCAGTTGACCCAGATCACAATCTCTTACACATATCTGTATCATTATTCAGTATACATATAGATAGCAAATGACTACAATTTATTTGATGAGTCAAATGTGCTGCCCTCACAACTTTGTCACAAATCACTTGATGAAAGTATATTAATAATTTTTATTACACAACTCTCACACAAGGTAGGGAGTGGATTCTATCTAGAGGATGTAATCATAAACATATGACCAAAGATGTATGACCCCTAAGATGCACATCTACCTTGTGTGAGAGTGATGTAATAAAAATTGCACTACAGAAATATTATTCACTATTGGATAATCTTTAGTCTAATGAGTAATAAAAATTATCAATATACTTTTATCAAGTGATATATGTCAAAGTTGTGAGGGCAGCCCATTTGACACTTATCAAATAAACTGTAGTCATTTGCTATCTCTTTATATACACTAAACAGTGATAAAGATATATGTATGAGATTGTGATCTGGGCCAATTGATGAGTGCCGGTTCAATACAAAATGTGCATCTACAGGATTATAGAAGCTGTTTGATCATATGTTTATTATTACACCCCTCTACAAAATGTTAAAATCAATAAAAATCATTCTCTACCCTGCTTGAGTAGTCTAATAAAAATTACACTACAAAAATATTATTCATTATTGGATAATCTCTAGTCTAATGAATGACTAATAAAAAATTATTAAAGTACAATGTTTTTCTTTTTTATTTAATATATATATATATATTTATTGCTTCAGTGAATGGATGAGGGAACACACACTCAGTAAAATATATGTAAATGTGTCCCTCAATTTATTATTAATAATTATATTATTTTTTTAAAAAATTGTTTATATTATAATTTTTATATATATATACACTAAACATGTATAAAAAATGTCAGTGTTATATTTATGTGTGGGTTGAAAAGTAATGTACTATTGTAGGTCAATAAATATTTTATTTTGTGTTATATTCTAATCAAGGTTTATCACCCAAAAGGTGAGCATAGCGACTACCATGGACCCACTGTAATTTATTCTGGTAGTGTTCCATTTAAAATAATTTATCAGGGCTTGAGTAGTATATTATAGGTCAATAAATATTTTATTTTGTGTTCTATTCTAATCAAGGTTTATCACCCAAAAGATGAGCATAGTGACTACCATGGATTCACTGTAATTTATTCTGGTACTGTTCCATTTAAAATAATTTATCAGGGCTTGAGTATTTTTTTTAGTTCTTTAGCTTAAATATGATATCTCTGTAAAGATATAGTCTCTTATTTGATTATTTTTATAACAGTATACATTATTAGATATAGTCTCTTATTTGATTATTTTTATAACAGTATACATTATTACATTAACAAATTTATATAAATAAATGTGTATATAATTTCTAAATGTCCAGTCATAGGTAACATTTTTTATAATGTTTTGGATAGATAACTGTTTTTATTGTCATACCTATAAAAAAATTTGAAGATACTAATAAGAAAATAGACTTTGTCAAGAACAATTCTGTTACTATAAGTGTAAATTCAATGGTCGTTAACTATGTGGTTCATAGTTTGTTCTTGTCACGCTATACAAGTCAGAGGCTGCTAAATTCCATTTCTAAAACCAGTTAAGGGTGACCATATGTGATCATAAATTTATCAATGAGACTTCAGTAATATTTAGAAAGATAAAATTGTTAGCTGGGTATATTGATGGATCTTCAAAAATAAATTTTTTAAGATTTTACAAAAGTTCATTTTTTTTATACAATAATTCTTCATTTAATTAAAGAGTTTTTGATTGAACATCCAGAAAAATAATATTGATTTAAAATATATTTTATGTAATAAAACTATGTTTGGACTAAGTGAAGACTCTGATTTACTTATTATTTTATTAAAGCATTTTCTATAATAATTTGTCTTTTAATATCTAGGAGAAAAATATGTGAAACCATGGGAAGGAACAGTTTTGTCCTGAGTAAATCTAATCTATCCTAAACTATTGGCATAATTCTTATCAAGATTATTCTTTTGAAGAGCCTGTATAATATATAATAATGCTATTGTTTCAGAATTTTTGAAATTATTCAAAGTTTATTATGTTTTTGCTACAGCTTTGCTTTCATATTAACTTTTCAAAATACAGATTGATAGATTACCATTAATCTGCTTTTTGGATGTGCAAATTTTTTAGATTTCAATACTAAATCATTCTCCCCTTTATTACAAAACTAAATTACTGAAAATATGATTTGTATATATATATTGAACTACTTTTTGTACAACAAACTAGTTTGAAAATGTTATTTAGCTAATTCAAAGAATAGATTCTCCAAAAATCATTTAAGTGAACTTGTAAATAATGCCTAACTTTTGCTATAGCAATGCCAATCTAAAAGTGAGTCTTATTTACAAGTTCATTTAAATGATTTTTTGGGAATCTAGCCTATGAATTATCTAGATAATGTCTTCAGAATCATATGTTGCGTGAAGAGTTTCATATTCTTAGCATTATGTATTTATAAAAAATTATTGATGTGCTCATCAAATTCATTAGAATATTTATATACTGAACAAATTCTTTGAAATATAGAACATGTTTACATTTATGCCAGCACAAAAATTTTTATATGACAGTAATTAAAACAATAAATCAAAGTAATACCTTGTAATTCTGTTCAGAAAACAAAAATTATCGACTAGTGCTGTTTGAATTAAAGATAGTCTATTTGGAGTTTCATATAAATAATGTTAGTGAATAGTTTAAAAAATAATGCTTTAAGCTTTCGATTTTAAATTTTTTAGAAACACTGGAAGTGATACTATAAGTGAATCTTTTCCTGATTTTAGATAATTGAAAGCATCTAGTATCCATTGATTACTCAAATTTATAGTAGATGTCTCTAGAGTAGGATGAAAATAACTACTCTAAAGAGCAAGTTAAAGTTCACAACTATGTATTAGTTTTATTAAGCTGAAGGAATATTGTAAAATACTTTTAGTTCTTAAAAGTTTATCAACCTTAGATTTTGAACTCTGATATATAAGATTGGTAATCTCAATGGAAGTGAAAGTTTTTAGAGAAGTAGTTTTAGATCTTTAAGCCTTACCTAAAAGGATCATACTTTTCTAAAACTATTTTCCAGATTTCTTTTTTTAGTAACATCAAAAGATTTTAATAAGATGGTCCGCAATTTCCAGATCTTTAATAGACAAATATTGATTATAAAAAGGACTCTTGGTTTTGTTGTAAATTTAGAATAAATTACTTTCAATACTCCTGAAGGATACTCTTTAGCAGTTATTGTTAAATCATAGCAAGAAGGGGGGGCGGGTTAACGAAGAGGGGGAGATTATATTAATACTCCACTCAAAATATCCAGTATACAATCTTAAATTAACTTTCCTTAAACTCTATATTAGAACAGAGTGATTTTTAATTATTGGAATGTAAATTCCCAAAGTAATAACACTTGGTTTATAATGGCTGTGGAAAAATGAATCAATATTAATAGATCAGCATGAAATGATAAACCACTTTTGATTGAAACAAAACATAAATCAAGGAGTGTGTTTATGCCCCAATTTGCCTGAATAGAATATTCATCTTTATTTGGCACTAAAAGAATCTATATGTTGTTTAAAGCTAATTCATTCTAAAATTTGAGAATTTACTTCTATCTTTGTTTTTATATTTTCAAAGATTATTATGAGAATTGAAATCTGTTTCTATAAATACATATAACGTAGGAGCAACTGAGGGAGAGGGGGTAGGACAGTTTGAATTAAATAGTTGTATTGCATTATAATAATTATGTATGTAAAACAGAAGTAGCCTCATCAAATTTATTCTATATTCTATGAAAAAGCAATGTGAAGTCGAAAATTTTAAGAAAACGTGAACTTGAGAAAAATCCTAAGTTCATTATAGCACAATTATATGAACACTATGTTGAATAATATATATATATATTGTACCAGATTAATATGTGGACTAGCATCCTGCCGATGAAAGTGATCAAGAGATTTGGTGAGTAAACAGGCAACTTTTTAAACCGGCATAGCAGATGGCAAAGAGGATAGGTGCATGTAAGATAGACTCTATCTAATCACCCACCATCATAGGTCTTTATGATTCAATGCTGGGAGTCATACCTCTAAGTAAGCTCATAAAAAATAATAATAAACAATCGCTGGTATGGTTATATATTCTATTTATAATTTAGATTAATATAATAACAATGATGGTGATGATCCTTCCATCCGCAGTTCTATAACTGACCCTACCATTGATATTACAGAAATCATGTGTTATAAATTTAGAATTGATAAATCAATACCATGGCATGCACCAATGTATATTACAATAACTTTTAATGAGGCAATGGTTGTCCCTATGACAACAAGTTGAGATGCCTGATCTTTTTTTGAGTCATATTATGTTGCCCCTTTTTCTCTAATTATTTATCAAATCATAATTATATCCTTAAACTATGGTTACTGCTTGGAATCTAATAGTGATTGTGATCACTAAACTATTTTCATAAGCAAATCAATCAACCTTAAGAAACTTAAACTTTCTTGATCAGATAATTCAATTTTTGATAAACAGAGCAAAACTCTCCATACAGTATTGCCACCTGTGCTAAACAGAGTAATGAATGGATGCCAGAAGGCTTGTGCATAAAATCCCTATCTAATGCCTACTCATCCAATATCCCCAGACTAGTTTCTGACTTATGGCCTTTGTCAGTGAGGAGCTTTGAGTCTGAGAGCACTGCACCTAGATCTTAGGATCTAATGCAACCCTCTAGCAACCACCTTTTATCTCTACTTAACTACAAAACTATGAGAATGAAATTGAAAACGCAAAAAATATTTTCAATCTAAGTTAAATAGCTTATATAGTCATATCGGTCTGAACTCAGTTCAGCACCGATACATTTTGGTGTCTTTGGCTCTTTTACAACCACTATCCTATTAGGCAGGATTGGTGTTAAACCATCACATGTACACATTTCCTATACTAGCACATTAATTGTTGATAAACAGAGGAAAACTCTCCATACAGTATTGCCACCTGTGCTAAACAGAGTAATCAATGGACGCCAGAAGGCTTGTGCATAAAATCCCTATCTAATGCCTACTCATCCAATATCCCCAGACTAGTTTCTGGCTTGTGGCCTTCGTCAGTGAGGAGCTTTGGATCTGAGAGCACTGCATCTAGATCTTAGGATCTAATGCAACCCTCTAGCAACCACCTTTTATCTCTACTTAACTACAAAACTATGAGAATGAAATTGAAAACACAAAAAATATTTTCAATCTAAGCTCAATAGCTTATATAGTCATATGGGTCTGAACTCAGTTCAGCACCCATACATTTTGGTGTCTTTGGCTCTTTTACAACCATAGCCACCACTATCCTATTAGGCAGGATTGGTGTTAAACCATTAAGCATCACATGATCACATTTCCTATACTAGCACATTAATTGTTGACTCTCCATACAGTATTGCCACCTGTGCTAAACAGAGTAATCAATGGATGCCAGAAGGCTTGTGCATAAAATCCCTATCTAATGCCTACTCATCCAATATCCCCAGACTAGTTTCTGGCTTATGGCCTTCGTCAGTGAGGAGCTTTGGATCTGAGAGCACTGCATCTAGATCTTAGGATCTAAGGCAACCCTCTAGCAACCACCTTTTAGACACCAAAATGTATGGGTGCTGAACTGAGTTCAGACCCATATGACTATATAAGCTATTGAGCTTAGATTGAAAATTTTTTTGTGTTTTCAATTTCATTCTCATAGTTTTGTAGTTAAGTAGAGATAAAAGGTGGTTGCTAGAGAGTTGCATTAGATCCTTAAGATCTAGATGCAGTGCTCTCAGATCCAAAGCGCCTCATTGACAAAGGCCACAAGCCAGAAACTAGTCTGGGGATATTGGATGAGTAGGCATTAGATAGGGATTTTATGCACAAGCCTTCTGGCATCCATTGATTACTCTGTTTAGCACAGGTGGCAATACTGTATGGAGAGTTTTGCTCCGTTTGTCAACAATTAATGTGCTAGTATAGGAAATGTGATCATGTGATGCTTAATGGTTTAACACCAATTCTGCCTAATAGGATAGTGGTAGCTATAGTTGTAAAAGAGCCAAAGACACCAAAATGTATGGGTGCTGAACTGAGTTCAGACCCATATGACTATATAAGCTATTGAGCTTAGATTGAAAATATTTTTTGTGTTTTTCCAAATTTCATTCTCATAGTTTTGTAGTTAAGTAGAGATAAAAGGTGGTTGCTAGAGGGTTGCATTAGATCCTAAGATCTAGATGCAGTGCTCTCAGGATCCAAAGCTCCTCACTGATGAAGGCCACAAGCCAGAAACTAGTCTGGGGATATTGGATGAGTAGGCATTAGATAGGAATTTTATGCACAAGCCTTCTGGCATCCATTGATTACTCTGTTTAGCACAGGTGGCAATACTGTATGGAGAGTTTTGCTCTGTTTATCAACAATTAATGTGCTAGTATAGGAAATGTGATCATGTGATGCTTAATAATTCAATTTTATTGAGTTATTCATCAACATACCCAGAAAAATTTACATAATCAATAAAGATTAATCATATTCAGTGATTAACAACAACAATAAATATAATTACCCTCTTCCCATTGAAATTTAAAATCAATGGCTGAACCGGATGTATTATAATATATGGATGTTGATACATTCCATAGGTGTATAGAGATGTCTCAGATTATAGAAAATTTAATTTCATAAATAACATAATCACAGTGCACCCATACGTGTATAGTACATAACACATTATAAAGACATGAAGGTCTAACGATAGATTTGTCTATAATCATACTCTTCATTCATCCAGTCCACTATTAAACTAGGTTATTAATTATTTTAAGTTTATTTCTCACTATAATAAATTGCGATCCTTCTTCTCTTTCTAGATTTGCACTTTTATACCGACTCCATACCCATACATACAGATAGTACTGTGTGTGTGTTATTTCCCAGAATTAAAAAAAAAACTATTAGATTTTCATATATATAATAAGAATCATAATAACAAAAAAAAAAAAAAAATCTTTTTCTTTTTCCCTAAGCAAAAAATAAATAAATTAATATACAAAGAAAAACACTTTCATTTTATATATATATACATATAAGTGGTACACATAATATTAATATAAAATAAAAATATATACTATGGACATGGCCAACAACAAGCGTTATTGAAAATCCCACCTTTTAATAAATCATGCTTATTTTAATGCTTTGGAAAGAGAGAAAAGAAAAAAAAAAGAATATATATATATAAAATTGTTAAGAGTTATTGAGAAAAAGTTTGATATTACCAGACGCTTCGTCTTTGGATGTAGAAATCATCTCAATTAGCTTAATGACTTTTATTTAAGTAAGGCTTATTCACTACTAATAATCTGACTCGCATATATATAGGTTATGGTGGTTTATCCGGAAAATTCATTTTAATTTCAGGCTCACACTTTTACAACAATGATGATGATCATATGAGTCTTGGACAAGAACTGTTGGTTTTTCATTCACATTCTTCGCTGGACAATTGGCTTAGGTGTTGCAATAAGTTTTTCTCTTTCTTTTATTTCTAGAGGCATGCCAAAAGACAAATGGGCACTTTTCCTACATTTCTTACATTCACTTTCTGCACTGCACTTCCCGATGTTTACCAGAATCCAGAGAATGGAGAGATGAGACAGTGTGGAGTCTCCCTTGGTCTCTTATGATCAGCCATGGGTACTTCTTGGTTTCCATACTCCATTTAAATTTTTCAGATGTGCGAGAATTCCTGGATGGTTTGTGGCCTTCCAACAAAGCATATTAGAACTTAGCATTGCATTTTGCTTAAAAATCTAGTCGAAGAAAAGAAAAAACTTGAAAATTTTCTGATCAGTTGGTGTTTTCTCTTTCAGAAACGACAATTAATACCTTCCCCTTTTCTTTCTCGAATATATATATATATGTTAGCCTTGGTGACCTCACGGCATTCTTCTTTATTCTCTATATATATTCACTATACCAAACTAGAACTGAAAAAAATTTTCTTTCCATTTCCATCTGGGATCGTTGGGATTGGGATGAGGGTTTGAACTCAATACCCTACAATATATATATATATGCGATCAGTTACAACAAATGCATGTTTTTTATTCCAATCATCCATTTTGATATTCACGTTTTTGCACACAATGCTTTGATTTAATATCTTAAGTGATTGAGAAAGATAATAATGCCATCTGTAGTTGTCCTCAATAATAATTCAATTATATTTAAATCATAATAGTTTTATGCAGGAATCAACTTTAAAGACTCTTTGATTTCCTATTGCTGCTTTTGTTTTAATAAATTGAATTCCATTCTTTTTATCTCATAAAATCTATGTTTACAAAAGACGAATGCTAGATTTAAAAAAAAAAAAATTATCTGCATTACATTTAATATCTCAAGATAGATGCCAAATTACCATTACTATTCTCCATTTGATATTCATAGTGAGAAATCTATATGCAAATACTAGACAGCACATTTTATTTTATTGTTGTAATTCTTGCTATTATATATATTCTTAATTATTAGTAAAGCGTTCACAAGTTTTGCAAATATGAATATGATGATGAAAATGGTATGTTTCACAATATTAAATACTAAGTTATGACAACTTTATTGTTTTTTTTTAAATATCCTCCTTCCTCTATTACCTATAAAATTTGTCCTATAATTGAGTAATAGCAATACAAATCAATATCTTTGCCTACATATAGACTCATCAGACATGCATAACTCGCAAGACATGACATCAATATTTTAGCCAACATACCAAAATATTTATTAAATAAGTAAAAAAAATTACTGCAGATATTAGATTTGAAGTTGTTACTGTTATTACGTCAACAACTAACTCATAATAATTGCTTTACTTATTCATGCTTATTTGCAAATACCTTTTATAGGGCTACATTTAAAGTACAGTGTATTTGGAGAGCTATCAATCACTACTACAATATAAAATAACCAATTTAAGCAACTATTTATCGATTTGCAGAAGAGTAATGATGATGGTAAAAATATCTACATAGGGGGATAGTTTGCAATTTTTTTTTTCTCAGTGATGAAAGTTTATTCATCAAAAAAAAAAAGGGGTACAAATACAGTTAAATAAGAAGTTTACAAAGAATGGTAAAAATGAAATTCAGGAGCAACATGGTGAAAGGATACATATGAAAAGGGAAAGGGATGTGGAAAGGGTGTGTATTAACCATTAAAGACAAATGAATGTTACAATTAGGAATTATTTGTAAAGTCTAGAGTTTAAATATGAGTACAATATTGAGAAATCCAATTTGCAATGGATAAGTTGAGAATAGGGAAACACTTGGAGATAATAACATTGAAAATAATAAATTTAAATAGGGTAAATCACTTGCAATTAAAATTATTAGTTCAAACTGTGGTTTACTTTGTAATAATATTTGGATAAAATCGTTTATAATAATAATGTTAAAACCATTATGAATAGTGTTTTTTTCCTTCTTTTGAATGAGAAAATCAACGTTGGCAACAGTCCCCATAGCATCCTCATCCGAGCCCTCAAAAGAACCACGATTTAGGTCTCCCCCCCCCCCAACAACCAGATTCTCATTCAATCAGCAAATTTGATTGTAATGAAAAATTTTAATTAAAAGGTACAATTAGGAATTACAAAAAATCAAATATGAATAGTGTTTTAGGAGTACAAGAGTACAATATTGGGAAATCCAATTTGCAGTAGATAAATTGAGAAATAGGAAAACACTTGGAGATAACATAAAATACGAACTAAATCAATCTACTGTTCAGTTCTTCCAAATGGCCTTGAATATCTTCACAAGAGAGCAATCCTGAATACTTTGGAAAAATTATGGAAAAACTATGGAGAACAAGGAAAAACAAGTCCAAGCAATGTCTCTGCTAAAAAAAATTCTAATCCATCATGAAAATCACATGAACAGCAAAGACCAGCCCTATCAATAACAACATTGGAAGTAATAAAATTGAATAAGGTGAATCACTTGCAATTAGAATCGTGAGGCCAAACTGCAACTTATTTTGCAATAATACATGAATAAAATCATTCATGATGATAGATGTTAAAGAATCACCATAAATACCATTATTTTTTCTATCTTATGAATGAAAAAAAACCAATGTTGGTAACGATAACCACAGCACCCTCATCCAGCCGACTCCCTCAAAAGAACTAGGATTTAGGTCCCTGTGGGTCCTCCCAACAACAGGACTCTCTCATTCATTCAACAAAATTAAGTGAAATGAAAATTTTCATTAAAAAGTAAAATTCTCTGTAGAAACATTTTGTAATTTCAGTGGCTACCATATATTTACATAGCGTTTTTATGAAAGTTGAAATTATTCTTACTTGTAATTACATTGCTAATATAACTTGTATATGAAAAGAAAGCTAGGAAACTCTCCTTTTTAATAGAGGTAGTTTTAGAGAAATTTAATTCCCTAAACTAGGAAAAAGGGAACGGAACAGAAAGCCAGAAACAGTGTTAACTGGAGTCCTTGTCTCCCTCTAGCGGACTTTGCAATTTTAAAAATGAAATTGCTTACTAATGACATAAATATTAATTTCAATTTAAAGTTGTAGATGCTACATTGTATACACCTGGGTCTCTTTTTACGCAGACTTATTTAACACGATTTTGAAGTTACGCGATTCGTGTTTCACCGGAAGTCGACCTCCGATAATGCGCTATTACTTTAAATAATAAATTTCGTGCACTTACATTATATTGAAAGTAATAGCACATTATTGGAATTCTAATTTCATCTTAGTAATTTCAATATTTTCAGTGCTTTATAATAGTAAGATTTTCTGCAATAATGAAATTAAAAATCATGATTTCCACATTTTATGTATACACACATTAAATTTTACAAGATTATAATGTAAATTTGTTCAAACATTGTGTGTGTTAATTTTGCATTTTAAATCACATTCTGTTTTTGCTTTTTAAAAAAGAACGTAATCAATTATTAATCATTTAGTGTCCGCAAGTTTATTTTTAAAAGGTCAGTAATAGCAGTGGGCACAATTAAAAATTAAAATCTGATTTTTAATTGTAATTAACAATTTAAAAATTACTTATGGGCGACTTGAAATTAATGTGATGTAAAACGAAATTTGATTTTTAAACGGAATTGAAAATTAAAGACAAAAATAAGAATTTCATTTTTAGTTGTTAGTTTTAATTAATTTTTTCCCAGCAGTGGTGAATAAATGTCTTTTTATTATCATAAGTCTAAGTTCATAAACAATTAATAAAATCATCATCGTCGTCAACAGAAAACCATTAACACAACATGAGAGTGAACTTGGCGCTAGTTGTATTTCCTCTTGTGAGAATAATTGCTGAGATATTCTTGACTTCGTTTAAGGAGAAGCCAAATACATCACATCACATCACATGAGAATCTGATTTTTTACTAGTTTGCAAACGAACGTGTTTTTGGGCAAATAGCGATAATAATTAAAACGTGTATAAAAAAATGTAAATTACTGTACTGTAAATTATGCATAAAAATATATTATTTTGAATAAAATTAAATATTATAGTTAAAAAAAGTTTGTCTTGTATCATTTTTCAAATTTGAAATTTTTTATTAGTCATATTTTATTTCCTTATTTTTTTTTTGCGTGAATTTTAAAGTAATTTTACATTGGTGCTTTGCTTTTATGCGAATTTTGAAAAATCACAGACCGCATCCCCCCTTTTCCAATGTAAGTTACGTCTATTTTTGCGCGATTTCGTTTGCGCGTGTTTTCTGAGGAACCTATCTATCGCGTAAAATGAGACCTAGGTGTATATTATAAAATACTCTGAATTTATTGCATATTGTTTAGTGCTCAAGATTCAATATTGTATGAATGAATCTAAAACTTCACCATATAATGTAAATTATTTGCATATTTAAAATCAAGTAATACAATATGCTTTATATTTATTTTATCACTATTCCCACTTGTAAAACAAACTGGTGTTTCTTATTTTATCTACAAATATATAAATCTGTTTTAATACCCCCCTCCCCATATATATAAATTATTGCCATAAAAATTGCTAACTGTCCATATATTCCTGTAAAATATAATTTTATATTTAAAACGAGTTTTCACAGGAGTGTAGATTTAAGTTTTTAACATATATATTAAATTAAATATTTTCATGAAATAATTATAATATAAAGAAATAACCCAAGAAATATATCCAGCAATTATTTTGCTAGGTTACTTACTATTAATTATTGTTGACAATCCCAAGCTAAACTAACTTTTTCTGACTTTAGATTATTTAGAAATTCTTAAAAACATTTAACATATTTCTCAAGAAGAAATGAACTAACATTTATAAAACATCAGAGATGCAGTTCTTCAGAGCTCACACACTTAAATTTAAATCCATACATGACCTTAGATTAGAAATAAGAGGAAACATCCTTTTGTTTCTCAGTAACCTCTAAGACAAAAAGCTATGGTTAGTTATGAAAACAAGAACTTTAATTTAGGGTTGTCAATAATAATTGATAATTACCTAGCAAATCATTTCTAAATATATTTCTCTAATTATTACTTGGAAAATATCTACTTATTCTTTTGCTTACTTCATATTTAAATATAGTATATCCCAATAAAAAGGTGACTAATGTGAAATAAGATATATGATGGTAATTATGTTTAGTTTTTGTTATTGATTTTTCAAAGTAGTCCCCTTGTGATTCAACATTCTGCTGGAAATGATTGTAAAACTGTTTGAAGCAATCCTTGAAAACCTCCATTGGAATCACCTACAGAAATTTTGTTGTAAGCTTCTATATGTTCTGAATTGACATGATTTCCTCATTTCATGACCAATTTTAATTTTGGAAAAGCCAAATTATCAGAAGGAACTAAAGCAGGAGAATAGAGTCAATGCTCAAGCACAACAATTCTTTTTTTGTTGTTCAAAAAAATCACACATAATTTTAGCAATGTGGTGCAGCATATTATCATACTCATGACATTCAGGTTACTTGCACAAAATTTTGGTTCACAAATGATTTAAAACACATGATAGTAATTAATCATCACCATCTGATTTTTAGTTAATGTATTCATAGTGAAAGATATTTTTAGAATAGAAAAAAAGCAGTGAGCAATTTTCTGATTTGGCTCTTTTGCATTTGTAATTTTTTTGGTTTTCATTCTGTATTTTGATGCTTGGGTGATGTCTCAAATTCAAAACATCATGTCTCATCATTAATTACAGTATCTGACAAGGATTCTGAATCCATAGTTTTAGTTCTTTGCATGTCTCTACAATGTTCCACAGTAGATTTTTTTGGTAAATTATTGATAAACAAGTTTTAAAACATACACAAACTTCTTTTAACAAATTTTCTGAAAAATTCAATGGACAGGTCTGACAAACCACACAATGATCAAAATTTCAAAAACTATTTGCCACATTTTCTTTGTTTCTAATTGTTTTGATGTGTCTGACTGTAAATTATTTTCCATGTTCTTCTTGCTATCATGAAATCTTGAACACTAATTGTGCTTGTGACTTATTGCTTTGCTGCCATACAGAGTTTGAATCATTTCGAACATTTCAGTAACAATTTTGCTCAATTTAAAACAAAATTTAATATTAATACATTGTTCAATCATGGATTTGCTACAAAAGTAAGAAGACACCCATGCTATCAAATTTCATGTTGTAACTCTTGATCCAGAAACAGTAGTGAATTAATTTTTTTTTGCAGTAAATAACTAAACAACTATGTTACCATGTAACACATGCATTGACTCAGACATAGTGATGCAGGCAGCTTGGAAAGAGAATCAGTCACCTTTTCAATTGTTGCATATTGAACTTAGGGAATTGACAATCCACAATTAAAAAGTAGTCAATACATCCTTTAGATATGAAAATTAGTTGTTAATAAACAATAAGCAGAATCTGATTAAAAACATCTTTTGATATCTTGTAGAATGTGATCTTGATTTGTCAATGTTAGTTTGTTTTTTTTCTAGAAGAATTTTTCAGTTTTGTATGATCTTTTTCTCATTCTTCCCCTTTTTATTATTATTATATTAGTTTCTAATTACTTATATTAGTATAGATCCCGATCAGCATACATTTCTTATGTTTTTAATCTTTGCGCTGTGATAAAGAAATTATGTGCAAAAAGTATGTTACTATATTTCATTCCTTTCATTACAGGTAGAGCAATTCTGATTTATATATATATTAAAATAAAATCTTTTTTGGATCTATGTATAATAGTTTTCTGCATAGAGGAATTGTTCCATCCAGCACACAAAGAATCCTGTTTAAATTTTCTAAAATCTCCAAAGTTTTCATCTACCCAAACTGAAAATGCATCCACTGAATTAGATTGCCTAGCCAACATTTTGAAAAAATCACATTCATTTTTGTCAAGGCTAAGGCTATATTTTAAATATTTAATATATTTCTGGGTTAGAAATAATTAATAATAATCATTAATATGTTATCTAAAAATGATTGATATCAAAATTGGAATGCAGAAATATTGACACTTGTAAATCAAAATGTAATAATTTAATTCTAAGAATCTTAGTGAATAATGAATAATAATAAATACTATATTTATTGTTAAAATAATATGTGCACATATCTAAAATATATTTTAAACTTATGCAAATAAATTAAGACAATAACATAATTAATAAAAAAAAACAGAATATTGTATTTAACTATATAGTTTTCAAAAGTTTTCAAAATGTATATGTAAGTGTATACATTTATTTACTAAAGGCATAAATTATTTTTAAAAATTACACACCCAAATTAATACATATATATAACAATAACAAATAATTTAGGAGTACAATAGACAAAAAAGTATACTACTTATAATTACTGAAAACTTAATTAAAATTAGAAAAAAACAAACAACTTATTAAAGAAAATTTAATCCAAGAATGTTGATGTCAATAAGATTTTTAAAAATTAATATATAATCCATTAAAGGAAAAATGAAGTCTTTAATCTATTTTTTGTAAATGACTTAAATTATTGTTTGTAATTTTAATATTTATTGTTTAAATAGAAAATATTCATGTGCAATGAAATAATGTTTTGCGACTGATTACAGTAGCACATAGCAGTTGCAATATGAAGTAGAAAATTAAACTTTTTTTAAAAAATAAATTTACCCCCCCCCCCCATATTTGGAATAGTGATTAGTTAAATCAGAGACATTTAGAATTGAGATCTGATGAAGATTATTAATTGAAAATATCAAGAAAAGTAAAAAACAAAATGAAACAGAAATGAGACAGAGAAATATGAAGAATATATTGATTAAAAAAAATGTGGCTAAATAATATTAAGAAAGAAAATTGGGATTGATAACTGATAAGACACACATACCTTTATTATTAACACAACAATTATAATCAGTGAATATGAAATAATAATATAAGTGAATTTTAATCATAGTTTTATATAAAATATTTTTTAAAAGATAAATATAAATACATTAAATACACAAAAATAACTTCAGGATTTTCCTCACACAAAAATCTAATCCTATCTTTAATCAATTTAATTTTGAAATGGATATCCCATTGATGTTTCATAAGAGAAAGATTACTGTTATTAACTAATCTGAGAATGATAAAAAAATGTTGGAAAAATATACTGAATATTATTTAAAAAATAAAAGCAACCAAACCAAAAATTTCAACAAGAATATGGTATATAATATATCTGTCAATATATTGTAAGGGCACTTACAAACTACCACACACCTGCACTAAGCTACACCGTACTAAGCCTAACCAAGCAATTGTTAAACAATTGCTTACTCTTTTTCAATCACACATATGTACACTAAACACTGTGATCAGCAAGTTATGTTTTTTATATATATATATATAAAGACAGATAAAGTTTCAAGTTAGACACTAAGAAAATAAATAACATATGACTAACCAAGACTATTGTAAGTCATCAACTAACCAACATTATGACATGAACATAATAAATAAAATACACAAAATAATGACCTAATGTTAAGCATATTACTAAGCAATCAGATTTGAAAATGAAAAGATAATCTCAATATTTATTTTAATACCATTATGTTAATGTACAATTTTATGCAATAATAGACAACTGCAGCAAGCATGAGAAAGTCAGCATCTTGATAACCATATTACTTTTTTTTTCCTTAACAAAGCAAAATAGACATATGTATTCGATTTTGAGAACAAATTTCAATTGTGTAAGAATAAACAGTAATTTACTTCATCCGTCAATGTAAATCAAAACCTGAAATACCTCCAAGTTATGGAAGCAAACCGAATGATTTGAGCTAATTTTTAAAAAGAAAACTTCAAATTTACATCAAATCATCGCAAGAGAATAAGTAAATAGCTGCTAACAATCAGTAGGACAGTTTTTTGCACCATTTCCTTATGCATAAAAACAAACCTTGAAAAACTACACATACTAACAAGATACTGCAATATGGTCTGGCTAAAAGAATTATGCCATAGGCGGCTGAACACCACCTCTTCAAGTCCATAGAAGCGTTACGATGTATGAGATGCCTTTCTTTATTAAATACTGATCGGTGATGATGATCTTCAGTGGATCTCCTGGGTCTTCTTCAAAGAAAATGAACCAGACAGCACTGATAATCTACAATCCTGGAGTGAGTGTGTGTCAATTATTTTATTAATTATTTACCATCTAATTTTTACTTTTTTTCCCTTTCGTTTCCACATTTAGAAGCTTATATTTCAGAAAACGGGAAAGTTTATTATGAGCGTAGAGGGGGTAAGAGTTAGATTTCGTAAACATTTTTTTGTATTAAATAAAATTTAGGTCCACGCAACCTTCTAGTAGATTGACATCACCTGACTGAATGTGAAATAAAGTAACATGTTGATGTTCCACATTAAAAGTATACAGTAGTGACAAAACAGAGTTTTCATTATTTGTTAAATGTTTTACTAACACTCATTATATATTTGTTTTTCATTGTACATGACTAACTTTCTTGAGTGAATGGTCTCTCCTATCAATATTAGGGAATCACATATACATATAGAAGAGAGTCCTCTCCTCCAAGAAGGATGATGATACTGATCGTGAATCAGACAGCAAGCATTACTCTATAATATGATTGTACATAAGAATAATTAGTAAGTCAGATTTGCAATCTACTAAATTTTTTAAAAATTATTTTAAACTTTTATAAATAAAGATCACCAGGGTATGGATTTCTATCATGGGATTTAGAAATCAGGATATTAATCACATTTAATTCTTAAAGTGATAGAAAACCATCCTTGACCCATATTATTATATATGTGAATATTGTTAAAGTAGTTTCATTATTTAATAAATGTTATTAAGTTGTTTCAATCCATTTGGTCTCTATCTTGTTCCCATTGTTGTGCATTCATACCTCTAAATATATATGTTAAATTCCAATACACACATGCCCTTATTTATATGTATACTAATATTGGAAATATTCTGGGAAAATGCTGTAATTGATCCTTGCTTATATAGAGGTGCAGTAGTCATTGACCTGAATAGGTCCATTCCTGATGGGAGTCAAGTACGAGTTCTCCTTGAGTTCGAATACTGAAGCATAATGGAGCTGTAAAGGGGTTTGAAATGAGGATGAACTAGCCCAAATTATATCTAGATTTAATATGTGAATATAGAGCTAGTCCATTGGAGGTTGATGTGATCATGGGTTAAGTATTTCATCACAACCTTGCTAGCATCCTACCAGAAGATCTTAGATCTGACTGTAGTTAAATGTGTTTCCCTCTTTTTGCAAGAACCACCAGTCCATTACAATATATTGAGATGGATAATGATCTATCTCAATCTTTAATTGATTTTTAAAAATACAGTGGTTATCAAATGTGAATCAAGTTCAGGTTTCATAAATTAGATTATTTTTTTCCAATTATATTATAAACATACACACAATGATGAAAGTCTGTGTTTAAAATCAAATTAAATCAATTTAACTTTAGTTTTAAAAAGATAACAAAACTTTTATTCTAACTAAATTTATTTTAAATAAATCTATTTTAAAATTTGTTATAGAAACAAAGCTTAATTAAATAATAATCTATAAAATTTTGCTCAATTAGCTTGCATTATTATTAATTAAAATTCTTGGAAAAGCAATTTCTTTTAAGCTTTGTTTCAGGTGTTTTAAATTTCAATTAATAATATTTTAGGGATTAAAATGACCAGGTGTCATCTATAAAAATATAGGCTAGTTTAATTAAAGAATTTTATTAATATGAAGAATTAAAATAATCACTGACTTGATTAATTAAAGAGTTTTGTAAACAAGAATAATTAAACTAATTACTGGCTTGTTAATTAAATAAAAAAATATATTTTACAAAGCTAGTAATGATATAAAAAGGTTAGCTGAGAAAATGATTCTATTTGTCTGGTCTTTACTTTAGCCTGCTTAACATAAAAAATACTGAACTTCTATCAGTACCTTAGAGAATTAATATGCATTGCTAACTTCCATAAATGAACTTCATTTCAGCATGAAGCCCATGATCATTAAAATGTTAAACCTGCTTGCTGAATTTAATGCAATGCTGTGCCTTCTATCTTTACATATGCAATTAAACAAATGTGCTTCTCAACAGCAAAGGGAAAAATTTCATGACAACTCTATCTGAAAATATAACCTGATTGAGACCAAGACTGTAAATCAGTAAGTGAAAAGACTTCACTAGTAAACCACTAAAGAACTTTCTTTTCACACATATATATATATAATTCCACTTTTATAGAAAAATAATATCTGCTTGGCTATGGATTTAAAGATAACCTATTTATTTATTTTTCTATGAACTATTTGATAAACGTTTAAGTTTTCATTACTAACAAGACTTGTATTTATAATTCAATTTAGATAATTTTATGTATTTATCTTTTATATTAATTTATTTTAGTACTCAGACATTATAAAACTTAATTTTATTAGTGTATATGATTCTATGTTATGCCTTGAATATATTTTAAATATTTCTATTTAAAGATATAAGATGCTATTTCTTTTAAAATTTAGTTGAAAAAATAGTTTATATTTTTAAATATTCAAGAGATAAAACAATTCAGTTTTGTTTCTTAAATTTTTTACTTTCCCCTAAAGAGAGTTTTAAAATTACTTTCACAATTGTTAATAATCAAAATTTAGATTTAAAATAATCAACATTTAGTTTTACATCACTCTTTCTCCTAAAGAAAAAGTTTTAAAAGAAAAAAAAAGATTTGGTTATTTTTTTAAAAAATAGTTAAAATTTAATATAATTAAAATTTAGTGATTCTCTGAAAAATATTAAAAAAAAACCCATTAACGTATACCAATATATATATGTGTGTGTCTAACATAATGTGTGTGTAGTTATATAAATCATTTAATAAGATGATTTAATTATGCTTAGATCTTTAGGCAGTTTATCCTATTTATTTTGTTTGATTCACACACACATATTTGAAATTAAAGATTAATATATATATATGCATCTTCATAAAATGATTCTTAGATATTTTACATGCCACATTTAAAATTAGTGTACCCACTCCCCATAATTTATATTATTCTCACTTTACTTCATTTTGTTTTGCTTTGGGTAGAGTTATTTCTCCCCATGAATTATATTTAACTTTGTATGCCAGGTGAGATGCAATTTATTGTCGTTTTGCTTTCAAAATGGCATGGGATAAGATGCACAGTGTATAAAAGTAATTTTGTAAGCTGCATAATGTGAACATTTAGTTAATTTAATCTGTTCTAGTATTGCATAATTTTTAATGCAATAGTAAAATTTATTTGCATCCATATATTAACTTAGAATACATTTAATAGAATCATATAAATAATAGAGTACTTAGTTTTCAGAGATGAGATAGCATTATCATAGTAAAGTTTTATGAATACTAATATTAAAGGCTGCCAGATATCAAATGCACTATAGGCTAATATACAAAAGGTGCAATTAAAATTGAAATATGTTTATAATTGAATTGTACTGAACTAATAATAAACTTTGTTTCATTTATAGTTAAATCTGTTTTACCATTTGTTTATTGTTGTCTGCTCTGCCAATTGATATTTCCAAAGAATCTTTACTCTCCACAATGTAGAGACAATTGGTGTAACACTGTAGTCATTTATCCTTAAGATCCCCACCACTACAATAAATTCTCATATTTTAAGCTATAGGTCTAGTAACCTTCTGGTGTTGGATATTGATATGCCTATATATATATACATGTGTGTGTGTTTTGGAATTTATAATTAATTACTTCCCAAATTCTAATTTCCATGAAAATAATTTTTATGTAGATAGGTAACTTTATGAGTCTGCTGCAGTTAACAATAAAATAGGCCAAAGACAGAATGACCTACAGAAATGTTAACCTGTTTTCATAAATCCTCATAGAGATTAATAATCATAAGAATTTTAAAACTAATTGAATGTTGATAATTTAGATTTTTATTGGTTTTGAGACTGTTTTTGCTGTGTATGGTTTAATGCACTGGTAGAATGCTAAATTCAAGAGCTAAATGATTGCAGCGCAATCCTATCACTTCTGTGTTTGACATCAAATGACTTTCTGAGTCATTATTTTTTATTAGATTTTTTTTTGTTTTTGGTTTAATATTGTTTTTCTCTTTCCCCCTTTATAACTTAAAAAAACAACAAAACAGAAAAACAAGTCATTTTAATCGATTTTTCTAAAATATAGATCTAGCAAACAAAACTGTTAACAAAAAAAAAGTTTTACTAATATTTCTTTTTAAGATCCATCACAAAAATTATATGTATGCAATATTTAAATTCAGATATAAATATTCTGACAAAATGTGAAAATGTTAATCACAAAAAATAAAAATTGTATACAAACTTCAATTTTTTAGTTCTTTTTTTTTAATAAAATGAACAGTACAAGGATACATTATTTTATTAATATAAACTTAACCATAAATTTGCAAAAAAAAAACAACAAACATTCTAAACACTTGGCTTCAGTCTATATACACATCTTCATATGTACATATAGCTGATGATGTTAGTGACTTGAAATATGTACTTAATGCAGAATGATTTGTCAATTTTTTCATATGTATGGCAATTGATTAATGAATGTTTGATACACTAAGGTTAGAGTTGATATCTCTTAAGATTTATTTACATATTTTAAACATGTATTTTTCAATTTGTTATATATTTGCACTGGGTACATGCATGTAAAGGCTTAGATAAAACAATAGAAAACCCATTATATTAGCACTGCATGAAATATATACCAATGCAATATTTTCTTTTATAGATACAATCCTAAGATAACAAAACTTAGTCTTATAAGTTTAAGAAAATATGTAAAACCTATGTGAATAAAAAGATTGATGCCCAATTATCTGCAGTATGAGTGACAATATTTGATGAATTATTTAATAGTTTACAAGTGATAGTCTCAAGAAAGATAATTATTTTCTTTGAAAAGGAGAAAAAAAGAATATGCAAAAAGCAATTGTGATCAAAATTTAATATTTATTGAAACTGACAGATATTTATAAATATTTGTAGTCAGAAAATCTAAAACCACAATGAAACAACTCACTATAATTATCAGCAACCATTTTAACTTACAATCTTTAATAAAATGATTTGCAGTAAACTTCAGAAATTGAACATTTGGGCTGGACTAAGTTTCAAAGCCACTGACTTCTGATGTTAATGATAAGTCGTAACATAAAAACTAATAGAACAATAAATAACTTTAAGTTTGTCATTGTTTATGCTTTTCCAAAATACATAAAAGATTAAAATCTCCAATCATCATCATCAAAAAAAAAATCCAACAACTATCAAGTAGACTGCTTTTTCTCAAATGTAAAACATATTAGAACTGATATGATTTGGGAAATCTTAGTATAATATTTTTTTAACCAATCATTATTCTGCAGACAATCCATTAATAAAAAATATCTGAACATTTTGCATGAGCAGGTTCATTCCATGATATAACTATGTTCCCAAACAATGTAGTCATATTCCAAGGTGATAATACTTCAATTCATACAGTCTATACAACCAAAATTTGTTAAACGTGGACATAGTGTTACATATCTCACAATTTCATCTATCACTATGTTTAAGACCATTGACAGCATCAGTAGCTATTTTTAAATCCACTGGGTCTCTTAGAAAACTTGAAGATTTTTCTTCACAAGAAAGGAACCAATATTTTTCTAGATCTTAATAAATGTTATATTATTTTATTCTACAAGAAAGCAAATTGTAGCCCAATATTTTAAAAATAAGGTTATTTAGATGGCTGCATTATTTTAACCAAATATTACAAGTATGAAAACAAACAGTCATTATGATTTTGTTGAAGTATATACATATTTATGACCTTAAAAATCATAATGATAAATTTATTTTATTAATTTCTTACTCTGGAATAATTTTTCAGTTTAATATAACATCAAAATGTATACATTAAAAAGCTTAAATAATAATATTTCTAAATTTCAAATGACAAAAGAATAATTATTATAAAAAAAAATAAGATTTTGAAACATTGGTAGTAATTAAAACCATGGAAATACAGTAAAAATCAAATAGTTTTTTAAAACAAACCAATTTTTTTCTTCTTTTAAATAATTTATATATTTTTTGTTTTTATGACACGAGTTATTATATAAAAAAAAAAAGTTAAAAAAAACAAACAACTTACTTGTCTTTAATAATTATTTCCAAATCTGGAATCTCAGGGCCACTTAAGTCATAAGTTGGTGCTTTATATGAATACAAGTCTTCTTTAGTAATAGGCAAGAATGAAGTATAACTTAACCTATTCTAAAAAATAAACATATATATTTATAAATACAAGCATATATATATATATAGTACTTAAAAATTAGATTATAACTAGATTAACACATTTATTGTGACATACAAAGATTAAAACAGCCCATTGCAAAGCAAAATCCCTCCAAGAGAAAGAAAAGTGAAAAAAAAAAGGAGAAGTAATTATTAACTAGGCTCCACAACCACTAGGTGATGAGGATTTGAACAATTTTTCATTCTTGTTTTATTCTTTAATGAAGAATAGTTACATATCCATTGGCAATGAATCAGTTATTTAACTAAAATAGTCCCAAGTCTGATTGAAACCTAAAAATTTTTCCAAATTTTACTTAGTCAGGATTCAAATCCAGATTATGTTATGGCAGATAGATGCATTGACAACAAGATATAACTAAGAATATTTATAGTCTTTCCAAAAAAAAAAAAATCAAATAAATATCTTATAGTACTCACAAATAAATCCTTAAACAAAGCAAAGCAAAGCAAAACTCCATATAGTGATGCTTGCTGGTTTAAATAAATCCTTAATTAATAATTTCACACAATTCAAAATTTTTTAACAGTCTTTACATATACTAAATTTTTACAATTAGAGCTATAAAGAGAGATTAAAATAATATTCATTAATTTGTTAGGAGTTGGTACCAGTTGAATAATTTTATAATTGTATTCATTTTGAAACTAGTATTAATATGAAGTGATATGAAACAAATTAATAATAACATAAAAATATTTTGTTTGTTATAGAAAATGATAATAACGAATGTTTTCCTACAAATAGCTGAGTCATTTAAATCAATTATTTTTATAATTTGTAAATATAAATACTTATTTATAAGTTAATTTTATTATATGGGCATCTGCTTCTAAATGGTATCTCTTTTTCAAAAACCTTTGCAGAAGGTTAATACTTTTTAAATTTGTTAATTACATTTTAAATTTTATTAGTGTTATTTTTCTCTTATGTTGAAATCTAAATCCAGTCTTACTCTTTTATAATATTTCAATAAGATGTTTGTAAAGGCATATATTATGATATGATTTTTTACTTCTTTACTAATTATGTTATGTTTTAGTGTTTAGTGGAAAACACTGAGGGGATCATTTTTTATTAAAATAAACATTAATCCAACATCAGTTCACAAGAGTTTGGTGCTGTATTTTCTTTTTAATATTTACTAAGTAACTTATAATTAAAGGGGATTTGAACCCAGCCTTTCAAGCTCTCCACAGTCATCCACTCTATCCAGTATAACTGATACATATGACTACATACATGAGAAAAAGATAAATTATTTCCAATATAAGTATTTCATGCTGAACCAGCACTCATCAGATGGCCCGAGTCATCATCTCCCATATATATATGTAATCAGTGCTTGGTTTATATTAAGATAGCAAATCAAGTACTGATTACATATATGTGTGGAAAATGATGATCTGAAACAACTGATGAGTTTTGGTTCAGTATGAAATTCATATATTGGAGAGCATTTATCTTTTACACATGTATGTGGTCATGTGTATTGGTTTTATTGGATAGAGTGGATGACTGTAGGAAGCTTAAAAATCTGGGTTCAAATCCCCTTTAATTACATCTAGGTTAAACTTATACACTATACTTGTATTTCAGCATTAGTAAATTAAACTTTTAATATATCAAAAAGTCTGATGTCATTGGAAAAAATAATTTATAATATAATGATAAATACACATTAAGGGTTACGTCTACAATATGATTAAATCTGAATGAAAGATATATATTTTTTTCAGATTCTAAGCAAACATAATTTTTCTTCATATAAATGGCCCATAGCAATTCAATTATCCCTAAATTATTCATGGTAATTATTTTTAGCTAGAGATTAATCAAGAAAGGTAAAATGATAACCACAATTATCCAACATTAGAATTAGTGTGATGAATATGATCTCCATTGTTTCTCTGTAAGACTGACATCCTGGAATAATTAATCTAAAAATTATTTTGGTACTGATGTAGATAACATACTACATTCCATTTTCTGTTTAATTTCTATTTTTAAATCCTGTGTGGAGCTTCTAAAACTTTTGACATTGACACATATTTAAAGATGTAAACAGTGGGATTTAGATTTTTATATAAAGTAATCTAAAAATAAATATGTCAAGAATAAAACATAGATTTGTACTTTTGCTTGTATTAATCTTTTATAATGTAATCTACAAAGCAAAAATTGAACAGGTATTATGTGTAGTTCATCACTGAAAGTTTTTACAAAGAAATTTCAAAATAAAAAATTGTGTTTGTATTTATACAATAATAAAACATTCGGTTTATTGAACAGTTACACTATTTATTGAATATTTACATATTGAAAAAATAAACAATTTCAAATAATGACATTAGCAAAACTGTCAGTAACCATCAAAAGCATTTTATCAATCATATAACTGGAATTCTGAAAAAGATGACAACCATACTCTATGAATTATTACAGCTTCATCATCACATATAAACAGCAGTGAACAGAAAGCGCTTTCTAGCCTTTCTTCAGGATGTTCACTCTGTTTGTGGTAATCAAAATAACAATAACAATAATAATTTTACTTTTTTTACAATTTTTCATTACTGACTTAGTTCATTGCTTTATTGCACTACATATTAATTAAATAACACATTTTTTTTTCTTTGCTGAAAAACAAAAGGTCATTTACAATGGAGATCCTACTAATATATTTCATAAAACCTGATATTTACAGATGACTCTTATTGTCACAATTAATTTGTATTTTTAGTATATCTTTAAGACAAAAATCCAATTTTTCCCAAAATATTAAATTTATCTATGAATTATCCCAATATGGATTCAGTAGCTCTAAGCAGTAGGCAAAAGCAGAACCTAAAAGAAAATTGAATGTAATATGCTGACTATATCAGAATATATGTTTAATAAATGTTTTGCAACAATGATTCCTCTAGTATTACAAAAGGATTGTCATGCTATGAAAATTGCTAATTGCTATGCAAGATGTATTGTTGACAATAATTTTCCAATATATTTTATTCAATTCAGAATTTTTTCTTAAATCTATGATACTTTTTTGCTGATTATGAGAAAATAGATATCTGAGAAATAATTGTGCTTGAAAATATATTTCTCCAATAATTATTAAACCAAGCAAATGAAATTTGCTTTTTATTTTTAATTCACCATAGGTTACTTTTTAAATATATATATATATATTAGTGGTTATAAGTACGTTTATTTATTATCATTATCATATTATTTTTAAATATGCAAATTTTTAAGAAGTTATAAAAATAATAATTATATATAGATTATGTGCTCATATGTTTAAATTTTTTCCTTTTAATCTATAAATTGATAGTATTTGTATTCTTCAGATTTTACATTATTATTGGTGTTCCATAAAATACTGATAGCCTCTATTGATTAACTAATGCATGGCTGCTAGTAAAGCTTTCTTACATTATAATTTGTTAGAAATCCTTTTCATATATCATACATTTTCAACAATCCTTTTACTACAATCTTCTTGTATCTAATGATAATCTGAGAATATTCAATTGGTGCATTTAATTAGTACATTATTCAAGACATATATCTAACTTTAATTTACAAAGATACAAACACACTAATATATATATATATATATATATAATATGGAGAGGGATATAAGAATGTGAGTACACATTTATATGTTTATCTAATATTTTATAATAATAAATATGTTTTTGGTTTTAGAATTTTTTGAAAATAAAGAGAGTACAAAAGGATATATAGAGTCAAGGTAGAAATATCTATATTGTATGAATATTTTAATGGTAGTATTTGCCCATCTTGCATTAACTAGAATTACTTTTAAAAAAATATTAGAGCTTATATAAATTTAGATGGAATATGATATATTGATAAAGATGATTATGATAAAAATAAAAAAAAATTAACACCTGGATGCAGTAAATTAAAAACACTCATACATTACTAAATTATGCTATTAGATATAACAATAATAAATTAAACTGAGAACATAATGATGTTTCTAGCTAAATATTAATTGCCTTTTTTTTTTAAATTTTATAAAAAATAACCAGATTAAATTCCCATAAAAAATATTGGTCTAATCATATAATTGTATAACCACAGAAGGCATACTAATGATAGTCGATTTTATTATTATAATACACCACTCAAGGTCACTGTGTGTGGGTGTGCAGTTTGTATGGGATATAAAGGTGCTTCATCATGGGGATACAAAGACACCAAGATAATTAATAAAATTTATATGTAAATAAAAATTTACATTTTTGAATCACCTCAGTGTTAGAAATACATTCTAAGTGTAAATAATTTTTATTTAAATATGAGAGGAATACTTCTTTACTTAAACCTGTGACAATTGCCTGAACCTTGAATTTTGAGGCTCAAATTCAAAATACAGTATACTTTTATCATTATGTAAGTATAGGGGATTTGAACTCAGATTTTTAAGCACCCTTCAACTATCCACACTATCTCATACAACTGATACACATGATCACACACATCATTGAAAATCTGATGATGAAAACTCCAATCCCATGTTGATGCCAATATTATTGCCATGCCCATGTTGACCTCAAATCACTCTGACCCCTCATGTATAGGACCTTATCCATTTAAATACAGATAAGAGGGATGGACAGGATACAAGCTTGATGTATAAACATTTGAAAACCAGGCATTCTTCACAAACAAGGGAGCTTAATTGTAAGTATAAGGGATTTGAACTCAGATTTTCAAGCACCCTTCAACTATCCACACTAACTCATACAACTAATACACATGACCACACACATGTAGAAAAGATAAATAATCACCAATATATGTATTTCATGCTAAACCAGCACTCATCAGTTGGTACAGATTCACTTTATTGTTAGAAATTACATTTTGATTATAAATATATATTTTTTAAATATAAGAGGAATACTTCTTTACTTAAGCTTATTGTGATAATTGCTCAAGCCTTGAAATATATTTCATATATACTCTACCAATGCACAAAACCAAACAGGTGATGCCCTTTCATCTCTATAACAATAGTCATATGACTTGTTGTTTGGGAGATTATGTGATGTCAAACACCAAAATGACTATTGTTATATTTTTTTATAACTTAATATTATTGCTATTCATTTATCTATTTGAATTATTCAAATGTTTTGAATATTAATGTTTTATTATAATAAAGTCCATTTTCAGCCTGATCAGATATAATAATATTTGATCATCAATTCTGACAATTAACTTTGTTTACAATTACAGAAATCTCTTTATCAAGACTACATCTTGCATTGGTGGTCGAGAGGTCAGCGCGACTGCCTTGCACTTGCAGGCAGTTGCCCAGGTTGCGGGTTCGCGTCCCGGCCGATGCTATGACACTTTAAAAAAAAAAAAAGACTACATCTTAATGTTTTTTATTGCATATATCAATGATATAAATTAGATAGATAATTATACTTTTATTTTAAATACATATACACACACATTTAAACAAAACATTTATATAAAAACACAAATTATAATGAATCTTTCAATGACAATTTGGCTACTCATTACATAAAGATAAAACCCAACTCACTGGAAAATAAAGGCTCTGGAGAGTCGAAGAAAAGACAATATTAATTAAATATGTGTTATGATTTGCTTTCATTGTTTTATTTTCCAATTAAGAACGTTTATTGATTAATTATTTGGGTAATTAGATTGACTACCGGCTGCAAAAAAACCTAAGTTTGTTTGGAACATGAAAAAAAAATCAGATATAAACCTTGCAACATACAGATGCAATAACCACTATACCAGTTTATCCTTATGTATCATAATTAGGTTGTACGAACTAAGAACGAATTTCTACAAAAATAAATTCAATCGAATTATTTTCAATAATGATTAATGAAATAGATTTATAAAATTAAGCACTAAATTCATTTACATAAAGAATAAATTACCAAAGAACAAATCATATAGTAAATAAAGCTGGTTTAAATACAAATTAAAATAATTCAAAAATAAGAACTAGGTTTTAACTTGGCGGAAAAAAATCATAAATCGTATTTCTCTCATTTCGTTATATTAATTAATTTTTAACATACATGTTTTCCTTCTGTATAATTTAATGAGATGTGTCATTCAACTACAGAATGTTCACATATCTGGCAGATTCAATAAGGTTTCAAACATGATTACCACACCTCCATCTCACTTTACATTGAAAGGACATTTAAAAATAAAAAAAAAATTTTTTTTAATTTTCCAAGACACACGACTTATCTACAAATAATCTAACAATTACAAATAAAATTATCAGCTTATAGCTTTAAGCCTTTTTTTTTCTATTAATTTACTGTGATTAGATTCTCAATATTAATACATTCGCTTTGAATCCTCTTTTCCCTTTACATTTCTGGAACCTCGGGGCATTATATTCTTTAATGAAACATACTGCTAGAGAATTCTCTAGCAACTATACACCGAGGTTCATCAAAACAGTCATCCAGATACATTGTAGTTTTTTATTATCTTTTTTTTTTTAAATATGAAAATTAATTAAAAAAAAATAAAATAAAAACAATCTCTATTCTCAAGATCTTACAATTAGATGTTAGAAAATAATCCGTTCATCTATCAAAAATGAAAAATAAAAACATTATGTGATCTAGCTTTTTTTTTTACTCTGCTTAAAAGAAAAAAAAGTTAGTAAAGTTTAGATTGATACTAACCATAAACAATAAGAGAATCTTATTACAAAAAAAAAAAAAGGAAGATTATAAAAAATATATATGTAAATGACTTTTCATTTTTTTTTTTTTTGAAATACTAACAGTGTAAAATGTCAATCAGGTAATTGGATACATTCTAAAATAAAATATTTTTAACTATTAAAAAATTATCGAAGGTAAATTTATTCGTATGACTGTTTAATCATTTACACTTGATAAGAACAAGCAATTCATCTAAAAAATGGCAAAATTTATTTTATATGGGGCGGGGTGTGTGTGTTAAAGTTATAAAAGTCCAATTCGAAAAAAAAAAAAAAGTTAAAGCTAGGTTCAATTTTTTGTCATTATTTTATATTATCGAAATATTCCATTATTCTTACAAATTACTGTTATGTTTTGTCTGGATTATATATGCGTGATTTAATGATCAGCCTCATGTAAATACAAACACGTGTAAATACGTTTCTAATAAATTTATTACCGAATATGAAAACAAACATACACTCGTATTCAAATATATTTTACAATGGCTCTATACCGCCTGCTATAGTTGGCGAGGTATAGCTCCTAGTTCTAGGGCGAACCATGGAAAAAGGGACTGCAATTGCCCTTATAAGTTTCCTATCACTTTCAGCTGTATTTTGGCCAACCTGCTTCTTGAGTAGGTCCGATGACACTCCCGGATGTACAATGATAGCTTACCTTGGGCCAATGTTTGGTTCTAGCAGCTTCTAGTCCCGAATGAGGGCTTGCCCCACAACATCAACCGTTTAGCTTAACTGTTATTGTCTAGAGAATGGAAATTCTGTTTTTCAGCTTTGTGACAATAATTAAAAAAGACTGACCCATTATCGCCAGATCCCCATTCTTATTAATGAAAACATTCGGATTCAGTGAGCACCATCACCTATTTGCCTGCTTCTGTCATTGGCTATGCATTATCTATCTGTATACACATAGGCAAGGTGAGATATGGCAATACAAGCAGTTTTACTGCTACTTGGATTTACATGTACGTCTTTTTTTTAATATGGCATAAGTCGATTTTTAAGTAATCATAAATTCGGCATCAATTTCATTTATAAACTGAAATAATTTATTATGCAAAACACTCAAACTTAGTAAGGAGAATAATTAAATAACATAATTTATACAAATATTATTGTGTAGAATAATATTCTCTAATATTAACGATACCTCATGACCCTCCAATTTCTTACTTATTTGCTGCCAAGTACTTGATTTTAAAATAGAGCAATAAGAACTGCTCTTGGAATTGTCTCAACTGTATGTTATAACAATCTTTTTATAATAACTGTTTTCAATTTCATAAAGCAATAATATACATAATTTACACTTGAGACCCAATTATTTCAATTAATGTTATTACTATTTTAAAAAACTAAAATATATAAACATCAGTGGAAAAAAAAAAGAATTTTGGAATCAGGTGAGAATATTTCAGACAACAATAATGGAGTGAACTCTCAATCCATCATTTTTTCAGTAACTGGAAAAATAAATGATAGATATGTAGAAACAATGATATGGAAATCTATTAAAAATCATATATAAATAGACCACAATTTAATGATTATTCACAGAAATATTGTAGATGTAAAGTGCAGCTCAACCATTAGCTTAAGAACAATTTGGATATTATTATTTAAAACATTGAAGTTTAATATTAATCATACTTTTTTTTGATAAATAATCAATTATTTTCTGAAAATATAAAGCATTTAAACAAAAAACTGTATAAGCCATAGACATATAAAAATAAAAAAAAACTATCTTTTTTTAAATAACTAGTAGCAAAGTGAAAAAAGATTGGGGTGAAATGAATCATTTCTAATTTTAAAAAAATATTAAACAATCACATCTGAATTATAAAGAATAAAAAGAGAAAAATATGAATATTATTTTTTAAAAAATAAAATAATAAAAAATATCATTTCAAAATTAAAAAAAAAAAGTATCTATGCAAAAAAATATTGATTGGGAACTATGATTTGTTCATGATGAATGCAAAATAACAGTTCTAGAAATGATTTGGGTTCTAAAAAAGTAGATCGATGTGGGAAAATGATACATATATATATACTTTTACCCTGCTTAGCACTTGGTTTTTATACGAGAGTACACTAGAGCAATCATTATAAATTTGTATCCACTATTTTGATTTACAATTGACTATTCACTATAATGATTGCAAAAAAAAAAAATTTTTTTTGGTAGCCATTTTTTAAATTGGAGGCTATTTTGTAAAGCTGATGATATCATAGAATAGTTATAAAAGTCATCTCATCCAAAAGTAAAATAGTGATTTTCATGCTGAAATTGTATGCATGCATATATTTTATTCATAAAACATGCTTAAAATATGATTAATGAATGTACAGTATTTTATTCAACTTTTATCCAGTGTTTTACAAGACAACTAGTATTTCATTAATAAACATATTCAAAGTAAAGACTTTCATTGTTAATGACAAAAAAATAACAAGGTTCATTCAGTACATGAATTTAATCAACACAGTACTGTAAAAATAGCAAATTTGTTCAGCATACAATTAAAAGATGTACAATACATGTATTAGAATTTTTGAATTAAAATTTTCTGGCAAATCGAAATTTCTATCATTACTAATATAAAATATTTTCAGTTAAAGGGGGGTGGGGACAAAGAAGGTAAAACGGTTTCAGATTTATATGATTAACATCAAAATTAAATAAATGTAAATTAAAAATAATACCTACTTTGCTTCCTTGATTTTAAATCATCTTGTAATTCTTTTCAGATATCCAAAGCAATAGTGACATTGCATGTATAAAAAAATGCAATATTGAGACAAAAATATAAATTTCATTTCGCATAAACTACAAATAATTTTTGATCCTATGTATTATTAACATTAAATTTTAAATTGTGAAGAATATAAATATTGGCTAAAATTTCAATCAATTTTGGATTAAAATCTTTATAAATGCTAATTTCAATCAAATCTAAACTGCTATCCATTGGGGAAAAATGTAAGGATGATTTTATGCAATTAATAATAAATTGTTTATGATAAAAATGCAATACAAATAAAGAGAATAAGATTAATGCCTTTAATTTTAGCCCGTAACTCTGCGATCAAAACATATTCTGCTATTTGACAAATTGCTAAATCATTGCAAAAACATGGTTCAATAAACTCTATTCCAGCTGTTGCATTTATTTATTTAGATCAACATTAGTATACATTGTAACAAAAGTCTTAAATATTGATTACAATATGCATACTCAGAATGCACAAGATTTTTTCAATATGTTGAAATTTTTTTTTTTAAATTTCACTGAGATTAAGTTTTTATGTTTATTTGGCTCTTGTTACACTAATGATAAATAACAAGTCTTTATGATCAATCAAATGATTTGTTATTAAACACTGATTTTTTAATTTTAATAATTTCACTTAAGTAATGTAATATAATACTGTAGTACAAATTTAAAAAAAATGAAACTTCAGTATGGATATTTTTTTTCCCAGCAAAAAACAATTGTCCAGAAGAACACACAAATTATTAAATGCTGGTTTAGTTTCACTTTCTCAATCTATTTTGCTGTATTTTTTGGACAGCAATATTAAACATTTTTTATAAAGATTCTGTTTAAAGTCATCATAGCAACTAATATGACAATGAAAAAAATCAAGAAAATCTTTGAGTTTGGAACCAAACTGGATAATGGTGAATCACAGGAAGTAACAACTTTAAGCTAAAGAGTTTTTTTTTTACTTTTTACATAGATTTAAGTTGCATTATCATACATACATAAATATATTTTAAGTGAATACTTGTATAATATACACAGTACAGTTTACACAAGCATATAATATACATTAACATTTTTACAATTTTTATATATACTTGATAAGTTATTATTTAAAGTAGTATTCCCAATTTCTAATGCAATTTTTCATCTAGAGTAACTGGCCAATATTTCTCATAGATAACCATTATAAATGCTTATTTTGTATACAATCTGCTTAACAATGAGTTTTGGGGAACCAAATTGCCTTCGCTAAGTGGGGTAAAAGTGTATAATGCATTAATTTTAAATTTGCAATGTCAAAAAGCAAATATAATGAAATTATCAAATTTATCATTTTATGAGATTATTGTGGCCAATTTCAAACTGAATTCTATAAGAATGAATTACAATTAAACAGGAGGAGAAAAAAAGCAATCAAATAATAAAAAAAAAACAAGAAAAGTCAAAAAGGCAGATTTTATTCCAAGGGAAAAAATTATTCCTGAAAAAATATATATATACATATCAAATTTTAAATTAAACATAACTCAAGATATGTAAACAAGGGAAGTAAATCGCCTTCCCCAAACTATGACTTAAAAGCACTCTAAATGTTCAATATTTAGAGTGCTTTTAGTCATTTACTGAAGGAGAGTGATTTACTCCTGTTGTTTATATATATCAGTATAATGTGTAAGAAAGACAATCAATTTGATTAGTTTTTGCATGTAGCACATTTTAATATGCAAAAAACATTTTGATATGATTATATAATAAAATTGAATATGCCTATTTTACTAATCTAATTTAAATTATTAGCATTTAATAATATTTTTAAATCAATCCAATGGCAAAATATTAAATATCCCAAAATAAGAACAGTTAAGACTTTTCTGCTATGTTTGAAAGAAACAGCCCATATAAGATGAGGGTCAAAACACAGTGCTTTGAATGAAGAACTGATTCTTGTATAGTAGTTATTTTAGATTTATAATAAAAAACAAAACAAAAGAAACAAATTAAAAATGAATATTTAAATATAAAAAAAAATTAATAATTATAAAAAAATCATTAATTAAAAACTCATTTATATAATAACAAATTCTTAAAAACTATAATATCTTTCTTCAAAGTATCATTTTTATTACTTTAGAAAGCTCACAACTTATTACATCCAACAACTTCACATCATCACTAAAACACAATTTTCTTGATAAAATTTGTTATTCATAATTTTTGCATCATAAAAACTAATACATGGATATTTTCAAATTTTCCTCATGCTTTAACCATATTCCACAGTCCTTAAAACAAGGATCATTCCACAATGAAAAAATAATAAGATAAATAACATTAAATAATAACTAAGAAATTGTATTTCAAAATAAACTTTATTGACAATTCATAAGATATTAGAAATAAAAATTAATACATATAACTTTACAAATTCTGCATTACATTAATTACTACAGTTTATTAGAAATGAAAGAAAAAAAACAGTATACATTTTGAATATATTATATCATAGTAAATATATATTACTATTTAAATCAGAAACATAGCACATCTCACTATAGATTAGATCACTGATATAAGGAACTATGCAGCTGCAAATATGTCTAATGGATTTTTTTTGTCTCTTTTATTGTCTAATTTGATTTTAAATATGTTTAGATGCTTTTTAGTATAAGTACTACAAAGAAAAGCACATCCTGTGCATCACAATACATAAAGTATGAATGTGGTGCTTCTTATTTCTGCAAGTCAAACCTTAGAAAAACCTAAAAATAGAAATGCATTATGCTATTGCTGTTCCAATGTATTTTTGCAATGCATGACCAAACATCTTGTAGACAACTATATTCTCTTCTTTGTGACATATTTTTACATATACATTCCATATTGATAAGATTTTTCTTATATCTAAAAAAATTTAGAATAGGCAAAGACCACATATTTATTTTGAGCATAAAATCAAAATATTTTGGTTCAAGAGTCTTAAAACTTAAATCTTTTTATTAGCTGTTTATTATTAATGCCAAGCAGAGGATAATATCCATCTTCATTTACATTGAGATATAGAAGTACATGAGTTTTCAAAGAGTATCATTTGTCTTGTGGGAAAATTATTTTATTGTTAATCTTTAGTTCAATTAGAGTTAGAATTGTGTGAATATATTTTGTATATGAAAGAAGTTTGTCTGTTTGTGTTACACTGAATATTGTTTGAAATTTGGAAATAATCTTGACATGGGTGATATAAGATTACTTGTTTTTTGTAAAATTAATATAATCCAAAGTCATTTTGATTACTATGAAATTATAATTTCCAAAATGAAATGGCGATTGCTTTTCTTCCCTAAAAAGTTTTCTACACAGTGAATAAATATTTGATATAATTAATTTTGCGAAGATTGTAATTTATAAGGAATATGTATTCTTATTTTGAAATATAGTGAGAAATATGTTTTGCGAGGGATGATAAGATATGTTCTGTTGCATGCAATAGTTTCACGTTCACATACTGTTCAAGAGAGAAAAAAAGATATTAATATAAAACTGTAATTACAGAAAATATACTAAAACTTTATGTTTTGTCTGATATAGTAGCAAACTATTTTTAAATCATTCATATTATGAATGAGTTAATTTAAAAATTTGTAAATCATAATGCTTCCATTTCATGTAGTAGCATGAGTTTGCAGTTTTTCAATGTAATCTGAAGGTATTATTTTGAGATTGTGTTAAACTATGCAAAATAGCTGATATCTTAGATAGTCATCATCATCATCATCAACCATTATCAATCCACTGCAGGATGAAGGTCTCTCCAAGTTTAATCCATCTTTTCCGATCTTTAGCTTCTCTTCTCCACATCACCCCTGCACACTTTCTTATTTCATCCATCCATCTCACATATGGTCTCTTTCTGGGTCTTTTATAATCTCTTGGAATCCAGTTTAAAATTTCAATTGTCCATCTATTATAATCTCTTCTAGCAATATGTCCAGCCCAACTCCACTTCAATCTTTTAATTTTTTCAATGAGGTCAGTAACACCTGTTTGTTCTCTTACCCATACATTGCATTTTCGATCTCTTCTTGTTACTCCCAACATGCATCTCTCCATACTTCTTTGAGTGGTCTGAAGTCTCTGTATTGCTCTTCTATTAAGTGTCCAAGTCTCAGATCCATAAGTAAGAACTGGTAAAACACATTTGCTAAAAACCTTCCTTTTCAAACACATAGGCATATTTCCTTTTAGTATCAAGTTATTTCTACCAAAAGCACTCCAACCAAGTTTAATTCTATGATTAATTTCTTCCATTATGTTTCCATCTGTATTAATAATCTGACCAAGGTATTTGTAACTGTTAACTTCTTCTAATTCATCATAATCAATCTTTATTTTCATATTTTGAGCAAATCAATTAAACATTACTTTAGTCTTTTTAACATTTATCTTTAGTCCTACTTTCCTCTGATAATTCCTGCAACATATCCTGCAGCTCGGAAGCATTATTTGCAAAAACAACTACATCATCTGCGAAATCTAAATGACTTAAATAATCTCCATTTACTTTCACTCCTTTAGTTTCCCATTTTAATCCACAAAATACTTCTTGCAGCACTGCTGTAAAAAGTTTTGGAGATATGGAGTCACCTTGTCTTACACCTTTCTCAATGTTGACTTTCCCAGTATCATTATGTAATCTAATTGTTGCTGTTGCATATTTATAAATATTCTTCAAAATATGACAATATCCTGGATCTATACCTTGATGATCCAATGCTTTAATCACTGAAGAAATGTTTATAGAATCAAATGCCTTTTCATAATCTACAAATCCAAAACATAATGACAACTCATATTCATTCGTCCTTTCTATAACTTCTCTCAACACCCAATGTTCTCTGTAGACGAGTTGTAATTATCTTGGTAAAAATTTTATATAAAACTGATAAAAGGCTGATAGGTCTGTAATTTCTAATATCTTCTCTATCACCTTTTTTAAATATTAATATTATTACTGCATTCTTCCAATCATCCGGTACATCTTTATCATTTAGACATTTGGTATATAACTTTGGTAAAATTTTTTCTATTTCTTCACCTGCTTCTTTTAATATATCAATTATAATTCCATCATTACCTGGAGTCTTTCCTTTCTTCATACATTTAATTGCGTATCTCAATTCTTCATTTAAAATTCTGGGCAATTCGGAAGATGTAATAGATATGAGGTACTTGTTCTTTATTACTATATAATTCTTGATAAAAATCTTCCACCAATTTCATGATGTCATCTGTCTTTTTAGTAACAATTCCCTCTTTTTTTCTTATTGCAGATATAAATTTCCTACCAATACCAATATGTTGTTTTACATTCTTAAGACTTTTATTATCTTCTACAGCTTTCCTTGCTAGTTCACAGTTATACTTTCTTATATCATTTTCAATGCATCATTTTTGTATATCTTCATATTCCTTCTTTTCTTCATAAATTCTCTAATCTCAGTAGAAATTTTATTGGTCAATTGCTGCTTTTTTCTACCAGCTATTTTTGTTGTAGTTTTTAAAAGTGTATCAGTTATTTTCATATTAATTTCATTCAAATCTGAATCATGTTCAAAATCTACTAATACTTGAAACCGATTTGTAAGTTCTAATTTAAATTCATTAGAATGTTTCTGATGATTAGGAATATCAACTGTAAATATTGTTTTTCTTAATAATTTTTGTCTCTCTAGTTTCACATTAACACGTATCTTACACCTTACTAATCGATGATCACTTCCTGTGTTAAATTTATGAAGAACATTACAATCTTGAAATATGTATTTCCTGTTAGTCAAAATATAATCCAATTCTGCTGTACCTTCATTTGGATGCTTCCATGACCATTTCCTTTTAACATTTTTCTCAAAAAAAGAATTCATAATATAAAGTTTTTCTTTTTCTGCAAACTCTACAAGTCTATGTCCTCTCTCATTTCTATTACCATAACCAAAATTACCTACAACACTTTCATGTTTCATTTGTTTACCAATTCTAGCATTAAAGTCTCCCATAACAATTTTAAAATGTTGTTTACTCTGATCAAAAGCCATTTGTACATCCATATAAAAATCTTCTACTACTTCATCACTATGAGAACTTGTTGGGGCATAAACCTGAATTATCTGCATTTGGTATCTGCTATTAAGTTGTATAACTAATCTTGCCACTCTGTCCGATACACCATCAATCTCCACAATATTGTTCTTCCACTTTTTATTTATAATGAATCCTATTCCACTTGTATTTCCAATATTTGTGCCTTTATAATAGAGTATATGTCCACTTTTTAAATCAATTATCTCTTCACCTTTTCTTCTAACTTCACAAAGTCCAATAATGTCCCATTTAATATAAGAGAGTTCTTCTTCTAATTCTTGCAATGTTCCTTCACTTGAAAGTGATCTGCAGTTGTAAGTACCTAAATAAAGAGTCATCATCAAATGGCAGCCTGGGTCCACAATCAGGGGATTCTTAGCACCCTCCGCCTTCGGCCATCAAGCGCTGCCTTGGTTGGTGACTTTACAGCCGCCTGGGAATAAGGGCCATGCTTTATTTTTGTCTGTCATAATTGTATATATGTATTGGAAAAATATTTATCATTTACACAAACATTCATTCTGCTTTATTAGGCACTGAGAAGAAAGACCATGGTGTTTCTCGATCTTAAACTCAGAGGTAAAAAGCCAATAAACTCACCATGCTGGTTAATGCGTGTTGGTGAGCAGCCCATCCATGTTTGTATACTATATGAATAATCACATAGTAATAACAGCTGCAACGACAAGAACGTATGGAGTGAACATTAGGAATTTGCGCTGCTCGGTTCCTTTAAGGCCTCCAAGAGGAATCAAAGGGTCTCCTTTCAGTTAATAGCAAACTCCTTTCTGCAGCCCTTAGATAGTATTGGAATGTTTTTAATAAATGGGATTTACCAGTTCTTAATTTATGGATCCGAGGCATGACTACTTAGGAGAAGTGCAATACAGAGATTTCAGTCCATACAATAAAATATGGAGAGAAGATGTATGTTAGAAGTAATAAGAAAAAAAAATACAAGGGTGAAAGAACAAACAGGTGTTATCGATAATAAAGAAAAAAAAAATCAAGAAACTGAAATGAAACTGGTGCAGATATAATTAATCACAAAGACATAAGCACATATTTAATATTTTCTTGGTGAATCAACTGATGTGATGGATACAGCACAATTGATATTTATCAGGATGATATTTGATAATTGTATATCAAAAGAAACTTTCAAAGGTGGTAAATATATACGATGAACGAAAAAAGATTAAATTACAACTTTTAATAAATTAATGAAAGAAATTGGTTGCACTAACAGTTTTATTGCTCGATGCCAGAAAGATGATAATTATTCAATTTTTTGTATTATTTATCAACAAGTTTGTTGTTCAAATAAACTTAAAACATACAATGTCATGGAAACTGCCTTTATAACAGTCAATTTTATTTGTAGCTTTCAGACTTTAGTTCAAAAGTACACAATGTAAATCTTGAACTACATGTTAAAAATAGATATTTATTAGATATATTTAGTTCAATAAGAGCTTTTGAGTGACTCATAATACTGTTAAATACATATTTATATGCGGAATACAAATTTTTTGAGCATTGCTAAATATTTATGAATAACTCCTGACATGATTCAATTCAACCCAAATAAAATAACTTTCAAATTAAAGTTGTTGAAAAAAAAAATTAATATAGAAAAAAAGCTTAATTCAAATTTTAATTATATTTAATGCGAACAATCAAAGTTCAAAAGGATTTTGAAATCCAAAGACTGTATTTGAACATTTACAAAAGAAAAGTATCAATTTTGATAAATATAGCACCAAAAATGCCTTGCTTTGATACAATATATTTGACAGAATCTGCATATTATGGCATGAATATTTTAAAATAAAAAATTCTTTAAATGATTTCTACCTTGATCAGTGTTTAGGATATCTTCATATAAACTCAACTTTGAAAAAATTGTCAAATCTGTGACAGTGCCAAAGATCTCACTAACGTAACTTTTATTTACTTCAGAATTATTTTAGTATTTTTTTTTTTAAGATTTTGATACTATATACTTTTTTGTTTATAATAAATATTAAATGATTATACCTGATTACAATTTTGTATTTCCCCCTGTACACTAAGAAATCAGCCCTGACATATAGTCTGATAATAATTACAGCAGTAGCTTCCTAGAAAAAAAGCTGTTATTTTATCTTTACATTATATTAGTCCCATAAAAACCAATTTATCATTTTTTAAAATATTTTTTTATTGATTATTTTTTATGTTTACTTTTTCCATTTTTCAGGTTTTGGAAAATTATTAGCAATAGTCATTGATAATTTCTCATTTGCAGAAACAAATATGCCTCCAGATGATCAAATCATAGCAATGTTAGTCCTTTTCAATGTACAACTTACAGAAAACAGACATCAAAAATATAGGATTTAATTTTTTCAACCAAAATTAGATGAAATAATAAACTTTTTATAAACCTTCTTATTTTGTAAAAAGAGCTTGCAAAACATGTTGATCAAATATAAGGATAATAAAAAAAAAATGATTGCACTATTCTTGGATCTTTGTAATAATATTTTTTAAACTTTCATTTCTTAAATAGTTTATATAGAATATATTATTAAATCTTGTTAATTTGTAGATATACATTTTTTGTCACTGAGAAAAATGCCAGATAAAGCTTTAGAAAAGGTCCAAACTCAAAAATTATTAAATTTCTTTATAGTTTCACCTAGAATTAATTGTGTCACTTTTCTAATATATGATTGTATACATTTGAAAATAAAAATTTGATTTTACTGTTTGAAATTATAATTTGAAAATTTTACTTTTGGTATGATGTGGTTTCTTTGGTACATGTGAGTTTTCCAATAAACCAAAATAGAAGCTCATATTTTTGATAAATTTACAGTTTCAGGGGCCCCACAAAAAATGTTTACAAAAAAAAAAAATGTCTGCTAGAAAATGTATTTAATATTTACTTTTTATTTAAAAAGAAATCATTATACAAAAATTAATTACAATATTTACAGTTTATTCTCTCTCTTTTTTTAATTAACGTATTAAACAGAAAAATGAAAAAAAAATATAACTGCATGCAATCATATTGTGACCATTAACACACACTTTTTGGAAGGGCAGGATTCCCGTACTTTTGGAAATAGTCCACTATATGACATTCTGTCACAGGAAGGTTCCAAATTTTTATCATTATGACAGTTTACCAAAAAGACTGCTGATAAAAAGAAACACACTGAATTAACCCAAGTATGACAATGTTAAAAGCATCTCATCACTTCCCATGTTATAAGTATAAAATAAATAAATAAAAATACAGCTTAACAATAACAACTCTCCATACAGTAGTGCCATGAAGTGCAAACCTTCATAATCAATGGATGTAGGAAAGTTTGTGCATAAAATCTCTATTTAGTGCCCAGTCATCCAATATCTCCAGTTTCTAGCTTGTAATTTTCATCAGTGAGGAGCCTTGAATTTGAGAGAACTATATGTAGGATATAATGCAACCCTCCAGAAGCCACCTTTTACCTACTTGGTTAACTATAAAGCTCGGAGCCTAACCTGAAAATACCATAATGTTTCCAATGTAAACTCATACACTTGTATAGTCATATAAAACTGAACTCAGTTCACCAACTATACATTTTGGTGTCTTTGGTTTTTCAAAAACCACAGTCACCATTATCCTATAAACAGGATAGGCATAAATTCCAAGTGTCCTCACTGATGATAGCCACAAGCTAGTAGTCTGGGGATATTGGATGAGTAGACACTAGATAAGGATTTTATGCACAAACCTTCCTGAATCTATTGATTACAAAGGTTTGCACTTGATAGCACAACTGTATGGAGAGTTGCCATTGTTATTAACAGTCTGTATAAGCATGTGAAATATGATGTTTTGATGGTTTTAAAATAAAGCTTCTTAATAAGATTTATTGGAATTTATTTATTTTTAAAATTTGACAATTGATTTATTAATTTTGTTTTAATTGCCCTCGAAATGGTACATTTATCAAAAATACAGATTGCAATCTTGGTTTACAGGAAAACTTGCATGTATCCTTTCTTTCATAGCTGTTGAATGTTTTAGCTTCCTATTTAAAGTATAACTGAAGTAATAAGAAGTTTAAAAAATTTTTTTTTTCCTAAAATTTAGGTTCAAACATTTTAACACGTAATTTTTAAAATTTTAACTTGTACTGTTTTATTCATGATTGAAAGACATATCAATGTTCACACTTCTGGAAAATTCAGAAAATAAAAATTTATTTGTACAAAAAAAAAAACTTTAGAAATCTTTTGCAAAAAGTAAGGGTTTATAAATGAGCTTTTTGTTTTTTTATTATTTTTTTAACAAACAAATTCATTAAAGTAGAAGTAAATATTTGAAAACCAGGCACTCTTCACAAACCTGGGAGCTTAATTGTAAGTATAGAGGATTTGAACTCAGATTTTCAAGCACCCTTCAACTATCCACACTATCTCATACAACTGATACACATGACCACACACATGTAGAAAAGATAAATAATCACCAATAAACGTATTTCATGCTAAACCAGCACTCATCAGTTGGCCCAGATTATCATCTCTTACACATATATATAATCAGTGCTCAGTTTATATTAAGATAGTGAATCTTCATACTTTAATGGACAGGCTTCAATCCACTCCAACCTCCAACTTTTTAGCCATCCATATCATTGAAAGTCTGATGATGAAAACCCAAATCCCATGCTGATGCCAATATTATTGCCATGCCCATGTTGACCTCAAGTCACTCTGACCCCTCATGTATAGGTCCTTATCCATTTAAATACATAGAAGAGGGATGGGCAGGATACAAGCTTGATGTGTAAATATTTGAAAACCAGGCACTCTTCACAAACCTGGGAGCTTAATTGTAAGTATAGGGGATTTGAACTCAGATTTTCAAGCACCCTTCAACTATCCACACTATCTCATACAACTGATACACATGACCACACACATGTAGAAAAGATAAATAATCACCAATATACGTATTTCATGCTAAACCAGCACTCATCAGTTGGTCCAGATTATCATTTCCCACAGATATATATAATCAGTTCTCAGTTTATATTATGATAGCAAATCTTCATATTTTAATGGACAGGCTTCAATCCACTCCAACCTCCAACTTTCCAGCCATCAATATCATTGAAAATCTGATGATGAAAACCCAAATCTCATGCTGATGCCAATATTATTGCCATACCCATGTTGTCCTAAGTCACTCTGATCCCTCATGTATAGGACCTTATCCACTTAAATACATAAAAGAAGGATGAGCAGGATACAAGCTTGATGTGTAAATATTTGAAAACCAGGCACTCTTCACAAACCTGGAAGCTTGATTGTAAATATAGGGGATTTGAACTCAGATTTTCAATGATATGGATGGCTGGAAAGTTGGAGTGGATTGAAGTCTGTCCATTAAAGTATGAAGATTTGTTATCTTAATATAAACTGAGCACTGATTATATACATGTGTGGGAGATGATAATTGGGATCAACTGATGAGTGCTGGTTTAGCATGAAATACGGATATTGGTGATTATTTATCTTTTCTACATGTGTGTGGTCATATGTATCAGTTGTATGAGATAGTGCGGATAGTTGAAGGGTGCTTGAAAATCTGAGTTCAAATCCCCTATACTTACAATTAAAGTAGAAGTATAATTTTTTTTTCCTTTAAAAAAAGAATGTAATAAAAATTGTCTGGAGTGACAAATATACACAAATTTTCAAAAATGAATAATTAACAGTATTACAAATTTCTTTTAAAATATTGGTTTCAATGATATGGATGGCTGGAAAGTTGGAGGTTGGAGTGAGTTGAAGTCTGTCCACTAAAGTATGAAGATTCACTATCTTAATATAAACTGAGCACTGATTATATATATGTGTGGGAGATAATAATCTGGACCAACTGATGAGTGCTGGTTTAGCATGAAATATGGATATTGGTGATTATTTATCTTTTCTACATGTGTGTAGTCATAAGTACCAGTTGTATGAGATATCGTGGATAGTTGAAGGGTGCTTGAAAATCTGAGTTCAAATCCCCTACACTTACAATTAAAGTAGAAGTTTTTTTTTTTTTCTTTAAAAAAAGAAAGAGAAATAAAAAAAGAATGTAATTAAAAATTGTCTGGAGTGACAAATATACACAAATTTTCAAAAATGAATAATTAACAGTATTATAAATTTCTTTTAAAATATTGTTTTAGTTACAATATTATTCTTGCCAAAATCATATCCATAAAGAAACTTTTCTTGTTAATTCAAAATCTTCTGATTTCTGATAACTAAACTTTGCTGAGTTTTATGCACATTTATATCAATCTATGAATTCTAATTTTTTATTGAGTACATGTATGTTCTTAATTTAAGCATTTCCATTTTTATTAAAAATGTTTAACCTTAAGGCTATAAAAGCTTCTTGTATATCATCCAAACAAATAAAAAGATGGGATAGAATAAGGTCTACTTGTAAATCTACTCCTCATAAAAATGAAATATTCTAAACTGAGTTAACTTTGATTTTAAAAATTAAAAAATCTTATCTGTTTCTTAGACAATTATAATTTCAGAAGATCAGACAATTATTGTATAACTCATCAATCTATTTATTATTTTTTAAGAGCAGATATCAAAAGCATATATATGTATATTCCAGTTTTGAAAGTGTCCCGGATGGTTCCTCCTACTAATGATGAATATACTCTCTATCCCAAGTTTTTCATTATATGCATATTGACCAAAATGCATCTTTTTGAGCAAATTTTAAAGTAATGGAAACAAATAATAGATATTAACTATAATAAATAAAAATAATAATAATAATTTGACATAAAAAAAACTAAATATTTATTCATATATATATAAAAGCAGATTGCAAATTAAGAATTGCTAATAACAGCCAATGAAATTATTTATTTATTTTTTATATAAATAAAATATTGAAAATTCTCTAAAAATAAACTAATTAAAAGATAGATGAAAATAATCAATTATACTCCATTGCATTACAACTATTTTGGGAAATAGAATTTTGAAATAAACCAGTTAGAGCAAACCCAATAATTTATTACTACTTTTTGTTTTAATACACTAATAAAAAAAATATTTTTCCAATACAATTTTTTTTTTTAAGTTTCTAAAAACAAAAAATATTTTAAAAGCATGATAAATATAAAAAATAAATTAAAAATATGCAAGTTCTAGAATATAACCATTACTATAAGTAAATAGCATTTATTCATTTTTCATTCATTTAATTAATTTATATATTTAAACATTTAACTAAGAAAAGGTAATGCAGTTTTTATTATTGTTATAATTTTCTGAGCATGCTTTTGACATTTTATTTAAAAGTCATATTGCTTCCCATAATAAAATACAAGCGCTATGATTCTGACCATCAACGTTGAAAGCATGTTCAGCAAATTATGACAATAATATTTCTTGGTTAAACATTCAAAACATTTAAATATATAAATAACAATTAACACAATAAAAGGGAAATAATATTTTTTCATTTAATTAAATAAATAATTAGAATTTGTAAAATTATCTAGTCTTTTGCAAAAATTGATTGAATCATGATATTAACTTTGTCGAGAATGTTAGATAATTTTCTCAATGTGAACGTGTACACACATATGCGTGTACATAATGAAAAAAAAAAGAAGAGAGAAATATTAATAATCTTACCATTTCAATACCCGTTGAAAAAAGTTTTTGTTCAGGCCTTTTTCCGATGTGAGCTTTAGTTACAGGGTTACTTTTGACAGCATGTGTTGCAAGAATATGGCTAGCAGGAAAATCATAGAACATCTGAAAAAGGAAAAACAACAAATGTTATATAACTATTAAAAACATACAACAAAATAGGCATTATTTATGTAAATATTACTATGTTAAAATGCAAAAGGATGAAAAACTCATTTATATATTGTAAGGATCGCAATAACTCTCATTCCTATCCTTACCATTAAATGCATTTGAACATAAATATATACATGGATGTATTGATTTATAAACAGTGTAAGTTGATGATATATAACGGTATGAATAAAATTATATTGTAGTTTAATGAACTGGAAATGCTTGAAACAAAATCATAAATTTATTACTAAATTTCATTTTATTAATATTTAAAAGAACCTTTGACAAAACGATATTCTTCAAACAGTTGAGAAAGTTTTGTAAAGAAAGAAAAAAGAAAAACCGATTTTATAATCTAGTGTTATAAAATGGGAAGGGAAATAAAATCAAATAGAACGTATGCAGTAACCATAACAATAACAAACAACTATTTTTTTTCTTTCTAATGGCTGGAAAAATTAAAAACGTATAGAGAAAGTTATATGCAAGATTTTCTTTTTTATATTCGTTAATGACAGCAATTCTGATAATTTGACTATTGTATTTTGGTAAAACGTTTTCAGCATTTTAAAGAAAGAACATGGATGCATAGAACTGTAAGTTGTTTAATTTGATATAAATATGTAGAAAGAAAAAAAAACTGAAACGGAGAAATATCACTATGCTTCCATTAGAATTGAACTTTTATATGAACTATGGAAATTAAAGAAGTAAATAAATTATAAACTGTTGATTAAAGCATAATAGGCACCAATATTTTTATTTTATTTATAATTATATTGAACTTTTCGCTATAAAATATGTGAAGAGATATTTATTCACGTAATCAAGCATTTGATAATTCTAGAACTGTTGAAAATTCAGACTTAATAACGTTTATTATCATTAAAATTGACTTTAATCGTCCTTTGTTTATTATATAGCTATAACGTGCTCATTGCTGATATAGAAAGAAAATTTATATATATACTAGTGTAAGAATGATGCAGGTGTGCTAAAAGCTGTTGTGCAAGGTCAAGGCAACTCAGATGGTTTTTGAAGAGGGTGATTAACACGATCGATAGGTGTGAATTCCCATCATCACATATATATATATGTATACAATGGCTACCAAATATTACGTGAAGTTTTATATATCAATTGTGAAAGTTGCTAAATCAAGGATTATCCAAACTACTTGGTCAGCTTGTGGGAGATGGATAAATCATTGAAGGCACTACTTTGAAGAATGAAGCAAGTAAAAGAGATGCTGAAATTTCCAATTTACCATGAATTTTTACATTTAAAGAAGATGCTCATGTTTGATCAAGATGTTTACAGAATCATTTATAATTTGATGTTGATATGTAACTGTTTGTTTGTTGTGGTTGACATGCTGATGCTATAAATTATATAAGGTTTTCTCTCCTTTATTTATTTATTTTTTTTTTTTTTTTTGTTACTTCCACATTGGATTTTTTGAGCTGGAAGTACCGAAAGAATTTAGATGTAAGCATTTCATGATGTAAAATGTATTTTTGAAATAAAAAAAAAAATAAATGGTTCTGTTAGAAGAAAGAGAAGGACTAGACTATGATGAAATGAATATAAATGAAGGTAAGACTTACTTTTTGACCCATTAAAGACATAACATTTAGTAACAAAGTTAATTATTAATAGAACCCATATTAACCCTTTATTAACAAGCTACCTACTAACCATTATTTATAGGTACATATAATTAATTTAATCAACTGATGGCAATTCCAGTTCTCATAACTGATAATAGTCACAAACGAACCCATTAATTCAACTATATTTATAAAATAATAATTTATATATTGATATGATGATACCATATTAATTTTTTTTTTTTTAAAAAAAATACAACAAATAACAAATAATGTCATTTGTTTAGATGGTATTAATGATCATAAATTATTATTTATTTTAATATGATGGCATGAAAGGTAGATGCCGATGTATACCAAGAATGATACATAGTTAATGATATTATTTTATGTATTTTTTTTTTGTGTGTTTCTGTTTGGATGAGATTAGATGGAAGTGGAGGAATCATATTTATGGTGTTTTAAAGTGTATATTTATATATTTAAATGTGTTATATTAAGTTAAAATAAATTTGTTAATTTAAATTGATTTTACATCAAGGGTTGTCTATAATTTGTTGAGAATATATCGCTGAATTCACATATCTCTTGATATGGAGACATATATGTAATATGTATCCAATAAGTGTACTATATGAACAATAACGTCAAGTCATTGCCCACACTGACTAGATATATACTAATAAATTATACCTGAACAGAGTCTAACTACTCAGATTACGACTGGGTTTGAATTCTGTGAATCTAACAGAGTGACATAAAAATTGGGTGGATCCTGTGTGTATTACCAAATGAATGGGGGTTGAATGGTAGTAAAGATCCATTTTGGCTGTAGTGTTGCTGGATCTTTCCAATTTTTTATGGACGGCCGGATTCGTGTTTCAGTGTATGCAGTGGGGTGGATTTAGGTAGATGGATGAGGGTGGGTCGTCAGTCTGTTACGATATATATAAACACATGCAGAGTATAAATTTATTTATATATATATAAAGGCAAATAGAAGAGAAACAAATTTTAATGTAAATTGTTTTAACATTTTTTTTAAAATCACAAACTTGTAGTTAATGTCTCAGAATTTTATATCAATTAAAAACAAATACTAAATAAAAATGTTAAATTATCACTTTCTATCACTTTTTGTAAAAGCAGAAAAACAGGTAAATCATCTTAACCCAATGAACCTTTTTCAAGGAAAAAAAACAACTTACACAAATTTCCAGGAACAGTTTTTTTACTCTAAACTTAATTAATCAACAGACATCAATGCCCACTGATTATTTAAGCTTACAATAGATAGCTACAGAGGATAGTGAACAGTACTGTTATCTAATTATTGAGGATGGATTTAAACATGGACTTTCGAGCTACCTTAAACTATCTACTCCATCTTATATAATCAATACACACAACCACATACATATGAAAAAGATAAATGATCTCCAATACATGCATTTCATAATGAATCAGCACTTATCAGTTGGCGATCATCATCACCCACACAAATATATAATCAATTCTCAGTTTATATTAAAATAGAACATTTTCGAATTTTAATGGACAGGCTTCAATCTTCTCCACCCTCCATATTATTGAAAATCTTATGATGGAATGCTCAAATCCATTGTTGATGCCAATATTCATGTTGACTTTAAGTAAGTCACTATGACCCATCATATATAGCAGGGTTGGCCAACTTTTGTGTTCATAAGATTTACTTTTTATTTTAAAAATGTGTTGCGATCGATTTGTTGTCATAGGCGATCGACTTGTTGTCATAGGCATAGTCTAAGTGGAGGGAGGTGTAAAATACATACAATTTTATATATCTACCTAGTAAAAAATAATTATTTAAAGGGCCAAAAAAACTCATGTCCGGGGAAATTAAAGCAACATGAGTAATTAAATTATTAACAATATTTATTAATTCAAATTAGCTACATTAAGTCAAGTTTTAAAATATTATTTTCAATAATGATATGACTTAGTGGACTTCACCTATCTAGAATTGAAAAAAAAAATTAGAACAAAAACAAAAATATAAAAAAAACTTGAAAATCTTGACTTAATTTGTTTCACTCGTTACCCAACAGTTCTGGTCAGATTGGCCTCGCGATCGACCAAAATTGGCTTTGTGATCAGTCGGTGGATCACGATTTCAGGTTGAATCTGTGATAATTAAACTAGAAGTATAATTTATATGCTGAATTTTTAGATGTAATTAGAATGGATTTGAACACAGACTTTCAAGCTCCCATCCATTCCATTTTATATAATCAATACACATGACAACATAAAAGATAAATGATCTCCAATATATGTATTTCATGCTGAATCAGCACTCATTAGTTAGTCCAGATCATCATGTCTCACACACATATATAATCAGTGCTTAGTTTATATTAAGACAGCAAATCTTCAAACTTTAATGAACAGGCTTCAATCTTCACCACCCTCCATCTCTTCAGCCATCCATGACTAAAAATCTTACGATGGAATGCTCAAATCCTTGCCATCTTAATATAAACTGAGCACTGATTATATATTTGTATGAGAGATGATGATCTGCACCAATTGCTAGTTGCTAGTTCAGCATGAAATACTCCTGGGTCTCTTTTTACGCGGACTTATTTAACACGATTTTGAAGTTATGCGATTCATGTTTCACCGGAAGTTGAACTCCGATAATGCGCTATTACTTTAAATAATAAATTTCACGCACTTATGTTATATTGAAAGTAATAGCACATTATTGGAATTCGACTTTCATCTTAGTAATTTCAATATTTTCAGTGATTTATAATATAATAGTAAGATTTTATGCAATAATGAAATTAAAATCATGATTTCCACATTTTATGTATACACACATTAAATTTTACAAGATTATAATGTAAATATGTTCAAACATTGTGTGTGTTAATTTTGCATTTTAAATCACATTCTGTTTTTGCTTTTTAAAAAAGAACATAATCAATTATTAATCATTTAGTGTCCACAAGTTTATTTTTAAAAGGTGATAATAGCAGTGGACACAATTAAATTTGACAATTAAAAATTAAAATCTGATTTTTAGTTGTAATTAACAATTTAAAAATTACTTACGGCGACTTCAATTAATGTGATGTAAAACGAAATTTGATTTTTAAACGGAACTGAAAATTAAAAAATTAAAGACAAAAATAAGAATTTAATTTTTAGTTGTTAGTTTTAATTAAATTTTTCCCAGCAGTGGTGAATAAATGTCTTTTTATTATCGTAAGTCTAAGTTCATAAACAATTAATAAAATCATTGTCTCAAAGATTAATTACTAATTACATTGTCAACAGAAAACCATTAACACAACATGAGAGTGAACTTGGTGCTAGTTGTATTTCCTCTTGTGAGAATCTGATTTTTTAGCGATAATAATTAAAACGTGTATAAAAAAATGTAAATTACTGCACTGTAAATTATGCATAAAAATATATCATTTTGAATAAAATTAAATATTATAGTTAAATTATGCATAAAAATATATTATTTTGAATAAAATTAAATATTATAGTTAAAAAAAGTTTGTCTTGTATCAATTTTTTTCAAATTTGAAATTTTTTATTAGTCATATTTTATTTCCTAATTTTTTTTTTCGCGAATTTTAAAGTAATTTTACGTTGGTGCTTTGCTTTTACATGAATTTTGAAAAATCACAGACCGCATACTCCCTTTTTCAATGTAAGTTACGTCTATTTTTGCGCGATTTTGTTTGCATGTGTTTTCTGAGGAACCTATCTATTGCATAAAACGAGACCCAAGTGTATGTATATTAGAGACGAATGATCATGTGTATCAATTTTATAAGATGGAATGGATTGCTGAAGGGAGCTTGAAAGTCTGTGTTAAAATCCATTCTAATTATATCTAAAAGTTCGTATATACATTATACTTGTAGTTTAATTATTACAGATTCAGGTTGAATTCTGCCCATCACTCTTCTGTATATTTAAATTGATATATTAAGGGTCCTATATAGGAGGAATCAGAGTGATTTAAAGTCAACATGATTATGACAACAATATTGGCATCAACAAGGGATTTGATTATTACATCATCAGATTTGGAGGTGGAGAAGATTGAAGTCTGTCCATTAATGTTTAAAGATTTGATATCTTAATATAAACTGAGCACTGATTACACATAGGTGTGGGAGATGGTGATATGGACCAACTGATGAATGCTGGTTCAGCATAAAATACATATAGTGGAGATCATTTATCTTTTTCACATGTATGCGGTTATGTGTATCAATTATATAGGAGGGAATGGATAAGTGAAGGGAACTAGAAAGTCAGTGTTCAAATCCATTCCAATTACATGTAAAAGTTCAGTACATGCATTATACTTGTAGTTTAATTATATAATTATTTGTATGTTTCTAAAAAAAAAAAAGAGAAATATAAATTAATTTGGAAAGAAGTGGTGGTATCTGTTTTAATGTTTGGAAATGATGCACTTTGTGTAGACCAGAGAACTCAGAAATTTTTAGCTAGAATATAAAAAAAAGGTAGATATATTTTGGATAATGAATTGTTGACAGCAAAAGAAACTATTCAAGAATATGGGATGATAAAAATTAAAAATAAATTTAAAATGTTTGGAAGATTGCAACATGTAACAGAAAATAGATAAGTAAAAATAGTGTCTAATTTGATTAAGTGAAAAATAACAAGAAAAGTATTCCAATATGGAGAGTTAATAGATAAACAATTTATAAAAAATGGAATTACATCTTGTGACTGGTTTTAACCTCAAAATTACAATTCTGTTCATCAATAATATCATCTAAGCTATAATATTGAACATTATAACATTTTCTAATTTAGAATTGCTATTACTTTGCTCCTTTTTTTAAAAAAAAACTTATTTTTCTAATTATTAACTATCATTATCACTATAAAATTAGCTACCGTTTATAAACAATTATGACCATTCTATCTAAAAAGACACATACAAAAACAGATGTGTTTTGCAATGTCAATATAAACCAATCCATGAAGCACAAATACATTTACATTTATCACATGCTGGTTCTTTAGTCTGTATTTAAACTTCTTCTGCAGTGAACTTTATTTTGTAAAATAATTCAAAATCTTATATAATTGTAGATGTCCATGGCATTTAATCTTATATTATATCATCCCAATAAAATAAATCAATTAGTGCACTTCTTTAAAGTGTCTTTGAGATATTTTTTTGTAACATAAAGTTAGGCCCTCCCTATAAAAAATATATTTAAAAATCATAAAATACTTTTTTAGAATATCCATTAATGATCATTCACTTCTCACACTCAATCCAACAAAGATATGAAATATTAATTTTTAGTTCCTTGTTAATAAAAAATTAGATACATTAAATGTTGCAAAAAAAATTGTGAATTTTATTTTAAAAATAGCAGTTAAAATTATTATGTTGAATAAATAATATTTTCTATTTTAAAATTAATATTCACATTATTTAAAATATTTTAATGTTTAAAATAGATATTTTATATTATAGAATATTAAATAAATTTTATATAATATAAAAAATAATCAGTCATATTATTTAAATTATTTTGTAGACAGACAAGTAGTAGATATGTAAATTAGTATCAAAGAATAACTTGGATTAACCAATGAAATTACTGGATAAGGAAGGGATAAATAAAGTTGTTCAATCAGTCTAGACAGTTTAGTTTTCATCTTGTCTTATTTTTAATCTATCTTAATTTAAGTTTATATTTTTATAAAATATTTTTTTAGTAAAAGTTTAAAAAATAATTTAAAATAATAATTGTAATGTATCCCATGAATGGGTAAATGAGTTAATTCCTTGTCAGTAATGTTTTCATAATGAAGCTTAACAAAACCATGGTAATTTTATGAAGACCAATAGTTATTATCTTATTAATGGCATAATGCCTAGAAGAAACCATAAAAATTTCAACCATATCATTCAGAAAAACCTAAGGAGTAGTAAAAACTTTATATTTAATGTTATTTGTATGTGTGAAGTGAGAGAACATTTACATTCAACAATTATGATAAATTTACATAAATATACACTGCCATGAAATTTTTATCCTATTATTATTATTATGTTGAGGATAATTGTTGAAAACTATTTAATAAGTTATACGTACTTTAAAAGAAAAGAAAGAATAGAAGTGATATTATACAAATAAATTAAATACATATGATGGAACTTTATAAATCTGAATATATTTTATATTATCTGCAAAAGCATCTGGAAAAATGTTTTCCATTACTAATTCATTTAAAAGAAAATAGCCTAAATGAACATTATATTTTAAAATTGTGTATGTCAAGTTGAAGAGAAAATGTTTTTTGAATTTTACATTCTAAAAGAATTTTCCTATTTGAAAGAAAGAACAAATTTTAATATTATCTTAAGATTATCTTTATGTCTTTTATAAAACATTACCTGAGTGAAGAGATTGTATAATATTGCAAGAAAATATTTAATTAATATGTGTGTGTTAGAAAAGATAAAAATCTTGAATTTTGTAGCAAATGTCGTTAGAAAATATTGCCATTTAAATACGATCATATACATGGAAATGAAGTTTGGATGAAAGTTGTCTGCTAAAAATTTCATTAAATGATAAATTATCTTATTTTTGAAAATGTTTATAAGCACTTCTTGGGGAAATATTAATCTTGTCATATATATTTTTTTATCATAAGTCTGGACAAGCATGGATAAATGTACATATGGAAATTATTGGTTAATATAAAATTTATTTTAATGGATGTTAGCTTTTGAAATATGTTTTACTCGAAATGCTAAAAAAATGGACTTAGACTATTTATCAAGTATGGATAAACAGTTTCCTTGGGATTTTTAAAGATTTAATTTGGTCTATTATGGAGTTTGTTCAATGTGGCAGAGAAGAGAGGTTTTGTTCAAACTTTTTTGTAGTCAAAAGCAATGGAGTGAGCTCCCTTTTTTTTTTTTTTTTTATCGACGGTGCTGGAGGAATGAAAGCAAACAAGAACTTTATGTAGCTTTGAATTTATTATTATTTTTCTATTTTTAGTATTAATATTTTTTATTAGAAATAATATTCAATTAACATGTTTGTTTAGAAATAAGCTTAGTTTTAAGATTGAAATATTTATTTAGAAAATATAAAATAATAATAGGTTTCAAAAAATTTCAGACGACCAAGAAGAAAAGGAATCACTGTATTTAATTCCAATAATTGTTGGGATTAAAGGTAAATTATTATGCATTTTAATATTTTAATGTATATTTTGGTTTGTTTTTCATATTGTTTGAGTATTAAAATTAGATAGGATCATATTTATATGATTAGAAGTATATTAATTGTTTTATGAATGCAATATAAAGGTAGAAAATACCAGGTGTGTTAACAATTTTATAAATACTTAAGTATGCATATTTTTAAACATGATTATAAGTATTTAAGATATTATTATAGGCAGTATCTGTTTGGATACAATAAATGAAAACTGATCGCTGAATTATTTAGTAGTATGATATAAGTGAATGAATGTATGATAACGATGGATATGTAATGAAATCATTTGTGTATACAATGTTTTTGAATCTTCTTGACTTATTTGATATTTATTTTGGAAATGTAGTGAAGCAGTCATATATATACATGTGTATATATATGTGCTACATGTATATATATTTGCTATTAAGACAAAAAAATCTTAAAGAATTTAAAAAAAAAAATACAACGTATAAAAAATAATATTATAAAATGTAAATTTTATTACGTAATTTAATTATGAGTGAAAAAAATGGGGGTTCAAATCAGCAAAGAAAGTTTAACTTTCTGATTAATTAAAATATTAACTGACATTAAAAGAATGTAGGTACTAAATTCTAATTTTAGAATTTATATTTTGTATAGTATTGTCCTTACAATAAAAGGTGACAAAAGTGTAATTACTGGGGAAATTGATAAAATCAAAGACATCCAGAATTTAATTAAAAATGCAATTAATAAAATTTCAACATTAAATTGCATTAAGATTATAATCAACAAGATTCTATTAGATAATATAAAAAAAATTTCCTTAAGTTTAAATTAATAAATTAATTTGGAAAGATCTGGATGACTTTGTTTTTTGAGATATATATATATAGGACAAAAAAGAAAAAAAAGATTATTATTGTGAACTTCTGGAAGAGTTGTTGTAGAGTTCTTGTAGAGTTTAGTTATTGTAAACATCAGAAAGAGTTATTGTGAACCTCTGGAAAAGTTGTTGTAGACTTCTTGTAGAGTTTATTATAGTAAAGTTTAGGCTGTTAAATTACATCAAACTATGAGGGAGTAGATTCGCAGCAATTTCTCTGGTCATCGCTAGTGATGCTGAGTAAGGGGCTTCCTTGTTCTATAGAATGTTAGGCCGATCAAGTCCTTGCCTACAATTGACCATCCAAAGTGCTGACATGCTATGCCATCACCGTCAAAAGGAAAACACTAGTATATAATGCTATGGGTAAACAATTAAAGTCTCTTTAATATGAAACTTTCTTTGCTTCCATAAATTATATATTAATCATTATATATGTTTCTTACCATATTATTTAGATATTTATTGCATTATTTAAATATTTTCTTACTGCATGCTTAATTAATTGTACATAATAAGATTGACTATTGCAATATATACTCGATTTTTCTTAAATTTTTCTAGACTTATTATATAAGAATCAGACGAGGGAAATTTAGTAAAATATTTCAATGACTAAAATAGTTGAAGCCCAATAATTAAATAAAAGTAAAATATTTAAATCCCTCTCTCTGATTCTAATTTGTTTTTTTATTATTTGCTAGTCAAACTTGTCTATTCAAATCTGTTATTTCAAATACATAATCTCAGCCATTAACACAATTACGAATGGTTCATAAACACTTTTTTTAAAAATAAAAGTTAAAACTTTATTTACTTTTAGAAGAGACAATTATATATGTATAGAGTGTACAGGTGATTTAGAAACAACCTGCAGCTTTTTTAAAATAAAATTTAATCTTTCAAAGTTTAAGAGTTAAAACTTCATTTCTGTTTTAAAAAGACCAAATATATATATGGATACTGTATGATATGATAGTTAATTCTTTAAAACTTTAACACAATGCAATATATTATCATCGTAGGCTATCATATCAATAATTCCTTATATATATATATATATATATATGATACCTATGGGCGAATCTCTGATTAACCAGGGAGTAATTTCTTTACAAAATTTTAAATATATAACTGCATAGGCCTTGATTAAGCCTTTATAATGGATATTTGCATATTGTAATCTTATGGCATGACCAATTATGTTTTGTAGATTAAATTTTAAGGTCAAATATTCATTATATATAAATATAGCATTACTGGGTTGTCTAATTTCTTTATTATCTTACTGCATTCTTCAGCAGGCATATATCCCTGCTTCAAAAATTTAATTTGATGAGTTCATTCTAAATAAGTTCCACGCAAATGCAGGAACATTCATTTTTTTCTGACCCAGAGGGTCTTATTATTTCTTGTTGTCAGTGCACTGGATCATTCCTGCCTGTTAATGAGAGTTATTAAGGGTTAAATGAAGATGTTCATTCCTTTATTCCATGACCCATTCACCTTCACAAAAGTGAATATATTCCCGTCATTGCCTTATGATAAGATTTGGATATGACATCACGGAGGTGATCATATTCCAGTTTACCTTGTTATTTAATTTATTACTTTAGCAACTCAGTACTGCCTTCCTTATCCCTTGTGTATATTAAAGCTTGATATTTCAGCTTTTATTGGTCATGATCATGAAAGTTATGCGTTTATCTATTTAACCATCTTTTCCTAAAGTTAATTAAACTTAACTTGCTTTATTTATTATTATGTACCTGCTTGAGGAGTATCTTCCCCAAAGATCAAATGTGTTCATCACCTGAAGTCCATTATTTATATATCCATTATATATTAAAACTTTTATATAAGGAATCATCAATTAATATAATTTCCACTATCTTTTGAGTCTAGCAACCTAATTAAGTGGTAGTCATTTCTTTTGTTTATTTGTTGGTAATTTTAATACTAATGAAGTGTTTGTATTTTATATATATATGGCATTGGATGTCTTGTTTTGCCACAGGAAAATCATATAGTTAATAATCTAATTTTAAGAGTATCTACCTCTCCCTGATCACTGAGTCTAAAAAAAATGAAGTAATATGTATATTGGAATGAGTTGTGGTAGTTTAAGTCACCCTGGCAGTGATTTATGTGGTTGTTGGCTCATGTTGATGGTTACAAATAGGTTGGAGATTATTTTATGTAAAGTATAAAGAATTTCTTTGTGATGTCAAGAAAAGTATTCTGAATGTGGAAGATGAAGGATAATGTTCTGGGAAATTAGTTGTAAAATTAAATTCTGGATGCTAGGGATATTGAGGAAAAAGATTATATTTGAATTATATTATCGACAATTAATGAATTAAATATAAAAACCAAAGTTCTGTCTATTTAGTGTATGGGCAGTTGTGTTCATTCCCTAATTCAGTAAGAGCTCAAATAGAAGCCATGACTGGAATTTAGGATACATGATAAATGTGTGATTTAAAGCATCGTAACCATGATAATTCATATTAGTTTGAGTTATTGTTGTATTTATATCCCTCACTATAATCAATATTAATCACCACTGGATATTACATTGTAAATGGTATAGTTTAGAAATTGATTAGAATAATAACTGGTCTGTAGAAAGTTGTCAGTATTTATGAATGCAAAAGAAAAGAAAAATTTTATCACAAATAATATTTATTGATTGATTTTATAGTGAAAGATGAAAAAGAATGATTTGATATTCCTAGAAATATATGAATAGAGATCAATGAACTCAAAAGTTGAATGTGTATTTTTGATTGAGAAAGAGAATGGTGGAATGAAACATCTATGTTATTATGGGATAAATTCTGAAATGAATAAATATAGCATATACATCAATATATAATTCTTTAATATAATTTGAATATTTTATAAGTAAAATTATAGGATTATTTTAAATATTTTATAATAAATAATTTGCAAAATTATGAAAGTTATTTTAATCACATTCATATCGGCTTTTTCAAACCAAATTGTGCAAACGCTTTTTGCGAGTGTTAAATAATAAATGAATACCCTCTGACCCATACAAGATATAGAATTTATGCAGCAATAAAAGGAATCTCTTATTACTACGACTCAAATATTTATATATGAGCAAATCTGAAGTACTGGCACAGAAGGTGTGACTATAGAACAGTCACTTTGAATTACTATATATAACTTATGAATGAATGACGCCGATGAAATTTACTAGAATTTACTGAACGTCATTCCAACTGAAATTAATCATATATATATATCAGCATTTATTTTTTATAGCGTCTGTATACAATTGTAATCACATTCATATTGGCTTTTTCAAACCAAATTGTGCAAACGCTTTTTGCGAGTGTTAAATAATAAATGAATACCCTCTGACCCATACAAGATATAGAATTTATGCAGTAAATTTTAGTAAATTTCATCGGCGTCATTCATTCATAAGTTATATATAGTAATTCAAAGTGACTGTTCTATAGTCACACCTTCTGTGCCAGTACTTCAGATTTGCTCATATATAAATATTTGAGTCGTAGTAATAAGAGGATTCCTTTTATTGCTGCATAAATTCTATATCTTGTATGGGTCAGAGGGTATTCATTTATTATTTAACACTCGCAAAAAGCGTTTGCACAATTTGGTTTGAAAAAGCCGATATGAATGTGATTACAATTGTATACAGACGCTATAAAAAATAAATGCTGATTTATATATATGATTAATTTCAGTTGGAATGACGTTCAGTAAATTCTAGTAAATTTCATCGGCGTCATTCATTCATAAGTTATATATAGTAATTCAAAGTGACTGTTCTATAGTCACACCTTCTGTGCCAGTACTTCAGATTTGCTCATATATAAATATTTGAGTCGTAGTAATAAGAGGATTCCTTTTATTGCTGCATAAATTCTATATCTTGTATGGGTCAGAGGGTATTCATTTATTATTTAACACTCGCAAAAAGCGTTTGCACAATTTGGTTTGAAAAAGCCGATATGAATGTGATTACAATTGTATACAGACGCTATAAAAAATAAATGCTGATTTATATATATGATTAATTTCAGTTGGAATGACGTTCAGTAAATTCTAGTAAATTTCATCGGTGTCATTCATTCATAAGTTATATATAGTAATTCAAAGTGACTGTTCTATAGTCACACCTTCTGTGCCAGTACTTCAGATTTGCTCATATATAAATATTTGAGTCGTAGTAATAAGAGATTCCTTTTATTGCTGTATAAATTCTATATCTTGTATGGGTCAGAGGGTATTCATTTATTATTTAACACTCGCAAAAAGCGTTTGCACAATTTGGTTTGAAAAAGCCGATATGAATGTGATTACAATTGTATACAGACGCTATAAAAAATAAATGCTGAAAGTTATTTTAGTAACTATATTTTTCTTTATTTTAATTTCATATCAGAATGTTAAAATATACCAGGAAGATAAAGATAAATACTTTGTTGTTATATGAACTATATGCTTCATTTCTTAAGGATAATTTTACATGTTAAATTTTAATAAGTGCTAATCTTAGTGTAAATTTATAATATTAATAGGCATTATTATAATTATAATTTCCTATCAGAAAATATGAAGTAAATATAAAAGATAATAATAGTATTATTACTGTAATGTACTCAGTTTTATATAATTCTATACAGCAAATAAATAGCTAGAATAAAGACTATTTAATGCTTATGTATTATTTTCATAGTATTTTTTTATGTAAATATTTTAATTTGATTAATTAATTGTTTTTTTTTTGTTATTTTGTAAATATTTTTTAAATTTTATAAAATTATATTGTTGTTAAATTAAATATGTTATTAAAGAATAAAATTGTTAATGTTTTTTGGAATTCATATTCTTGAGAATTTCTTTGTTTGATAAGTCCAAGTGTTTTTGAATCTTCACAACTACACACAAGAGTTATAAAAATATTTGGATCATTATATTACTGCACATGATTACCAAAAATATATTATTATAATTATTATAATAACGTGAAAGGCTTAAACCTTCAAAACCTGCACCTTAAACATGCTAACGTACAGCCAATCAGATGTAATAATAACTGCATATGGACCTCTTAATTCTGAAACACAAGTCAGAACTATCAGAAAAAGATGGGACCCACCTTCTATGCCTCAATTTGTATATAAATAAGCCAGACTCAAACATTTCGAACTACGAGTGTAAAACTTAAAATACCTTCACATTTAATTCACTAAATATTATATATAAATAAACAATGTGAAATCTTTCGATTTACTACACAGCAATATTTAAATCTAATGAAATGATAGTAACAAATGTAAATATATCAAATTTATTAAGCGCAAGCAAATAATATTATAATAATGTGAAAGGCTTAAACCTTCAAAACCTGTGCCTTAAACATGCTAACGTACAGCCAATTAGATGTAATAACAACTGCACGTGGATCTCTTAATTCTGAAACACAAGTCAGAACTATCAGAAAAAGATGGGACCCATCTTCTTCTATGCCTCAATTTATATATAAATAAGCAAGACTCAAGCGCGAAACACAAGTCAGAACTATCAGAAAAAGATGGAATCCACCTTCTATGCTTCGATTTATATATAAATAAGCAAGACTCAAGCACGAAACACAAGTCAGAACTATCAGAAAAAGATGGGACCCACCTTCTTCTATGTATTATTTTAAGAATCTTGAAAATATTCTAATTGTTTGTTGTTGTTTGTGAGAGTAGTTGAATATATGTAAAATCCCTCATTATATTTGACTGCATTGTATTAATTTCTTTAGCATTATTATTAGGAGATGAACCTAAGATGTTAAATAATTGTAAGAGTTAGATGAAGTGATAATGGATATGAATTTTAGTTAATATTAAATTTAACTATTATTTTTATGAAAGGATAATAATAATTTTATTGTTTTTATAATAAAATTTATGAGATATTTAGTTAGGATTTGTTTTATGTATGATGTGAGCCATGAAAGTGTTACAAAATAGTTTTGTTATATAAATTAAGTAGGGGTAATATTCTTATGCCATTGAGATCACATCTTTCAGGATACATCCTCAATGATAAACCAACTGTGTATCTTGCTGAATGTCTCATGCAAAGTTTTCATAATTTTTTATTAGTATTTTAATTGAACCATTTTTTAGTAGTAAATAATGAGCTAGTCATAGTTTTAAGTTGTTATCATAATAAATGAGCTGGGAATCCAATTTGAACCTTTATATTTAATTTTTGTGTTTTTTTGATTATGTTAGTTTATTATTTAAATAAGATAAATTATTTTAAATGTTAATTTTATTAGATATAATATGTTAGAAATATATTCTGAGCTAGTTAATGTATTGTTTTAATAAGTATTGTTTTGATAATTTGATGTATAGTAGTTTAAGAATTAAGCAGGGGGGGGGAGTCTTTTGATTCGGTGAGGGTACAATATATATCAAGATATTTTAAAACTAGTACAATATATATCAAGATATTTTAAAACTATCAGTTTCAATCTTATCATTGTTAAGATTAAGAAAACCAATTTTAATTTCACTAAGCTGGGTATCTTTGTTCAAATCTAAATTAATAGGGAAGATGAATACTGTCATTAAAAATAAATTCATCAATTTTTTTAATAATTATTCAAAAGGGAATCAAAATACCCCCTCCCCCCAATCTATTTGTATTATCATCACTATTATATAAAAGAATCCCATCCAACAATTTAAGAACCATCCTCTGTTGATTATTATTCAATTTTGAGTGAAACTATTTTAAACAATTGTCTTTGTGAGGAATCATAGTGAGACAATTTTTAAGCCTGTAACAACTGAGTTTTGGTTTATAAAATATGCTGATAAAATATCACATAACTTTCTCTGCTTATATTTAACGTATATTTTCAGGAGCACTTCACTCTACTCAAAGGCCATTTATTATAAGATGGAGTAAACATAATTAGTTTGTGGTTTATAGCCCCTCCCCCCGACAACAAATGAAGAGTTTGGATCTAATACTCTTAAGTAACCACCTCAACTTACTTTATACTATCAAGGCGATAGCTTGAAACGGAGAAAAACCATAAGATTTTGAAATACAAACTGAAATGCTTGTATAGTTATATGGATCTATTGAGAGATATTAATTTAATAATGAAGTCCATTATCAGTAACTGATCTCAGGATGTGGGTAAATGGAAATACCATCTTGTGTCCATTGATTTTTCAAGCTTACTGTAGAAGGATCTGAGTATAGCAATTATTCATGAAGGAATATGTTAAATAAAGAAAGAAAAAGAGATATTTAGTGATGATATACTATCCTAGCCATGAGTCTACCATTAACATAAATTAAAGTCATTAAAATAATTATTGGTTTAGTGTCAGACCTTATATAACTACATAAAAGAATTGGGATGGGTTCAAAATTTTAGAATTTTTTTTAAATTTTAGATGGTTAGCTTGACAATAATCAGAATGTTGTCTGGAAACGTAGCTATGATAGTAGTATAATCTAGTGTTAATGAATACTCAAAATGATAATAGATAGCTCAATAGTAAAGTAAAAACTGCTTTTACAAATGACAATATAAATATATTCCATAATTTAATTAAAATAATTAAAAATGATAATTAATTTTAATATTTAAAATTTTATTTAGAACATAGCTCTAGCAAAAATTTAATACACGCACACATAAATACAGCTGTAAAAAGAAACTTGCTACTAAATGAAAGAAAACTGATTTCTCTCTAAAACCTAAAAAAACTAAATGGATCAAATTCCTATTCCTCATTTTAGGACATTTTTGTCATTGCAGCTGTTACTGCCATGAAATTATTCAAATGATAAATGATATGGATGGGTTGCTCATAACTTGCACAAGTGTTATGAGTTTACTAACACTTTCTTCCAAATTTGATATTAATTGAGACACAGATTGGAATTTCCTGAAGATAAATGAGTATATGTGTTGAATACTGATTTTTTAAATATATATTAACAATTATACCTACCCCCCCCCCCAAACAATGGCCTTTCTTTTTTGAAGAACTTTAAAATCATCAATTAAGACAGCAGCCAGCAAACAAAAGCAGAAAATGCTAAAATTGTTCTATGTTATGAACTTAGCCTATCGTTCAATGATGATAATTTATTTGATTATTTGTGGCTATAGTGGAAGTGTCAAACATTACATCAGAGAGATAGACAAGATTACTTAACCAACTTAATGATACTTAACACATATACTTCAGTTTTATATTCCAACAAATTCTCATTTTGGTAAAAGAAGAAATCTAAGATTTTTGAAGTGGTGAAAAGAATTCTCTTGATAGAGATAAGAGAGGATATAGATTGAAATTTGTTTAAAAAAATAAAGAAAAAAATATTATATAGCAAGTCTTCAAAAGAAAATAAATCAGACTTAAATTAAATTTTGATTATTAGAAAAAAAGTACTTCTAAACTGTAAAATACTTTACAAAAATAAATGATAGTTTGTTATCAAGATATCTATAAAATGATATGAAATAAGATTAATGATAATATAAGGAAATTATAATTGTAAAATAACAAGAAAGCTATGAAAATGAATAAATGCACCAAAAATATAAATCAACATTTTATTAATGTTAGAAAAAAAAATGTTCCAGTAATAAAAAACAAAATTATTACTAAAAAACAAATGACATTATGAAATATCTTAAATTTTTTTATAAATAATTATATAGTATTAAAAATAAAATAAAATAATATAACACCTACAATTACATCAATATATTTTGAAATGATGAGACATGCAATTAAATAAATGAAAAAGCTCTAGAAAATGATAGAATCATTATAGAAGTCTTAAAAAAGCTGATGGAGAAATAAAGAAATTATTAGAAAGTTATATCAAATGTATAAATAATAAAAATGATTGCAAAAATGTAGCAGTTATATTTTTGAGTAAAATTAAAAAAAAAAGTTATTGAAAATTAGACATATTAATCCTTTATTAGATTTGTATAAAGTGTTTACTAAGATCATTACAAATCATCTATAGAGAGTAATAGATATACCAAATAAAAAAAAAAAAAGGTGTATTGATATTTAGTTTTTCAAAACATTTTATAATATGAATTAATAATTTTTAACAGATGTTATTGTTGAAATATTTTAAAACGTGGAAAAGTCTCATATTTTCATATTAGAAATACCACAGGTATTAATACATAATGCAAAGTGTTTAGTTTACTATTTTCATTGACACCTGACTGTGATGTTCTAATAAGATAATATAACAGATATTTCCACATTTTAAAATGATTATAAAAAATATTTTATGCTTTAAAAAAGGAAACTAAGGAAATAAAAATTAATGGAAACTGTAATTTAATTAAAGATAAATATGCTAAAAAGATTACATGAATAAATTGGAAGAAGACAATTAAATATCTTGATCAGTTATTAATATAGATCAAAATATAATGCATAAAATTAATCACAGAATTAAACTTAATGGAATGTTTTAAATAGAAATAGCATTGTAGAATGCCTATGTGCTTGAAAAAGGTTTTTAAATGGAGGCATTTTATCAATGCTTACTCTTGGTGCTAAGATTGGGGCATTTAAAAGAAGAGCAATATAGAGAAAGCAGATCAAAAATGCATATTGGGATTCACAAAAAAAAAGACTGAAAGAGAAGTACATAAGTGAGAGATATATTTAATTGTTGAAAATATTAAAAAAAAAGATGGCAATAGATGGACAGTTGGATTTTTAAATAGAATCCCAAAAGATTATAAGAGATTCAGAAAGAGATCAAATGTGTAAAGACAGATAAGGAAGTTTGCCAAAATGATATACAGAAGAGAAGATATAGATTGGAGAAATTGGATTAAACTTCCAGAGAACTTCATTGTGCTTTGAACTGATAATGACTGAAAATAATAATACATTTACAAAATAATAAACTCCAAATGAGGATACCATAATAAGTTACAAATCAGACTTACTAAATTTATTTTAATATATGAATTTGCAACTTTCAAAACTATATCTCTCATCTGCTTACTTACATATTTCCAAGAACAGTTAGTTATCTTCACCCTACTTTGAAGCAGTTGTTTATTTATGATTAGAATATTCTACTGCAATCATAGAATTAATATTTTTAATTATTCTAAAGAAAATTACTTTCCGATTTGCTAATTATTAATTATAAGTAAATTCATTTGTAAATAATATCTCATAAAATTAAATTAACTTAAGTTATTAATTAAATAGATATACTATTCTTAGAAGTATAAAATTAAAAATATATATTAATACTGCTTAGTATAATGTTGACTTTGACCGCCCTCAAAAACACATTAAGGTTATATTCACGATTTTTACCGGGTATTACATTTCAATGAATAGTTATCATAATTTATTTCTATAATGATGAATTGACTTTTATTTATTTAAAAAATATAAAGTGCAGAGGAAGGGCTGGCGGTAAAAAAAGAAAAGAATGACCTACAATGAGGTGTACAGATTCAATTAGCACATTAACAAATATGCTGCCTCTGAACAATCAAAAAACCAAGTTATTTGGAAAAATACTATTCATATTATCACCAGGAGCCGATTACAGAGTTGAGAAGAAAAAAATTCAAAGTTTTTAATTCATTAAAAAAAAGAAAGATTACAAGGCTGAAATAGTGGAGAGCATCTAATGCAGAAGATTAACCCCAACAATAATATCTTATGACTGTTTTAACCTCAAAAGATAATTCTACTGCTCCACAGTTAAAAGCTGTTGTTCTGAAATCAAGCATGATTAAATTTATCTCCCAGTGTATGTAAATTTGGAACATTTAACTAGCACGACAATTTGAACTAATGCTATTGATAAATTTTATTAGAAACTGCTAGAGAAATAAAAGAGAAAAGATGGAGAGCAGGAGGGGCAAAAAATATTTGCATACTGTGTATAATAGCGTTTCTCTTAATGCAGTAGGTCAAGAGATGACAAATTAATGCACACTTTTGTCTCAGAACCTTTAGTAAACTTATCTCTTTCGCAAATTTTGTAGCTCTACAATTTCAGAATGGGATATTAGATGCAGAACAATATACTGTTGCTTCTTCATCAAATAGGATACATCATCAAAGAGAACAGTGACTATCAACGATGAGCAATTGAAGCTATGGGCTATCTCTGCCATTATCATTAATGTCTTTTAAACCCCCCCCCCCCATCCTTCACCGTTTTAATTTCTACTATTAAACAGCCGCTTTTTTTTTTTTTTTTTGCCGGAAGAAAATAGAGAAAAATGTTTAGAGATGGAGAAGACAGTTAAAAAGGATAGAATTAAAATTAGTTGAGATTTCAAATTAAAACTTTAGAATTTGAGATATCGAAGATCAAACAAAACTGATGTGAAAAAAAAAAAAAGGGTTGAATCGAAAGCCTGTAAGATAATATTTACCGTTTAAATGAATTTTGTAAACAGTAAGCCCAAACAACAGAAATTTTATTAATAAAGTGTATCAAATGATCCTGTATAATCAAATAAAGAAGACTGCGGATAAAAAGCAAGATGATTTTATTTCTATTATATTTATAACAATAACAAATTATTTACTTACAAAATAAATGCCCAAAGTTCTTAGAAATGAAAAAACAAACAAAAATTTCCTTTTAATAAAATGCGATTGTGGGATACTTTTATGTGAAAAAATAATATCTAGTGTGTGTACACATATTCGTATGTAAATACATACAACTACAACAAGTCATTAACATTTTCATAATTTAAATATAAGCATACAAAAGTATTAAATTAAAAATAAATATTGTAAAAAATATTGCTAAAAGACTTCAGATAGGCATAAGTATTAAGATGAGATTTGGTAACTCGATTGGCAATGCATTGATAAAGCATTGATGAGCCACACTACTGAGAAATAATTTTTAATATAAGACAACTTCAGATAGCTGACAAATATATTATAATAATAAGGGATTTGAACACAGCCATTCAAGGTCCCCAGCTAATTACAACCAACTTAAGTATATACACTGTACTAGTATTCAAATATTAAATATTACAATAGTAAAGTTTTCATCTTAATACGTTATTTTTGATATGTTATGTGTTATTAATAATATATATATTAATTGAAAAAAAAAATCAAACTGTTAATATCTCAAAAGATCATATGGAAATTCAAGCACTGGAAGTGACAGGTTGAGTTTCAATTCAGTAATATTTAATTTTAAACTCATCATTCTATCATTATATAGGAACTTTCATTTATTAAAATAGGCAAAACTCTCCATACAGTAGTGCCAGCCAGAGTAATCCATGGATGCCAGAAGGCTTGTGCATAAAATCCCCATCTAGTGCCTACTCATCCAATATCCCCAGACTAGTTTTTGGCTGGCACTGAATGGCATTACTGTATGGAGAGTTTTGCCTGTTTTAATAACAGATATATGCAAGCATAAGTAATGGTGATCATGTGATGTTTAGTGGTTTAACTTTTATTTATAATAGTTTTAAGTGACCCATACAAAAAAAGAAATGATTTCTTGTGATTAATGTAATGATAAAAATAGTGAAACCAAGGGCTAAATGTTCTTGGACCAATTTTTAAATGAAAAAAAAAAAAAAATCATTTGATGAATTGAATGAAAATGTTGAGATCAATTTGCCTGGTTTTATGCCCAAATGTCACATGACTTGGATATCATGTGAGTAAATTATTACAATTAATTATTTTTATCTACATGGATGATACATTTTATCTCATGGAAAAGAAAAAACAAGATATAAATTCCTGCAGTTAATCTCTGGAAATCTAATTGGATTCAAGTAGTCTTGGGTTGAATAGTAATAGTGCATAATATTATATCTTGAAATCTTATGATTAAACATAATGACTTGACAAGTAACTAGAAAGTGTAAAATTGCATAAAGAAAGTTGCTTATAAAAAGGGTAGTAAAGCAGTCAAGAGTGAATTGATCACAAGATCCTTTTAAACTGACAGTAATGCCCTTTACTGGTTAACAGATGTGGTAGAGTAGTGGATTTTAGATCTCAAGGTGAATATAATTGATTGTGATACAAAATATGAGAGCTCCTCATAACAGGTCAATATAAAAAAGTGACAAAAAAAATCTAATACCGACTACAGAAACTAAATTATAAACATTATTCACAAATTATTGCAGATACAATTCAGAAAAAAGGAAATCAACATCATATTTAAAAAAAAAATTCTTACCATTATGGTCAACTTAAATCCATAAGGATCATGTTCCATTAAGATCTATTGTTAATTCTAAAAATTCATCTTGCCAAACATATCAAGATTTCTTCTCAAAGTCCTTTGGCATACAAGACACAGCTCTTTAGTAAAGATTCTAAGCACTTAGTGGAATTAATAATACAAAAACTGAAAGAATTGACATATTGGGAAGCTTTGATATGGAAAGTTTATTCACAAATACATCCTGTGTTGAAACATTGTCTGTTGTAAAAAAAAAAATTAGATAGTAAGCTTTTATACTAGAGAGAACTCTTTCAATGATAGCAACATTCTGCATAAAAACAACATTCTTTCAATACAACACAGAATTCTTCCAACAAAATCAAGCGATGGTTTATGGACTAATCACTATCATCCCTGATTAGCAACATTTCATTTACAAGGAAGAATTTGAAACCACAGTCATAAATACCACTTCATATCCATCTAAAGTTTGATTTCATTATGTAGACGATACATTTGTTGTATGATCACATAGTGAAGCATTACTACAAATATTTTGAATATGTACCAATAACATATCCCCTTTAATTAAATTCATAATAGAATCAGAACAAGAATAAAAATTGGCATTCTTATATGTTTTTATACAAGATTCTCTCATGACAAAATCAAAACTACAGTTTACAGAAAACCCACATATGCAAGAAAATACTTAACATGTATATCTGATCACATCAAAAACATAAAACATGAAGTTACAGTATTATTATAGAATAAAGTAAGAGAAGTTTGTTCAGAAACCAATGATATGGAAAAAGAAAAGATGATCTACATAAGAACAAACTTTCATGAAGATTGATTATTTATCAGATGTCATTAATAAACTTTAAATATTCAACAAAAAGAAATAACAAAAGTAAAAAATAATTATTGGTACTAAAGTGTTTCCATACATACCAGGAATAGCAGATAAACAAAAAAAAAATCTGCAATCAATATAATATTAGAACAACTCTCCAAAATCATCTCACACTATGAGAAATTCTAACATCTAAAAACCTAAATTTGAAATGCTGAAAACAAAAACTGCATCTATGAAATACCATGTGAGTGTGGAAAGATATATGTTGGTAAAAGCAGTTGCCCCAATGAAAAGTGATTAGAAAAACACAAAGTAATAATTAGAAAAGAGAAATTATATATATATAAAGTAGCAAACACACCAATAAACATATGTTCAATTGGGAAAATAAAAAAATATTAGATAGACAGGCAAAAATACAAAGAAAAAAACAAACAAAAAAAAATGCAACCTCGTGCCATACTATATAATATGTGGAAGACACTAATTAACCTTGCTTTTAGGAAAAATGGGAAAAATCAGAAGAACTTTCATAGATAAGTATATGAAATTTCTATTGACAACTACTTTAGAACCATACTTTAAAATCAATATTCATAAATCTAAAGATCTATGCTCAATCATCAAGTTAATACTGTCAGTGATCAGGCCATCAGCCCCTGAAGAGAGAAGAATAATACTATTTGAAATGTTGTTTTATATACTAACCTGTTTGCTATTACCAACAGCTGAATGTATTTGAAAAGTTTAAACAAAATTTAAATTTTTCTATATATGTAACATTTAATATTAGAGTATGAAAATAATCCAACATAATTAATTTATTTACTGGATTGTATTTATTTATGTATTTTTTTTAATGTGTGTATATCCAAAATTAAATAAAAAATGTTACTGTTGTAAACTGTAACTCTTACTATGATAAAAAAATTTGGTGATCATAAAAATTTAAATGCACTTTATAATTCTGTTTGAATGGTAGAAGTTACCAATGCAATAGATTAATAGATAAACTAGAGTTATTCATAAAAATTAGACATAAATCTGACATTCAAATTCTATATAGAAAAAAATATGAATGGCATAAAGGTAAGAAACATCTCTATGCTCAAAATTATGCTATTTTCATAATCAAGATGCCATCTATATAAGCAAAGTACAAATACTCCCATTACAGTATGAAAACAAAAACCATGGATTAACTACCAATACAATATATAATAAATTATCTATATATATTACAAACATAACAGAAAACAATTCTGACTCTTGACTGATCTCTCTTTTGTGAACTAATGGGATAGTATAGTATAATTCCTGATCAACAACTCATTACATTTGAAAATAGTACTATCCAACAAGTAATAAAACACTTTATAAAATTCCTGCAGTTTAGAGTTCAGGTTTAATTTAAGCCAATCTTGGTCAAATCACAATAATAAATCTAAAAATATGAAGTTCAACGATCCATCTTGGTAACAAACTTTTAAAATATATATATATATAAACTGCTGATTAATTTTAATATTAAGAAATATTTGAATATCATATAACTGCTCTATCACTATATACAGTATATAAAACAACAAAATATTGCATATTTTACTTCACTTTTGTCCATGTATCTTTTGTTCCACAAATATAATTTAAAATGTATGTGTTTTTAAATATTAAACACAACAATTTGTAATTTTCTTTATTTGTATTTTCCTTGTGAAAGTGTTTTTTTTTGGTTGGTTTTTAAATATAAAACACAACAAATATATCTCAAGCATTTGTAATTTTTTTTATTCTATCTTTCCCTTCGGAACTAAAAGAGTCACTTCAGTTAACATACAACTAGTCTCTAAAATATATAAAAACTGACATATATAAATGTGTAAGCAAGTTCTTTGGGTTTGACACTCAAGTTTTTTTAAAATTTAATTTCAGGCTATTAGTTTGATTAGGATATAGAAATTAAAAAAAAAAGGGCCATTAAATACATAAGTATATTAATTCCAGTTTTAAATCCTAATCCTTAAAGATAATGGCAAAAGCTAGAAACCAGTCTGGGAATATTATAACACCATAGTATCTAGTGTTCATTTATGCCAAGCTTACAGTTGATAACTCTAAAATAACCGCTCTTGGTAGTTTACAACTAATGATATGAACAACAATTATTTCTTCAACCTATCTTTCTTCAATATTTACTGTAACAATTCTAGATAACACAGAGACTACTCAGTGCAAGCCAGAGAAATCAATGGATGCTAGAAGGTTTGTGTATAAAATCCCTATCTAGTGCCTACTCATCCAATATTCCCAGACTAGTTTCTAGCTTGTAGCTTTCATCAGTGGGGATCCTTAAGTCTGAGAGCACTGCATCTAGATCTCAGAATCTAATGCAATACTACAACCATCACCTTTTACCTTTTTAGTTAACTATAAAGCGTTGAGTCCAAAATGAAAACACAATAATGTGTTCAATTCAAGCTCATTTGCTTGTATAGTTATATAGATCTGAACTCAGTTCAGCATGTATATATTTTGGTGTCTTTGATTCTTTAATAACCACAGTCAACATTATCCTATTGGGCAGGATTGCTATTAAACCACTGAACATGTAAACCTGCTCAGTAGGATTATGGTGACTGTGATTATTAAAAAAACAAAGATACCAAATGTGACTATGCAAGCAAATGAGCTTGAATTAAAAACATTATCGTGTTTTCATTTAGGACTCAAAGCTTTATATAGTTAATTAAAAAAGTAAAAGATAAGCATTAGATCCTAAGATCCAGGTGCAGTACTTTCAGATCCAAGGCTCCTCATTGATGGAAGCTACAAACAAAAAATTAGTCTAGAGATATTGGATGAGTAGTCATTAAATAGGTATTTTAAACTTTCTAGCATTCATTGATTATTGTGATTTGCACTGAGTGGTGCTACTGTATGGTGTGTTTTGCCTATGTGTTAACAGCTTGTGAAAGCATAAAGAATGGTGATCATACAATGTTTAGTGGTTTAATTCTAGAGAAAAAAGATTGCATCTACTTTTTCAAAATAACTACATTTAATTTAAATTATTGATTATAATTCATCAGAAATTATTGAAAATTAATAAAATATGATTTTCACAATCACTATTTATTTTCAACTCTAATTTTAAACAATATATGGATTTATATAAAATACTTACAAGTTTGTCGATTAATTCTTCTTTATTCTTCTTTTTCATATTTTTTTCTTGCTTTTCTTCTAAAACAAATTTCGTCCTTCTAATTTCTGCTTCTTGTTGTTCTACTTCTAAAATTTCTTCTAACATTTGCTCATCTTTACTCTGCAAATGGTAACAAAAAAATTTTTCCCCATGAAATCACATTAAAAATCCATGACATAAATTTTACATTGATATATATTATATTCTATAACTTCCTTTATAGCAGTCATTATAACAAATTTTAATAAAAAGCAGTAATAGTAAAACAAAAACCCTCAAAATAAAATTTTTGAAATAAAAAACAGATAATTCTATTTTATTTCTTCTATTAAATATTGCCAAATATAATTTGCATTTACATATTCCACAAAATGAATTTATTTCAGTAAAAATGAATACTTATAAAGATTAGACTAACAAACAGAAATAGATGTGATGTTTATTGATATGTTGCATAGGGCATTTGCAGATAAAATTATATAATAATAAAAATAAATCCTAGATATGATATAGAATAAAATATCTTTATATAACAAGAAAATAATATATGATAATAGTTATCATAAAATCATAACATATAAAAGCTCTTTTCGGCAATTTTTAAAATTTTGCCCTTTTCAATATGTCTTGGTTGACTACAAAAATAACCTTTATTTCATACATAGTGACATCTATTGGCTCTATATAAAATAATAAAATGTATTAAAAATATCAAGTCATAAGTTCAGGATAAAAAAATCTCAAGTTTTCTGAATTGGTGGATGATATTAACTTGTCCCTTATTACTCAGTGATTTAATAATTCTCAAATAAGATTATATAAGAAAATTCAGAAAAATAGAATTGAATATGAATATAGGAGTTTGAAAGCAGGAGGATAAGCATACTTCAGAGAAGAAAAATTCACAATAGACCACCGTTCGTATGACCCAATTAATAAATAAGATGGCAAGAAATTACATAGTATCTTTTTAAAAAGACTGTTGGAAGTACTGAAATTAACAAATGTAAGACTAATTCTTATTAAAGCAGTTAAGAAATTATATAATAATGTATATTTATGCTAAAATAAAAATAGGAAATATAATTCTGAATAATATAAATTATAACCAAATGACTCAAATAAAAATATTGCCTCTTATCTACATTATTCAAATTTTATCTAGAACAAACCTTTAAAATATGAAAATGTGAGAAAGTGGAAATTCCTCTACATATTAATAAAATACTTTATACATTGTGTGTGCTGATAACCAAATAGATTTGATTCAGGATCTTGATGATTTGAGTTATATGGCTAGAAAATTAATAGAGGAATATAGAAAATGTAACAGGGAAATAAATGTAACAAAGACAAAAAATATGTCTGTTGGGAGAAAAAAAACACAGATTGGAAAATGGGAAAAATATATAAACATCTATGAATAAAGGACACACAAAAGAGATTAGAAAAACTAACAAAATGATGAATTGAGGATTAGTGACTGAAGTAAAGAATGGCAAGTGAGTCGATGATAACAGAAATGGATTATTGGTGAATATCTGCAGAAATGTCAATGGGAGACTGCATAAGCAATAAAAGAATTTGAAAAATAATAAATATTGAATATATTATAGTAAAATATATATCAGAACAAGACAATTGAAATTGTATGGACATGTACAGAAGATATCTTAAGAAAGATTACCAATACAAATATTAAACTAGATACTACCACAAAGAAAAAAAGTTGGAAAAAAGAAATAGATAGAGAAATTAGAGACAACAATTCTCAAGGCATTATAAATTGATATGATGAAAGAGATATTATTATCATTACATTGTCAAATTAATATTTACTTATCTGAGCTAATAATTTGAGTAATTATCATTTTGGAAGATTATGATGCTTAAAAACTACAACATTCGTTAAATTCATTTCCCAAAATGTTCAAATAGTTTACAACTGTAAATTAATGATTTCATTTTTCAAAATGTGGTAATATGAATGTTCAAATATTGACACTTCCACATTATGTTAAAGAAGACATTTCTTTTATTAATGATCAGACAATTTTTTTTTCATGATTGAAAAACTGTAAACAAATTACCATCTATGAAGTTCCCAGTTTTCATTTTGTAGTTATTAACTTTGTGTTGTAGCATTCACATCAAAAACATATGGCACTGAATTTTTAAGTTTTATTATAAATATCTTACTTGAGATAATGATTGTGTACATTAACTCCTGAAGAGATTCATTCTGCTAAGATTTTATTTTTATCTTAATTCTTCAGTCATCCTCAATAAGCATTGATTTTAATCATAACTGTTTCTATTATCCTATCACTAAGTTAACATAGCATTAATTCTATTTTCTATCAGATTTTTCTTTTCACATCCATAAAATTCTATATGTATAAAAGAAATATATATTAGTATATTATTTTGTATTATATGTAATTATAATTATAGTACTAAAATGAAGTGTCCTCATTATTTTGTCCAACACATGTAATTATAAAATATTTACACATGAAATTATATATATTATAATTCTAGAAAAAAACAATTAAAAAAGTTCACTTATTTCAGAATAAAGAATTAAAATTGATAATATGTGTTGATTATTACTTTAAAGACCTTACTACAGAAGTTGAAAAAGTATTTTTCTAAAATTTTAAGCTATTTTAATAAGCTTTATAGGAAATGATCAAAGTCTTGAGAATCTCAGAATAAAAAAAAAAGATTGATAAGAAATGTTATCAATTTTTTTTACACTTGCAGAAGAGATAAATCTATTTTTTATTTTTATAGAAACAACTTTATTAAAGTGAAAAATAAATGTACATAAGTAATACAAATGACTCTAGGGTAAAGAAATTATAAAAAATAAATAAAATAAAAAACAAAATAATTGGTTACATGAGAACTATAAATACAGTCTATAGTTAATTTAAAACATGATATAGAATATGAATACATTTAACAATAAGATAAAACCAATGCAAACTCAAGATATATAATACGTATTAATACATAAAGATGTAAAGAAGTAGGGACTTCTTAAGGAAACTGAAAAAGCCTCCAAGTCTGATCAAAAATAAATTTAGAAGACATAATACTGCCTCTGGCTTTAGTTTTTTTAAAGTTTGTAAAAAGAAAGAGTCCACATCTGGCTGTGGCAGAGTGAACAATTTCTTACACCTGATCAACCATACAGAATGTCAAAAAGGTAGACATTCTGATGATTGGAATATCTCTAGAAACCACGCAATCCCTGATAGACATAATTTTATAAAAGTCAACTTTACAGTTCTGATAGATGGTCATTTTGATTTTGCCAAGACCATTACAAGAGAGAGTAATGTGATCCAATGTCTCATCATGACAACAGCAGTTCATATACAGCGGATCGATGGCACCAAACTGTCTCCTGTATTTCAGGAACCAATTAGTAGGCATAGCTTGAAGATTTATTTTGACTAGATAGTCTAAGAATTTTGGTTCCAAAGCCCAGAATTTAAACAGAATAATAAGCTCCTGATTGGTAATCCCAATCTTCAGCCTTATAGTGCTTACTTGTGGGTTAATAAGCTGAGTGGCTTCCCACAGAGTAAGTTTGGACTTGAAGGCATTATCCGATATATTATAATGTTTATTAATATCAAAGAGCAGGATATCAAGCCAGCAAGTCGTAGCAGGTGGTGGCCTGTCTGAAGATGGAACTAAGTCGGCCAATTTGCATGTGCCCATACTTCTGTATCAGGTTGCTTTTTGAAAGCTAATGGCTGGAAAAGAGTGGAATGACATCCCGTTTAATGAAGATTAAGTTCTTCTTGCCAAGATATTGTCAAAGCAATATAAAATACTCTGGAATCATTCTGGGAATTGATTTTTTTTATTGCATTTACTTCTTGTCAGATATTTCTTTCTACATCCTTAGAATTATGTATATATATATAAAGTGTTAGTATATCATTTCTGTATTATATGTAAGTACAATTATAGTACTATAATAAAGTGTCCCCATTATTTTGTCCAACACATATAAGTACAAAATATTTACATGTGAAAGTATAATATATATATATATATTAATTCTAGAAAAAATTATTAAAAAATGTTTACTTATTTCAGAATAATGCATTAAAATTGATAATAAATATTTATTATTTCATAAAAAGCTTTATTAAGAAATACATTTTACAAAGATACAAATAGATACCAATTTACATATCACCAAAGAGAATCAAATTGTACTACCCCCCCCCCCCCAACGTGAAGTAAAAAAAAAATGAAAACATTAAAAGTTAATAGTCAAGGTAGTGATGAAGTAAATCATTCATATTATGTCAGATCTAATGCTTCAGATCTGCCTCTAGGAGGACCTATCTCTTTCTTAGAAAGATGATAAATCATCTGGATAAACATTAAATTGACAGCTAATTTGACTACTTATAAACGTATTAGCTATCTCTATGATTAACTTTTCACTTTATTTAATAAGTTAATATGCTAATTAAAATTGGTGCTTTAAAAAAAAAACACAACTATAACCTTATTAAATGGTACAATTTTGTTAAACCACATATACTAGGTCTTCTTGAATAAAAAATATACAATAATTCACAATTAGATCCATCTAACTACTTGCACACTCTAGGTTGCTCTTTATTCTCAGGAACTTCCTTAATTCCGTCTTCAGGTACTGGGTTATCATAAATAATGAATCTTTTAATTCTTAAAATTTTATATAATGACTCTAGTATCTTAATAAATAAATTTACAACATCAAGCTGTAATTCTCAATATAGTTTTTGTATATGCAATTCCTTTATAAAGGCTGATAATAACATTAAATTATTTTTTTTCCTCATCCAGTGCTAATATTAGGAGATTTACTTTCAAAAATCAAACTTTATTTACACATTAGAGTGGATACAAAAGCAATCAATGATAGGATAACATGGTCTATAAGAAAGTTTCAATGTATACATATAAATGAGGTATGCAAGCCATGTATACAGAAAGATCAAAAGTTGTATTAGACCAACAATTTAGTCTTAAGAACAGTATAAGAAACTCATGATGGTTAATTAATGCAAGTATGAAAGAAACATAAATAACTATAAATAAAATCAAAGTTTATATTAATGCCTTAAGGCAGTGTGTCATAAGCTTAATTAGTTAGGAATATAAAGTAATTCAAACCTATGTATAAGGTTTGGAAATTCCATTGATTAATGATTATCCTGGCCCAAGGAGTAACGAGGACTATAAAAAGATTTATAAGTTGATATAGTAAGTTAATTGTATAGTATGTAATTAATACAAAGTTTGTGTATTAAATATATAGGGTGTATGAAAGATCTTCATAGTTAAAGTTAGATTATTCTTAAGTGAAAGATGTAATATATTATTTGTTTAGTGGATGGGAGAAAGTTCTAGTTTTGTGCCTAATAAACACATGAATTAGAATTCTAGCCTCATCTGGCTCCAGGTTTGGTCCATTAGCCAAGGCTGACAAGTTCATTTATCCTCTTCTTTTATCTTGTAGAGGGATTTGAAAAAACGATTAATCACTGAGTCATCACAGCCATGATCAAATATCATACTACGTCTGGCAGTCCAAATTGAGAAGTTAATGAAAGTGGCCAGTCTTATTGTTCCAAATTGACCCTTTTTAATTGCTGCATTAAGAGAAATGTTAGCTGGGTCAATGCCATTTATCCGGTCCAATGTTATATTACGAGATGAGTCCATGAATCACATTGATCCAGAATGTGGTCAATTGACTCCTCCTGTTTGCTACATAGGGGGCAAAGGGGGTTGATGTTGTAACCTCTTTGGTAGTGGAGAAATGCCCCAGTGGGGAGTGCTCCAAGGATGATTTTTATTAAAAAATCAACAAATTTAGGACTCAGTTTGATGAATTTTGTTAAATTTGGAAAATTGATAGATTCTTATTGGAAGTATATTAATGGATTTAGTTTTCCCAGGAAACATTAATCGATAAACCTCCCAATATGATAATTTCCCCTGAAAAAAGGAACCCGACGATTGGAAGTTTTGAAAAATTACTGTAACTTGCTTCTGTAGCCAAACGCTTCTTAATCTAGGCAGAGGTAGGAGATTTCAATATGACTTATAATAAATTCACCACAAAATGGAGTCATACAAAAAACTTCCATAATGAATATTAAAAGGCTATTTACCTAATGACTCAATCTCATTATAGCAGATATTTATCATTAATAGATCTAGTATTTTATTTTCCAATGCTTCATCATTATATCAATCTTTCTTTTATAAATTCCTCCTTTTCAGATCATTTAGCATTACTGGTTCCTCTAAAATTTGATTTTAATCATAGAATGATAATTTCAAATTAATGAACAGTACAGGTGCTTCTTCCAGGTTGAACGCCAGAATTTTTTTTCATTGATATATATAGACTTTTATTTAAAATTCAAAACTTAGTAATGAATTCTGTTCAAGATTGGAATTCATTTGTAAATATAACTTCTTACACAAATGAATAGATCACTCAGAATAAGTCTCCATCTAAGTTTTACAATTATCTGATGATCTATACAAAATAATAATTCAACCTAAAGTGAATCTACCAAAATTATTGCTCTAAAAAAAGCTTACCAAATCTATCAGCGAATCATTAAAAGAATTACATTGCAATTAAAAAAAGATATACATATATGAATAAACCCTCATGTATGGTATAGACATTATATTCATTGGGCTCTAGGTTAACCGCCTATAAACAGGGTACTTACCACAATTAAAAATTTCAAAAAAATATCATCCCTGGATACAATATGCTAAAGCCAATCCACCTACACTACAAAACTTTTTTTGATACCTATCTTGGAACATCAATTGAAGACATAATTTTTACACCAAGCACATTTAAACAAAAAATTGCATCAATGTCAATCCAGGTATACACAATATTCCACTTTTTGTCTCTGCTCATTTAAGTCAGTTTACAAGTAAATTACTATCAAATTTAGCTAGCATCTTATGTAAAGAAGTATACCATCTACATGATCTATATCTACTTACTGTGTCCAATAAAAAAAAAAACATCTGTTTGAAAATTAGATCAGTGGAATCAAAAATTGATAAATTAGAACAATATATTTTACCTACATTATCAAAAATGCAATTTGCAAAAAAAAAAGATCCATAAACTGATCAAGCTAGCTTCCTATTCAAAACTATAATAGATACAGTGAGAAAGAACAAAAATATAGTCCAATAGTAGACCAATTCAATATCAAATCTGCTTATGATATGATTGCAGTTAACCTTATTGATAGACTAGAAGATACAAAAGTACCAAAATCAATTTTGTGTATCATCACAAATTTACTAATAAATCGAGAGATTCATATAACATATAATGAAAGGTATTCATCTGCTTTTAGGCCTCATTACTCAGTATCTCAAGGTTCTCTTTTTAGTGCTTTATTATTCACCTCATATGTAGACCCTTTTTTAAGAAGCAAATAAAATTAACTGGGATACATATACCAGAGATAAAAGAAAATATACAATGCATAGCTAACATGGATGATATATCAGACTTTCTTAGGTTAAAAAAAAACACAAATTCCCATTTTAATAGAAATCTAAATTAAATATACAAACAAATACAAATTACAATTTAACATAATAAAATTGTGCTTGGTTTATCCATACCGGAAAAAGATATAATGAATTCTTTGAAGGAATATGTAATAAATTTTTTAGGATTTCTTTTTCATCTAAGTAATTCAAGAATGAGATCAGCAATACAAGAAAAGTATAAAGGAAAAATTGAATACCAGATTAATTCTCTTGGAAACTTATTTATCTCTATGTGCAAAATCAACACTATGTAATCTACTAATAATGATAAGAATATCTTACTATTCACTCATAATTATTTATACAAAAGTATTTTCATCTTATGTGTACACCATGTGCAGGAAACTGTTCTAAAAGAAGGAGGATTGCCTCTATCTCAATTAAACAATTATAAAAACCCTATTACAAAATGGTTTAGGTATTCACTCAATATAGATCTTTAAAATTTACAAAACTATAATATCTTCATGTGCAAAATCTTTTACAAATTTAAAAATCATATTTAGGATTGCTCCAATAGATAAGCTATACCATCTACAACTAGTTATTTAAAATTATTCCTTTGCTCATTGTTAGCCATTGATAACTTAAATTTTCATCTGCCTGAAGACAAATATCACTATTGGAATGTTTACACTTTATTATATCTATCTTCAAATAATAATAATGAGGAGTCTGTGCTAAATATACATAATAAGCAGTTAACCTGAAAATTCAAACACTGGTCCCTTGAAACACAATATTTTGATTTTTTATTAAAATTAAATTTACAATCACTACCTACATTACATTTTTATGAGTATAAAAGATTCTGGGCAAATATTGTATCTCATTGTGGAATTCTGTCATAGAGACACAGAATCTGAATTTCACTTGTTTTTTGAATGTCAATCTTTAGAAAATATATGCTTAAAAATTCCTAGACTATTTCATATATATATAATTGCAACATTAAAACTATTTAAATCTTTTTCAAAAGTAATCTTCTCTGAAATTGGAACTTCGACATTTATTCTATATGCATTTCAGCAGATACAAGATACACTTTTTTATATAATAATGATTGTAGATATTAACAAAACACTTTCCAGATTAAATTAGAATCACTCAGAGCAAGGGATGAAAAAATTTCCACACAATATTTATTCTGATAACTTATCCTTAATGCAGCAACACTAAAATGTTATTTCTAATAATCTGATGCACTACTAAAAGGAACATTGTTTTTTTTTTAAATTTTTTGTAAATATGTACTATATATGATTAAGTAATTCTATACTATTAATTGTTAGATTATTGCATGCTTTATTGCTTCCTAAGTATGATTTTATAATATAACTTGATGTAACATTAAAACATTTAAATCAATAAAATCCTTTAAAACATAAAATTGATAATATATAAATGTTTATTATTATTTTAATAAAGACCTTACTACATCAGTTTTTTAAAAAAAATTTCCAACTTTTAAGCCCATTTTTAAGCTTTATAGGAATTTATCAGTATTGAGAATTTCATAATAAAATAAAAAATTGATAAGAAATGTTATCTGAATTTTTTTTTACAACTGCAGAAGAGATTAATCTATTTTATAAAGACTTAATTTTTATTGGCAAGTAATCAAAGTAATAGGAAATACTCTGGAATCCACATTGATTTATTTTACTGTATTACAAAATATATTTGTAGATTACATATCTACTAGATTACATATCTACGTATAGGCTTCATGATTCCATGAAAACGTGAGCATGATTTTAATTCCAATCCCAGCCAAGTAGAATTTTGAAAAAAATTTAAATTCCAATCAGATTGAATATTTTTCTTTCAGGATTCATATCAAAAATCTAGCCATTCAATATTGAATAACAATAGGTATGTTAATATTATTAAATAGAGAATGAAATAAGAATGAAAAATCACTCAAACTTTAATTTAGCAATTGGCAAGTTAAGTGTGTGCCATCTTTTTCATTGCTGTTTATTTTACTATCTTTTAATAATTTCTATTTTTTTAAGAAACATATTTTAATATTAATACATTTTTTGAGATTTATTATTAAAAATAAAATATTTCACTGTTAATAATTGTTTATGATTTTAAAGCAATTAGCCTATACTTGAAGTCTGAAGAAATATTTGAAAGAATGAAAAACCAAAAGCTGATATATATATATATTCTTGCTATTAAAAGGTGTGAAGGTTGCCTTGACAGCAGTTAGAAATATTGGTTGCTATATTTACTGTGAATGTTTAGGTGGTTACTGGTTGGAAACTAATTATATATATATATATCAAGTGATTTATTTTACAGAGTACTTAATGTGAACACTAGTATCTCACAAGACTTGATCCTATAATTACAACAAGTTCTTATCATGCAGTAATGAAATCAGCATCAGATTTGAAAATCTAAGTTGGCTGTTTGGATATAATATTTCTGGCAACATATTTTCAAGATAACTCTATCTAAAATATTTGCCATCTAGAAGTGCCTTAATTAAAGTATTCACCATTTAGGTTTAACATTAAATAACAATCAGAATTTTTTTTTTCTAAACAATTGCACTGCTAAATAGGCTGACTTCAATTTCTTTTATATTAGAATACCATATTATGATTACGTTGCTAGCATATGGAAATTTCTAAGAAAATTGTGTCAATTGGAAATTGGAGAAATGATACTATAATGATAATATACAACACTTTTTCTCAAAGCATATTAATAACAAAGTAGTGAAATTTATAGTGATATGATAACAGCAATCCTCTCACATAACTTCTGTTTAAGTTAATTATTTAACTATTCTGTTTTCAACAGAACTATTAATTACTTATCCTTATAAAAGTTGTTCAAAATATTAATGAAGGTCAGATTGGTGCTGCCAATATGAACTTAAGCAAAAGAAATCATAAAATATTTAAAAAACTCAATGTGACTAAAAATTAACACATTTAAAATTTAGTTTAATTATTTACAAACACATGGCTATAATAATATTTTTTAAAAAAGTCACTACTTTTAAATATCACAAATGTCATTAACTATTCACTTTCTTTATTTTACTGCAATATTTTATATAAATACAAGTTATATACCTTAATTTAAACACTCTATAGCAAAAATGTTTATTGTATATTGAAACAGTGGATCTTAGTTCAAGATCGAGTTTCACTATTCTACTACAACCCACATTTTATCCTGCTTTTTTTTTTGTCATATGTATATAAACTTTACATATATTTCTGAGAAGCGTCTATAAAAGTTACAAATACAAATTTTAAATAAAAATTCTTTAATTATTTTGATATTAATGTCACTAGATGCGACTCAGATATATACGTATATTAAAAGAGCTTCTATATATATAAAAGCGCAAACAAATATTGTAAATAATTTTGTATTTTTTTTTTTTTGATTGTATCTTATTTATTTTGTAATTATTTTTCGTTATAAAATTACATAAAAATTCAAGATGGAAGATGCAATCACCGACTGTCCAAAAATAATTAAAGGGGTGGGAACATTACTTTGTTTCATGACTAAAATGGAATTTTTAAATTAAAGTAAAATTTAAAACAAAGCTAATTGATTTAGTTAGCTGTTAACATTTTTATCAAATCTATTTCCAATCTGGAAATTGATTTGAATTTATTTTTGGACAGTTATCTTGTGATTGCATCCCCAATAACAATACAACAGAAAATATTTCTGTAAATTAAAGATTAATTAAGAGTTAAGAAGTTTAATTAAAAACATTCTTTGAATAACTCAAAGTTTATATAAATAGAGTTAAAAATCTATTGTGTCAGAGTTCGGTCAATAGTCGCTAACCGATTTCACGCCTTTTTGATTTTTAAAAATGGTTTTTGGGTAAAGCAACCTTTCCCTCTGACTTCAGCCTGACCCTTTGCCGAGCAGAGATGTAGCTATCACTAATCAAAGAATTCCGCCGACCATAGAAGATTCATGCTTACTTCATCTTATAGAGTCATGAGATAACAAGTCTAAAGCCATTACAATTGTCTTATATGAATCCTATCTTTTTAAATTAATGTTTTCTGTATATTTAATCTCTAAACTTGCTCATTGGTGAGTATATTAAAACTAATAATTATTTCCTTGGTATTGATTCTAAACCTAAAGTAATCTTATTGTAAACTATTTCATCCAACTCATGCTGCTTATTATTTTTATAATTTAGTGCGGTTATAATTTATATTTAGTGATATTTTTATATTTTTCACTTAATGTTATTTGTAAATGCCAATCAAACCCAGTTTTATGAACTTCTTCTATATCCCTTCTATATCCCGCTGTAGAATAGAAGGGGAAGAGGAATTAATGAGTCATTATTTATATCTAAATAGCTCGTAAGATTGAGTTTGTTTTTTAAATAAATATATGCTTTTTAAAAAAATATTTGAGCATAAATTTATACAAAATGTATAAATGCTTTGCAATCTGGGGTGGATATTGGTGTCCATTAATTTTATTAATTTCTTATTGATCATCATCGCCAAAAGGCTGGTGACTTAAATCTATTTTGTTATTTGCACTTTTAAGTGTGTGAATTTTAGTTTTTTTATATGTTAAACAAAATAGTGATTCAAAAAGGAGCAATGCATGCTTCATTAATTATAGTTTAACTTATGATAAAGGACTTTATCTTACATGGGTCATTATTTTAACATATCATTACATATTTGTTAAACTACTTAAGGCTTTATTTTAGTATTTAAAACCAATGATTTCATATTTTATAATAGCGTTGCTAGCATACGCCAAATTATTGATAAGCCACATAGGGCTTGATCTGATTCACCTGTACCTCATTCCAGGGATTCACGATCATCTTCGTTTGTCATTCTTCTCTGTAAAGTATATATTTATATACTGCATTGATTCACATGTACCTAATTTCAGGGATTCAAAGCCTTCCGTCCTTTTTTATTGTTCTCGTTCATAACAGGGGTCTAAGTCTACTACCTGGAACAAGCCGGTTAGTGTAGTTGAAGCTCTGCATGGACTTACTGTAAACCGGATCCATATCAACTTCCTACCTAACTTTTCTATTAGGTACAGCTCAGCCTGAAGCTGGCATACCACCTTTAAATAGAATGACGTTTTCTTGGCCAAATGTGCCACCCTCTCTCTCACTGACATAATGCTAGCACTGCAATTTCTTATAGTTAGTTTTCTAGCCTGTTTAGTAAAATAAATCATAATGATATGTGATAATGAAATGTTTTTTTCTCTTTGTAATATTTTTAGTTGGAGTTTAAATCCAACCTCTCATGAAGCTGCCCTCCCCTTTATTGAAATAAGCCATTCCCATATTGATAGAGTTTCACAATATTTAACCGTTAAATGTGAAATAAATGTTTTTGGTCTATTTACTGATCAGAATGTATCCTTATTTAAGTGTTATCAATAAATGCTATAAATGAAAATAGAACTATATATCAAATGCCAAGGGTATCCTATGACATCATACAAACAGCAAAACTCTATTATTGTCATATCTTTATATGTGTTTTAATGTATAAATGTCCACCAAAACACCCAGATAGATCCGTTTGTAACATTGAATAAAATCCTATTTTTAAATATACGTTCAGTATTGTAATCGCCGCACTAAATTCATATCTCTCTAAATAAAATAACTGTATCAAGATCGTCAAATATTTGTAACCAAAAATAAAGTTTTAAATGCGTAAAGTTGAATATATATATATAAAATCATCTTGAATTTTGTCAAAATAAATATTTATATTTTTAAACTTAATCCAGTTGTTCGAATCTCCTTAATAATATTTATATTCATGTAGGTTTTTAACATATCTTGGGTTCACCCAATCTCTCATCAACATCATCAGCTGAGTTCTCATGCAAAACGATGTAGCACTGGGCCCGGAAATAATGAATTTATATAGTATCACCATAGGTATTGTCTGTAGTGTTATAGATTTGGGGAATGGGCAAACAGGTTAGAATTTATGATTGCTCCTGACCTATGTATCTTGGACATGATTGGATTCAGGGTACTTTTGCTCAGGTTCTAAATCTTGTTGGATGGACATACATTTTCGACCGGTACAATATATATACACAATGTGATGTTTTGACTATCCTGCAATCTTCCTCAGAATTATGATATAATGGCAAAATAAAATAAACAAGTATTTACATGTATAATCTATATTTATTTTATATTTTAATTTAATATTGTACATTTTATTTTATATTATCTGGATTATTTTATTTTATTTGATTTTAATTGCATTTCATCATATTTAATTTATTTTAATAATATCATGTTTTGTTATATTTTATTATACTTGTGTTATTTTTCTTTATTTTTTTAATTAACAAATACATTTTTATTGTATTATTTATATATATTTATTTTATTTGTCTTATATCATAGCTCTGAAGAAGACTGCAGGACAGATGAAATGTCAGATTGTGTGTATTTATATATATAATTAATTTTTTTTTTTTGCTAAAAAGTGTTTAAAGTAAGGTGTACAAATTGTATTTTAAATCTCTTAATTTGTTTTTAGCCTACTATGTTATAATAAAATAAAATATAATTAAAATGTTATATAATTCCCTTTTAATAACAATTAAATTTAGAGAACTAACTCACCAAAAACATTTTAGTAAAAGATTATATAGATTATTCAAAAACAACTTTAAAAAACTTTCAAACAGATTTTGAAATAATATATAGCACTAATGTAGCTAAAATATTTCAAATTTCTATCTTTCTATTGTTAAGGTACTAAAATAAATCATTTGACATTTCATTCATTCATGTATTAATTTTTTTTTTTTTATTTTACAAAAAAATATAGCATATAAAAGATCAAATTTTAATAACAATATTTTTAGGCTAAGTTTTTATTTTATAGTATAATGTAATTTATATTATCAATAAAAATTCAAGAATGATTTGTAGAAACAAAAACTTTGGATCATATTATAATCATATATGAGAATATTCAGTTTATATAAGAGAAAAAAAGTGTAATTCTACTACATTTTAAAATATAAAATACTGTAAAAAATAATTAGTGATAAAGTGTTTATATAAACTTTTTGCCTTCTTGAGAATTTTCTCCAAAAATTCTTGAGATTATATTAAAAAAAAACCCAGTTAAAAAAGGATTTGTTTTAATGTAGAAAAAAAAAACCCCAAAATGAAACAAAAATATATAATGCAAAATGGGGGGAAAAGTTTGTTTTATATTTGTTTTTTAGTTAATCTTTTAATTGTATCAAAAAATTAAAGGAATTGTTTTACAATTGTTGAGAGGTTTTTATTAAAATAGCTTTTCAATATGAATAGTCTATTAGTCCTGTGTTTAGATTCCAGAAATACAAAAGTTTTTATTTTTATGCAAAATAATGAATTTTTCAGCATTTGCCATTTTGAAATGATTTTGCCTGATTCTTCATAAATATTTATTTTCTTAAATAATGAATGTAAATCACACTCAATCATTTTGAAAAGTGCCAAGTTTTGCTGGACTGATTGTTCCATTTGCTGAAATAAACTTAATTCATGTTCAGGACTATCAATCTCAATGGCAAGCATAGTAGATGAAATAATGATATTCAAAATATCATTACAGTATAATCCACTTTTTTGCATATTTGTTACATTGCATTTTGAAGTTCTCTTGATAAAAAAGAAATATTTTCTTTACATTTTCAGGATGTTAAAGAATTTTCAGTAAAAAGATAAAAAAACTATATAAACTTTTTTCTGTCAGTGTCATTAAATTATTTAATAGATTATGGCTAATGTGTTAAATATTTTTTGTACAGAATCTTGAATAAGCACTTGACCTCTGCCATCAATAAATCAGTATTTGGTCACCTTATTACTTTTGTTATAATTCTATAGACTTCTAAGCATTTCAATATATTAACATTGATTCATTTTTTCTAGCCATTAAAGGTTCAAGTTTTAATTATTTAAAAATTTTAATAACAGATTACTGAATTATAAAAACCTTTCAATAAAAATTACAATAGTACTCCATTGTTTTGATAATCCAATATAAAATGCAATAGTTGATTTTTAATTATTTAGATACTGCTTTGCAAAACAGTTTCATAATGATAATCTCTCGAGTAATAGCATGATTTTTCCAATTGTTTAAAATAGTTTTAATAATTATTTCATTATCAGATTATTCATCATTATCACCTGTTTCAAATTCTGTATCTGAATCATCAATGTATACCATGATTGTAACAGATTTATAGATATACGGGAGAATTCCAGCAATTTTTTCATGATATTGGAAATGGTTGTGACAAGATTCTTACTAAAATCATGTCTGAATTCTTGAGGTTCCAGATCCATTAGTTACAATATTTTATGAGGTTGACATTGGATTCACTGTAATCCTAAATTATGGAATTCATTATTATAGTAGTAAATATGAATATTCAAATATTAAAGGTTATGAAAACTTATCCATTCATCTAAAGAAATACCAAATATTTGATTCTTGGATTTCAATCTATCAAATTTAGATAAAATTTCATTATTAACATTCTGATAATCTATGAAGAAGAGTAAAGCAACAAGTAATGACAGAATTATGGAGAAGAAATAGAATTTTTTTTGGCAAAATTATATACCAAATGTCTAAATGATAAAGATGTACCGATGGTCGGAAGAATGGTGTATTAATTTTAATATTTAAAAATGGCAATAAGGAAGATATTAGAAATTTCAGAACTATCAATCTTTTATCAATTCTATACTAAATTTTTATCATGATAATTATCTATAGCAAACTTTGAATTTTAATCAACCAAAAGAACAAGCTGGATTTAAAAGTAGTTTTAATAGAGTAGATCATATTCAAGTATTGAGAAAAGTTATAGAAAGAACCAATGAATACAAACTCCAATTATACTCTGGATTTGTAGATTATGAAAAGGCATTTCATTCTATAAGTATTTCTTAAGTGATTAAAGCATTGAATCAACAAAGTATAGATCCAGGATTTAAAAAAAAAATTCTGATAAATATTTGCAATAGCAATGATTAGATTATATAACGATACAAAAAGATTAATATTAAGAAAAGTGTATGACAGGATGACTCCATATCTCCAAAATTTTATACAGCAGCTTTGCAAGCAGTATTTTGTGCATTAAAATGGAAAATTAAGATAGTAAAAATAAATGGAGTTTATTTAAGTGATCTAGATTTTGCAGATGACATAATTGTTTTTACAAATAATGCTTTAGATCTTCAGGAAATTTTATAAGAGTTAACAGATGAAAGTAAAGACTAAAGTAATGTTCAATGAATTTTCTCAAAAGAAAAAATAAAGATTGATAATAATTAGTTAGAAGAACAACTATAAATATATTGATCAGATTATTATTACAGATGGAAACATAATGAATAAAACTAATCACAGAATTAAACTTGGTTGGAGTGCTTTTAGTAGAAATAATTTAATATCAAAAAAAAAATATGCCTACATGTTTGAAAAGAAATTATAGGAGATTGTTTTAAAAAAGGTATTTAAGAAATGAATGTAATAGAAATTTAAAATTGTTTATGAGAAGAGATTTAAGGTAAAAGTAATTTGTATTTGTTATATGTATAAATTCTTGTGGAATATTTGAATTTATATTTTATTTATGTATTTTTTAATTGTTCCTTGAGAAAGACTATAAAAGAATATAGTTGAAACATTGGAGTATTATTGTAATTTATAATGGTTCATATAATAAATGAAGATTTATAAAAAAGAAGTTGCATGTGACTTGTTTTATATATTGAAATTAATGGGCTATTTTTAAAATAGAAGACAGTGTTTTGTTTGTTACTAATTTAATTTAAAAAGAAGGTTTTTAATAAATGTTTTACCAGTTCTTACTTACGAATCTGAGTCTTGGACACTTAATAGAAGAGCAAAACAAAAACTTCAGACCACTCAATGAGAGACGTATATTAAGAGTAATAAGAAGAGATCAAAAATGAAATACATGGGTGAGAGAACAAACAGATGTTACTGACATCATTGAAAAAATTAAGACACTGAAATGGATTTGGGCTGGACATATTGTTAGAAGAGATGATAATAGATGAACAGTTGAAATCTTAAACTGAATTCCAAGAGATTGTAAAATATCTAGAAAAAAAACTGCATGTGATATGGATGGATGAAATAGGGAAGTGTGTTGGGGTAATGTGGAGAAGATGGATTAAACTTTGAGAGACCTTCATCCTGCAGTGAATCAATAATGGTTAAAAATGATCATGACAAATGTGTATGAAGAAAATTGTTATATCAGAAGATTATTGAAGCAAATTAAATTCTTATAATTTTCTTTGGCAAATAAATTCACTTTTATACAAGGTTTATAACAATTCTATCTAATTTTGTTTGTATGCATAACATCATCATCAACAGATTTATTTTCTTTGAAATATTTGGAATTTGTTCCTCATAAACTTTCATTTCACGTTATATATACTTACTAAATAGTGAAATATTCTTGATGATAGCTTGCATCTAATCACTTTTGTAAAAAAATCACATTCTGTATCTTCATTTATCTAAACTTCTTTAAAAACTAAATTAAAACTTAAAAATGAATTGTATTTTTACTTTTTCATGTTTTTCTTTTTTGTTTTATTTAATATATTTTTGAAAAGGCACATTATAAAAAGAACTTATTAAAAACAAACCATTGAATAATTGTTATATAAGATATAATCACTGCTAAATTCAAACATAGATTGGCTGACTAAAATATAAAACAGTTCAAATGAAATACTAATGCTTAATAGATTTTATTTTAAAATTTGAATATAAAAAAATCTATTAAGAAACAACTCAATTTTTAGTTTATTTCTTAAGGAACCTTGGAATAATAATAATAATGATAGTAAAAAAAGAAATAAAAATATGAATTCACATATTTTTAGTGATAAGATTCTTGAGCATAATCTCTAAAAATAACTGAATTAATTTTTTTTTTTTAGTACTTCATTTTTCTATTACAGATAATGATATATTCTAAAAAAATTAAGTCTAAACACTTTTTAAAATAACAATGTACTATAAAGATTTTATTTAAAATAAATCTATTATCAATTTAATAAACTTCAAATAAATAATCAGAAATTACCATATTGTTTACCAGAAATGACAATTAAGCAATATTATATTAAACAATGCATTAGAAAATAATGATTTGTTTTTTTTTAAAAAACTAAAAAGACAGTGGTATAAATAATTGGTGATTTAAATAATAAATGTTTATATAATCAATGTTTTATTGCACCATTTTTTCACTATCAAGTAACAGCCATTCATAAAATTAGACTATTCTACTCAGAAAAAAAAAAACAAAGATAAGCAAATAGCTGAATGATTTATTGCTCATGAAGTCATATGACTTCCAAGGATCTAAATGATAGAAATGAGCTGGAATCCACATATTTTCAGCTCTTAAATCTGCCATCTTACTACTCACTAAACTATAAAAAGAAATCATACAGAAACTTGTAATAAAATATTACATAATAGGGTCTTCTATAATAAACAAATTGCAAAACAAATACTATTCTCAATAAATTAAAATTTGTATAAAGAATACAGACTTTACAATGAATACTAGTGGTAGATATCTCGCTTATATTTTGTAAAGTTAAAATTATTAATTTAATTCATTTACTTGTTTATTTGTGCCTTTAGCAATGGAAATACTGTATTTTTAAAAAATATATTTATCTGTGTATATATAATTTTATTTATATTAAAAAGCAGACATAAAAGCTGATTGACATTGATGCCAAAAAATAATTTCCACATGACAAAATGATAAAATGGTCGATCTAATACAAATATATGATGAAATTGTGTGGCATAGCATGCATGTCTTATAAATTTCAGCGTCTTTCCCTTTTATGTATAGCATCAGACATCTGTGGCATATTTGGAAAACTTACTTACTTTAGTTTGAGTATATATTCACTATTGACAAAAAAAGAATAATTTCTAAATAAAAATGAAATGGCTACGTAAACGGTCTGTGAATTTCTATAATTTTTATTACAGTAAGTTTCTTTATATTTTTAAAAAGTTTGATTTTAAATTTCACTAAAAGCCAGAAAAACAGAACTAAAAAAAAAGAGAGAGAGAGAGAGCAGAAATTTTAATATAGAATAACTAAATAACAATCTGTGATTTTTTATGATTTTTATTAAGATAAAATTACTTATGTTTTTCATTTTATACTTTTAAAAATTTAATTTTTGTTTTCACTAAAATTGAACTATATAACATAAAATACATACAGCAATTAATTTTACATGCAATTTATATTTACATTTTTGATTTCCTATTATATTTTTATTGTTTAAATGTTTGCATTAGAATGTAATATTGATCTAGGATGAGGTTTTAAAATAAATTATTCCTAAATACGTGTACTTCAATGTGTGCTCGAATGGATTATATACTAATCAAGTTTTTGGAACCAATTATGTTTATTGAAGGAGATTCCATTGTATATCGAGATACAAAAGTGGGATGACTTATTGTGCAAAATTCTTATTAAACATTTATATTATTCCAATAGAAACTTAGAACAATTTTCATCACAAATCCATTTATCATGTTATATTTCTCAAACTAATCACTTGGATAAAAGCCCTCTGTATGCAAATTTAGGAATCAACCACTATAAAGTAAAATCAAAAATCATGATGTTAACATTTAAAAAAATAATTAATAGAAAAATGATTTTGATGCTATTATTAGTTTCTGATGGAAAGATTCAGTTTACAGTCACTAAGTGAATAGTCCATGAAATCAAAAATTGTCTTACGGTTAATATTAATGCTTACAAATATTATATATAATTTTTTTTTTCAAGAATGCTTGTAAATGGACTATTATGCTAAATGCATGTATAAAGCATATTTTTTAAAAACACTTTTTATGTATGATAGTAATGCCATTCTATAAAAAATCATAAAAGCTTGTACAAAGATATGAAATATGTATATATTGTGCAGATTAATATCTTGAGCATATGTGCAGCAATATATGTCATTAAGAGTGCTCTGTCTTACTATATATACCTTATAACAACTTAAGCAATGGCATATGATTCGATACATATGCATGTGTCTATGCACCAGGACTGTATTCATGAAGAAATGACTTAATTCATGAAATTCATATATATTAAGATATTAGAGAATCAATATTTATATATTTATCTTGATGAATATCTTGCATAAATCATGTCCCTTATCTCTAACTAATTCAGAGGTCATCCAAAAAAAAAACAATGAGAATATTTATATTTTAGGGAAGTGCTTCAATTATGAAGATTAAGTTATCAATACTAAGATTAGATGTTAATCGTAAGGGATTAGGTCTTCTGAATAAAGAATTTATAAAATGCCTGAATATGGTGTGGTTAATTTTAGTAAAGGAGCACAAATACTAAAATAAATTATTTATTTTCAATGATATGGATGGCTGAACAAATACTAAAATAAATTATTTATTTTCAATGATATGGATGGCTGAAGGGAGCACAAATACTAAAATAAATTATTTATTTTCAATGATATGGATGGCTGAACAAATACTAAAATAAATTATTTATTTTCAATGATATGGATGGCTGAAGAGTTGGAGGGTGAAGAAGATTGAAGTGTGACCAATAAAGTCTGAAGATTTGCTATCTTAATATAACCTGAGAACTGATCATATATATGTGTAGGAGAAAATGATCCAGACCAACTGATGAGTGCTGGTTCAGCAAAAAAAATATGTATACTGGAGATCATTTATCTTTTTCACATGTATGTGGCCATGTGTATTGGTTGTATAAGATGAAGTGGATGACTAAAGAGAGCTTGAAAGTCTTGAATTCTAAATTACATTAAGTTCAATATAGATAATATACTTGTATTTAAATAAAACTATATACAAATTAATGAAACAAGAAGGTAACAATAAAATTATCTACTTCATATTAAAAATCACAATAACAATATATTATAAATCATAACATTTATAAGATCCTCCCTTTATCATAATGTGAAAAACTCCCGTTCATTTTACATTATTAATACAAATGTTGGTAACAATAATTGTCTTTTACGTATTGGTACAACTATAGCTATCTCCTTATCTATGGTTAGTAGTAATTAAGGATGATCTGTAAATATATATTATCACTGATTAAATCTTCCTCTAGGAGCCTATTACTAATAAAGAAAATTCTCTTCTAATATTCAAATTATACACACACATCATGTGGTATTTTTGGCACGTCACACAACTTTACATTACAATTAATCAATGTTATTTGTATCTTTCATCCTTGATAATATTGAAAGTGATCTTAAGTCCAAATAATTACTTCACAAGTCTTGGTTTGTAAAATATAAATATTTCCTTTTGTGTGTAATGAAGATAATTACTATGTGTAATTCTTTGTTACCAAAAAGTTGCCTTACATGTTATATAATGCAGAGGATAATTCATGCCAGTCAGGTACTACTGTTGATATAATGCAAATATCCATTAATCTTTATAAAATTGTATTTCATTCTTCTTATCATCCCTAAAAAAATATAACAGTTGTAAAATACCACCACCACTAACAAAATATATTATACAAATGAGTGATGACCTACACAATTTAAAAATGTATATGTGCTCATGGCAATTTTCACTTCATATCAAAATATTAATGTATATAATCAGCTAACAATCTATACTATTTGAAAGTATACGCTCTCCTGGTAAATTCATTTGACACCAAATATAAAATCCTGAAGGCTAAACATTTACCACCCTAAGGAATAAAACATTTTATCAATTAGAAAATAGTGCCATATAAATAAAAAAATATATATGCGTAAGACAAATTAATCTTACATTTGCATAAGTCGAATTATAAAATGTTAATATTAATGTCATTCGAAAATATTGCAATCATAAGAGAAGTAAAATAGCATATATAGATTTTCTTTGTTCTGAGTAACATATGTTACTTTTAAGTATGAGTTACAGTATTGACCATGCAACACTAATGAAATATCCAATATTACAAACAGCTATAAGTTCATTCATCCAAATGTGAATGTAAAATACATTTAAGCATACATTAACATCTAATCACATTTTTAATACTGAGAATTAATCATTTAAGAGAGATATAATTCTGGAGCATTTGTATAATTATATTGTTTAGTTAAATATAAGAATTTATCCTATACTTCTGAGTAAAATATTAACAAGGGTGCATTTGCCTTATAGCAATTTAAACAATATTTTAAATAATTCCCTCTACAAATCCAATGAAGCCTTAATGTCACAGAAAACAATGCTATAAAACAACAGCAAATAAACAAAAAAAAAAAAAAGTACTAATAGAGTAATTCAAAGTTCATAAATTTATTATGAGATTTCTTCTTTGAATAAACAGGGCAATACTCAATGATGAAGAAATAAATTCTTAGATTTCCTTTCTGAGACTGCTTAAAACCTACTGATAAACACATGATGATTCAGATATTTATCACAATTTTTTTTTCTATCCTCTTTTGTTAGCATGGCACTGGTAAGCATGTTTATCCTAAAGTCCATAAAGAATATTTCAGGCAAACTCTTCTGATTGGTTCACACTATTACTTGCTGGCTCCAAATTGTGACAACACAATATTTGGATTCATTTTCATGGAGAATATTTTGATAGTGTAACTTGTCTCAAGTTGACACATAGAAGAGAGGAAGGAAGAAGTTAGTAGTTTCTTAGCAAAATATCATTTTTATAAAGTTAATTCTCCTTTTGTTTCCATTTTTTTTTTAATGGAAGAAAATTAAGAATTTTAAATTTTTCATTAGCAAAATAAAAAAATTGAGAAAAATACTTTTTTTTTCTCGAATGGGTGTGCACATCCCTTTTATATTAAATGCATGGTTTAGATATAAATGTGAACTTTGAAAGTTATTTCTCTGTATGGATAAATTGTTAAAATAATTAATACTATTATTATGTTTTTATTATATCTCTAGAAAGATTTGTATGTATGATGTATGCAGACACACACATCCATTTCATGTTTGTCCATTTTAGACAGACTGACAACTCTTTCTACTCCCATAAATGTGCAGTATAAATGACAAACTTGGTGTACTCATTAATAACACTTTTTTTCTCAATCTCATGAATGCAGATTAAATTAAATTCTAACCATAATCCATTTCAATATATATAAAATATTGCATTACATTTTTTTAAAAAATTCTCATTGATATATATAGAAAGGTATGATATAATATAGATAAAATTAGCAGCACAGACCAATCAATTAATCATAAAGATAACAAAGATTGGGTCTTTTTTTCTTTTTAATTGAAGTTTGTTTTCATATTAATTTTTAAACTTCATGGACCAATGCACATCAATGTCTTGACTTATTCAGTAACAAAAATTAAAACCCTAAAGATAGAGTGAAGAGAATAAATGGACATATGCACTATTGCTGGCTGATAATTTGTTAAGGAACATTAATATTTTTCTACAATGTGATAACTTGGTCATTAATAACAGATCTTCAGGTCTTTTAAAATTTCCAGCTTTAAAGACAAATCAATATGTTTATCCTAATAATTATCTAAACTTCATGTCATTTGATCTTTTGGATAAGAACATGCAATGACCACTCTTGACCATCTGGAGATAAGATTGAAAAATGACATAGTTAGTGGTAGAGAACTTTATTGATAGTAAAACATAAAGTCAAGCACTAATACCTGAAGTGAATCATATCATGAAAATGAAACAAGAGAGGAAAGAAATGAAAGAGGGAGAAAAAAATTAATTCTGGATTTTTTAAATATTAAAGTAAGCACATATATATATAGGCTGTTTAATGGATGATTATGATATTTAAAAAGAAATGAAATAAGGAACAATCTAATAATACATACATTTTTTTTATTTATTAACAAGCTACTATATATGTATATGTTATTTATAATTCTTATAAAGTTAAATCAGAAAAAATTTGAATAAACTATTTTTTTTTAAATTTATAATTAAAAAATGATTCTTAATTGTTATTAAATTAATGACATAAATCATTATTAAACAGAGTTGGTTGGATAAAGCCTTTTTTATTTTTCCAGTACATTCTTTACAAGATTTATTTTTTTCCTCCTTGAGTCAGTATCAATAAAATAAATTACAATATAAAATTCAATTTTTAAATTTCTGTTTTATTCTTCTGAATCAATTTTTTTTTTTTTTTCATTTATCCAATGTTTGTTGCTATAATATGTTGTAATATTGTTTAGATGTAATATATATATGCATCATAAAAATATGCATAAATATTTAAGATTATATGAAATATATATAAAAATTATTCTTGGTCTATGAAGATTAATACAATGATAAAAAGGAAATAGATGGGCAAATGAAATCTTAAAAGTAGATTTCAAGACATGGAAAGGACCCAAATAGATGATTGAGATAAAACTGTTAAAGAGATATGAAAAAGCGAAGTTATGGATTGATGTACTTAGATTAAACTTGAAGAAAAATTTTTCATCATGTAGTGGCTTGATAATGATTGAAAATTGATATGCACCATAAAAATTAATCAAATGGCTTTATTGTTCAGGGGTTCATAAGAAATTCAAGTGATAGAAGTATCATAACTAGAGAGTGATCTGAAGAATCATATACTTCAAAGTCTGACACCCTACAACTGCCCTAAACCATGCAGAGCCAATATTACCATCACCTCAACACAAGTGCTCTAATATTTTATAAAGCTGTTCCAATTAATATTTATAATAAAAATCATTCAATTTTTGATAATCAGATATTCAAGTCTGGTAATTATTAGTTTTGCAATAGAGCTTTCATCTCAATATATTACAGCTGACTTTTATTTTTAAAGATGTTGATAATTGTGAGAAATTTGGGAGAAAATTCTTTTTAGAAACAAGCTAATTTGAACTCTATAGACATGATTGTAAAATCAAAACAAACCAAAAAAGAAAAACAGAATATCAACAATGTTATATATATTGTGATGTATATTCTTTCTTATTTATAAATTGTTAAATATTCTTAAATTGATTTTCATTTTGTATCTTAATTCTTTCCAATAGCATAATTTTTAAAAAGCAGATACAAAAAATAAATTTTCAGTAAAATAGAATTAGCAAATTATTATTAGTTTTTTTCAATATATTTTAAAGAGATCTATCCATATGAATGTTTTTTTTTTCAGAGACCAGAATTTAAAATTTTAACAAAAACAAGCTTTTTTAAAATTTTAAATGGCAAATATGTGCTATAAATAAGATTTTAGATTAAATAAAAAGAAATATCTTAGAGTACTCATGGGGTATTGGAATAAAAAGTAAGTCTAAGATATTCCTTTTTATTTGATCTCTTAAAACGCATATTTATCATTTCAAATAATAATAAAAGCTTGTTTTTGTTAAAATATTAAATCTCTTACAAGTTAGTTTGTGTATAATTAATTCATGTTCATGATACAAGAATACATTACATTTCAATTTATATAACTTTTTTTTTTTCAAAAGATTTTAATATTATTAAAGATATGTAGCAGATTACAGAATACAATGGAAATAAAGAATAAAATCTGAAAGGAACAATTAGCCTTTTATAAACTCTATTTCATTCTTAGAAAAAGTTTTTATTTTTGCATAAACTCTCAGCATTTATCTAATTATTAAGCTTACATAAAAATAAAATAAATAACATTGTTTCATTATAAGCATTTTAATTTGGCTACACAAAACACATTTATACAAACTTATTTGTTTTTTGGATAGGAAAAGTAGGATTGCATGAATGAAATAGTGACACTGAAAACAAAAGTATTAAATTATTAATAATACAATTAAAAAGTTAGAAGAATATGTGTGATATACACATCTTGTTCAGATTAATACAACAATAGTATGATATACTGACAGTTAAAGGTTTCTGGATTAAAGCTAAAATGATAGGCAAACATTACATGACCTGTGAGGCAATAAACAATCACATAATGTTTAATGATTTATATGATAGAAAGATGCTGATTTAGAGTGCAATCTCCACCATTTTGAATTCTAAGGATCACCCAAAACCACCCCTGACACAGCCAAGCAGTAAATGACATTGAATAATCCACACAGGATCACTTGGATATGTCAGCAATGATTTTGAGCAGTCCTTGGATGTTTCAGTGGTGGTTTTAGGTAGTTCTTAGAATTTAAAGTGGCAGAGAATGCACTACAAATCAGTACTGATATGCAGTTAATGATGGCATTTCATGCCAAAGTATGCTGGGAGGAGGAACGATGTTTTTGACGATATTGTTCAAAAATGCAAAAGTCTAATCAAACCAAGCTTATAATTTCAAAATACTAAAAGCTTATAACTTCTAAATACAAATTTTATTACAGTAATAACAGCAATTTGTGCCAAAGTATGCGGGGAGGGAAGGATGTTTTTGATATTAAATATTGTCAAAAAAAATGCAGAAGTCCAATCAAACCAAGCTTATAAATATCTCAAAATACTAAAAGTTTATAATTTCTAAATACAAATTTTATTACAATATATGCCCATAATTATATGTTGAATAAACATAAAATTGATCAAACCAAGTTTATAATTTTGAAATACTAACAACTTATATCTTCTAAAATAATGCAGTTGAAAGAGAAATTAGCTGATGTAAAGCATATTAATTTTACAATTAATTGGAATTTTCTTACCAGATAGAAACTCTGATGTGGCATGCTTCCTTTCTTATATGTAGTTAGAAGAAAAAAATGGAAAAAGGAAAAAAATAGTACTGTTTACATTTGATCTGCTGACATGGATATTGGATCTATACTTGATAATGTGAGGTCTTTACAAGCTCTTGAAATTGATACAAATCTATATATCTATTTACAAAATTTTCTATCTATTAACATTAAAGTGACTTTTACTATCAACAAATGAACATTGAAATATGCTTAAAAAATATTTACAGATTTTAATAAAAATTGATTATTTCAAATGTAAAAGAGATATTGATTTTTAAATAAGATAAATACTAACCTTTGCACTATCGATAGAGAGCATTAGCATCTTTGAGAAATTTAATAAATAAATCTCTCTCATTTAATTCTTTTTATCTATCTGCCAGCAAATAATGACATGTGAGAAATGAAGCATCCAATATTACTCACTTTGGTAAGAAAACAATCTGATTTATTAATTTTTTATTAATTGTAAAATTAATATTCTTTACTTTAGATATTTGGCTAATATTAAAATAGAATCCAATTTATTATTAATCGTACAATTAACATGCTTCAACAGTTGTTTCTATGTTTGTTCAATATGTGGTTATGGGCATATTTTGTAATAAAATTCATATTTAGACATTATAAGCTTTTAGTATTTCAAATTATAAGCTTGGTTTGAGTGAGCTTCTGCATTTTTTGGATGACACTTTGTATCATCAAAAACATCCTTTTCTCTCTCATCATATTTCGTGAGAAGTGCTGTCATTATTGTAATTAAATTCATATTTAGAAGTTATAAGCTTTTAGTATTTTGAAATTATAAGCTTGATTTGATCAATTTTATATTTATTCAATATGTGGTTATGGATATATACTGTTATAAAATTCATATTTAGGAATTATAAGTTTTTAGTATTTTGAAATTATAAACTTCGTTTGATCAATTTTACATTTATTCAACACGTGAATTATTTGATGTCATTTATCATTTGAATGTATCAGCAGTGGTTTTGGGCAGTTCCTAGAATTAAAAATGGCAGAAAGCACACTCTGAATCAGCACAGCTTCACCTAATATTAATTTTTTAAAAAAAGTCAAAATAGATAAGAATGAAGTAGATTGTGAAATTATGCAGAGAAGTTTTAAAAAGAATTATATGAGATAAAATTGGAAGATACGAGGAATAGATAAAATATCAGTTAAAGTAATTTGTCAATATTTTTAAAACAAATAATTTATAAATAAGAAGATTAACTGATAATTTCCTTTCAACACTGTTTTCAATAAAAAAAAATCTGGTTCAGAAAAATGTGAGAAATTTTAGCACAATTACTTTTTATTGTTCATGTGATTAAAGAGCTACTGTGGGGTTTGAATTAAATTTCTAATATTTAACATGTTTTTATGGAAGAGTGGTTTGAATTTAAAACAGATTAAAAAAGAAATGTAATTACAATGAAGAATTATTGCTGATATATGGCTATTGAGGCACTCCAGTCCTATAACCTACAACAGAGATTTCCAACCCTGGAACTTATATGGCCTGCAAAGTCATTTTACTCAGCCTGCCAAGATAACCCCAGGTAGAACTTTGAAATTCAACAAATCTAGTAGCTTTTTTTTATAGCAACAAAAAATTATAGAACATGATACAGGACATGGAAAAGACATTAAAAGTCTATGTTAAAATGTGGAATAAGATCCAAATTCAGAATGCAGGGTTAGGCAAAGTAAAATAATCTTGTTGCTGGCTACACAAACTGGATGGTCATTAAAACCTAAAATTATGTAATATTCTACAAAAAAAATAATCTAGTCTGGGGATATACACTGGACAGTTATTAAATCTTAAGTGGTGTGACATTCTACAAATGATGACTACAAAGCAAAATAATATCTTCATTGATGATTACCAAGATAAAGCAAAATAATCTCATTGCTGGTTTACACATAATGAATAGCTATTGAAATTTAAGTCATATAACACCCTACAAATTGTGAATACAAAGCAAAATCTCATCTCTGGTGACTATTTTTATTAAATCTGAAGTGGTGCTACATTCCATAAATAGCAACAATAAAACAAATAATCTCATCATTGACAATCACAATGACAAAGCAAAATATCATCACTGATGACACACTTCAAAAATATTATTTTGAAATTGTTGCAAATTTGAATAATTATTTTCTGATCAATAGATAATAAAACTTAAGTATTGTTAAATCCCATTAAAGGCAACTATAAAGAAAAATGTTATGTAGTGTTAGCTTTCTCAAGAAAAATGAAATAATTTCCTTTTAGTCGAAATTAAAGGCAAACCTATGTGCCTAGTTTGTGGCAATGCATTAGCAATAATGAAAAATGCCAATCTAGAGTGTCATTACAACCCAAAATATGTTAAACCAAATACATCTAAATAAAAATCAATTTTGGTTCAGTGGAATTTGGAATCATAACAAGCTGATTTCACTGGGCCCTCAATAAGACAGAGATATTCAGATGAGTTATGTAGCCAGCAAGTTAATGGTAAACAAGCTAAGGCTTCATATAGAAAGAAAGATTTGTAAAAGAATTCATGGTGTCTGCTGCAGAATTATTAACACTAGATAAAGTAAACTTGTTTTAGAGTGTTAGTTTGTCTCGAGAACCTTCTCAGATCAATTACTGATTTAGTGAAAAAGTTTGAGAAAACACCGACAGATTATATATAAGATTTCCAATTTTTCTCTCTGGCTTGTGATGAGACAACAGATATAACAAGTACTGTTCAATTGGCCATTTTTGTTCAAGGGATAACAGCAAAGTTTGTCATGCAAGAGGAATTTCTGTCACTGAAAGCCATGCATGGCACCACAACAAGTGAAAACTTATTTGAAAAAATTTGAAGTAACATTTGAAAAGTTAAATGGTTATAGCCATGGCTGGCTCGCAAAGAAAAAAAATTGTCTTTGTCAAAAAGAAAAGATTTAATTATATGCCAATGCTTTTGTGTACCCAGAGTCACTGTGCACAGTCAATGCAGTTCAACAAAGTAATATCAGCAGTAGGGTCATGCATACATTTTATCAAAAGCAAAGAATTTAACAGTTGCCAGTTTAAGGAGTAACTGAATGATCTTGATTCTGAATACAGTGATCTATAATGAATCTAAATAAGATTGAAACAAAGAACTGATTAATTAAAATTATTTAATTATCAAACTAGTTTTATCTCTCATTGAGACCTTTTAAAGATATAGTTTTTACATCACGACATATTAATTACATTTACTCCACCTATTGGTCATTAATCACTTTAAACAATATAATTAAGATTATACAAATAAACCTATATATGAATAATGTTATTTATAATGTTTAAAGAAAATAATGTCCAACAGGTGAAGTAAATGGAAAATTAATAGGTCATATGATACATTAAATTTATATCTTGAAAAGGTCTCAATAAGAGATGAAAGCTGGTTTGATAATTAAGTTATTATAATCATAATTAGTTCTTTGTTTCAATCTTATTTAGATAATTATATTAAGTATACATTGTGCTGTATTTATTTTGGTACAAGTTGCATTGGAATTTTAGAATTTTAAACTACCAAATTCTCAAGAAGAAAATATTTTTCTTTTTAAATATCTGATCATATTTTTTTTTTTGACAACGTAAAAACATGAAAAAGTTATAAAGAGAATAACAAAATGTTGCTTGGATTTTTTCCTAAAGAAGAGAAACCAAATTCTTATCACAAAACAATTATAAATACTTAAAGTTAAAATCGCAGAATTCTTTTGCCGTAATTAAAGATGGTAACCAAAGCGGAAAAAAAAAAAGATTTTGAAACAAAAATAAATTAAATTTTGTCAAAGTTAACAGGTATCAAAAGGATGTGTGCGGCAGACTAAAAATCAGTAAGTATAGAAAAGAAAATACATTGTGCGTTGGAGTCTGAGATCTTCATCTTCTTTTACCTGGTGTTATATGTGACTTGAAATAGCCATTTGATAGAAATTAATTTTATCTGTGAGGTCATATAAAATGTGCCAAGCTACTCTCACCAACGGACTGAATCATTGGAATATATGTGAGTAGAGAAGTTTGTTTGCCAATGTTTTCTTCTTTCCTGAAGCCATGAGCGAAGCCATCGCTACCTAAACCTTGAACCCCAAACTACCTATAAGCTGTAAGAAGAGTGCACAATGGATCCCTCTCAGGACTAACAAAGCCATGTATGATAATCTATACTGTACTATACGTGAACAATTAAACTTAACCGGTAAGAAACTTTATTTTTTTATATAATTTTTCTCTGCTTAGTTTTTAAAATAATCATAATTATAATTAATAAATGATAGGAATATAAGTTATACTGTTGTCTATTTCAATTTGTTATTAATAGGATAAAATTATTTAATTCAACAATTATTACTTTACCAAATAAATTGCAGATGCTGTATTAAAAAATACAACCCTTCGGTTGTAGCAAATAATGTTATAATAGTAACTAATAAAGATAGAGGAGATAGGTCAGTAGATTCTTGTATAGAATTCTGGCATCTTTCAAATTAATTAAGAGCTGGTTCAGTCCTCAACTATTATTCAAGTTTAGTGACATTAAGCAGATTGTGTGACCAGGAAAAATAGTGCTCATTAAAATTACTTGACACATTCGAATGACAGAATTAGAAAATCGAACGTAATTTGGTCACTGAATACAAAACATAAATTATATAAACCCTAAGGTATCGACGGATGGTCCAATGTCGTCCAATGTGAATGCATATAAGCCATAATAGTGATCCAAAACATGAGATAAGAGTAAGAATTATAAAAGAATAAAATTTTAAATATAAATGTTCTGAAAAAAAATTGCATATGTAGGCAGGGGAAAAAGAGTAGGCAAAATGATAGAAAACAAAGTAGCTCAGAAGATAAAGCAACAACAAGGAGAAGGGCATGGCAAATGTGTTAGTTATATACGAGATAGAATAGAAGCTAGTTATATACGAGATAGAATAGAAGCTATGGAATTAAGAAAAAAAAAAAAAATAGTAAGCCCATGGCAATAAAAATGAAAAGAATAGACAATCTGATTTGTGAATGGGATAGGGAGACAATAAATTTTGCATCCCAAGAATGCCCAAAAACTACAATATGGATTAATAATATTGAAGTGCTTGCATTGTTTGACTCTGGTAGTCAAATATCAACCATGTCTAAGATTGTATATGGATGCATGATGCAACAAGCCCCTGATATTCGAACTCTGCCAGTGAGGAAAACCTTAGTAACATTGACCAGTAATAAAAAAGCCCAATTAGAGACGTAACAAGAGAGGGTATGAATAAGGGTGGGAAAGAGAGATATCCAACATGTTTTGCTGATATTGAAAGCACTCATACATGATGTAATATTAAGATCAGACTTCATGCACAAAAAAGAGTGCTTGATAAACTATAAAGAAGGCAATATCACATGTGAAGGAGAAGTAGTTGAGTTTAGATCAAAAGAAAGAACACTGACGAGAAAAGTATGTAGTATCCAACATAAGACAGAGAAGGCACAAGCAGAGATATGAAAAATGGAAATGGGGAAACGGCATTGATATAGCACAATTTTTTCAGATAGGCTGGGGATAATTAAGAGGTATAACACCGAATTAAGATTATCAGTGGCATACTATATCAGGAATGATCTTATCTAGTATGTCATCAATATAAAACAGAGGTTGAAAAACAATTGTCACAAGTTGAGGAATAAGGGATTATAATGAACAGATCATTGCAATATAACAACTTGTTAGTGATAATAATAAAAAGATGAGTTATGCTTTGATGCTAGACAGTTGAATAGGATTACCTGGCCAATCAGAATGTTCCTCCAGCTATAAACAAATTATTAAACAGGTTCTGTGATAAAGAAATTTTTTTCGACGTTAAACTTGACTGCAAGTATATGGCTTTCAGATATAATGACATATCTCACCAGTTTAACAGAATGCCGTTTGGTTTAAAGAATAGTGGGGTAGGGTGCTTTTGAAGTGTCTGAATAGAGTACTATCTCTGCAAATAAATAGTTGGGTTATCATTTATATGGATGACATCATCATTGCATCCAAAAGCCCAATGGAGCATTTAAGACATCGCCAAATGTTTTTACAATAATGTGAGGACAAAGGCATTCAAATTAATTTTAAAAAGAAGTTGCCATAGTTTTTTTAAGACATTTGATCAGCAGAAAAGAGAATTAAGCCCCATCCCAATAAAATACAAGATATTAGGGAATTCACAGCCCCTAGGTCAATAAGTCAGGTTAGATTAGTCCTAGGGCTATATAATTTTTATAGTAAATTTTACCGTAACTTTGCAACAGATATGGAAACTTTGGTGCAACTACTATGAACAAAATACTCCATGGGAATGGACATACAATCATGAAGCCATATTTAAACACACCAAGGAAAAATTTTTGAGTCAGATAATGTTGGTCTACTCTGACTTTAAAAAAACCTTTCATAGTACAAGTGGACAGCAGTGGATATGGGTTGGGTGCAGCACTGATGCAAACTCAGGAAGATGGTAGCCAACAAATAATTTTATTCATAGCAGACCCTTAAGGGGACCAGAAATCAATTACCCTAATGGAGTAGGTGTTGGCCGTGGTGTGGGCATTCTAGAGATTTTGGAAATTTCTGATAGGGTCAGAAGTGATAATCAAAACCGATAACAAAAGACTGAAAATCCTTAACCACAACTATCTGACCAATAGTAGGTTAATTCATTGGAGCCTTTTTCTTCAAGAATTTAATTATTCTATACAATATTATAAGGGAGCAGAAAATGTGGTGGCAGTTGCAATCTGGGTACAGAGTTCGCTAGCCATTTGCAAATGGAAGCATGGAAGTAGATATATCCGTTGAAGACAAATTTAGACTCTTGGGTGATAAAACAGAAACAAGACTCCAGATACCACAGTTCAGAGAGAATAGAAAGTAAATATAGATCAAGAAAAAGTTCCTCTGAAAAAAATGGGAGAAGGTATCACTTGAGAGGGGTGTTGTGGTACTTAACAGATATTAAGGAGGGAACATGGAGAATGATAGTGCCTCAGGCTTATGAGATAAGTTAACTATGTATTTCCACTGTCTATAGGGGCACTATAGAGTTTGCAAAGTAGAAAAATTTATTGAAAATGTGGTTTTACTGGTTACCATGATATGCAGTATCGGATAGCTAACATGTTAAAAGAGTATGAAGTGTGCCAGAAGATGAAAGCTGCCAACAGATCGTATGCAGATATATTGAACTCCATAATCCATGAGAAACCCAAAGACCTGGTAATTATTGATTTTTACGAGCCACTACCTGTGTTCCAAAAGATGAGATATGTATTAGTAGTTTAAAACTTTTTTTCAAAATGGTATCTGCATAGCCCATGTCGCAGGCTAATGCAAACAACACCATATAAATATTAGAGGCAAAATTTCCCTAAAGTACATAAACCAAGGATGGTTTTATATGACTATGGGACTTTCTTTCATAATGACTAGAGGGAGTGGATAGAGAGAATGAAAATACAGTCCATAATGTCATCTATTCATAATCTTCAGTCAAACCCATGCGAATGGGTGATGAGAGAACTGGGACAGCTTTTCAGAATGTACACATCATCGAACTACAGGGAGTGGGTGAAACAGTTGCCGCAGGTGGTGAATGGCATCAACTGGATAGAGAATGAGTCTACAGGTTTTGGACTTATTCGACTACAACTCTGACAACCCATGCTGAGATTGTACAAAGCCAAGTTACAGTTATCCCCAAATGTATCAATAAGGAGATAGATCAGAGGAAGGCAACATTGAGCATAAGGCACACAGCCACTAAAAGAACAGACAGGAAGAGTCCAAAAGCTGTATTTCAGAAAAGGGGACAAAGTATGGGTTAGAGTAAACCCAGTTAGCCAAACAGAGAAGAGTATCCGTAAGAAGTTTTGGAATTTGTTTGAGGGACTATATCGAATAGTTAGAGAGAATGGTCTAATGCATTTATTCTTGCAAATGAAAAGGGAGAGAAGGGGACATACAATGTAAAGACATTAAGGCCTTATATATAGATCAAGTTATCCAAACAGATAGCCTTGAAGAATAAATGATCAGATTTGAACCATGAAAACCTCGGATGTACAATATTAGATAGAACTAGATGGTAATTCAGTATTATTATGATTAACTGAGAATTTAAAGATTATTAAGAATAAAACAAAGTTAAACATCCCATTTTATTTTTGTTGTCGACTGTGGAGGTATTGTACTGTACTTGTTTTGGTACAAGTTCCATTGATAATCTAGAATTTTAAATTACCAAATTCTTATTATGATTAACTGAGAAGTTAAAGATTATTAAGAATAAAACAAGGTTAAACATTCTATTTTATTTTTATTGTTGACCGCGGAGGTATTGTACTGTACTTGTTTTGGCACAAGTTTCATTGATAATCTAAAATTTTAAATTACCAAATAACCAAAAACAAAATATTTTTCTTTTTAAATATGTGATTGTATTTTTTTTTTTGATGATATAGGTTATATATATACATATTTTTTAGGTTAAAGAAATTAAAAAGTTATAAAAAGAATAACAAAATGTTACTTGAATTTTTCCCCTAAGATAAAAAAACAAATTCTTCCACCATAATTAAAGATGGGACCAAAGGGGGGGGGGGGATTTTGAAACAAAAAAAAATTAATTTTCTCAAAGTAAACAGGTGTCAACAGGATGTGTGTGATAGATAAAAAAATCAGTGAGTATAAAAAAGAAAATACATTGTGCATCATGGTCTGAGATCTTCTTTTGCCTGGTGTTATATGTGACCTGAAATAGCCATTTGATATAAATTAGTTTTATCTATGAGGTCATACAAAATGCACTAAACTACTCACCAATGGACTGAGTCATTGGAATATGTGTAAGCAGAGAAGAGTTCGTTTGCCAGTGTTTCCTTCCAGAAATCGTAATAATGCCATGAGTGAAGCCACTGCCTACCTAAAACATTGAATCCTGGACTACCTATTAGCTATAAGATGAGTGCACAATGGATCCCTCTCTCAGGGCTAACAAACCCATGAATGGCAATCTACACTGTACTTTACATGAAGAATTAAACTTACTTGTAAGAAACTTTAAGTGATCACTTTCCTTGAACTATAAAAATAGCAAATGTGGTGTTGAATCAGCCTGAGGAAAATCTGAATCTTAGAAAACAAGTGTTTAATAGCTATTTAAATTTATCTGGTTTTTTTTATAGTTACTCACTGTTTAATTTTTAAAATAATCATAATTAGTAAATCATAAGAATATAACTTACATTGTTGTCTATTTCAATTTGTTATTAATAGGATAAAATTATTTAATTCAACAATTATTACTTTACCAAAAAAAAATTCTGATGCTGTATTAGAAAATATAACCCTCTGGGTGTAGCAAATAATGTTATAATAGTAACTAATAAAGATAGGTCAGTAGATTCATGTATAGAATTCTGGAGTCTTTTATTAATTAAAAGCTGGTTCAGTCCTTAACTATTATTCAAGTTTAGTGACATTAAGCAGGTTGTGTGACCAGGAAAAATAATTGTGCGCAATAAAATTACTTGACAAATTTGAATGAGGGAAATAGCAAATCGAAAATAATTTGGTCACCGAATACAAAACATATAAATCGCATAAACCCTAAGATACCGATGAACGGTACAATATGTATGATAACATTGTGAACAGATAAATTTTTACATTGGATATTTGACCATATTGTATATGTATAATGACCTTAATTTATCCAGGTGGTGATTGAGTCATGGGAACATGTTTATGAGGTTTTATAAACTGTAGAATAAAGTCAAACAATTCATAGAGATGAAGGGAAAACCTGACAGGAAACTTGATGGTAACAAGTAGTTATGTGATTTAGCATTTATAGTAAACATTATTAAATACCTCTCAGAGCTGAATATCAAATTGCAGGATCACAACCAGTTTCTCAGCTCCATGATCATGTGAAGCAAAATTAAGGCTGTAGAAAATACAACTTGAAAAGAATAATATAATGCACTCCCTCACTCTGGAAAAACAGAGTTCTTGTAAAACAATTGAACATACTGGCAAATATGCAGAACTAATTGAGGTGTTTAATGATAGATTCAAGGATGTTAACAGTAAACAAATAAAATTGAATATGTTTGCTACACAATTCGATGTGGAATCAAGCTGATATGCTTGATAACCTGCAACTTGAAATCATTCAGCTGCAAAAATGATGATGAGCTTAAAGCTAAGTGCAACAATTTCACCCCATATGAATTCTATAAATGTCACATAAGCAATGATGAATTCCCCACAGTGAGTAAACATGCGGTTCTCTATTAGAATTTAAATTTATGATGAACAGGATGTTTTAATATCCCAGTATTATTGTTTTTGATTATTATGTATTCTGATGACATCCAAATTATATTTAAATAAATACCCCAAGCTGGCAAAGGCTCAATAGTTAGCCTGATTTACAATAGACCCATTTCATATCCAGTCACAAGATTGACTGTTGATTTATTTTTGAAGGCTAAATCATTCATGATAAATTATTATTACTTTTGGGTAATACTGGTTAAGTTATAGTTAGCTGTGCTAATCTCTCAGAGTGATTTATCATGCTCATCCCTTTGATATTAAATTTTATTTTTCTTAAGGATAAACAAACAATGATTTATGGTTTAAACCCCTATTTTACATAGAATTACTTTGGGCTGTGGTGAAAGATGCAATTGTAACATTAAAAACTGTTGTTGCCCTATAGCATGTAATATTATTTATTGATAATACTAAATTTAAGTTATCTTCAAAAAATATAACATGTATATGATAACAAATAGTCAAATTAAGTAAACTTTTAAAATATTGCATTTAGATAGGAGAATAATTTATATTTTTATTTATTTAAATGAATGTAAAAAAAAAAAAAAACATTTCCTTTTTTAATTACTGGTTGTTAAATAAATGCTAATAGATTACTTTTTGTCAATTTAAAGAGAAAGAATATATTAACATTCTTTTAATTTATTTTGAAACATTTTTTGTTAGATAAATTTTTAATTACTAAAATTTGTTATTAGAAGAAAAGTTTTGTGAAATGAAAAACTTAATTGATTGTGTTTATTAAATTTTCTAAGTGCGTGTAATTAACTTTTTTTTGTACAATTGTTTGTAAAGTTGAAGTATATTCAAGTCTAAAAATTTATTTTTTTATAGACAAAGGCAGAAAGAATAGTCGAGTCAGTTACAAAATTTGGCTATTTTGATACCTAACTAAATCCCAATTTAAACTATTATCTGAAGAAAAGTTTACTGAAAATCATCATTCAATATTTCAAACACGGAAAAATAGCTAATATTTAATAATTTCAAAATTCAGAGGATTTTTATATTTCCTCATTTACTTACAGAAACACACACATATACAATACAAATTAAGTGTTCGTTAATTAAAAACTATTGTAATAATTAAACTAATAAATATCACAATCATTAATTATTATATAGTCTTTCAATCAAGTACTTTCGTTTGTAAAGAATTAAACAAGAAAGTAATTGATTGAAAGATTGTATATAATAGTTAATTACCATTATATTTGCTTTATTGTTATATATATATATATATATTATTTGAGACACAACAGTTCTTCATTACAACCATAGCCTTGATAAAGATGACTGTGAATTTATCAACATGTTGGCAATTTAATTCAGCAAAAGAATTTTCTGTTTTGGAGAATTAAAATCTTTTTGAAGATTTTAAAAACTTCAAGCATGATTGTTTGCTGGATGGAATAATTTCTCTATGTAGAAAATTAATACATGGTACATCCCCAATAAGTTTTTTTTTTTTCATCTTATAGGCATGAAAATCTTCATTATAATATTATCAATCTCTATAGAGAATGTTTTATCATTTAAAAGCATTTGAAAGATCGTGTGTTTAATAAGATATATTGTTGTGTAATCTCATATTGTTAATCAGTTGTAGAGATTATTGTAATTTCATTACTAATTCTATAAATTAAATGACATTATACAAATAATGAATTGACAAAATTTGATTTCTTTCATACACCTCAGAAAAAAATTACATTACATTGATTGTTTTTTGTTAAGAAGCATATAACATTTGATAATATTATTCATAGAGTTCTCTGGTCTATTTTCAACAATAATGTATATTTCAGAACTGCCACAGACTCACAATTTAAATCTTTTTTTAAAAAAAGAATAGCTTTATTGTTAGCTAAAAGATAAAAACATTTTATTAAACCTACTTCAATTGGTTTACAAATGACCAAAAATCTATTCCAATTTTCTTGAAATGTTTCTTTATTGGAGAAAGGTTTTAATTATGTGCTGGCTCTTAAATGTGAAAATATTACTTGTAACTTGTAATCTTTTTTTTTTAAAAATATACTTACACACTGAAGATCATATTAGATTTGAGTGATGTAATGAAGTCTCCAAAAACTAATTTATCTATACAGAATTTGTTGCTCTTCTTAATTTAAAAAGAGACGACTCTTTTGTCTTTATTCCAGAAGATAAAGGCAATTTGATCACTGTACTTAATCATTTAGACTATAACAAAATTTTAAATTTTCTAAATGACAGCACTCATAAAAAGCTTGTTTCAGAGATCTCTGACATACTTAAAAAAAAAAAAAAAGATTAACTTTCTTATCAAACATTTCAGCATAGAAAAAAATATAAAAATTTCTTAGAACACTCTTCATTATAACTAAATTTTATAATTTCCTAAAATTCATAAACCTGAGGTACCATTGAGACCTGCCACACATTCTTTGGCTTGATTTTTAGTTCAATGTTTGCAGCCATTGACAGATAACATTTCATCTAGAATTATAAATTCAGCTTATTTTATTTCAATTATTAAAAACATAAAAACTTGTTAATAGTGATTTATTGGTCAGTTTTGATGACTCTGCTACATTTATCATCTTCTTGTTGAAGAGGCTTTATTTATAATAGCTAAATACAATAGTTTAAGTGATTTTATTATTCCTTTGATACAACATTGCTCAATACAATAATTTACTTGATTTTAGCACAGCATTGTCTTAAAAATATTTTTTATTTGTATTTTAAAAAATATAAATAATTAAGAGCTTCTATGGGATCTCCACTAACACTTGTCATTGCTGATCTCTTCATGAATAATTGATTTGGCTCAGATATGGGGATGATATATTTGTTATATGATCTCATGGTATCGTCTGCTTTGAATTCTTTTTATATTTTTCTTAATGGATGACATCTTAATATTAAATTTACTATGGAAATTGAAAATAACAACAACATTTTCTTTTCTAGATGTTTTAATTGCTAAAAAAAAACTTGATGGCTCTTTGCCAATATCTCAATTTTAATTCGTATCATCCTGCTCATATATTTTCTGCATCAAAAAATTTATTTGATGAGAGCATATGGTTTGTTTGATAAGGGTCATCTTGCATAAGAAATAACACTAACCAAAAAGATTCTATTTTTAAACGGTTACAGTAAAAACATTATATATAAAGTTGTGCATAGTAGTGATATCAAGAAGAGAAAGGGTGGCAAAAATGAGAATTCTTCAGCTGGTTATGAAGTTGTTTTCCTTATAATAAAGGGGTCACTGATAAGATTAGTATACAAATATTTAACTTCAACATTAAAACTATCTTATCCACTAGCAAAAAACTTACTAACTCTTTCCATAAGCCTAAAAACCAAGTATTTTTAGAATAACAAAGTTTCTATGAAATTCCACAATCAAAGTAGGCCAATCAAATAGATGTATTAGTATCAGTTAGAGAGCATGAAACTATTTCTTCTGATTTTGACAATACTAAAATACTAGTTATTTTGGAAAAATATGATTTAAGAATCATGAGAGAGTCTATTAAAATACATCACATTCCAACATTATAAAATCCCTTGTTTTATCTTTTTTTCTTCTAAAATCATTTTTAATAAATCAACTGATTGTAAAACAAAAGGAAATACAAACTTTTCTGTTAATCTTTTTTTTTCATATTCTGATTGCACAACCATCTAACATACATATGAAGGAACATTCTTTAATTCATGCTCAATCACAATCTTGTTTTTGCTTGATCACATCAGTTCTTCATTACAACCTTAGCCTTGACAAAGACGAATGTGATTTCAACAAAACATTGATAACCTAATTCAGTGAAGAATTTTCTGTTCAAGAGGACAACATATTTTTTTTAGAGATTTTAAAAATTTTAAACAAGATTCTTTATATGCTGAATGGAATTAATACCCAGTTTTTCCCAAAAAAGTTTATATATATCCTGAAATTCAACATAGCAATAAGAAATTATGTTTATTTATCAAGTTAAAAGACACAAGACTGTTATAACTAAATTTCTAGAGCATTGCCAAGCAATACAACTTGTAATAACAGATACTGGCTGATCGATTTCATGAAAATATCAACACAAGATAAAAAATTACTTTATTATTCTTTAGTATTTTTAATAATTTTTAATATTAAATCAAATATATTTAATATTTTTAATATATTCATCTGTATATTTTCTTTATAAAAAATATTTTAAAACCTGTATTTTTGATTTTTTGATGTTTTTAAACCTATATTCAATGATATTTTTGCCATTGCATATTATAATAAAATTAGTTATGAAATGCAACTAATATGATTTAAATTTTTTTTTTAATATAAAAATTGGATTTATTTTAAATTAATATTTGAAAACAATGAATCATCAGACTGTCAATTTTCTTGACATTCTCTGTATGGTTGGCCAGATGTAAGAAACAATTTACGTGGCCTTTTCCAGATATTGATTCTTATTTTTTACAAACTCTTAAAAAACTTAAAGACAGAGACAGAATCTTATCTACAAAATTTTTATATGAGGAAACATGGAAACTTTTTCAGCTTTCTAGGTAAAGCCCTTGATGATCAAAATATCATATATTAATTTATTAAGTTTTGTCATTTTTTACCATGGTGTTATCAGGTAATTATTATTTATGCCTATAGTACACCATTTGTAAACATATATTATTTGTTTTAATAAAGTTATTTTAGAAATAAAACAATGAATAGCCGAAAGTGTGAATTAATATGGTGAAATTTATTATTAATGAAATGTTTTTATTTTTTTGATACTTAAAATAGTTTTAATTCTTTAGTCTTGATTTAATATTCTTTATATAAATACGATTATTATGCCGTGATTAATTAACATGACAATCTCTTGTTTCTAAGCTGAAAGAGTTATTTGCTTACAATGTTGGAGTCTAAGTTCAATATAACTTTTATGATATATGAGCATATTTATAGAACTGCCATGTCTAGAGAGTACAAGATACTTTAAATATATTTCCTCTCCTTAAGTATATGTGCATAGTTAAAACAATATTTTTAATTTTTAGTATACATTCACAATGCTATGCATATTTGATTGATCAATATGAGTCAACATTATCACTGGAAGGTAATCATTATTACCATTTCTTCTTCATTCAATCTAGAGTATATGCATATTTGGAGTGCTAACACAGGTAGCTGTCCTAGCAGTTAATATTATATATTAATTAGATTAACAATTCAACCCTGGTTTATTGAGCATGTTGAAATACTCTCAATCCAAAACACAAGATAAGAGTTTTGGAAAAAATAAGAATAGAATACCATTATCCTTTTTACCTGTATTTATTTATATAGGCTAATCTTAAGCACTTTGGAATAAAAACATGGAGATCTTAAATTGATTGTATTTCATCTTTTAAAACTATATACATATAGAAAAACAGAAGTTAATATTTGTTTAAAAAGTATTGGATAAAATGAATTATGTTAAATTTTGACTATATATATATATTTAAAAAAGTACAAGTGGGAAAGATATTTATTAGGATATTAATATCTGAACATAAGATATTTATACACTTTAATGGTCTTCTTATCAAAAAGATAGATATAGGGAGAATTTTGAAGCAGAGATATTTATTAAGCTAAAAGTTAATGTTGCTTTTTTAAGGATAGAATAATCAATGAGGTAGGAGGGTTCATTATATCAAATTTGTTGATAATATGCAGATAAAACTAATAAAATATCATGTAAACTGATATAGCTTGTAGAAAATTTGGGATAAAAACAATTGTAAATAATAGAGAAACAGAAAAATGATTTAGGCAAGCATTAGTCATAAAGTTATCAATTTAGTTTAGTACTTTTAATTAGTTAGGAAATTAAAGGATGAGGAAAATAGTGATACAGAAATTGAATTAACAATTGCAATGGCTATTCAGCCTTTCACTAAGGGTATGAGATTATTCTGAGGATTACTAAAATTAATTATAAGAAAGAAACTTGTTAAACATTTTGTTTGAAATATAACTTAAGGAACACTTACAAATATTCAAAGAACAAAATAAAAATGGAAGCTTAAGAAATGTGGAAAATGGAAAATATTTTAATATATATATATAAAAGAGATCAATTATATAAAACATGTATTTAAAGACAGAAATATTATTTAAAATATATATTGGAAAAGCTTGTAGAACATACAAAAAACATAATAAAAAAAATTTAGCTGTGTTTTTGAGAAGGCGATCAAAATCAGAAGGGGAAGATCAACGAATTCTAGTTTGGATGTGGACCTGATAATAGCAATAATATAATAAAGAAGAATCACTTTTTTTTTCTTTTCATATTAGCAAATTAAATTTTACTGCTTACAAAACTGTTAATTGCAGAACTTTAATTAATTTAAATTCTATTAGTAGAAATATAAGGTTATAAATAATATAGTTTATATCAGTGATCTTGAGCCTCATTGACTCATGGAACCCTTAAGATTATTGTTATTATTATTATTGTGAAATCTCTTCTACCTTCAGAAAGAAAAAAAAATGTTTAAAAAAGTCAATGATAGTAAATGAAAAGAAAATCATTATTTATTATATTTTCCTTTTATTGATCAATTTTAATACAAGCTAAATAAATAAGATTAATAAGTAATTTATTAATTGTTGCTATGTATGTAAGTTTAATGGCTGGAATGTATCACTGCTATAAAGACTGAAAATTATTTTCATTTAAATAAATTGTGGCAAAAGGCATTAGGACTTTTACTATTCTGTTAATATTTCAAGATATTCTGTGTAAATTTGCAACCAAAATTCAAAAAATTCTTTCTGATATTTAATTTTTAATATTAAATCTGTTGAACAGTAAATTAATTGTATATCTGAAATGAATTTTTAATCCAGTTATTCTCTGCAATTTTTCTTTTCAATTGAGAAATATATTTTAATAATTAAGTTTTAACACTATTATCCAAATTTAATTCATTATCCATTAGGAAACTATTCAGTTTTTCAAATTGTATACTATCCTTTTTTACATATGATGTTCACATATCTAATTTTAAAACTAATGCATTAATTTTTTCATTGATTTTAATAATCTTTGAAAAGATGTATTAACTTCATTTGAAATCAAATCAATTGCAACTACATTTCTTATCTAATTTTAGAGCAAAATCATGTTTATACTTGTATAAAAAAAATTCATTTCACCTTTCAACTTAAAACATGACCTCAAGATTTTTCTTCTTGAACATGCTTCTTCAAATTTAATGCAATTTATGCAATTTATATTTTTTACAACATCATCCAAAACCTTCTTCAATGTTTCCAATATTTATTTCACCACCAATGTGTAGCAAGAAGATAACAATGAAAATATTTAATGGATGGGTTAATGCAATGATTGATTATATTGCTCCTTTGTTTTTTCACAATAATGATTTTGCTCCATCTATACAAATCGGCAAATATAATTCTCAAGTTATTTCATGTTCATTCATAAGGTTATTAATAAACTAAAAAAAAAAAATTCTCTCTGGCAATTCTCTTTACAAGAGATTTGCAAAAAAGCATATCTTTTTTGGAGTATAGAATTGAAAACATAATCAACTAATATTATTAAAATAGCTAAATCAAAAACACTGTTAGATTCACAAAGTTGTAGCATAAAATGATGATAAGAAGATTTTAAATGAGTTATTAATTTGTTTTTACAAGATAGTGCCATTTCTTTAATAGATCTCATGATTGTGGTATTTTTTTCCACCATATTTTTGACCAAACTTGCAAGATATTATAGCTCAAATATAGGGTTTAATTGACCTTTTAACATTTACATATGCCCTATATTCTTCAGCAATTTGATAATTAACTTAAAGGAATCTTTAAGAGATGTTTCATTATCAGAATACATATAATTTTTTTTAAAAAAAAAAAACATTTCTTTTTGTCTTCAATTCACATTTACTGTTGAAAGTATTCAATATTTTTATTATCTAGTAAGGGATGATTAGACTACATATCTTTTTAATTTTGCAGGATTTAAGGTAATTATTGCAAATTATTTTTTCACATTCAACACATACCCATTTGTCTTACCTTCATTCTCTATCTAAATAAAACCAAATGTTATGTAGTTTCCATCATATTTTTACTTTTTCTTATTAGTAAGTAAATCTTCAAAAAATAAAATAGATGTAAATGTTCTTCCATCATCTATTAGCAATTGTTTTTCATTATTGTTAATGGAATTACTTTTTGTTTGAATTTTCAGTTTTTAACCACTTGTCCATTCTAAAAGATAGATAATATTTTTTTTCTTAATTCTAAAAATTGTGAAAACAAATCATTAAAAACAACCAAATTTTTTTTTGTAAAACTGTTATACTCATATTGCAAAATTAATTTAAAATTAGAATAAATAAACAAGAGGTAACCAGAATTTGTCTTATATATAATTATTTCTGAATGCATGAAATATAGCAAACTATATGAATTATGGACTCAGTGTTAATTAATCAATGGCTGTATACAACAAATAGAATCACTGAAAAATCCATAGGTTCCTTTACAGATGGATAGTCCATATGTGTTAAACTTCAAATGTATTCTATTTGAGTGATTTAGTTTGGATGCAGATACTCTTCATTCTGATGTCAAGAAATTTATTTTGCTGCACAATGTTCTCAAATCTGCACTAAAACATTTTTCTATTAATACATAATTTTATTAAAGGAAGATCAGGTCAAATAACTCTATTTAATTGTTCTGTGGAAGCAAATTGTATTAACTCAAGATGTGTAGTGTACTACACAAATTTTGAAAACTAGTTACACATAAGCACATTTTATTATTTACATCTGACTGAAGGAGTTCATAATGTACATTCATTAATACAGTTTTACTACATAATAACAGACAATAATAAAAATAAAAGAAGTTATTATGCATTGCTTTTTGGGGTTTCCTTTGAAATTTTCTTCTAATTTTAATTTTGACTTGTACAGTCCCTGATGAGATTGCACAAAACAGTTGTCAGGTGAAGACTTGTCAAGAAATATTAAAAATCATCCAGACATGTTGAGAAGTCATAGGATTTCCATTTTTTATTGAATACTTTAAAAAAAAAAATGATGGCGATTTCAATCTATTAGTAATATCATCGAAGACAAAAAAAAAAAAGACTTATCTAATGACTTTGGACAGCTCAAATGGCATGAAAAATGAATTTAATTGCATTCTGTCATTCAGCTAAAAATATGGTTCACTATCCTAATAACATGATAGGATTTTTTTTATCGGAAGCTGAACAATTTATTATTACAATAAATACAAATCCATATAAAAGATAAGTTTTATGAAGTATTATAACTTTATATTTCTTATTGCATTGCCAAATCCATATACTATTAAATCATCTAAGTTCTTTATTACTGTTTCTAATGCTTTTTTACAACTCACTATTAACAGTTTCGATTGCCCAGCATTCTTCTTCAGAACTATAACAAACACAACACAAATATACACGAAGATATTAATTTTACATTCTATATATATACATACATACATTTTATCCCATAATTATTATCTAAATATCCACATATATGTCCATATAAATCTCTTTATAATTATTACCTTTTTATATATTATACATTTTACTCTTTTTATATTCTATATTTATCAATTAATACTTTCTATAACCATATATATATATATTATTTTTATTTCATTTATTTATTATTTTACTCTTATTAATTTTTTAATATTTTAATATGTATACATTTATACATATTGAATGTTAATATAATGAATAATAATAATAATAATAATGTAAAATATGAAAGTATGAATATATAATGATAGAGTTAAATAATAAAATATTAATAAGAGTAAAATAAAAAATAAATGAAATAAAAATAATATATATATATGATTATAGGAAGTATTAATCGATAAATATAAAAAAGAGTAAAATGTATAATGTATACAAAGGTAATAATTATAGAGAGATATGTGTGGGTATACAGATAATGAATATGGGATAGAATTTATATATATAGAATGTAAATTATATGTTCATGTATATTTGTATTCATGTATTTGTACTGTGTTTGTTATAGTTCTGAAGAAGATTGCTAGGGCAATCAAAACTGTCAATAATGAGTTGTAAAAAAGCATTGTAAACAATAATAAAGAACATAAGAGGATTTAATAGTATAAGTCAAGTTTTAATAACAAAAATAATAATTTACTATTTAAGCAGGAAATAACTATTAGGAGCATGCATTTAGTAGTATATTTTAAAATATGTTTGGTATGGCAACTTAATTTTGAATATAAGCATTAAAATACGGATTTTTGTAGATAAAAGATGTGAATGAAGGATTTGAACTTCAAAATGTATTGTGGTTGCTTGTTATATTTCTCATATTTATGCTGGATCTAGTTATCATTTAGACAAATAAATGGATAGCACAGGAGAAATTAATGTCTCTAGAAACACTAAGTGCTACGAGTTATCAGCTTCATTCAAATAAATTCTGAAATGAGGTTAAAATATCAATGCCTGTAACATTAAATAAATACATATATGGGGCAAAAAATTATATGTATATAAAAAAAATTGATTACACTTGTTAGATTTTAAATAACTATTTTTGTTCTAATAACTTCAACCATAAATCTTTTGATGAATACACAATATATTTAGTTTTATTTTTAAAAATAGTAAATATATTCCTCAACAACATATTTTTAATTTATAAATAAATGAACTTATTAGAAGAGCATCTAATTATATTGCATTTTTATCAATATCTATAAATAAAATTATTATAAAAAATAATATAATCTTTTTTTTTTTTTTTTAAACTGAAGGAGTAATTCAAGCAGTTTTCTAACAGTTAATAGCTACCATAAATATCACAAATTAACAAAAGATGGGTAACAGTAAAGGCAGCAAGTTATTATTCAACACCTTTTATAATAATAGCATATCAACCCATCACTAGGATGATAATAATGAAAAGTAATGTTTTTATTCCTAAAAGAGCAGCAACACTAGGGATATCAAAAATCATGGGAACTCAGGAAGTAATTTAGAAATATATTTAATTTTATTATAAAGATGACAAGTAAAAAAAAAAAAAAAATCAATATACTGATGTGTGTTTATTGTTACAAAAGACTCTAAATCAATTAGGAAATAAAAATTAAGTTCATGCTTAATTTTTTTCTTCATATTTATTTTAGTAGCATAATTAATATGAACTTGAAAATTGTTTTCCGATTGGTGTGAACTTCATTAGTTTCACTTTTCAGGGTCATAAAACTAACAGCAATTTCCCCTCTTTAGTAATTATAGATTTTATAAAGAAAAGTTATTAACAGGGAGAAAAAACCTATAATTAAATACATAAAAGTAGAACAATTTCAATAAAATAAAACAATAAAAGTAAAGTAGTTAGGTATAAAACTTTTAAATATAGCTGATTATTAATGAAACTATGTATCAGTGTGTGTATATATGAAAATATGTCTATATATAAGATAGGGTATGAGTACACAATATAGTTGACTTCGCATTTCTTTTTTTAATTAGCTCTCTTTTTTAAAAAAAAACATTTAATACAAATAATTTTTAATTAACTGTATTATAAATTAAAGTTTTTTGACTTCATGTTTTCAAGGTGGAAATGATTTTCTAGCTATATACACTGATATTTCACACTGGCATTTTATAATTGCTTTTCTTTAACCATTTGTCATGAATAAAATTTATTGCAAGTATGAATATTTTGTTTTTAACTTCACGACTGCAATGAGTGAAACATGTTAAATTATGGATCTCAAGATTCATATTTGAAAATACAAATCTCAGGAAGTCCAGTAAATTAGTCTCCAGTTATTATTCTTTAAGACACCAATTAAAAATTTTGCATTTTACTATAATGAAGTTCTCAATCAGTCATAATAAACACATGTATGTACTACAATAGGATAAATTATTAAACTGAAATTTTTTTACATAATATGCAATAGTTGTAATTTAATGTAGACAGTTTGAATCAGGTGTACTTTTTTGACATTATGATCAAAACCACTTTTTTTTTCACTTACCGTTTTCATTTGAATAACATTAAAAAACTGTAGTATTTCTTCATCATAATACATGGATTAAGTACCCACAGGTTAGTAATTTTTTTTAATAATATGTTTAATAAAATGTTTATTAATTAATTAACATTTTTTTCAATGTAAGCGTTATTGCTTTAATCAAATTTTTATATATTTTCAGTTTAGAGTAATAAATTAATTTTTTCTCTGCAGGAACTCATTATAATGATATATTTTTTCTGTGAAATCTCTGATTAATGACGCATTTTGGGGTAGAAACTGACTTCACTAACTGCTGTAAATCTACACTGTTATTAACAATAAATCATTCTGTTTACAAAATTTGTATTATTATAGATATTAATTTAATATCATATACATTTTAAATGGAATAGTAAGTTATTTCACTACTTAATTTTATCAAAAATGACATCATACTTTTTCCTCCATCTTTAGCTGAAAACAATAAAATAAGAGTATGTCAATCTAGACAATTAAAAGGAATGTGAAGTTGAAATTTTAAATAAATAAATCATTTGTAATTTTTGTCCAATAAGTTTTTTACTAAAAAAATAATTTAATATCTTGCAATGTAATTAAAAAAAGGCTAGACTAAATGAAAGAAAAAAAACATACAAACTGAAAACAATAAAAAAGATAAGAAGATCTTTAACTTAAAAGATTTGTTCAAACATTATTATAAATGATAAATTAACCATTACCTCCTATCAATGATTTTATGTTATAATGCTTTTCAAAAATAAATGGATTTTTAAACTATTCACTATCAGCAGCGATGTGTAAATTAGGAGTAAACCTTGCAATTTCCTTTATTTACAAAAATGAGTACACAAAGAATGAATATAATAATCCAATAACAGATAATTCAGCATTTTAAAAATAAATCACAACCTAGGCATGATTTTTAGACTTACTCAAATAATTTTTTTTATTATTTAATCTTAAATAAATTAATATGGCTGACTGACTGTAGCACATTTTCTTTGATTTTTCCTAATATGTCATTGCAAGTTCCCAAAGTAATTTCCCATTATTTAATAATTTGTATTTTCATTTAATATTACAAAAATTATCTATTTTTTAAATAACTTTTATTTAATTTGATGATTATTGCATCAAAAAGAATAAAAAATCTTGAACCACAATTTTGGCTAGGATGTCCATAAATTAATGAAGTCAATCAATTGAGATGCTTTGCCTATCTTAATATTAATTCATATGTTGGTTGGCTAAGCAGACTAAATTTTAATTTATGTTTTGTTTATATATTTAAGTTGTGTTTTTGGTGAGTGCGATATTATGCATATTGTAATGGCAAGAATTGTCCCTCCACGTAACCAAATCTAGAACTCCGGCAAAATACACTAAAGCTGATTGAATCTGGATGCTGGGATCCAAAATCCGGCCAACATTCAATCCTTTCACCTTTGCTCAATGACCTAATACCCTATGGGTGACATTTCTCAACTTACACAGACATTCAATTTAACCACGGTCTGGCAGTCATTTAGGGTAAAACAAGAGACCCGTAAATTAACTAATTTAACACTGATTTGGTCAGATATGCACACATATGACTAAGTGATTAATTAATATATCAATGATTGATTATGAAATTTAATAGAATAATCTACATATAGATATGATGATGTATGTGCAAATAAATCTAGAGTTGGATAAAATGAATTCACAGACAATAAAATATGAAAACTAGTTATATTTTAAATATTATTAATTTAAGAATAACAATACCAAAAGTAAAATTAAAATATACAAAATTATGTAATGAGAACATGAGAGATTATGCTCGCAGGCGTCACATAACTAATGAGATTAATGTTACATAGTCTCATTTTAAGCGTTCAATAAAGTATAGTGCGGTATTGAAATTTATGCCTATATTAATATGCCAAATTTCTAGCTCTTGTGTAGTCTGCCAAATCATATGAAACTTAATAGCCAAAGTTATATAACTAACTTAATAGCGCTTCTATGGTGTCTATCTATATTTCTAGTTAAGTCAAGCATATAGTCAAGCTCAGAGATATGCAGGTTAGTGTGTTAACCTAGATTAGGATATACACTGATGCTAGAGAAGTGTTTAATATAAAGGGAGAGAAAACTAGTTTATTATAGGTTTACCTATATACTCTATGGCACATATTAAAATATTAATAAACTAAAGGTATGAATGGGTCATTATTCACGGGCTTTAGCCTCAAAGGCTCGGTTGCCCTACAACCGCTCAACTTGCTATGAATAGAAACATTAGTAGTTCAGTGAGTCGGATAAGCATTAATTATGAATAATCTAGGTCCTTGTGCCCTAGTTCTAAAAGAGTGGGCTTTACCCGAACTAACTGGATAAGTGTGACCTCCACCAGCAACTCATCAAGAATCATGCAGCAAGCAGATAATTGTACATTGCATACTTTGTAAGGACACATCCGCAACTTATACATATATAACGCAAATACATAAAATTATATTATCATGTCTTAAAAATAGATAGCATCTATTCGCATATCTATACAATCTAGTACTCAAATTTACTATTTCAAATATACTATTTAGGGACTAAATTAACTAGTAATCTAGTTTAAGATTATCACCTGCCTTTCAACATGTGTAAATCTAAGGAGGACAAAGCATATTTGTGGGCTAATTATGAATAAAACATTAAAATATGCTTTGAGAATATATGTGGCTAGTTCCTATGATGTATGAGTTACATATATTAATACCCAAAATTAATCAGTAAAATAATAATAACACGATCTCAAAACAGCAAGTGAGAAAATTAATAATTCAATTATTTATTATATTTATTATAGTGAAAATTTGAAATTATCTTCGCAGATTGATAAGCTAAAATTATACTTATAAATACTCATGGTTTCGAGTTATTTGGCATATCAAATACATATAATATTAAAATGATGAAATCGTAGAATAAATTGAATAGATTAGAAATAGGCATAAAAGACCACAGAAAATTATACACTTAGTTTAAAATAGATTATTAAGATTTTACATTTTAAAAGAGAATTCAATATCACAAGTTTTACAATCAGACAAGATTTAAACAGTAGCATTTAACAGTTTTCTTTGCAGATTTTAGGAAAGGTGTTTGGGAAAGGCAGATTTAATAAATAGCTAGCTTTTAAAAGAAAGAATTGAAAGTCACAGTTTATGAACAGAGCTCTGACAGAAAATTTATCAATTTACCAGTTTATTATTTTCATTGCAGTTTCTGAGCACTTGGGAGATAATATGTTGACACTTTTGCGATGATTTAAAGTTAATGGAGGTTTTTCCACGGGCTGCTTTGCTGGTTTAAGACATTATATTTTATCAGACCAAAGTTGTTTTCCATCTGGCAAGGAGAGGCAGTGAGTGAGTGCCAGACTACCCCACCATTTTGAAGATAAAACGAACATGGGTTCTGTTTACAATTCACTTATTATATATATGATCGATCCTTGACAACAAAACTTTAAGTATTTATACCTTTCTAACTCTGGCCACCTGTTTATTTTTACAAGCTTGTCCACATTTATTTATTTTAGAAAAATATACTTAATTGCTACAACTAGTAGAAAAACCCATTTATTTATTTTAGAAAAACATTTTTAATTATGACAACTAATTTATATTTTGTTTTTCTACTTTTTTCCTCCTGCTGTTTATTGCGACAATGCTATAAAATTCTGCGAAATTGTTATTAACATTTTAGATTTATAAAATCAAGTTCACGCTATTTTAGGACTATTGCATGACCTAATGTAAAAGTTGTTTACAAAAAAAAAACTAAGTTGCTTTGATAATTAGTAGAAAACTAATTTTATTACCATACATGCAGAATAACAACGAAAATGGCTTATATACATATGCAATTTCAATAATATAATAATAAAATTGGCTAAATAATTTAAACTAAAATATTTCTTAAACTATATCTTTTAAAATAAATATATATCTGTAATATATACATATACTATTAAATTACAGACTTACCGTTCACATATATATATATATATACGCAATTCTGCATATATAGTAATTTGAGGTTGTTTAAATGGGTACTCTAAGAGGTTTAAACCTGGCATATAAATAGGTATAGGGGTAAAATACGTGAAACAGGCAGGTGGATAAAACTGACTGTTTCAATATACGCACACATGCTAATAGTTTTTAAAAAAAGGTTTTAAAGTTAGCTCTAGTATTTCAATGTAACAATTTTTTTTTTTAAAAAGTGAATTTTGTAATTAAATTTTATTATCTTTTAATAATATATTTTTTGTCCAGAAACAATACTTAATCTGTAAAAGTTTCTTTATCGATTCTAATCAGTTCATTTTAATTAAGAGTTTAACAAAAATATAACTTTATTTCTATTAAATATTGTGGTCTGGAAATTTTTTAATTAATATACTTAATTTGGAATTTTGTAATTAAAATGCTGGCTTATCTGAGTAAAAATATTTTAATCACTGATTTGTTGATTATGGAGATTACTTAAATTCCAGAGTGGGTCAAAAAATGAGTGGTGGGTCTATATAAGACCAATTAAAATCATTTAATTATTCTATTTCCAATTATTCTACTTGATTCTATTTAAAGTATTCTAGTGTCTGCTGATCTCATTTTGATCCAGTTGTGTTATACGTGCCCATTTTCAAAATGAATTCAGAACTCACTCTAGTTGACGTAACTGACACCATGTGCAGCTAAGGCACCCAAAAGAGACTTCACTCTCCTGCATGAACCTATGACCAGCATGTGCTAACTTCACCATGCTAACTGATCTCCTGAACCAGCTAATGGCTGACATTCTAGAGCTCATCATAGCAAAGAACTTCTCATCATCCATCAAACAAACAGAAAATTCCATAAATTGTATCAACATGTCAAGTATACATAGATATTTAAATATAATCTGTACAGAAAGTAAGTCATATACCCATGTCACTATAAACTGAAGGTAACAATCTTTACATGAACTGTCTGTAGATGTATAAGTAAGCCAGTGAGTGATACATAAGGGCATATGTAAATTGTTTTATTAATTCCTAGTTTGATACTTTTATTTTTATTAATAAGTAGTTTTTATATTTTGATTTTATTGGTATGTAATTTTATATTTGTTTTAATGATTTTATTCACTTGGAAATGTTCTATATTATATAATTGGTGCATATGCTTTAGCTAGACCCTTTTAATTTCTTTGACAGTTGATAATTAAGTTTAATAAAATACAATAGTTTTTCTAAAACTATTTTTCCCTTCTTAAACAGAAAGTTATTTTTAAAAAAATCCCAGAGTAAGATTCTTCTTCCCTTCCAATTTCATTATTGTTTTAAACCATCTAGATTCTCTTTAACACTTTGTAGTAAAAAAAAGAATTTTTTTGTTATAAAAAAGATTATCTGGATTAATATATATATATATTAAATACATATTTTAATTTGACATGTGTATATAATAATTTTATATAAACATTAATCATTTAAATTATTGGCAGATTTCTTTTCTAGTGATTTATATTATGCATAGCTAAAAGAAAAAGATTACTGGCTTGTGTGTGTGTGCATATGCATATAAACGATCCCTTTATAGATACCATGCAGAGGTTTATTTATATATTTGTCTCTGTTATTTATTTCTATGCCTACTTCTAGATATAGGCAGATTTTGATTTAACAAAGTTTCTGCCCATCTTCATTTTTATTTGTTATAACTCATATTTATATACCACTTCAAATTGAAGGTCCATTTTGATGCCTACACCTCAGGTGAAATATTCCTTCCAGATCTTTATTATCTTTTGTTAATTATCTTGGGTTATTTATGGGCTTCTTTATTATTGTTCATTGCCTGTTTTTTCACATGACCTGGGTCTTGCACAACATATAAGTTTTTTAATAAAATCAGCAAGTGTGAGCTTGTCTAATAATAAAGTATGCCAATATTTAATTTTATATTAATGTTACTGCAAAAATATGCACACGTATCTAAAATTGTTGAGGATATGTAGGTTCTATGATAGGAGCACTCAATTATTTTAATGAACTAAAAGTTAATTTGAGGGGAAGAATAAAACAGATAATAAAACTAATTAACTGTCAAATGCACTAACTACTTCTTTAAAAATGGATTGTACTTAATTTTAATATATGATTGACATAACTGTAGTTCAAAACCTTTCATTAATATTAGTAAGTTTTATATTTTATAGTTATTTCATTATTAATGAATGTTGTTAATTGTTGCATTTGTTTACCATTGTCTGCCCTGCCAATTGTTTAACAAGAGTCTGCTCTCCATGAACTAGTAACAATAATTTATCTGTATATGATGGGATAGATATAGTAGACACTTGTAATGAATATCCATTATCAACAAATTATAAATATTCTAGTTTAGAGGTCTAGTGGTGCCCTTGGTTGAAGGATATTAGGTGCTGGCTGTCCTGTATATTTTAAAAGGGGGAAATTATATAGTCTGAAGTAATATTTCATATATACTGAAACTTTTTTTGTATAGTTGGGGAAATTTTAATTAAAGTTTAAGCTTTGTTAAGTTTACTGATATTTTTTAGGATATTTGTGATCAAATTAAATTCTCTATTATTGACTGAATTAATTAATTTAATGACACCCTATGATTTTATTTAAAGTTTGTGGTTCAAAAAATATTTTTTGCTTTTTAATGCATTAGTCATGAAATTAAATAAAAACATTAAATATATATATACTAGTTTTTAGTGTTTGGATATTTTGCAAATGACATTTTGTTAAGAAATCAATTCCTATATTACTTCAATTTTTCAAAATCATTTATTATAAACAAGAAAGTTATTCATATACAAATTTTAAAAAATGAGAATCAAAAAAATGTCACTATATTTCCAGTATTTGAAATTAACTTTTTATCATTTTTCATTCTTGTTCACATAAATATTAAGATGAACAAATTTCTTATATTTGTAGTGTGACTAAAAATCATACACCAGGAAACAAAATTTCTTCAATATCTTTTATGTTAACAAGCCCAATCAAACAACAATATGAAGTTATTTAAAAACAGTGCCATCTATTGTGTGTCTATTTGTTTGGGCATCTTCTAAAAATTACTGAACTGATTTGAATACAGTTTGAAATGCAACCCACCAACACTTTTAGATTAGTCAACCCTGAAATATTGCAGTCATCTAAAATTTAAAGAAAATCTATTCAATACAAATCAAGACTGTTGCTTTTATAAAGGCAGCAATTTAAAAAAGCAAGTTTTAAGTTAAAAAATCAAGAGAAATTAAGATTTCAATGATCATTTCTTTTTCTATTTTAATTAATTGTAAACAGTCACAGAATTTCTTCAACACTTTGCTTTTTTGTGCATTAGTTATCAAATTAAATTAAAACTTTTTAAAAATGTATAGTATAATCTATTGTACATTATTCAAAAATTACTGAACTAATTTGAATGTGACTTGGTAAGCTGGATAGCCTGAAATATTGCATTGCCATCGATACCAAATACATGTATAAAATTTGAAAAATATCTGTTTGGTAGAAATAAATTAAAAATAAATGGAAAAATTTGATTTAAATAAACGGAAGAGAGAACTTAAATAAAATCATTTAAAAATAGCAGTTGTATAAAACAACATAGAAAAAGTTTAATCATTAGCTTTTTAAAATATATTTTCATTAATCATATTATATATTCTGTTTAGGTAAATGTGGTTAAATAAACAGAAGAGAGAACTTAAATAAAATCATTTAAAAATAGCAGTTGTATAAAACAACAGGGAAACAACTTTAATCATTAGCTTTTCAAAATATATTTTCATTGATTTTATTATATATTGTTTATGTAAATGTGGTTAAAAACTAAAAGAAATTTTATTGCAAAAAAAAAAGTGAATAAAAGACAGTTTGTTTATTTATTAAACATTATTAACCTTTCTAAAATGCAGCAAACTTTTCACACATTTCAGCATTTTCTGATGTTTTTCTTTGTCTCACACATCTACATAAAATATATGATAAAATGATTATTACTTATCAGAAAATAATAAATTTGACTTCATTTGATAGATATTTTTGTTTACTACTGAAATAAATTTTAAATGTCCACATTTTGTTTCTGTAAATATTAAAAAAATGAGATTGCAATCAAAACAAAGAATTTACATGTCATTGTTTCTAGAAAGATTATTTTCAGTTTATAAAATCAACAAAATATTTTTTAATTCTTATTATTTTTAAATATCTGAGCGAATAATTATTTATTTCTTTTATATCTAATGAATTATGCTTTAAAAGTTTAAATTTTTTGAATATTTATTGCAAAATTGTGATATTTTCTTACTCATAAATATAAAGTTGATTGTTTACATCAAGGCTAGTTTTGTAAAGTGCTTCAGGCCATATTTATGTTAGCTGCTAATTCAAGTCAAAATAAGTTATTAATAATCTATATTTCTTGATATCTAATAAATATAGTGTAAATTATTTTTTAAAAATATCTAAAACCATAATAAAATCGCAAATAAACACATTTTTGCATCATTGAAAACTACATTGTCTTAAAACACCAAACATTTTACAGCCTTGGCAACAGACAATGGCTGAACATGTCAGGGCAGGACTTATAGGAAATTTTGAATTTCCTGCTTTTTAGCGCAAAATTGTTGGCAAAATATTTATTATAATAAAATTTACCATTTTACACACATTTTAATGTATAATACTTAAGAAAAATTTCATTAGGGGGCGAATTGGTCAAAAAGATAAAATAATTCGCATCAATTGATGGTTGGGTTAATCTTTTTTCAAATAATTCTGGAAATTATGCATGCATGCATTTTGTAACAATGTCAACTATTATTGTCGAGAATAAGTTTTCAATTAGCAATGGCAAAAATTTTAATTAAAATATTACTTTTTGTAAATTATTAATTCTAACTATAATAACTAGAAAAAGCAACTGGGGTTAAAAAAAATTAGTGAAAAAATATTTTCATCCAATAAAAACTATTGAAGTATGGCGTATTTACATTGAGCACGCTTGCTGCTGCATTGTCTTTTATATATATAATATAAAATAAAAATGATATTTATATAAAATCTATTTATCTTATTATTTATAAGTTTGTTAAATTTTCATCTCCAAATATATAGGTGTCATTTATATTTCATTTTTATTAAATTTTTATACCTTTTTAGAGTAAATTAATCAAGTAAAATGTTATTGAAGTCAGAAACAAAAATAATTAAATATATTTATTGTCAATATTTGTTTAAAACCTTTGTGTTAATATTTTGTTGACTTTTTTTATAAATTCAATTTTAATTTTTTAAAGAGATATTCAATTATGTGAAATTATACTTTAGAATACATATAAAAATATTAAATTTTGCAATAAACTTTTTTTATTTATTCCTACACATTTTTATAGTTTATAGGCTAAAGTGAAACATTTTGTTGTTAACAATTTATTATTGTATATGGGTCATTTATGTTTATTTGCAAAGTTTAATATTTTTAATACCAATTTGATTAAATTCATATTTAATGAAAAATGTAAAAATTGAAGACTGAAAGTAGAAAATAAAATTTATTTTAATATCAACAACTTGTGAATATTCCTGCAAAAAACAAAAAATTTCATTATTTCTTTTTTTTCTTGCAGGAATTTTTGTGTTACCATTGAAATAACATTTAACAAATCAAATGAAACTTTTACATAATCATAATTATCTTTTAATTATATACATATTGTAACGGTCGCTTATTAATTCTTTTTGATCATGGAGGCTGCCACCAGATCACTGCGTACCTGGAAAATTTGTTTACATGATCAAAAGTTAATGATGATGATGATTTACACTGATCAGACCCAGGGAGAGAAGAGCTTGATAATATTGTTCAGACAATTGAGAAAAGAAAATACTAAGACAAACATCAGTGAAACTAATTTTAAATAATTTAAAATTTTATTAAATTCAAGCAAAAATAAAATAAATCTAGCAACCAAAATATAAAAGTTGACCTAGATTTCTTAGCATATTCATCCAAGAGTGAATATGAATACTGCAAATATTAAAACATTAAACATTCTGGCAGATAAGTTCATTTTCTCACAAATTTCACAAGGAAATTGATAATATCTTCCTGCTGGTGATTTGTAAAAACCAATTCTAGTTTCCTAATTCAGAGATAGAAAAACAATAGGGTCTTGTAGAAAATCAATGAAACAGTACCGGTGAGCATTCCTTGGCACGAAATAATGCGCCGAGACCAAGAATGTCATATGCCGGCAGGCCATCTCATGATATACCACTTTTAAGGCAATTCATGGTTAATTTCACATACAAGATAAAACAAAAGAAAAGAGTATGATCTTACATAGTCTTAGAACGAAGAAACAAAACCTCCAATTTCAGAAAACCAGAACACTATACACGGAAACGCAAACTAGTTATTTAAAATTAATTTCAGAGTAATACAAGAGAGACAGGTGAGTTAAAGAACATTATGAAGATCTGCCAAAGCATTTAGCAAGGGTTAGTAATATAAAAGGAGACATATCAAGCATATAAAATATAACCTCACAAGACACTCAGATAAATAAATTTAAAACATACCTGGAATCTTAACACTAAGATTCCAATACATACTATAAATACAATAAGAAAATACATGATATAACTGCTTAAAATATTTAAATTGAAGAGGCAAAAGATATTATCAAAATAGGTTACTTTTTAAGATTAAGCCGAGACTTTAAAACCCTGGAAAGATAAGAAAACACATTACCTCAAGGTATAAGTTTAAGACTGCAGAGATCTTTCAGCACGGCACATATAGTTCATTCTAGTAGAGAATTCTGGTGAGGACTTTGTTTCCATTTTCTGTTCAGGAGGCAGGAGGCAATGTTAGAAATCAATTCCTGTTTAGCTCTTATGACATGATCTTGCAGGGAAGGCTTGGGATCTGGGGCTCATCTTTAAGTTGGTTTAGCACAGCATGATATTGAGGCAATTCTTCCTAGCATATAGGTTTAGCATTCTGCAGGAAAGTTCTTTTTAGAAATTTGAAAAAAGTAAATTAAATTCGGCACACTTTCCTAATGACATATGATAAGTTGAAGCAAAACAAATTAAGCAGAATAAGCACCAATCGCTGAAGACTAATTAGTCTGAAATTCCAGGGCTATTTATAAAAGCTCTTATCTTCCATAACATCTTTTAATTAGTAGTTTTGACCAGGGCAAATCTTTACTTCAGACTTAATCTTAATTAAAGATTCTAACCAGGGTTAATCTTATTCATAATTAATTTTAAAAAAAAAGTAAAACAAGTCTCAGCTTTAGTTAAAATAACAATCAGGACAACAAAAATGCAATTAAAAAAAAACTTTTCAAAACTAAAATGCTTGCCTTTAATTACTTTGATAAAAAAAAAAAACAAGCGACCAAAAGAAAATTATTTTAAAAATAAAATCTATTTAAAAAAATAGAAGTATTATTACATGTCCACTTATAAACAAAACTTTTAAATAGTTTTCTTTTAAAACCTTATTAAAAACAAAAGTTGGTTCAATTTTTGTGATGAGACTTTTGAATTGGATAAAATATCCAGTTGAATATAAATAATATAATATGGAAATTTATTTTAAAAAGTTTGTGATTAAAATTAGTTTTCAAGTTTTCATGATTAAAAAAGATTTTCTTCTCATTTTATAAAATATTATACAGATATAGAAATAAATTTTTAATATGCTGATAAATACTTAAGTATTTTTTCAACATTTAAGTTTCAAGCAGATTTTAATCCTCCCATTGCAGACTTTTGTTTTTAATTTCATTTTAAAAAATGCCTTTTTTTCTCCAACATGTATGACTTTTCACTAAAATAATCAGATGGTGTACATAAAAAAATTAACATAATTTATAATAATTTGTATATAAATATACAATTAAAAATAATACAAAATAATTTTAAATATAATATTTTTAAAATATTACAGATAATAAAAACAAAAATAATAAAATATTATTATAAATTTATTTTTAAAAAATGTATATCTTTATAAAAATGTTAGGATTGCATATTTTTCACATCAAATCATATACAAAAAATAAATTAAATCTAAAGATAAATATTATAAATAGTATATTACAATTTTAAATAATAATAAAAATTTTTGTATTTTTTATTATTTTTTATCATACATAAAAACAACCATTGAACTTGCTATCTTGATGCATAAATTCATCTTTGCCTTTTGTAAAACAAAAGGTTTCAATCTCTAACTAAAGAATATTACTTTTAAATAAACAAATTTCTGAGCTACAATAATCAAATGCAAAAAGTGCTTCAGAAAGTGTATACAGAGAAAGCACTTGAAAAACAGCACTACCACTGTGAAATTTTTATAAATGGCAATGGGAAGGTTTAAGGACTTGAGAAAAGTACAATGAGAAAATGTTTATTGGTAAATTACATCTCTAACCCAGATAATGAGTAAAGTTAGTTCTCCAAAACCCATTGTAAATCAAGAATTATATATATAAATAAACAATTATAACAGTTTCTTAGTGTAAAACATTTAAATCATTGAGATTCAAAACACTTATAAACTAAATATCCAATAAATAAAAAAAATTCAAAATTAAAAAGAAGTGATAATTAGTAAATAAAAATTTTACTAAGCATATTATTATTATCAAAAAAAAAAAAACTTTTTGTAAATATATCAATAAATAAATAAGCATAAAATAGTTGTACTTTTTGGTACTTTTTCGTTACACTGGATAAGCTGTTTGATGGTGCTGTTTCTATGTAAATAAAGACAAATATAATGTTCTGGGCCTGCGGCATAGTATTTTTGTAATTATTTCAAAACATCATTTGATTCACTTTTTTATTTAGTTTTTATTTGTTGTTTTTTGTTATTTTTAAAAAAACTACATTTCTTCACTCTTTTTTCTTCACATTTTTGGATTTGGTGCATTTGTGGATTTTTTTTTGTTAAAAAAAACATAACATCTAATACAATTAAAAACACTGACACACCTCATTTGATTGACTTTTTCATTTGGTTTTTATTTCCTGTTACCTTTTTTTTTTCTAATTTAAGAAATGAAAAAAAGAAAGAAAATTAACCCATCATGCTTTCTAGTTTATTTTGGGAGGGGATTTCCTTTCTTTGTTCTTCCTTTTTTTTTTTTTTTTTGCATTGGGATTAAAGAAAGTAAAATGAAAACATTATTGTTATTTTTAGTTTGTGATTTAATGAAGTGAAAGCATAAGCCTAACATGTACTACTTTTTATTTATTGCTTGAAATATGACATTTCACACATTCACTCAGAAACTGTACACATTCCATTCCATAGGTTTTAAAGTTAATCCATCTTTTTTATACACACTCACCCACACATGTGCACAAATGAAGTGAAAGCATAAGCCTAACATGTACTACTTTTTATTTATTGCTTGAAATATGACATTTCACACATTCACTCAGAAACTGTACACATTCCATTCCATAGGTTTTAAAGTTAATCCATCTTTTTTATACACACTCACCCACACATGTGCACAACAAATAAGAATTAAAAGAAAACAACTAATAAACATAGGTCAATATATGTAAGCCCATGTTCAATGGTAATCTCATCGCGGCTCCAATAATACACCAGATGCAAGCCTTTTACAAATGGTATCCTTGAGCTGTCAAACCACATCTGCTGGCACATACAGCATCTTCATCTGAAGAATTGAATGGGCAGCTCAACAAGTGATCCAATGTCATCTCTTTGCTGCAAACACATTGCTTTACAGTGGGCAGTATGTTGTTGCCCTGCAGAAATGTCACAGTTTCAGTCTCAATGATAGGCAAAATTTAAAATGTTGCACGTCAGACATTTTGTTTCCTTGTTCTCAGATAAAACATGATGTTGTGCATGAGCTCTTGCAAAGCATACTCATGCGTGCACTTTTGACATTGGGCTGGTGCTTTTAGCTCTGCTGGACAATCTCTAACATCATAATAATTCTCAGTAGGTATCAGTACACAAATTAGGTGTTTACAACCTATAAAAAAATGCACAATAACACAGTTCTGGACATTTTAAGTCCAGCAGCTATCATATCACATGATAGCGATATATAAACTCTCACAATTTGTGTAAAGCATTGCTACACAAGGCAGGTGGGAATTTTCTGTACGTTCTCAGAAAATGCGCTGTCTAAGCGGGCAAAAATCGGAAATCTTCAGTTTGATGCCACCTAAAGTTGCTATCAAGCGGCCTTAACCAGAAACTTGGGTTTGAGGCCACATAAATGGCATAATTCTGCTTGTCCAGTGTAACGAAAAAGTATCTACTTTTTTTAGCGATGCTTTTACAATTATGATCACTATTTTGAAATGACACTTTCAATGTTGACATTCTGTTGAACAACCCACTATTCATTATAAAAAAATAAAGAATGTTAAAAATAATTCATATAATATTCATTTTTTATTTATTTTGATGTACTTTATGTATTATATTTTTTAAATTATTTGTAATTGCCTAATGAGTTAAACTTATTTCTTTATTTTTGCTGCAAACTAAGAAATTTTGGTCAATGTAGCTGCTACTTTATTATGAAAAAATAGATCAATAAATATAATGTATAGTATACATTTTTTCAATTTATTTTTGATGCAGTAGATTACTATATATCACCAAAAAAAATTTAAATAAATAAATTTTCTTTATTAATTTAATTTTTTTTATTAAGATTGTTTAAATTTACAATGAAAGATATTTTAATGTTACAACAAGACTATTTTAAGGTTATGATTTGAATTTTGGTTTATTTCCCAATTTATTTTTACTGATCTTTACTACTATATGTGATCAACTTTATATATAAAAAAAAATTATAGAGTGATTAAAAACTAATTTTTTTTTACTAGAATGTCTTTACCATAAAAGACATTTAAATGAGTCAATAATAAATAATATGAGATTACTAAATAAAAATTAAGTAAATAATTCATATTTTATTTAACATACAGTTTAGTTAAGAATCACAACCAAATTTATTGATATCTCTTTGTTGAGTCATATCTCTATGTAGCTATACTTCATGAATATGTTAGTTTAATAAAATTTTAGTCTCATGTTCCAAACATTGTGGTACTGCTGGCATGCACACGCAAATTAAAGAAATACGAGTGTAGCCTCATATATTTTATCTGTAAGGTGGTAAATATCTGAGCATTGGTAAAATAACTGGGGTGAGATTGGATCTGAGATCTCAACAACCTCATTTTGATCAGCCTTGGGATAACTTACTAAAACTCTGGATTTTGTTGTGCAAATGTACAAATATGACCATTACAATATGATAATCTCTTACACATTTTTTGAAAGTAATTATGAGACCAATCTGTGTCAACAGTAAAAAACAGTAAAAAATGATAACTTTTATTTTGCAGATATTTTAAAGATTTAATGATGTCAATTTGCAGCTTCAAAGAGCTAATAAAACTCTTATAGGTTGCCAAAGTATTATATCATTATTTATTGACAAACTTGAACTAATTCATTATAATCTATTGAAGAGAGAATTTCATCAGTTTCCTGAATTATTATCTATAAAAGATTATATAACTCCAGAGGATATTGACAGATTTAGTAGCTATTTCAACGAACTTAAATTGGACATGGAAAAATGATATGAAGATATTTTGAAATTGAAGGTGTATGACTGGATGAAATTGAAGAGGCTGCTACAACTTTCCAAGAACTGTTAGAAATTAGATATGATAAAGAAATTAAGCATAAATTCAATAGTGATGGATATGAAAACCTATGGCAAAATAAAAAAAAATCCTGTCTTATATCCAAATACGTGGAAAATAATATTCAGTTATTGATACCTTTCCCTACCTCATATCTTGTGGAATCAGGCATTAATGCTGTTAATTATATTATGACCAAAGAAAGAAACTGCCTGAATATTTCCGAAAGAGGAGACCTTCGTTTGTTTCTTACAAAAATTGAGCCAGATATCCAGTATTTAGTTTTGCAGCATCAGCCTCAGGGATCTCATTAATAATTTAATTAATTAAAAGTAATTTATAAATATTAATTTAATCTTACTCATGAATCACCATTCACAAATTTATATAAATTCAATTATCAATCTAATGCTAATCTATATATCTTTTTTATTATTAATTCTTCAATGCAATTATAATATTATATAGTGGGTGGGGGGAAAGTTGATAGAGAAGCCTTTTAACTTTTGCCTATCTGCTATGTTAATAATATAACTGAAAATACAATCTATACAAAAATAATGTGTGCATGTGTGTGTTTAGATATACACTATGTTAAAACCGGCGGAATAAAGATTAAGGTTTTATAAAAAAAAAAAAATGCTATTTATAAGATTAAATATATTAGATACATATATATAATACACACTCCTTTTTTTTTTATCAACAATATGTTAAGATAGTTAATATGCCATTAGTTGAATTCAATGTAAACTATAAAATGTGGAAACAATCTTCTTGAAAAGCAATTATCTCTTTACAGATAAACATCTTATTGACACATTAGTCAGAATAAAAGATTGAGGGAGTTTGTATTTTAATCTCTCTCTAAATGGACTGTTACGTTTAAAAGCTTGATAAGAAACACCTATCTTGGGTTAAAACAACATGTACAGTATCTATATATAATTCTCCTCAGCTCAAATCTGGAGACAATCAAAGAGCACACAAAGATGAAGCAACACTCTTATCAGGTGTAAATGGAATATAAAGCTTCGGTTACGGAACATCAACTGTGGTTCCATGCTTTTCAGTAGCTCAAGGCTATGAGACAGATAATGTACACGAAATCCTTCCTCGTGGGAACATCAACTCATCTACCACGGCAATCATTAACACACCTCAGCTTCCGGAAATAATATACATCAGTGACGGAAAGTTTTCATTTTTTTTTTTACGTACAAAGTATAAATAGAAAAATTACAATTACAGAAGAAAGCATTACATTAGGCAACAGAAAAAAACATTTCCTCTCAGGAGTGAAAACTTGTTTTAATTTTCTTTATACATATATATATAAGTTATTTATATGTAGCTAAAAAAGACATATCCTTATTTAAATAAACATTTGTTGAATCGATAAAGGTATGTGTCATAAATAGTTTAAAACATATATAATCTTTGTCTCTCTCTATATATACATAAATATTATTTAGTATATATATTTAAAAATTATTTTAATAATACACTAAAAAGATGTACTATCGATCATATCTTTTAATATGAGGAGCAAAATATTGAAGTCTTTTAAAAAGAAATTTTGAATGTATTAAAACAAGATTAATAGCATACAAAATATTAATAGAACAAACATAATAAGGGACTAGCATGTATTATATATAAATGTATTTGTTTCATGCACTGGTTTTTAAAATTTCAGTTAATTAGCACTTTATCTAGTTCAGTTCCATTTCAAACTTTTTATTTTTTAAATTGTCAGTGATACCTGTTTGTTCTCTTATCTATGTATTTTATTTTCAATATGTGACTTCAATATTTCACACCCTATCTTCTCTATATCATCCTTCTATCACAGATTCAAATAAGATCCATATTTAATTACTAGTAAAATTCAAACAGATAGGCAAATTTCCCTTTATTGATAAGTCTTTTCTGTAAATGTATCCATAAAGTTCAATTCTATAATTTCATTTACTATGGGAATATAAATATATTTCATTTACTTATCTGGGAGTTTTGCATACTTGATTTAATGTGTTGTTTATGGAGATTTAAAAGTTTTTGATGATCTCCATAGAAAATTCTAGATTTTCTGCAACATTTACTATATTCAAAATCCATACAAATAATTCAGTTCACATGGACAGAGCATTTATTATTTTAAGTTTACTACTATATTTTTTATGAATTATTTTCCTTTTTATCTTTCAATTTAATTGTTTACTGAGTTGTTTATACATTTTAGAGTCTGAGATTTAAATGCTTACATTATTTTAAATGGTATGTAATGATTTTACTAAAGATTATATATTTTAATGGGGGTGGGGATGACAACTCATAAAACACTGTGAGGTTAAATTGAAGAAAAAATTAAAAATTACAGTTGATTTATTTAAAATTTTTTTTATATATACAATTAAAAATAGACTATTTAATGCATAAGAAATTAAAAATCTTTTACTAAGTAAATCTTAATCTAAACCAATCATCATTTTATTCTATAGTCATTCATGTCTAAACCAATCATCATTTTATTCTATAATCATCTATGTAATGTGCAATCCTGTGCTCTTTATAAATGGTGGCCAATAACTGGAAACTAATTTGGGGATCAGAGTGGTATTACCACCTGACATTCATTGTTCACTCATGAATAGAATAATAGAGAATAGATTACTACTATTATTGCAGATATGAATTATTATGAAATGCTTTGTTTATGATATTTTCAAAATGCACCTGTGTTAAGTAACTGTTTTTGTTTTATTTTTTTGTAATTTTTTTTAAATAGATAAACTAAAAAAATTAAATTATTAAGAAAAAATAAAATAACAACTATGCAAATGAAAAAATACTAAACAAAAATAGATAATCAAAACAAAATACTTCATTTAAGCCTTTAGTCTAAAAAAATGAATTTAATGGAAAAAAAAATCTCCAAAAATGTGTATACTTAAGACAAAATTTTGTTAAAGCACAAGTTCAAATAATGAAAACAATCTTTAAAGTATTATAATTCAGCTTTTAATTACAAATAATAAGAATAAAAGTTTGTAATACTAAGTGTTTAATTATTTGACATTAATATATTTTCATTTGACTACTTTTTTGATAAAAAACTAACATATCCAAGTAAGATCTAAATGTAACACCACAAACTTATTAAGAAACAAATATTTAATATTTTTACAAAAAAGGCAGGAAAACAAATTGAATATATATATTTTTTCTTTTTTTTAATCATTTAAACAAAGGCATGTGTTGCTGAAGCACAAAAATGTACTTTCATGTCTACACAGAATAAATACCCTCTCTATTAAATTAGCTTCTTTGAATCAATAATAGACACTGACATTTGGCTAGAATTAAAATGTTACCATTATTGACTACTAAAATCATTCAAAGCTTTTCCTTAATTAAAGTTTATATTGTTAAATAAATAAAATGAGTTTTCTGCCATTGAGATAAATTATAATCACTTGCAATAACAAAAGCAAGTTTTTATGAAAATGAATTAAGGGATTAAAAATGAATTTTAATAAATATCTTCCAGAACTATAAAATAAAATTCAGTCATTTTATATGTGTCTACAGATACATATTTTAAATAAAACAGAATTTGATTATTAAATGCTAGTTAATCAATGAGTTGATAAAGGTGTTACACAATTATTATTTTTTCAGAAGTTATAATTTTAATCACTGAACCTATCTCATAGTATTAGGCTGGAATCACGCCAAATTTTAAATGTTTTTTAAAACATTCACATTGTTGCTGACCAACTGAAAATAATGATAGCATAGGGTTTAAACTGGTAAGAATATACCAACTAGGCTAATTTGCTAAAGCCAATGGTCAAGAGAAATTTTATATAATTATCTATAAGGATCCCTACTGATCTCTTTTTTGTCTTAAGCATAATATTAAATGGTTTCCAAACATTACGGATTTATCATTGTTCAGTTGATTTAATTTTTTAATTCTATTCATCACATTTTTTGACAATTCTTAGCAATCATTTGGCTTATACATGCAACTTTTCATTATTAAACTTTTATTCTACATTATATTCCTACTTTTTTTTTACTTTATTTGTTAAAAACATAAGTTTGCAAAAGAAAAACATTAAAAATAATATTTCAAATTTGCAAATATAGAAAAAAAATTGAATGTATATCAGAATAATAACTTGTTTTTTCATAATTGTAATAAAAATGTTTTGTGATCAAAATATTTGTTTTAACTCCATTTTTAAAATCCAAACAAATTATTGTTAATACTACCATAAACCAACAAATTTCTTTTTTAAAACTTTACTTATAATTTTTAAAAAACAACTGCTATAATGATTATGAAGACATTATTTTTTCAGCCAATCACAACTTTCACTTGTTCTATATCGAATTGTGCTATTACTGATAATTGAATGTAATTTATTGGAAAAGTTTTAAATTTTCTTAAAATATATAACAATTCAACTGGATGACAAAAACAAGTAAAATGCCATCAATACAAACTTTCACATAAATATTAATTCTATATGTTGCTAGACATATGAAATAGTTTAGTTTCTTATGAGATGAGATTCTTCAATCTTTTTTATTTCATTATATTCATAATTATACCTGATTATTATTTTTTGGTTCTAAAAAATGTTAAAAATTATTTTTTATGTACTTTTAAAATTCATTATCTATTCTAAGAACAATAAAATCATAATTATTATTATCAAGGGCTCATTCATTTGACAATCTTCATATAAAAACTTAAAGTTTGTTTAACATACTTTCATATGCAAACATTTTATAAACTTATTTTTTATTCTCCAATCTGTTTAAAATTCTTAATGGCAAGTTTAGTTTCTATGAAGATTAAAATTTGTTTTTCTTCATTTCTAATAAAATTAGAAGTGACATGTTGATAGACAATATGGAACATTAGCACCCCAACTTTTTAAATCTAAATATTCATTAAAAAGAATAATATAAAAAAATTGTAAAGAACAATGTAATGAAATAAATATTTTTATTTACAATTATTACACATTTACCTTCTACTTTTAATAATCATCATAATAACAACAACAACAACAACAAAAGAAATATTCTCAACTCTGAAGTTTAATTATTTATAAAATTCTATGCAACAAAGTTTGATATTTATTTGTGTTACGAAGTTCCAAATTTCACTCTCAGTAGTTCAATCAATACCATGCCACAGAATTTTTAATAATAACGTTTTAGGGAGCTGATTTTAAAAGGATCACAGATTTTTTATGAATATAAAAAAATATAAATTATTTATAGTAAATTATAAACTTACTACAATAAGTATTTTCAAATCATTTAAGAAACACATTTACCTCTTCTATATCACACAATTGAAAGTTAAATAATAATTTAACTTAAACAATATAAAAAGAAAGATATTTGCTGTTCTAAATTGTCTTTAAAAATATGTTTTCAAATAATCATTCATTAATAGCAACTTCTAAACTCCAGAAAAAGAAAAAAAAAGTAGTCAGAATTGCTGAATATAAAATTAAAGGCTGGAAATGGGATGCACACAATACAAACCCATTATCACAATTAATGCAGAGAAATAATAAATAGCATGAGAAACTCAAATGATCGAAAATAGAATAAATAAAATAAAAAAATAGAGAATGAAAAAAAAAAAAAGATGATCAGTACAATTATAAATGTTGCAGTCATATATATGTAACCGCACATACTTATGATAATTGTCTCTTTATCAAGAGTCTCAGCTTACTATATGATTTAACATTTAATATTCATATTAATTATATGCACATTTTAGTGTCTAATTTCTGTGCCCTCAGAGATTGGTAATTCTATTAATTTGGAATTCTGAACTCTGATGCATTCATATGTTCCTATGGATATGAATGCTATTTTTATCTGATGTGCTATGGGAGGACAAAAAGAACTTAATTGACAGATATGTAACTCAACATTCTCGACTGATGATGAAATGTGTGGGTGGAAGATAATTTCATAAAAAAGAAAATAATCCTTTTCTGTATAATACTGTATTATTGTTTGAAATAGATAAACAGTGAAATTATGTACTCATTTAATGCTTGGCCATTTTGTGAACAGTCACAATAGTGATCATCATAGGGTGACCCACACATCCCGATTTTTGGGGGATTTGTCCCTATTTTTGATTACATGTCCCAGTGGCCCCAAAATTTCTTTTTGAGACTGTTGTATGTCCTGATTTTCAAATACTCATAATTATTATTTGTCTTACATAAATAATTCATTGCAAAAATGATAGTTTTTTGGCCTTCTCTGTCCATTTCAGTCTCTACAGTAATATTATAAAAACTTCAGACAAATTCCAACATCAAAACAAAGATCGCTATTATGTTATAAAGCCGGGTTCTCAAGCTAGATGCATTCTCATGTCCAACCTTACCTTGGAGCATTTGCAGTTGGATTTTTATAGGCTAAAATTTGAACTGTACTTGCACCTGCTTTGATTAACAGTGTAGTTTTACTAGTTCTCTGTTGATATTAATTTTCTGTAGTGATAAAATTAATAGAAATATTAATAACCCTAAACAATAGACAACATGCCAAAGAGGAAGTGTACTTACAACTATAAATATACACAGGAATGGAGTTTTATAAAAAAAGGACACAATACTGTCAAAATGATTGGTCGTTATGCCTCGATTTTTGAACGAACCAGCCTGGTCACCCTAGATCATCATCAATTTGTACTCACTGTTTTGATTTACAAACAATAATTCATTATAATGATCATAAAAAAAATTTCAAAACTTTTTTTTGATAGCTATTTTATAAGACTAATGATCTATAGAATAGTTAATTATTAATGCCATGTCATCCAAAAACAAAATAGTGACTTTCATGCTGAAATTGTACAGTACACCTGGGTCTTGTTTTACGCGATAGATAGGTTCCTCAGAAAACACGCGCAAAAAAAATCGCACAAAAATAGACGTAACTTACCTTGAAAAAGGTGGGATACAGACTGTGATTTTTCAAAAATCGCATAAAAGCAAAGCACCAACGTAAAATTACTTTAAAATTCGCACAAAAAAAAAAATAAGAAAATAAAATATGACTAATAAAAAATTTCAAATTTGAAAAAAATTGATACAAGACAAACTTTTTTTAACTATAATATTTAATTCTATTCAAAACAATATATTTTTATGCATAATTTACAGTACAGTAATTTACATTTTTTATACATGTTTTAATTATTATCGCTATTTGCCGATAAACAGATTCGTTTGCAAACTGGTAAAAAATCAGATTCTTCACAAGAGGAAATACAACTAGCGCCAACTTCACTCTCATGTTGTGTTAATGGTTTTCTGGTGACAATGTAATTAGTAATTAATCTTTGAGACGATGATTTTATTAATTGTTTATGAAGCTCGCAATATCCAGACATACAACCATTTAGCTCTCATTGGAATTTAAGAGCACGTTCGTGATTAGTGTCATTAATAAGAAAATAATTTGCCAACTGATTAAAAAATTGAAGACCTTCTCGAATCATTTTTGCAGTGAAAGGAACAGGTTCCACTTCTGTTTCATTATCTTTTTCTACACTGCTGGGAAAAATTTAATTAAAACCAACAACTAAAAATTAAATTCTTATTTTTGTCTTTAATTTTTTAATTTTCAATTCCGTTTAAAAATCAAATTTCGTTTCACATCACATTAATTTCAGGTCGCCTTAAATAATTTTTAAATTGTTAATTACAATTAAAAATCAGATTTTAATTTTTAATTGTGCCCACTGCTATTATTATTCACCTTTTAAAAATAAACTTGCGGACACTAAATGATTAATAATTGATTACGTTCTTTTTTAAAAAGCAAAAACAGAATGTGATTTAAAATGCAAAATTAACACACACAATGTTTGAACAAATTTACATTATAATCTTGTAAAATTTAATGTGTGTATACATAAAATGTGAAAATCATGATTTTAATTTCATTATTGCATAAAATCTTACTATTATAAAGCACTGAAAATATTGAAATTACTAAGATGAAAGTCGAATTCCAATAATGTGCTATTACTTTCAATATAACGTAAGTGTGCGAAATTTATTATTTAAAGTAATAGCACATTATCGGAGTTTGACTTCCGAAGAAACATGAATCGTGTAACTTCAATATCGTGTTAAATAAATCCGCGTAAAATGAGATCCAGGTGTACAGAGTTTATACATAATATAGTACACAATATTTATGCTGTATATAACACTTTGGTTATAAGCTAAAAATACGATTAACAAATGTACAGTACAGTATTTAATTTTCATCCAGCATTCTTACAAACCCATTAGTACTTCATAAACGTATATCCAAAGTAAATACTTTCGTCATTAATAATTACAAAACCAAAAAAAAAAAACAATAAATGATCAAAATCATATTTTATTGATGTACAACGACCAAATATATTAATACAATATTATTTGAAAATGTGTACATTAGTTTAAAAACTGTACTCTATTTACTTTTATGGATTAAAATTTTTACTAACAATACTTTGCTTGCAATTAAAAATTATGATCACTGTATTGTAATTTAGTTATCATAATTGTTATTTTAAAAAAAAGATTTCATAATAATGAACATTGTATGATCAAAAATTATTAAATCTAAATTAAAAGTATCACTTAATCTACTTGCTTGATTTAAAAATATCTCATATTTTGTATCAGATTTGCAAACATTATTACAATTGTATTGCTACTGTATTTTCAGTTTTAAAAAAATGTGAACAAAATTGTGTACATTATGCATTTCATAATAAATTTTGCATAATAAAAATGCAAAACAAATAAACTGAAAAAGATTCGTACCTTTAATATTTATTTAAACAGTTTGTATCTCTGACTTCACTTATACTAATCTAAAGAAATTTAAGTTATTTCCAAAAAAAAATGGCTACCACATTCAGTAAAATGCAACATCTCATGAACAAAAAAAAATGTGACAGATAGAGTATTCGTATATAAAGTGCTGTTTGTTTAGATTAGCAAAACATCACGCTATATAAAAAAATAAATGTCTTGTTTACATAGTACATATTGTAAAACAAAAAAGCCTTAAATATTGATTACAGTATTCAAACACAATGTATTAGATATATTTTTTTATTAAGTCAGAGTATTTTTTTTGATATTAACTGTGATTAAGTTTTGATAATGGACAGCATGCTACTTTTGCTATTCTTACACTAATGATAAATAACAAATCTTTATAATCAATTAAATAAATTGTTATTAAACTTTTTTTTTAAAATTCTAAACAATTTCATATAAGTAATGTAATATAGTAGTGTAAATTAAAAAAAACTTCAATATAGTTTTTTTCCAGCTCAATAAGAAACAATTGTGTGGAAGAACATAAAAAATTGTAGTAGTTTTCTATTCTGTTGTGTCAGCCGCTTGATGGCATTGATGCTAAACAAAAACACATACATATAACGCTAGCGGGACCACCCCGTTTTTTGTGAAAGAATATAGAAATCGTGCGGGTAACATAATTCATTAATTTCCTTTATAACATTTACTGGAACAATTTTACGTAAACATACGTTATTGCAAATATTCTATTCTAATAAAATTGCCCACGTGGCAAAACCTTCCTACCCCCCTCCCCGTAAACATCAAACTACATTGTGGTAGCCAAAAAATGATGCTGATAATGCTTTAATTACTGAACTGTCTTTTACTTTTTCGGGTCATTTTTAAAAAAGTTTTAAAAAAAAAAAATTATTAATTTTATTTATTGATTGATTTCTTACAATAACTATCATTGAAAGATAATATGTGTATGGATCTTAATGGCACACCTATTAAGAACGATTAATAAAGTCCAACTGTATCGGCTTTTTTAAAAAATTTTTTTATTACATCTTTTTGGTTGGGTATTTCAAGATTAATTAATCAATGGATTCAGTATTTGGACAATTACTTTTGGTTACTCTGGATAGAAGTACGAGAATGTTCACACTCATACATCCTTGTTTTTTTTTTTTCTGTCCGAAGGCTTAATGTAATTCATTCCAATTTCCTTCATCAATTTCTGTAATTTAGTCGAGAACAATTTGACACTACCAACAAATTTCAAAACCCAGTGGAACTCTCAAGTCACCCCGAAAAGTTAAATCTTAGTCCTGCAATGTAGGCCAGAGGGCTATTCCTTTTTCACATCTGCAAGAATTAAAACTTTATCAATTGACCTACTTTACTGCAAAAATTTTATTCCAGTAGAATTACTAAATTCCCGTGCAGGCCGGTTTCTGTGGATGGCAGTTGGACCAAGTTCGACTTGTCAGCCATTTTTTTTTGTCACAGACGTGTTCTTGCAAAAATGTGACTATTCATGTGAGCTGGTCTAAATCTTGCTTGGACCTCCCCTTTCCAAATTGATTTGAAGGTTCCACGTTGAGTAGGAAAGTGTGGCGATGGGTGGACAATTGTTAGGAGGTAATAGTAGGTTGAATCATTTGTAAGTTAATTCCTTTGACATGCATTTTTGAAGAGCTGTGGCAGGCTAAAGTCCAGACACCCTCACACGATACTGTAGTGAACAGTGAAATATGAGCATTGGGATAAAGTGCATAACACTAAAACAGGTCAGCCACCACTAAACAGCATCTTTTCTGTACTTTATAGCATAGAAATTGAACACTATCATCTGTGGCTGCCGGCTGCTGCATATTACATGGCTTCTTTCTGTGCTTTTTAGTAAAGATATATAGGCCTATAAGGTGGTGGCCACATATATGGCATATTTGTGCTTTTGCATATAAATTGTGCCATCAAGCGGCTTACACGATAGAATAGAAAACTACCAAAGTTGTTAACTGCTAATTTAGTTTCACTTTCTCATCTATTTTGCTGCCCTTCTGGACAGTTAAAGATGTTTTTTCCCCCAAAAAATTATGCTTAAAAGTGTAAAACTACATAAATTTACAACTAAAATCATGGCAGCAACTAATATGACCATGAATAAAAAAAAAAAATCCCAGAGTCTTAGAAATCGAAATGGATATCATATGTCAAGTGGAAAGAAGAAAATTGTGACATGTTTTACAGGTTTTCTCATGTTTACCATCAGCACTACTTATAAAAACAAAGACAAAAGAAAACGTGTTCTAACCATCTAGGTGAATCAAAACTTTCCAAAAGCATGAAATCACACCATCCCATATGAAAAGAAAATCCAAAAAGTACATTAACTATTCATTCGAATTTTTTTTACCAGAGATCATCAGCCATCAACATCTAGTGCACTCCTCCAAAAACAAACAAACACAAAAAAAAAAAACCCAAGTTCAAAGCATTTAGAATATAATGATCAACCTTAGAATGAACAATTGATGACTCAGAAAACTAGATAATTATGACTGATGGATGGTACCACAAAAGGAAGAAATTTAAGCTAATTTTTTTTACATAGATTTAAGTTGGATTATCATATATACATACATATTTTAAGTGTATATTTGCATAATACAAATCATACAATTTATACAAGCCTATAATGTATATTAAGGGTGTTTTTAAAATTATTATATATGTTAGATTAAGTTCTTTGTTCACAACATATAGTGTAATTTTTAGTTCGAGTAACTAGACAAATCCCTCCAATAAAAACCATTATAATTACTTGTTCTTTATATGATATGCTTGTTTGATGATGAGATTTGGAGAACCAATTGTCCTCACTAAAGGTATATTTTATAAAAATATTTCTAATACAATAATCTGTAATGTATACAAATTGCTCTAAAATATTTTCTATTTTTTTTTTTTAAATAAGTTTCAATTATATCATTCTGGTTTTATTCCCTTTTGATTCATTCTTGAAATGAAAAGTTCTTACTATGAAACTGTTTAAAAATGATTTGTTTATTCTCATTTCAATACTCAAATGTTAATAGAAGTAAAATTATTTAGTGTGTTATAAACTCAAACTAAAACATTACTTATTAAATTATCATTAAGCATCACATGATCACATTTCCTATACTAGCACATTAATTGTTAATAAACAGAGCAAAACTCTCCATACAGTATTGCCACCTGTGCTAAACAGAGTAATCAATGGATGCCAGAAGGCTTGTGCATAAAATCCCTATCCAATGCCTACTCATCCAATATCCCCAGACTAGTTTCTGGCTTGTGGCCTTCGTCAGTGAGGAGCTTTGGATCTGAGAGCACTGCATCTAGATCTTAGGATCTAATGCAACCCTCTAGCAACCACCTTTTATCTCTACTTAACTACAAAACTATGAGAATGAAATTGAAAACACAATAAAATATTTTCAATCTAAGCTCAATAGCTTATATAGTCATATGCTTAATGGTTTAACACCAATCCTGCCTAATAGGATAGTGGTGGCTATGTTTGTAAAAGAGCCAAAGACACCAAAATGTATGGGTGCTGAACTGAGTTCAGACCCATATAACTATATAAGCTATTGAGCTTAGATTGAAAATATTTTTTGTGTTTTCAATTTCATTCTCATAGTTTTGTAGTTAAGTAGAGATAAAAGGTGGTTGCTAGAGGGTTGCATTAGATCCTAAGATCTAGATGCAGTGCTCTCAGATCCAAAGCTCCTCACTGACGAAGGCCACAAGCCAGAAACTAGTCTGGGGATATTGGATGAGTAGGCATTGGATAGGTATTTTATGCACAAGCTGGCATCCATTGATTACTCTGTTTAGCACAGGTGGCAATACTGTATGGAGAGTTTTTCTCTGTTTATTAAATTATCAATAAAATAAGTAAATGAACTAACACATTTATTTTTTGAAGCAGAAAAACTAATACATTTTTTTTGAAGCAGAATAAACTACATTATCACTTATGTTAGCATTAGGTATATTAGCATTAGGTATACTTTATTTAATTAAGTTTAAAGTTTTAAAAAAATAACAAACTATCTTGAAGTTCTAAAATTCTGATACCTATTTATGATAGAATACTCAATTTTTTTTTTAAAAAAAATCATTAATTTCTGCATTCTTACTTATGTCTTTTATATCACTCCTATAATGATAACACTAAGTGATTTTAGAACATTTACTATCAGATGATTATATTTATATTAAAACAATAATCATCACATGATCACCATTCTTTCTGCTTACACAAGCAGATTACAGAAGCAAAGCTCTCCATATGATAGCGCCACTCAGTGCAAGCCAGAGTAATCAATAGATGCAGAAAGGTTTGTGTATCAAATCAACTATCTAGTGCCTACTTAGACAATATTCCCAGATTAGTTTCTAGCTTAAGGCTTTCATCAATGGGGAGCCTTGGATCTGAGAGCACGATACCTAGATCTTAGGATCAAATGCAATCCTCCAGCAGGTACCTTTTACTTTATTAGCCGCCTTTTACCTTATTAGCTAATGAGCTTGAATTAAAAATATTCATTTTGGACTCAAAGCTTTCTAGTTAGCTAATAAGTTAAAAGGTGACTGCTGGAGGGTTGTATTAAATCCTAAGATCTAGATCTGAGAGCACTGATGAAAGACATAAGCTAGAAACATGTATGGACATATTGGATAAGTAGGCACTAGATAGGGATTTTATGCACAAACCTTCCTGCATCCATTGATTATTCTGACTAGCACTGAGCAGTGCTATCATATGGAGAGTTTTGCCTCTGTAAATATATTTTTATAATAAGATACTATTAAGGATACAACAAATATCAAAATAATCATCAAATACCCTTTGCATGAGACAAACACCATCAATTTTGCCAGATCCTTTTGCCCTCTTTTTGAGTCAATATAATGACTTTTCTTTTAAAACATAATCTACTTTCTCCTCTTGCTTATATTTTAATGATTTACAATTCTAAAACTGCCAAGATAATTCTTCTAAATACATAATTCAGTTTCCTTTTGCTCGATTTTATCAGTAATATATTTACTAGATTCTATTTCATTTTTAAACACTTCACTAATTCCAACTTCATCCCTTCAGTTAATTTTTCTCATCTTTCTTCCATTTGTATTTCAAAAATGTCAAAATGCTTTTCCCCATTTTTTTCAATTATCCATGTTTTTACTCCTAAAGAGACATAATACAAACTGAATACTTTATTATTCTAGACTTTTTCTAAGTTCTAATCTCATTGGACAGCAGCAACAATAAAAGATTCCTCTATGATAAAAATTTATTATCATTTACATTTAATCTTGGCCTTACTTCCTTTACTCTCATCTATTTAACTATATGAACATATAAAATTCTTAATATGGTCCAACAATTCATTCTCTTTTACCAAATACCATTATTTATTACTCCCATTTCTAACACATTCTTAATATTTCTCACAATTCCTGTCACATCACAAGATAATAAATATAATGATCCTGTTATTTAGCCAAGTTTTTGTTACTTTTCTTCCAATTAATAAACACTGATCATTTCTTCATATGCTCCTTGTCATATCAAATAATTTAATATTGGCTTTTAATTTAACTTTTTGAATCTTTTGAAAATTATTAATTTTTTTTAATCTTTACTGTTTTTTTTTAAGAATATCCATTAATCTAACACAGATAACTTAATTATATATCAATTTATACATACACATATAAAGTTTACTTTAACATAAACTGGAGCTTAATATATTTCATATTTGGAACATTTATTTAATAAGTTGGCATTGACTTCTAATTTCTGTTTTTTAAAATAATATAAAATAAATAAATTGATATGAATTATATTTATTATTATCTAAGATTTCAATCATTTAAGCATGGGATGAGATACAGGAGCAAAGTCTTCTGTAATAAAACAATGTGATTTATACTTTTTATTAAAATATAAGTACTTAAGAATCATTTTTGTAAGTGAAGAACCACAAAACCAACCTAAAAACATTTGAATAACATATAATAAGATGGTATTTTCTGCCATCTCATTTATAAAGATATATATATATATATTTCATTTCATAGTTATTTCATAAGTTATAAGTAGAATTTTACAAAACATATATACATATAATGTATTATTTTATTACTAAATCAATTAAGTTTTTTTTAAATATCTCACTAAGAAATAAGAATTCTAAGTTTGATTTTCTTTTAATTTATTTAAATTGATTATAATTTAAGATAAACTAATTGTCTTAAATTATAAGTTTTTTATTCTAAGTTTTTTTTTTTGTTGAAATTCTTGAAAAAAGGTGGGTTGGGGAGAAAATTAGAGAATGTCACAAATAATTACTGATTTGTAATTAAAAATATTGTAAGAGTTTACCTGTTGTATATTTCGCTAATTAATCAAGAACTTTTTTTTTATTAAAAATTCCAAAAGAAGAAAAGGACAGAAAGTGAAGTGACAAAATTTGGCTAAAAATAGATCAAAAAGATGTGAATCCTGTTCTAAAAATAAATAAATTAAAAGTGCAAAGAGGGAAAAAACTGAAAAAAGTACAAATTACAGAATCTGCTTTTGTTCAAGGATTAGATTATTAAATTTTTTATTGAAAGTATTATTGCACAACGCTATGAAAATGTTCCCTGGCTAGGGAGAATCAAGGACTTCTGTCCAGAGAGAAACTGTCTCCCAAGCTGCACCTAGAGTCTGCCAAGGGAATTCCATCTCCAGAAAAGTATGAAGCCAAGCAGCTAGCCAAGGGCATATTCAGAAACCAGTGGACTTTAGAGGATTCATGCAAGAAGCTATGGAAAAATATCAACCCATGGACTTTACCATTTTGGTTAAAGTTGCGGATTTATAGCCACCCAGGGGGAATTATAAACTAATTCTAAAGTAAATTTTTATATTGTAAACAGCAAAATACTAACATAGACTCAGTTGTGTTTTATGTATATTAGCTACTGTAGATTCATAAAAGTTTCAGCAACAGAGTATGGGGTTATTTTGGATAATTTATTCATTATTTTTGACAAAATTTTGAAGGAGGTAGGGTTTTATATGTATTCCATTTTTTTTTTGTTTCATTATTCTTGTTGTACTTATGCGTATGTATATGATAATTCATGAATGTGAACTGCTCAATCGTGGAGACATAAAAAGTAGGTTAAAGTTAGTACATTCCAGTCATAAGAAAACACAATACACTTGTGCCGGAATAAGTGGATGTTAAAGCAAAATCGACAGACATAAGCAAACAAGAGAAACTTATGTCATCATTTAGTGATCAAGATAAATTAACATTAGTGAAGGTAAAGGGTTTGATAGTTCACTCACTATTACATAATATGCCTAGATGTTCCACCCCTATTTGGAAGGGTCCCCAACAATAAAGTTGGACCTTTGTCGGTCATAAATTAGTGATGGCATATTTCATCAGAAAAGATTATTATAATGTTGAATAATAGTATTGTTATACAATTGGTAAGCGATTGGTTAATTTTGAAGATATTTCATTTTGAAATAAATTGGACCAGTTCAGATTGCAGTGAGAGGGGATTGGGAAAGGAAATATTAGAAAAAAAAGAAAAGTATAATAAAGATTGTTAGAGCCATACTTGTGTGCCTCTCTTGTTGATTTAATATAGTATTAACATCAATTGCATTCTTTGGAGAGAAAATATATCAAAATTATTGGAGTCCGCAAAAGATTATGCTATAAAAGATTGTGTGGCCGTGTTTTGTATATAAATAGACACTACACTCATAGAATAATCTTCTTGGTATAGTGCTAATGGAGCCCTCAATCTTGGTAATTTTGTGGCTCTAAGAAAGTTTTGTATCACCACAATAAGTTAAAAATTAAAATTTATGAACAGTAATATCTATATTTCATTATTTGTATTGTGACAGCATCAGTTATGAAAATATTTTGTAATACTTGAATACAATACAATGTAAATACTGAACTTTAGATGTAATTAGAGGGGATTTGAATACAAACTTTTAAACTCCCTTCAGCTATCCACTCCATCTTAATAACCAATACACATGACCACAGACATATGAAAAAGATAAATGATCTCCAATATATGTATTTTGTGCTGAATTAGTATTCATCAGTTGATCCAGATCATCATCTCCCACACATATATATAATCAGATTTTCAAAAATATCGATGGCTGAAGAATTGAAGGATGGAAAAGAAAGGCTGTCAATTAAAGCTTAAAGATTTGTTATCTTAATATAAATTGAGCACTAATTATATATGTGTATGAGAGATGATGATCTGGACCAATGGATGAGTGTTAGTTCAGCATGAAATATATATATTGAAGATCACTAATCTTTTTCACATGTATTTCTGAGTGGATAGCTGAAGGGAGCTTAAAAAGTCTGTGTTCAAACCCTATAAAATATTTTGTATGTTTTACTTTATTTATATAGTGCCAGTAATCTTCATGCACATAAATAGATTATGTAATCAATAAAAAACAATATTAATACTATATACTGGAGAAAAAATGTTGAAAATATTAAATACAACTTTCAATATTTTTCCAGAGTATACAGTATTAATGTTGCTTTAAATTTATTATATTTCAGCAACAGTTATTGTAGTCATTTATAAATAAATATATTGCAGATATTTGCCTTTTGTCAAATATCTTTATTCATGTGTTTTAAGCAGTTGAGTAGAATGAAGGTTTTAAAGCATATCTAAAGATATTATACATGGAAAAAAAGATGGATGAGTTGAATTAAGAATATCATATGTTTGCATTTAATAAAAATTAAATATATTAATCTTTAATTAAATTTAAATCTAAGCTAAAAACAATATAATAATTTCTAATTTAATAAATGATTAGTAATATTCATTAATGTATTTATCTGAAATGGATGGTTGTCAAAGAAATAAGTGCAAAAAGAATGGCAATTTTAGATCAAATTGTAATAATATATATTATAACGGTCGGGGTGTAACAGATAGTTGGTGTGCCATCATAGTAGTGGCGTCTTCCATATTTGCCAAACAGGGCTCCACCAGGCTATTGGAACCTGGAAAATTTATATAGTAGGCAGATACATACTGTTAAGATTCAAATTTTACATATATATTTTATTACGACCATCAGCCCCAGTCACTAGCTCGCGGAGCAGCAGAGATAATATATACTTTATTTTAAAGAAATAAAGATAATAAAAAATAAGAATAAGCCACTGCCAGATTAACACATACAAACATTTATTAAACATATATAAAACTTAGAATTATTATTTTAGTCTAACTTTTACTTTAGATTTTAATTTACAATTTAACTTTTTATTTTAGAATTTAATTTACATTTTAACTTTTATTTTAGAAGTTCGCACAGATGAATTTATTAATATTTTATTATAGTGTCGAGTATGAATAGAATATACGGATTCGTTCAAAAAAGAAAATATCCTATAACCCTTATTTAACCCTAGGCAAAAAGTTCACAGTCAAACCAAAGTCTGAACAGCATGGTTATAGCGAAGAAATTGTCTCTCGTCCAGTACAGGAATGTTACATCTGTCTGGCAAGAAAACAATAAAAAAAGAAAACTCCATAGGAAGGGATTGTGGTCCTTTTTGCCATCTTACTATCCCATTCCATAGGCTAAAGGGGTGATCCAAGGAGCAGGAATACGTCTGCTTCCGATGGTCATTAAGAAATGGGACTTATTTTGCCCAAGTGCGGCGTATACGTGATCCTGCACATAGTGGATCTTCATACTATATTTACTAATTACACCAATATATCCAATACATTAACCCAATTTAACCGTGAAACAACTAACCCAAGATTAACCCTCCCTTAAACTAACAAACTTAACGAATCTATATAGCCATCCACACCCAACTTAAATTTAAATATAGTCAAATAATTTAATTAACACATAACAAAAAAAAAAAAAAAAGAAATAAAGATGATTACTTATGCAGAAAAAAATATTAATAACTGATTTTGAATTCTCTAGGTCAGATGAGAGTTCTTATTTTCAATTACTCATTGCAAATTTAGAAAAAGTTCCAATTAGATAAGCAAAAAGAGTTTATACTTTCCGGATTCTGCAGATTTAGAGGCCCATCTTCGTGATCATTTAGTAGATTGTATGTCCTTTTTTTTTTAAAAACGAAGCCACTACTTGCCATTCCTTTTGGTCCATAACTGTCATACAAAAGCCTCAGCTGGTTGTCAAGAAATTAAATCTATTGCAGACTCCTACATCGTGAAATCTACAATACAGCTACAGTTCATATATAGCTTAATAGTCAGCATCTCAGACAACAATTATTTTGCCTTTTATATTTTTAGTAGCCTCTTATCAGCAAATTTTCGGATTCAACGAGCAAGACATCACTAATCCTAGAGTCTCTTTTTTGGTCCATACTGTGGCTTGGTGCTTCCATTGGTCAAGCTAATTCTTTTTATTCTCTTATCTGACCTTTGAAATTATTTTAAGTGCCCCAGGGGCTAGTTTGCTTTAGAACAATCATTTAATTAAAAAAAAACAATCATTTCCATTTTCTAAGATTAAACATGATAGAAAATCATTTACTTCTATTTTAAAAAATATCAATCTTGACTTTTTTTACAAAAAAAAAAAATACTTTCAAATAATTTTATTTTTAAAATAGTTTTTAAAGTTTTCCATCTGTGCGATCTATATAAATGTTAAACAACTTTTAATTTTCAGTTTTTAAGTTAAGTTTTTTCTTTTTAATAAATCAATTTTTATTTACGATCTTTTTATTTTAATTTTAAAATAATGTAATGGCATATTATATACCGTTACAATATTTATAAATAAAATATTTGTGCCCTTTATTTTGAAAATAGCTTAAGTTCATTTATTTTAAACCATATTTAAGAAGTTGCATTTTAATTAATTTAAAAATATTGATAACTGATAACATGATAGTATAATGTTTTTGTGTTTCTAAGTGTTTAATTTACTAATCCAATTAATTAGTGTAATAAATATTATTAAAAAAATAACACATTTTTGGTGTCCATAAATGATGGATTTAAGCCACATTCAAAATTAATAAGTTTTTAATTTTTGAAAAAGCATAAATCCTTTGAAAAAAAAAAAAAAGTTTAAATAAATAAAGCAAGAGTGTTATAAAAATAAAAACATATTCAATTTTTGTTCACTTTTTAAGGAATGTTACATTCAAATTATATTTTGTAATTTATATTTCACTCTTCTCTACTTAGCATATGCAGAAGGGATTTAAAGTAATTGTTGTGCGGGTGATATATAGTGTAATAAATCCATCATATGTTTGTACTTGGGTGTTAAGATTGATCTTCACATTTTTGAACAGTAGTGTCAATTCAATATTATTAAAATTTCTTGATCTTTCCCAATATGGTAATAAATCCAGTTTTGAATTCTATATCATCATTCATTAACTTTTTATATAATATTTTATATGATTTAATTCTCAAAAATTGCATCCAACATATTCATCATTTCTCCATTAGTATTTTGTAACCTTTTAAAAACTGCATCCTCTAGAGATGTAGTGAAATGAGAGGATTTCATTCAGAATAAAGTTATTATTTTTTTGACACTTTTTTATTATTTTGTAATAATCCTGGGAGACAAACAATAAATAATTTTTTCATAATGCCATTTCTGCAACTCCAAAATCTCTATCTTTTGGTAGAAATGAATGCCCTAATAACAGAAACTTATGATCAATGACATCTATATTATGTTCAGCAGATTAGCTAATTTTTAACAACGTTAAAGCTATTTTTATATTCCTATTCTATCTGCATACATATGCTATAAGCTATAATATGTTTTCCATTTGAAAGACTTTTTAGATGTTTCAGGATACATGATGCTAATTCCTGTGCATCTCTAGATGCAATGGTTTCATCCCAAAGCTACATGTAAACATTATTATCATGGATATTATGAAAATTCACATTTAAAATGTACAAGCTATGTTTGTAATATGCAAATGAAGTAATCAACATTGGTTAAGGCACTGCTTTTTGCAAGGCAAAAGAAAAGGTGAAATGGTGAACAGGATTATGTAATGTTCAATCAATAATTTTCTAGTAAATTCTGCCTGACTTTTTCAACATTATGTGATGCCTTAATTTTAAAGTTTAATAGATCACATTTTTGGCCTCTATCTTTCCATGGCTAGTGGAAATGTATATTAAAATCTTTTTAAAAATTTTCTGTAAGTCCACTCATTAACAATGCTTGTATTATTGTCTTTACATTAAAGAAAATATAGATTAATCATCTTTTTTATATTTAAAATAAGTCATAAAAATTTTCTGTTAAGATTGTGAGATCTAGTATGAGATTCAAATATGGGAAAACTGTAAAAATATTTTGAACAGTTTTTTTTTCTTCTTCAGAAATTTTTCTGGATGATCTCATACACAAATCGTAAATCATTTCCTGGATTTCCAGATTTTAAAACATATTTTAAACATCCTTCATTTATATTAAAGATATTCAAGAATATTTTTTTACAAATGAAAAATTTTACCTGAGTCATATTTAAAAAATATTTAAAACTATAATTTCTTAGTAATCCTTTATCATTTCTTAAATGTTTTCATTTCACATTAAGGCAGCCTGATAGTTTCCTAATCTATATTTGCTTATTAAAATCACCCAAATTCCAAAATCTGTCGAAAATATTTTTATTTTCTTCACAGTACAATTTTTTATATTAATTTTTAAACAATGGTGATCTTTGTTTTGGAAAAATTTTGCAAGTATAATTTTTTCAGTTTAATATTTTTTCCTGCATTCCATTTGATCTTTCGGAATTTTTGCATCACCCCTTTTTTTTTTTTTTTACTGTTTATTATGAAATAAAAGCTAGCATCAATTAAGGTATTATTTTCATCTTCTTTTGATGAATATATTTCTATAATTCTTCTTCTCTTTCCAATATTTCTAAAATTAGAATTATTACTTCTTAAGTCGTCTACTCTTTCTGATTTCAAATCTTTTTTTTTTTTAATTCCTATGTAATAAAATAAAAAAATAATCAAAACTCCATCACATATTTTAATTATGCAAATTATTTTCAACATGTGTAAGTCAATTTTTTTACTTACCCACATCACTGCCTGAGATAATTTGAAGGTGAAAACTTCAGAACATGTTGAAATTTGTATCAAAAACAAAATTAAAATTAAGCAAACCAAATTAAAAAAAAACTGTTAAAAATAATAAAAAGTTTTAGCCTGTGAGACAGTAATGTTCATCACTCTATTTCTAAATACAGACTGAACAAAAATATTACACTCTTTTATGTGTTCTTTGTATTACTGTGACATTTCCTGTTTTTATGTTACAGTTAGATATATATATATGCATTCAGTCTGGTTAACATTATCATTTTTTAAGCACATTAGTAATCTTTATTTCTTTATTGTTTATACATGTTAATATATTAAATTTATATATTTAATAGAATTATTATTATTTAACAAATCATCATCTGAGCTAATTGAACATTCTTATCTAATAAAATTTTCCAACTAATATACTGCTTTATCAGTTTAAAACTTTTAAAAGTAAACTTATTTCAAAATAATTTTTTTTATCACTCTATTAATTAGCTAATTTTCTTTTTATAAAATCTTAATGATTTTGAATATGTTAGCTGCAAAGTGTTTAAAAATAAAAAAGTTAACAGAGAATTATAAACATTATAGTAGCTAACATTATAATGGCTTATTTTCCCCCAAATGTATAATACAAAATATACACAGTAAATGTGTATAAATGCCACTTGTTCACACAATACATTCAAACATTTTTATATGATTTTCTGGGTTTTTTGATAAAGTAGACATCAGTTTGCAAAAAAAAAATAATTTAAGTAATTATATTTTAATAACAGAGGCAAAACTCTCCATACAGTAGCACCACTCAGTGTAAGCCAGAATAATCAATGGATGCAAGAAGGTTTTTGCATAAAATCCCTTACCTAGTGATCATGTGATATTTGATGATATATTTTAATAATTATATATCAGATTAATTTATATCCTTATTTTGAATATTTATTAAATATTTGTTTTAAATATTGATTATTAAAACATCTATATTGTATATAAAATATATACTATTGAGGCATAGGCAAACTCTCCATACAGTAATGCCACTCAGTGCAAGCCAGAGTAATCAATGAATGCAGGAAGGTTTGCTTATGTGTAAACAGTCTGTGTAAGCATAAAGAATGGTGATCATGTGATATACTATTGAGATGTAAATAAATAAATATGGGAAATTTTCCATGTAAACAATCACAAAAATATGCTAGCAATGATGTTGCTAGATTGAAATTGCCAAACTATTTGCTCTAGTAGCTAACAATAACTTTACATCAAAGTTTAATCAGAAATAAAAGATCTTTTTATCTCAATACCTAATAAACCCAGATATTTTTATAAATATAAGGAATTTGAAGCATAACATCTCTGAAATCCTAAATAAATTATCTCCCTCCTTTTTCTAATACAAAATAATATCAAATATAAAAGTGATAAATAAAATACATTATAGTGGGTAGTGGTACATACCCAGCTAACTAAATATAAAATATGCATAATTACCAAAGAGTGACGATAGGAGGCTTTAGCTCACTTTAAGAATTATGACCTTCAAATTATAGCAATAAATTCTGAAGTAATCAGTATTTCAGTAATTTAGCATGAGATTGAATCAAAGAGAGAGGAAGCAAACTATTTTTTTTAGATCCTAGGCCTACGAGTTATCACTACAAAATTGATGCTTTACTTATCTAAGAAATAAATAAAGAATAGACAACTTTACCAATTATATATCTGACTCTATTAACAATTAGTTTTGTAAAGGGCTAGCTCTTGGGTCACGTTTTACATAAAAACTAAGTTCATAAGTAAAAGAATGTATTTGATTATACGACCTCTGACTTTTGTTGATTTGGTTACTCACTGAAATATAAATTGGAAGCAAAGGGAATTTTTATTGAATCCAAGTATATTTGCAAATGAATGATTATATGCTATTAATGGATATTTCATAACTCTCAAAATTAAACAAAATAATGTAGCAATTAGTTAAGGCTTATGCAAGTAATTATAAAATTTAAATATTCATAAAAAGTTGTCCTTGAATTAAATTCACAGACTTAAGCATTGTATAATGACCCTTATAGTGACAAGTAAAATAAATAAATTATTATTTATTTATTTTACTAAGAGATAGACAACTGATCTTGTTGCTGTCAAATTTTTGTTTTGGCATATTAAGAAAACTCTAATGGAATTGGTTTTACTACAGAATGGCAGAATAGCAGTGGAGTTTGATCTCCCCCCTGCTTAATCCTTTCCAAAAAGTACTATATTCAGCAATGAAACAACAACAGGCATGTCTGTGAAAGAAATCAAATTAAAATAATATCGATTCCTGACATGAAAATCAACTTTAGGATTACCTCAAGCCTCAGAATCAACAGCATCACTATCAATTCATTCACTTTCACGAAACTAACTAAAAAGGACACTTTAAGAAACTAGGTTCAAACAATTCATGAATTCATGTGTTTGTCATTAAAGGCCATCTTATGCCTTTGTTCAATATTAGTGAAAATTAATCGAAGTGGCTGACTACAGTCGGTATTCAAAACAAAAAATAAAGGGGGGGGGGAGATATTAAATAGTAATTGAAATTTTTTTTTTTAAACTAAAACATATGCAATTGAATTTAAATTTCTAACTTGTTAAAATAAATAATATGGCTAGATTTTGAAATTTAATTTTTTAAGATAAATAATAATATGCCAAAAGTTCTTTCATTATTGTTTAATTATTTCTTTTCTCTTGTTTGCATGGGGACTATTTACAACTATATATATATAATCTATTGTTGTTGATGTAAAAGTAATCAATTTTTTTTTTAATAAACGATCATGGCTTAGTTATAATATCTGTTCAGAAATAAATCAGTACATCGATATCCTGTATACGTATAATATATGTGAACTTCTTGATGTTCAAGATAGAAACAAAAGGAACATTTTTTTTAGTAGTTTTTGTAATCTAGCATGCCAGAAGTAGACATGATTATGTAACCTGATGATAAACCTTTCCCAGAGTTCATAACAAGCATTGATATTGTAGGATATAAAAAAATTTGTGACCATAGTGGAAACCATTAAATTATTAATTGAAGAATAGCATTTGCATTTATAACAGAAGTTTAATCCTGATAAAAACGAGTGGGTACATGTATAAATTTATCACACAATGAAGAGTGTATTAATGGAATTGTTAAGACTGGGGTGGCCTTGCCTTATGGAGCATATGTATGAGTCTGAGTTATGATGTTTTGAGAAAACACTAAGATTATTATTGCTTCTCCATTATTGTGAAATTTTTTCTGTTAAAGAGTAGGGGGTCCTCATGTAAATATAAATAATATCATAAATAATATCATATGCACATTATTGATAAATGCTTGAGTAGAGATTATGTTGAAATGAATTGAAAACCTGGAATAGATAGAACATCCACTAGTTACCTGATAATCATTATTGCCATTTCAAAAAGAAGTAAACCTTAATCAAAATAAAAGATATACCACCTGTTTTTTATAAAATGACTGTGTGATTTATTTGATTTTTTTTTTTTTACTTGTCAGTATAAGGGTCATTATGCAATGCATAAGATTGTGAATTTAGTTCTAAGATAATTAACTTTTTGTAAATATTTAAATTTTATGATTAATTGCATAAGCAGTAACTAATTGCTACACTGCTTTGTTTAATTTTGGGAGTTTTGAAATATTCATGAATAGCATATAATTATTCATCAGCAAATATAGGTTGGATTCAATACAAATTCTCTTTGCTTCAAATTTATATTTTGGCTAGTAACCAAGTCTCACTGATCATGCTAAAACCTGAGAAGAAATCAATAAAAGTGAGAGAGGTCATAGAATCAAATATATTCTTTTACTTGAGCTTAGTTTTTATAATTGTGGAATAAGATCCAAGAGCTAGCCCATTACCAAACTAATTATTAGTAGCGTCAGAGACATGTAATTAGGGTTGTCTATTCTTTATTTATATCTAGTTAAGTAAAGCATCAATTTTATAGTGATAACTCATAAGCCTAAGATTTAACGAAGTATCTTGCTTCCTCTCTATTCAATTCAATCTCATATTAAATTAATCTGAAATACTGATTTCTTCAGAATTAATTGTTATAATTTGAAGGATGTAATTCTTAAAATGAGCTAAAGCCTCCTATCATCACTCTTTGGTAGCTACGTATATTTTATATCTAGCTATCCAGGTATGTGCACTAAAATTGGTGCAACCAATTAAGGGGCTCGAAATGTGAATAATTCATAGAGATTGAAATCACATATTGTAAGAGGTAGGATTTTAATTTCGAAATTTTTCTGACCTGTATTAAGATTCATTAGTATAATGGTGGGTTGGCCTATAATAGAGTAAAATTACAAACTAATAGATAATCGCTATTCCTTTAAGAAAGGAAATTATATCACCATGTATTTGACTTTCCCAAAAGTGGGCTTACTTAGCATGTGGGCATTTTTGTATGTTTGATTATATATCGATATCACAGCTTGACATTTTAGTCTTAAGAGTTCAGATCTCCACACAGTATTACTTTTTTTTTTTCCGGCCGAATAAATGATTCACGCAATTCAAAATGTCAATCAGATAATGTTTTTTGATGCATTTCAGTACTGATAGTATACAAGTGGTATTTGTGATTAACCAAAAAGAGGGTGATATCGAAATCAAGATTTTGATTTTTGGGAGAAACCCAATTCAAAGTTAGAATAGAGTGCTTATATATTTTTATTTGGATGATGATTTTCATTTTAGAATATGGGCAGGAGGGATGACAAGTCTTAGGATATACATAATTATCACCTAAATTATACTTTTTTTTTCGCATGTTATTACATATTGTTGCTATAAACTAATTATAGATAGCGCTAATGAAATGTTGGGTGGTAATGACAATAAATGTTGAATTGAAGGCTGACTTGGAAGCAGGTAATGCCACAATTGAAATTAGTTCCTCTGAACTGAAGACACTAATAAATGGGAGATCCAGTGGATAGAGACCAAATTTGCTGAAGAGATAAAGGGATGTAGGGAAGAAGTGATGACCATTAAGGAAGAATCAAGAATTGAAGTAAACTGACATCATTGAAAGTTATAAATGTGAGATACAGAAGGCCATCATGAATATGTGTGTCCAATTTGAGGAAATAAAGTTGATTATGCAGGTGAATAGCAACCATATATCAAACTTAGAGAAGCAAATGCAGGAATGCAAGTTAGAGACAGATCAAATTAAGATTGGATATGCTGTTAGAAACAGGAATTATGAAGGAGGCCTTGATTGTGGCCTTAGTTGAAAGGACCCCAGAACTTGTGGAAATGGTGGTTATTATATGAACCACAATATTTCCTGATTTATTAATATTAGTTTTTAAAGGGGAGTACCAGAAGAATCCCATCCTATAATGCACATTAGAGGAGTTATTTACCTTGAGTGTGCTACCTGAAGAAAAGTTGGTAATTGCCAGAAATAATCTTTATGCTTCAGCGAAGGAATGGCAGTGGTCTTTGTTTGTGTGGCCTCGAACTTATGATGACTACCGTCAGGCCATAGTGAACTCCTTTTGGAATGAGGATAAGCAGGACTGCATATGCCACCAACTGTTTCATGAAAAATATGTCTCCCGTAAGAGGAAGCTAAACTCAGTTTTTTAGATAACAAGTTGCAGGGTTCAGAACCTTGACTATGCTCCTATTATTAGAGACACAAATCATGCAAATTTTATGCCAATATCTGGTTCATTATATCAAGAAGACATTGTTGGCCACCAATCAGCATACTGTTGAGGAAGTGGAGGATATTTAGGGAACACTAAAGGCTGGGGAGGGTGCTTATAATAATCCATCCAAACCCAAATGGGACCATCCTAGTTACTCTAATATTAATTATAAATTGGCCTAGACACCAATGGTTGGTTGCATTCAGGGAAGTACTTGGAATCGTTACCAGTCAAGAAGACTGGCATCATATAGGGATCATGAAGATCATGTTAGAAATCTGAGATATGATAGTGATGTGAAATCCTCAACCTGGAAGTTACCCTTATACTAGAGCCAATACTGGAATTGAGACTCCATTGGATAGACCTATGGGCCATCCATTAAACTAGGCCTCATAGCAATATTCCTCACTGCAAGGACCTGTGACTATTTGGGGAGAGATGATATTTTCTGCATTGAACTCAGTGGGATTCAATCTGGAAGATTTTGAACCAGAAAAGTCAAACAATCAGCCTCTTTTTAGTAGTTGCCCGGAAATTACTATTGTGCTAGGAAAGATAGATAATTAATAGACATAGGCAGTTAGGCATCACTTATTTAGAGTTATTTTATTGACTCCAAGAAATGGGTCCAGCTATTACCTCCTTACTATTCAAACAATCCTTTGAGGTCATATTAGCCAATGGCCATAAAGCTAAATTGATTCCCAGCAAATATTGCTGGAAGTGCAATTAAATTCTTTGATGATGGATATGTGTTCCTGATTGATATGTATTCCTGGTCATGGCATGATTAATACACACAATGATCTTGGGATCTGATTTTATGGACATACAAGGTTGTATTATTAATTATGTGGAACAACAATTAATATGTCCCTGTTCATGGCATGATTAATACACAGAATGATCTTGGGATCTGATTTTATGGACATACAAGGTTGTATCATTAATTATGTGGAACAACAATTAATATGTCAAGATTCTCCACCAATCTTTAGATCCGAATTGTGTTGAAATGGCCATAACCAATCTTGATATCAAATTGAAGTTAGGTGAATCTATTAATTTGAATAAGGAAAGGAAGGATGCCCTACATCAACTACTGTATTGATAAAAAGATGTGTTCTCGAAATGGTCTGATATTATTAAGAGATATATCCATAGGATACAGTTGGATAACCCAGAGCCATCGTGTCCTACACAATATCTTACCAATACAAAAGTGAAAAGAATAAGCAGATAAAGCAGATGATGGAGCAAGGCATCATATGGAAATCTGCTTACCAATACAAAAGTGAAATGAATAAACAGATAAAACAGATGATAGAGCAAGGCATCATATGGAAATCTGCATAAGCATTTAATAATCCACTAGTTAAGGATGGACCAGCTCACATTTGTTTGGATGTCCAATTTCTTGGATCACAGGACGGTTCCAGGATGCGATGTCCTTCTGGCCATGCATAATCCTGATTTAAAGGGAAAAGCGTATTCACCACCGTAGATCTGATTGCCAGCTATTGGCAAATTTATATGCATTCACAGCTTCAGAAATTCAGTGCTTTCAAGTACAGAGGTCAATTGTATGCTATTCAGAGGATGCTGTTAAGACTGGTTAATAAGGGGGCAAGCTTGATCCATTGCCTCAACTGGGTCTTGTCTGATGAAGTAAAGGAACTACTTGTGATGTCTGTGGATGACATAATCACAGCATCAAAGGACATGTTAGCACACATATGACAGCTTTAATTGTTCTCTCATATGTTAGCACACACATGACAGCTTGAATTGTTCTTCCAGAAGTGTGAGGATAAAAATATTGTCAACCTAAAGAAAAGTACATTTGCGAATGAGAAATAGTTTTTTTGGAAACATCTTGTAGGAGTCAAGCTTAACCCAGATAAAGTTGCAGACATATGGAATTTTCCACAACCAGAAAATAACAATTACATATTTCTCTGAATATGCAACTTTTAATTACCACCGTTTTTATAGGAACTTTGCCTCAGATACGATCCATAAATCACAGCTGCTTAAAAAAGAGGTCAAGTGGAAATGACTACCTGTCCATCAGGAAGAGATGAATCTAGTAAAATTTAAGTTTTTAGAAGAGATAAATTTTGTGCTACCCTGATTTTGAACAGCCATTCTATGTGCAAACTGACAGTAGTGGTTATGGGCTCGTGTTGTTTCAGCTTGCTAAAAGTAAGAAGCCCCAGGTTTTGTACATTTTTGAGTCATCAATTGAAGGGTGCTGAATTTCAGAACCACTGAAAAGGAAGTTTGGCAGTCACGTGGGCCTTCTCTAAGCTCAGCAATTTTTATTAGGGTCACAAGTTGTGGTAATAATACCATAAGACTGGAATTTCTGAATCATGAATACCTGAATAATGATCATTTAGTGAGATGGAGTCTGTTTTTGCAACAGTTTAATTACATCATGTGCTATTGTCAGGGTAAGAATAACATTGTCCCTGACATTCTTAGCGGAAATCCAGCTGTGTGTCCGGATCAGCATGAGTGGTACGAAGGAACTGATTTTTAGCGGTGGATGATTCAGTAGAAGACCTATGAAATTTTAGTAATCTTCAGTTGGATCCTAAACTCAGATTGATAAATTTCCCACTTAACTGGTGAGATTGCATTACTGAAGGTTATGGAACTGGCAATTAGTAGGAGGTTGACACATTATAGGTTGTCAGATAGCATGCTAATGTATCAGGTTGATTTTAGAAGCCATGAATCATGGAGAGTCTTTATCCTCTCTTGTATGAGGAAGAAAATCTCTTATTATGTTCACTATTATAGGCATTATGATCCTAGGGAAGTGTAACATGTGTACAGGCTGTTCTACTAGCCTTGAATATATGTGTCCATACTAGACAAGCTCCAATCATGTGAGATTTGTTTAAAGACTAAAATTTTAAATAAATCATATGCAGGAAAGTGGCAATTTACCAAGAATACCCAAAGAGATATTGGTGTTTGACTTCTATGGGGCACTGCCATCATATTGCTGGTATAAATTCCTGCTAGTTGCCTATGATTCATTTTCAAAATATGTCACCGCATATCTAGAAAAAAAAAACAGCAGCTAGGGATATCATCAGGGTACTAAGAAACTCCCAGATATCATCAGGGTACTAAGAAACTCCCAATTGCAACTCACTAGGAAACCTGAATCAATTCTTACAGACCATGCCACCTTATTTTTATTGTTAGGAAAAATTGGTTGAAGGCCCAAAACATTAAACTCATTTTGATCTTAATATGCAACCTACAATCCAACTCCTGTGAGAGGGTGATGAGGGAGCTGAGTAAACTATTTAGGGTTTACCTTTTAGGAAAACATCATGGCTGAGTAAATCAGCCGAAACAAGTGTGTTGACATATATTAACACAACTCAGAATGAGTCTACCAGTTTCACTCCAATGCATCTTCACTTTGGTCACGAAGAGTCAATTTTAGTTAGAACTCATTTCCCTATTATTCCGGAGGAGTTTGATCATGATGATGATATGGACAAGGCTAGAGAAAGTATATGAGGATGGGTGACAGACAGAGCTTACAAGAACTACAACATCCCAGTCAGTTTAAGGTGGGAGATCTTGTGTTGATTCATAAACCCTATTTCAGTGACCCCACAGGAGCATCAATTTAAGAAGTTCTTCAACCTTTACAAGGGGTCATACAGGATTGAAAAGAAAAGTGGAATTAAATGCTTATATAATTAATACACCTGATGGTGTGAAGGAGATATATAATGCTAAGAGCTTTCAACCAATGTCTTATGAACAAGCAGCTACACTTTAGCTCTGAACTTGTCTTTATCCATATCTCTAATCTCAGAGATTTTGTTCCAATGCTCTTAAAGAAAGTAAAGAATCCTGATACAAATTTAATGATTAGACATTGCCTTAATGAAAAGTATAAGAATTATTTTTTGAGGATTGCAAGTGGTTGAAACTGTGTGCTCTTTGACCTTGCTCTATGTGTATATATGTTTTGAAAAAAAAATTTTTTTTTTTGTTTATTATCATAAATGATTGTGTTGTTGAAATGAAGTCATTTAAATGAGGAAGGTCTCTGATAGATGGTTAAATGGAAGATATGTATTTAATTTTGGGAGTTGCTGTTGTCATTTTGATATGTAGTTGTGTATATACATTTTGTTTCATTAGGAGAGAATGTTGTAAAGGTGTGTAATGAAAAAAAATATTTGGGAGAAGAGGTGTGTATAATAATGTTTGTATAGATAATTTTTAAGGAATTTCCTCTTATCTTTCTGTGTGAGATATGAATTGTTAATGACCTGGGAGGGGAGTACTTAATTTAGTGATAGTTGTAGTCAATTCCATATGTTTTGCTTATAAGTCATGATGAGTGATATAGCATCATTATCTTTTTTTAGCCAGCAAAAGTTTTGCGTTTACAATCTTTGATTTGATTTTGATATGGGGCCTTGTTTATATATATATATGTTTGTGGATTCTTTTTTTTTTTTGTGGTATATGTGCTTATTTATGGTTTTGTAATTTGACAATGGTAGTGGTGATATAAGAGAAAATATACATGCGTATGTTGATTCTTATAAAAACCTTTAGTTCATGTTTAAAATGTTTGGTAATGTCAATATTTAAAATATTGGTATATGAAATTATTGAATGTGTTTACATTACATTTATTTTGAGCTTGCTTACAGTATAATTTTATTTGTTTATTTATTTTTTCATAAACTGTTAAGTGTACATAAAGCAAATATTTGTATGAAATTTTTTTTTCTTTTATCAAACTTTAATATTTGAAGATCGACCATCATGTTAACAATAGGATTGAAGTCAGTGGCATGAGAAGGACTGAGTCGAATACGATAGTAAAAAAAAATAATAATAAGTTGGACAATCACCATTATTAAAAGAAAGACAATCAATCTTGTTGCTGTCAAATTTTTGTTTTGGCATATGAAAGGTAATTGAGTTGGTTTAATGGCAGGGTAGGAGTAGAGTCGTGATCTGGGGGAGTTTGATTTCCTTTCTTCTTAATATCTTTCCAACAAATACTATCACTGTAAAAGCAATGAAATGTCAACAGGCATGCCTGTGAAAGAAAGACTTAAAATGATATTGATTCCTGTCCTGAAAACAACTTATAAAAATCATCTGAAACCTCAGAATCAATTGCATCACCATTAATTCATTCACCATCATGAAATCAATTAAAAAGGACTCTTTGAAAACAATTCACGCATATATAGTTAAAAGCCAACTTAAGCTTTGGTTCAATATTTGAGAAAATTAATCAAGATGGCTGACCACAGTCGATCTTCAAAACAAAAGAAAAAAAAAGAGGGAGAGAAGGAAGATAATAAATGGTAATTGAAATTTTCTTTTTAATTAAAACCTAGGCAATTGAATTTAAATTTCTAACTTGTTAAGATAAATAATAATATGCAATAAATTTTAATTCATTAAGATAAATAATAATAATAATATGCCAGACATTATTAGTTATTAAGATCTTTCGTCATTGTTTTAATTTACATGTTTTATAATATGTAAGCTATATATGTATATTGATATATGCTGGAGATTTTAACTATTATTTCTTTTAGCTTGTATGTTGGGGACCATTTACAACTATGCATGTAATATATTGTTTTTGATGTTAAAAGTAATTTTTTTTAATAAACGATCATAAGATGCTTTCAGAAGGTATCGATATCTTGTATATGTATGTGTGAATTTCTTGATTGTGAGATAGAAACAAAAGGGATTTTTTTTTTTTTTAATAGTTATTGTAGTCTAGCATGTCGGAAGTAAACGGGGTTATGTAACCTGATGATAAACCTTCACTTAGTGTTCAGAACTAGCAGTGATATTGTAGGATATATGAAATTTTGTCACCATAGTGAAAGCCTCCAAATAAATAATTAATTAGAGAATAGCATTTGATTTATAAGAGAAGTTTAATTTTGACAAAAGGAGGGGTATGTGTATAAATTTATTACACAATGAAGAGAATGTTAATGTAATTATCAAGACTGGAGTGGTCTTGCCTTGTGGAGAGTATCTGTTTCTGAGTTATGATGTTTTGAGAAAATACTATGATAAATATTGCTTTTCCATTATTGCGAAATTTTTTTGTTTTTGTTAAAGAGTAGGTGGTCCTCATGTAAATATAAATAATATCATATATACATTGTTGATAAATGCTTGAATAGAGATGAAGTTGAAATGAAAACTTGGAAAAGATAAGTCATCCACTTGTTATCTGATTATCATTATTGCTATTTCAAAAGAAAACTAATCCTTAATCAAAATAAAAGATATACCATTTGTTTTATATAAAATGATTTTGTGATTTATTTGAATTTTTTTTACATGTCAGTATAAGATCATTATGCAATGCTTAAGACTGTGAATTTAATTCTAGAATAACTTTTTGTGAATATTTAAATTTCATGATTACTCGCATAAGCCAAAACTAATTGCTAAATTGTTATGTTTAATTTTGAGAATTCTGAAATATCCACGAATAGCATTCATCTGAAAATATAGATTGGTTTCAAATATATTCTTTTACTTATGAGCTTAGTTCTTATAATCGTAAAATTTGATCTAAAAGCTAGCCCTTTATCAAATTAATTGTTAATAGAGTCAGATATATGTAATTGGGAAAGTTGTCTATTCTTTATTTATTTCTTAGGTAAATAAAGCATAAATTTTGTAGTGATAACTCATAGTTCTAGGATTTAAAAAAGTAGCTCGCTTCCTCTCGCTTCGATTCAATTCCATGCTAATTACTGAAATACTGATTTCTTCAGAATTTATTTTTATAATTTAAAAGTAGTAATTCTTAAAATGAGCTAAAACCTCCTATCATCACTGCAACACCCCATTATAATACATACAATGTTTTATTCAAAAAAACAAAATTTGCTTTTCACATGATACCAATTTAATAATAAAATATTTGTGTTTCAACATCATAATTCTGTTAACGCTCAACAATTTTGATTGTAAAATGATTTTATTAAAAAAGAAAAAATTATAAAATATTTTTAGCAATGACTGACATAAATTCAACTATATTAGCATAATAAAGAAAAACTAAATATTTTTATAACTATATTTAGATTAAATAAATACAAGATCTATTCACATATGATATAAATTCTAATGATATATTAAAATTTCATATTTATCCATAACCTGTTAGTCCAACTAATTTCAATTCTTTAGGACAAATTGCTACAAACAATTGGTATTAACAGAATTTCCAAGACCTAAGCAATCCATTAGACTAAAAATCACTTCCTAGCAGGATAATATTACCAAATATAAAGTATAAGCAGAGGTTTAAAGAACATTATATGTCTAAAAATACATTTAGCAAGTGTGACAATAAATCAATACAGAAAAACCATTTTAATTAAGATCAAAGTTTTAAAAACTTTGTATTCAATGTAGAGAAAGTAGGTTAATATAAAAATTGCATGAATACAGAAAGTTTTTAACAATGAGAATTTTCCTAGCAAAACTGTAAATAAAGGTAACCATCGCCAACAATAAAACAAACAATTCTTGGCCAAAATTACTTTAATTTTGATAATTAAAGAAAGATGCTTGCATTTTATTGTATTCAATTTCCATTTTAATTTGTTTTATAGAAGCTGGTTCTTTTTAATAATTGAGTTAGAATCTTATATCATTATAAATCAATGCACAAGTGTAGTAGTTGCAAAGCACTATATTTACTAAAATAACTTGAGAAGCTTATAATATTCCAGAAATAAAACACATTTCAAATAATGTTTTCTAAGATTAGTAATGAGCTAACAATGATTTATGATGCGTATAGAAAAAAATATTCCCTTTTTTATATATATATATCCATTGCAGTGAATAATGTTTAGAATTTAAAGTTAGCCTCATTAATAAAATTATTTTATCTTTAATAGAATGATTGCCATTGATTGAAATTGGAATTTTATCTGCCATGCTTAAATTTTGTTTAGATATGGATAGAACCAGTATATAATCTCATTTCCTTTCACATTTTATAAAATATTAGCAGTATAATTTAAATAATTCTAGAAGAGTTTAATTTTTTACTAAAACTTAAAAATTTTTCACACTAAAATTATCTTTTTATAGAAACACTTTGATTGTGCTATTAATGAGATATTACCTAGTGAAAGAAAAAAGTTCCAATAATACTAATAATTAAATCTTTTGCTTTAGTCAGGTTGACAATTATGAGAGATCACATAAATATTATGATGTTTGATATAATAAAAACAATGATAATATGAATTATTAATGAATCTTTATATATTAATTTCCCGAGTCTAAGTGAATTATTTCTTTTATTATTACAACTTTATGTTCATAGCAATTCATAGCAATGCTATGAGTTATGAAATATTTTCATCATAAAACAATGAGCTTTTACAGTTAATTATATTTTTACATTACTAATTCTAATGACAAAATAAATAAAAAATTGTATATACATATACTATCTTCTATAACCCTTTCTAAAAAAAATATCAAAGTAGAATTAATTATATAGATATATGGAAAGATGCATGTTAGGAGTGAAGATGAGATTGAAAACATAATATATGAGTAAGAAAACAAACAGGTGTTAATGACATCACTGAAAGAATTAAGAGAGTGAAATAGTATCAGACACATTTCTAGAAGAAAAGATAATAGATGGACAATTGAAATCTTAAACGGGATTTCAAGAGATTGTAAAATATCTAGAAAGAAACTGCATATAATATGGATGGACGAAATAAGGAAGTGTGCTGGGGTGATATAGAGAAGATGGATTGAACTTTGAGAGACCTTTGTCCTGCAGTGGATCAATAATGGTTAAAAATGATCATGATAATGTTACTTGTAGGGGAACAAGAAGTTAGATATAAATTTTTACAATGCACATACACACACTTGTTCCTATATATATTTATTAATTTAATAAGTAGCTAAAAAATTAGTTTATATATTTCTTGTCATCTACGATAACTTTGTTGGATTATTGTGAAAAGTGTGTGGTTAAACTGAAAAAAAAACACAAAAAACCCAAGCTATATAGTGAAAAGTTCATACAAAATGAAGTCATAATAGAAATAATATAAAATATTTTTAAGGTTATCAACATAGTTATTATAAGATTTAATAATACAAAAGCAATTCATAATGCTCTCAACTCATTCAAAAATATGATTGTAGTAAAATGGATGAAATACTCAGGTTATTGCATTATTTTGATGGATCTCATAACAATTTAAAACTAATCGCAAAAAACATTTAAATTACCGAGATTATCAAATTGATCAAAATTCTTATGTTTGCTTATAAAGCACAGTTATATAATATAATCAATTGAAAAAAACCTGATGTTTCATTTTCTAATAAATATATTCAATAGTAACATAAAACACCTGTAAGAGCTAATGTATCAATCTACTAAATAGCACCTATCAAAACTTTGTTACTTAGGAGGGACAATGGATGCATATATTAGATTGTTATTATTTGTTTTTTTTTTTGTTAACTTAATATAAGATGTTTTAAAAAAAATAAGTGTTACAAAGCATTCAATGATTTTTATAAGGATCCACATTATGAGTACAAAAACTACTCATCAAAACATCATACTATGATAAAACACACTGTCAAAAAAAATTTGACAGTGCTGCATATTATCTTCCTACCCATTTGACTAAATATATAATGAAAAAGAATCTATAAATTCCTACTTTTCAAAGTTAATGAAAAACATTTCTTCATTCTGATGCTGCTAAAACTCATATACTAGTAATTTCTCAAGTAAAATAATTTCAACAATTAAATTTTGTAGGAATCTTGTTCAAAGATCTCAAGATTAGAAGAATTGTAGATATTTATATAATAATTGAAAAATCAATGACTCAAATATTAGAAGACATTGTGAAAAAAATAAAATAGTTTATAAAGACAGAATAAGAGTTTTAGACTCTACTACAACAAGCAGTTTAAAGACCAAGCATGAACTATCAAATATTTTATATTCAATTACATTTTACTGAACAAAGGCAATTTTAAATTAATGACTTATCCCAAACTTTTTACTTATGAATTAATATTTATAGAGGAAATAACAACTTACCAATTTAGATTTATTCTTCACAATAAGATTCTTATTGTCTTTTCTGTATTGTTCAATTTTTTTCTTTGTATTTTCAACATCAATATTATGTACAAGATTAAATACTAAAGTTACAAAAAAAAAAAAAAAGATATATAGCAAATTTACTTATAAGCCATGTTAAATACAATACATTATTATGTATAGTAACAAAATTAATAAATTAAAATTATTATATTAGAAATAACACAAAGACATACACATATAGGTGCAATTCAATCCAAATATCAGAACAATAGTTCTGTGAATTACACATGGGTGCACCTGGATAATATAACTTTCATATTTGCTGTCCCCAAAAATATTTATTTCAATATATTTATATATATTTAGAAACCAGTATACAAGAATATGAATTGTGCACATAAAAAATAGCCCATTTTCTTAAATATTTTACTAATGATAAAAATATTTCTTATTGCAATTTAACATTAGATAATTCAAAAGAACATAAAATATGTATGTATGTATATAAGAATGAAAAAAAAGAAAAGAAAAGAATATATTCTGAAAAAAACTGAAGGATTATAATGTTTGGGATAAGAAGTGAAAAGAGAGAGAGAAAAGAAGTATGAATAATGTTAAAAAGAAAAAAAGATATTAAAACAAAAAATAAAAAATGAATAAAAGAATATGTAAAGTAGAAACATTTACTTTTAGGCAGAAGAAATATAATTATAGTGTACATATAATTATAATTATTTTAGAGTCAATGAAATCTCCTAATGCTATCTTAAATTTAATTAAACATCTCAACTTATTTCATATTTTAAACTTTAGAAACTATTTTTATCTGCTTGGTATACTGAAATAAAGTGCAATATTTAATTAAATTTACTATAGGAAATGCTAAAAGATTTCCTGACTCCTAGAGCAAATATATATTGATATTGTTTAATTATACTATTGTATATACTATATATATGTAAACAAATCTGAGAATGTCAGCTTCAATCAACATATATAAAACATCTATTATTAGGTTACCATGCTATATGATAACTCTACAGTAATTTTTCCATTAGTATGGCAACTACAGATGTTCCATGCATGGTGATTGGAACTGATATTACTATAGATTTGTTTATACATATTACAAAGTGTATTAATTTATTAATTATATTTATAAATGTTTGCAACAATAATGATGGTTTTCTTATTATTTATTCCTAGTGCTTTGCCAAAAGACTCTGAAATTAGTAAGTCAGCTCTCTAGAAGATCACAATATGGCTAAATTGTTGTGATTCTTGAATAGAAGAATTTTTGACAAATTAAAGATTATTATCTGACAAACAGTTTGGTTTGATAAAAAAAAATAGAAGGACAAAAAATGTGATTGTGATAAATACTATTTAGAGATGTGGGGATAAAAAAAAGAAAAATTGGATAAAGTTTGTTTTATTAATACTGTAAAAAAAAAAAAAGATTGGAAGGAAAAACATTTATTGAGAACTTTGCATGAGAATTAGAAGATCTTTGTAAAAATAAATAATATTCTTATGGAAAATATAATTTAAATGAGTTGTTAAAAGAATGTTGTTTTGATAAGGATGGGATTAGATTAGGGGCAGATGGTTCAGTATATAAGATTTATCGATGGTGTGGCAATATTTGCAGATAATTAAGATGAGCTTAATAAATATAATATTATGTAAGAATGATAAAGGTTGTAGAAAGTTTGTGATAAAAATAAATTCAAATACAACAAAAGCAATAAAAACAGACAGATTGAAAAAAAAAAGCACTGTACAGAAAGTTATAGAATAATTAGTGATTTAATTATTTAGAAAGTTGATAAACTAATGATGGAAATAGTGCTAAAAAAAATATGAGTATTTCAATGACAGAAAAGACTTTTAATGATGGTAGAAGATTTTTGGGTAAACTACAGAAATTAGATTAAATTTTTTTTTTTTTTTTTCAAAATAGAGCTCTACATGAATCATAAATGTAGACAAAAAAAATTGAGGGGGGGGGGGGATTGAGGCATTAGAGATGTGAAGAAGAGGAAAAGATAAAGAATTAGAGAAGAATTTTTTTATTTTTTTTCAAAAACTATGAAGGGAAAGTGAATTGAGCATACTCTTAAAAACAGAAAAATAAGAAACAGAGATAGAAGAAAATAGACAAATGAATTTATAGAAGAAAACAGCAACAAATTTTAGAAAAAAGAGCAAAAGATTAAAAGACTTTGGAGAAAGAGGTCATATGAGGGAACAACCTTCAGAAAAATAACTAATTATTGATAGAATTTGAAGAATGAAATGTGAGCTAAACCTACTTTGATTTGATTATCAATATCATACAATAAATTATGTAGAAATATGAATATTTTTTCATTTGCACAATAGAGGATTTAATATGGCTATAAATAATAAATTAGAGAATATTTTAATATAAATATTAGTTATTTGTATAATTTGTGTGGATATTAATCAGATGAATGTATAAATCTAATTTAATTAATGAAGCATGACTACAAAATCCAATTGTTAATTCCCCTATTTCTTACAATACCATTGCTAATGTATTATTGTTTCTATAAATATTAATGTAAAGAGACATTTAATTTTACAAATTTTCAAAGTGAACTAAAAAAAAAAAAAAGAAACAAGGTGTTTTTAAAAACATCATAACAGTTACAGTGAATGACTGAATATCTAAAACACATTTTAAAAAATGTCTATATTTGTTGCACGTTTAAATTAATATACAGCTACCAGATTTAACACTTCAGATGATAAATGAAAAATTTGTAATTATAGCATTACATATTTTCATAGATTCTGTTATGTAAAGTTTAATCATGCATGTAAACATCACTAGTCTCTCTTCTTTGTTTATCAGTTTATATAATTATTCATTCATCATAATTGTTATATGCTATAAAAATAAATGCTTATTTATATATATGATTAAGTTTCAGTTGGAATGACGTTTAGTAAATTCTAGAAAATTTCATCAGCGTCATTCATTCAGACATTGTATATAGTAATTTAAAGTGACCGTTCTATCGTCACGCCTTCTGTTCCAGTACTTCAGATTTGCTCATATATAAATATTTGAGTCGTAGGAATAAGAGGGATACTTTTTATTCCTGCATAAATTCTATATCTTGTATTGGTCAGAGGATATTCATTTATTATTTAACACTCGCAAAGCGTTTGCACAATTGGCTTGAAAGGCCGATATGAATGTAATTACAATTATATACAGACGCTATAAAAATAAATGCTTATTTATATATATGATTAAGTTTCAGTTGAAATGACGTTTAATAAATTCTAGAAAATTCCATCAGCGTCATTCATTCAGACATTGTATATAGTAATTTAAAGTGACCGTTCTATCGTCACGCCTTCTGTTCCAGTACTTCAGATTTGCTCATATATAAATATTTGAGTCGTAGGAATAAGAGGGATTCTTTTTATTCCTGCATAAATTCTATATCTTGTATTGGTCAGAGGGTATTCATTTATTATTTAACACTCGCAAAGCGTTTGCACAATTGGCTTGAAAGGCCGATATGAATGTAAAACCATAAATAATAAATTTCAAACATCAAAATCATATATAATCATGATATGTTAATTTGAGATAAATTCAAAATGAAAAACTTTTTGAGATTTAAATCTAACCACACAAACTAATTTCTTAGTATTAATTATTTTTAAAAAAATAATAATTAGTAATTATAATAAATCTGACTTTAATATCTCTCTTTTAACAATCATACAAATAAACAGAATAAAAAACCAACATGTAATATAAAAAAATCATAACTGTGATTCATAGATTGATTTACTTTGTTTTACTTTTTTTTTTTAAGTTTAGAAATTAGAATGGCTATATTCATTTACAAATGATTGCTAATGATCTTTCTTGCATACTGTTGTTAAATTACTGATTGCAATGTTTATATAAATAAATTTAGTGCAAAACAATTTTAAATACTTAATACAAAAAAGTTCTAGAATATTAATAAAATTTTACACTATTGATGTTAACATTAGAACATATATGTACAATACAAGTAAAGCATAATATTACATTCCTGGTTCCAGAGTTTTTTGAATTTCAAGAATAGATATTTTTATCCCCTTATTGTAAATTCAAGCTTTAAGATAGAAAAATCCCAGGTAGTTCACTGCCATTAGAATTATTAATTTGTAATATTTATGACTTTTTTTTTTCTTTAATTTTTCTTGTAAATGAATATACACACAAATATATTTATGTTAAAAGATTTAAGATCATTTTTGAAATCATTTGAATAATAGAAATTTTTGAAAAATAGATATTTCAATTAATAGTATACTACCTAAATAAGAGATTCAGACAGTAGTAACTTCAAAATATCGAAGGTAGTAAGAAAGGAATAGAAAAATGCATTAAATCATAGAGAGGATAATAAGATAAAGTATTTGATTGAGGATGGAGTGTATTCTAGAAAAATGAAATGGTGTAAGAATTAATTTCTATAAAAAGAAAATGGAAATAATCTTAAATTATTAAATGCTATTCACAATATCAAACAGGATTAAAATGCAGATGAAAAATATAAAATTTTGAAGATTCATAATGGATTTCATTTAAAAAGATAGATAGAGATAATAAATTTATTATTTCATTGTTAACTGAAATGAATCATAGAAAAAAAAAACAGTTATTCACACTATTCTTAAATTTTTTTAAAAAAAAAAACACGAGTAGAGAAAAACAGATTTTGGAGAAGTTTTGAAAATTGATAAATAAATTTAGAATTATTAAAGATAATTAAAAGACTTTATCAAGAATAATTTTAATAAAATATTAATGAATAAATAGACAGTTGATGGAAGTTAAGTATGAAACAGTATTGAAACAATGATATCCATCATCATCCAAAGATAGGATAAAAATTCCTATAGTGTATGTAACATAACAAATCTCTTTTTTGTAGTTTTGACATTTTTTTTTCAAATTATGTAAAAGATATGAAGATATTGCAGAAGTAGGCAGAAATAGAAAAAAAAAGAAAGCAACATGAAAATTGAATTAAAAATTGTAATTTATGGGAAAGATAATATTAAATAATGAAAAATAAAATATATATTTAGGATTATTTTCCTTTTCTTTGCACATTAGTCTAATCCTTATACTATTTTATTCCTTTAGAATACTATTATTATCTGTAATTTTATTAAATTTTTCTTTTAAATCAATCCATAATTATTAACATTTTCTCCATTGTATTAGATCTTTCATTACTCCATATTCAGGTATATATTCTAGCTTAATACTCCTAAGATATAAAATAATTTTCTCTCCCACTGCTATTTTCAATATTTTAAAAACATTACTACTGTCTAAATATCTTATTCTGATAGAGAATGTATAGAAAAAATAGGATATAAAATAAATGTAGTAGAAGTACGAAGCTTTGAAAAGTGAGAGAAAAAAAAATAGATAATTGCTAACAAGAGGTGGGAATTATAGAAAGTAAATATAAATAAAAAACATAATCTTAGAGCAAGGGTCACCAACCTACTCTCATGAGTCAAATGTAGCTCTTTGATTCTAATTTTGTGTCTTTTTTTATCATGATAAACATAAACACATTTTAATTTGTAAATAAATATTTTGATGACTCTACTAGAGAAAAAGTTTGCTTTACAAGTTTCTTTCTTGAATTCCACCTTACTTATAAAAAAGCAATTATTGTATATGATGAATATTTAAATATTAAAATTTTTTGAATAAAACAAGCTATCAAAGTAATTTTTTCTTTTATTTATTTATTTTTAAGAGAATTTTTATTTTCTTTAGGATATATACAGACTCTATTTATGTTCTATTACTAAAATAAATGTTCATATATATCCACTGCCATTCAGAAATTTGTATTTTCCAGAACACATTTTTTTACCTCTTTCCTTGCATCTCTTTAATAGGGTGAAAGGATGATACCCCTTTTCTTGTGGCTCTTTAAGGGAGGGAGTAAGGGAAATTTAAGCAAAATAGCTTTTTGTGTTAAAAATTTTGCCAACCCATCTTAAGATTAAAAACTCCAAGAACTCAAATTTATAGATCCAGTTCTTACATATTAATTGATTAGAATAATGATAATTAAATGGGCAAATATCATGTTATTGCATTTTCATTTGCATCAGCTTAAATTTAAATTTACAAGACAGAGTTGACTTCTCATTTTAATAACTTTGCAAAGAAACCCCCAAATATCAAATATGAAACAATAGAATATAAGAGTGATAAGAAATACGGAAAGCAATTGGAAATGATTTATTTTTCATCAGCAAACTTTACTGTCTTTGAAACTATGAAGTGTTTCACAAATAAAAGATGTAAACATATATTTTGGATTCATTGGTATATACATTTGTTTGTTGCTAATATTAGCATTATACTACCAATCTGACTGGATCATATCTGTCATTATCTGGGATCACTACAATTTCCTTACACAACATTTACTAATAAGATATTGGCAGCTGTGATACAGTAAAAATATTAGATTAATGGTAATATCAACATCAAACAAATAGATACACGACAAATCCAAATACATTTATTTATATAAACTATAAGAACAAATAAAACTAAAGAAAGAAGTGTTATTGTAAGTAAGGCAGGAGTTTTAAAAGAAAAAAGATCGAGATTTGAATAGTAAATGTGGATAATATGAAAAAAGTTGGGAGAATATAAATTATTTAATTTTTTGAATATGGAATACAGGAAAAATAAATAGAACATTAAAAGATTAGAAACCAAAAGCATACATTTGCTTTTTTGTTTAGAATTTATAATAAGGGAATATCAGAACTTACAAAACAACTATTATTAAAAAAAGGACAAAAAAAAAAGCAATCCAAATGATTACATTTACAAAATAATATCCAAAAAAAAAAAAAACTTGTTTAACATTACTAACAGTATTTCTATGCATATTTATTCATTGACATTCTTAGTTTTGTCTAAAAAAAAAGCCATTCTGCATTTAATCCCATTCTGGATGAAAGATAATATTAGCCTTGCATTATTACCAATTTAATCAAATGGCTTGAAAGTTTCAAAATTTTAAATTTTGAATCCATGATTGCATCTACTATAAGGTTTGAATTTAATTCAGAAACTATATATTTTGGAACTAATGTCAGGAATCTTTGATCTTTTCATAAAAGAATTGCAACTATGATAGACATTGAAACGGAAACCTCCAATCCCTTTCCGTTTCACCATCAACCTAATGACCTACTCGTCTGAACTAGTTTCGAACCTATCTTAAATGTAAAAATGTTATATGTAAGTCGAGTGGGAAAACTTTGCTATAATGGCCGCTTAAATTGCATCATCCATTTACATACGAAAACACGCTATAATTAGACAGGTTTGACAAAGTTATAGCGGAGAAATGCTCATAATTTATTATAAAATTATAAAATGTTTTATTAATTTTTAGTCAATTCTTAATTATATTCGCTATTATTTCGTATGTGGATGGATAATTTAAACCTTGGAATAACGGCAAAATGATTTGTATATATATTTAAGTTTAAATAAAGAAGATATAACGTAAAACATTTTCTTTAAAACATATTTAACGGTTTTCTGATTTAATGTTTTACATATATAATTGAAACTAAAGTATTTTCTTAAATTTGCTTTTTTTTTTTAATAAACAAATAATATTGTAAGAACAAATATGTTAAAAGTTATTTATTTCAGTAAAATAAAAATCATCCATTTGTAATTAAAAATGAGAATTTTGTGTAAACAAGAGATCAATTAGTGACTGCACCCCGGGTAAAAAGTAAAATCTAGTTTACTGATTGATTTTTGTTTGCAACAAAAGACTTTATCATTAAATCAGAATACCGTTCCTTCTGCTAAGCTTTAACATTCTTTAACACCTAAAAAGAAATTTAATTAATGAAACTGAATCAAATTATATAATTTATATATTTTAATAATTTTAAGTAATTAAATGTAACACCTCGGAGATGTTATCTGTTGTAGAAATTGGATTATATTATTTTGTTTAATTAAAAGTCAATTGGTCCCGAGACTAATGAAATTCCAAAAAGGTGTTAAAGTTTAGTCGAAATGTATAAATAGGGCTTATTTTAAGCGGGAAGGGATACTCCATCTTGCTTTTGAAGAGTTATTATTATCCAAGTTATAAATTGTTTAATTTTTACCATGTCTGGCTAAAGTCAGGCACAATTTTGCTGCCGTTCCCGTGATGGAATGCCGAGTTCAATCCATCAAATGCCGAAGCAACAACCAAAAAGCTTATACCAAATGAAAGATGCCGTATGTTGCTAAAGGGACTTGCCATCGTTCCAACACCATTTTAAATCGTCTCGCAACTGAATAAGAACATGCCATAAGCCGCCAAAGAACTCACCTTCGTTCCAGCTCAAATCTATCCAGTCCAGCTATAGAACTGTTGTAATATTATTTAAAATAGCAGAGCTCTGTGAATTTCAAAAACAATCATGATTTCTTAAAAACTGGTTAGTTAACCATATTATCGAAACTTCTTTCTAAATTGTTTTTCAAATAATCTTTAAATTCTATAATATGAAATACTTTTGTAAATTTCTGTGTTAATTAATGTTTTGCTATATAATTTAATCACTGCAGTTATATTTTGCTTTTCTTTTGCTTATTTTTAATTATTATTAGTTGTGCTTATGTTTCGAAACAGCGTGCATTTAATTATAGAATATGTTTTTAAACATATAAATTTAACATCTTCATATTATTATTTATATAGCGTCATTTCGTGCACTGTTTCGAAACCCAAATTCATATTTTGTCATTTAGTAAATTAATTAATATAAATATAAAATGTGGCTTTTCAACCTTTAATTATTATATTACTAAAGATTAAACTAGCCTGGAGTGCAATCATAAGTATATTTTTTTAGTAAAGTATTCGTAAGTCCCTTATTAAATATACTTTTCCTCCTTTTTAAAAGTTTAGTAGTTATAGATAACTAAAGAGATTGAACGGAATAAAGTAAAGTTTGTATATATTCCCGTCAGTAGCATATACATATTTCTCATGCTACAGAAGAGTTGGCTCTTTTGATCAAGCTGATAAACTTGTGTTCATTTAATATGTGATATTTCATTTATAATATCCTTCAGCTTGGCAGATGTGAAACTTATTAATATTTTTCTCGTGCTGTTTTATATATAAGATGGAGCCACGGCGTTGCCAGCACATCTTCTCGTATAGGGTAGTGCAGTAGCGAAGTCTGAGCTACGGGCCAGATTAGCACGTAAGTCCCCCGCTCCTTATGAACCAAATAAAGGTTCCCTTTTGCAGCATGACGACCGGTTATTGGGTAAACCGTTGTTTGTCACAAAAACCCTAAAACTATTCTTCCATCCGCAGAGCCACTTTATTATTATATTTTACTTGTGCCTAGCGTATTAGTAGAATCGTTATAGCCAACTCTCCCTCCCTAATATGCAGTCTTCGGCGTTGATCCGAAGCATTCTTGAAAACCCGTTCGATCTAAAGCTATCTGGGATGCTTTATAAGCCCATAGTTGATATATAAAATTATTATAGTCAGATGTATTATTAAGTTTCACTCCAGACTTTGTTAGATTTCACGTACAATAGCCACTCGAACTGATGATGAAAGTGCATTACTGATAAAAGTTAATGTAGTGATTACTTATATAGTAGGGCTATTTGTTTCCATTAAATAATATTGGATCAATTAAATAATAGCCAACGTATCAATTATTGTTTAAATGGCCTAGAGTAATATTACTTTATAAATAAAATGCCTGCGTGCATTTGCCAACAACAATTGTCAATAAATATATTTTAATTCATCATATATCAGTTTCTGTCTCATTATTAAATCAATCCAATTCACTAATTTCCCATAGCTATTTCATTAGTAAAACCCCTATTAACTAATTATACTAGATTTTATCTTTGGAATGTCTTTAGTGTTTAAGTTGTTTATATAGATGTTAAGTCCATGAGTCTTTTGTTTCTCCGATTTGCTAGTGGGCCGGATTAAGAATTAATTCTCGTGGGCCATCATTGTTATGTTGTCCATTAGGTGTTTGATCTGGGGCTTGGAGAGTGGGTTCGAATCCAGGCTGGTCCCTGACCAAAATCTCGGGCTCGACTGGGTTTGAAGTACATTTTGTGAGTTCCAGCTCGTGTTAGATGGATAAGCATATTTTGACCGGCACAACATGGACAATCTTTTTCAAGCAGCAGGTTACAAGATTTAAAAATTTATGTCTTTTTTTTGCTAATATTCTCTTTTTCTATATATTGTAAAATATAATTTTATTTTTTATAGTTTTAAATATGTATGAAAATTTTGTTTTGCTTTTACATGTTTAATTGCTTATATATATATTGAGTATGTTACAGTTCTGAATAATACTATTGGACAATTGGAACTGTTAGCTATTTTTGGAAGTGTGGAATAATAAAGTATTGTATTTATACTGTGTAAAGTGCATGCACTATTTATTATTGTTTGTTTATATTAATACAGTATTTACACAAACACAATAATTTAAACTTTGAAGATAAAAAAATTAACAATACCATAAAAAACAAAAAAAACAAATATAGATCAATATTTGTCTGAAGGTTTGTAATGATGGTATATTATTAGATGTGATATGATGGACTATTTCCATCATTTATAAATGAATGTTGAATGTATAGAAAATTTTAAACTTTATTTAAACTTTTCCAAATACAAACAACTTGTTAGTAATAACACACAAATAGACAACACAGGTTAGTAATTACACAACATTTCGAGTAATATTATTCTCCACTCTTCTTCAGGTGTTGCTGGCCTATATGCACGATGACAATATTGCTTAGAAGTTGAACTCGCACCTTTAGATTCTTGAATATCGAATTTAAGGCAACTGAGCTATTCTGTCAAAAGCAACATATAGTAGAAATTTGATATATTTATATATGAGGGTTGGTTCAAATCCTCCAGAGTCCTTCAATTTTTTTTTTTTTATAAGCGAGGCTAATTAGTTTTTTTTGTTTGTTTAATATTTTTTCCTAAGAGCAAGATTAATTAGAGGCTTCCATACATTGTGTATTCCCACACTGGATTGACATAGAATTATTTACCATTGTCACATGAGCAGCTTCCTTGAATTTTCTTAGATATATTTTTTCCTCTTTATCCAATATCTTTATATTTTCCCAATTAAACATATGGTCATTAGTACATACATGATCTACTACAACAAACACATCTGTTTTTTCTCTTTTAACCATTAGTTTGTGCTCTTTCAATCATTGTTTAACAGGGTGACAGATCTCACCAATGTATTTCCTTCCACATTCACATGGTATTTCATAGATACAGTTTTTGTTCTTCAGCATTTCCAGTTTAGGCTTAGTAAAAGTAAGCATTCCTCAAAGTGTGGTATGGCTTTGTAAAGCAGTTCTAATGTTATATTGACTGCAGATTTTCTTTAATTTGTCCGCCATTCCTGGTATGTATGAATACACTACCATACCAATAATTGTTTTCTTTTGCTGTCTCTTTGTGTTGTCTATTGAAGGTTTTCCTAATGACTGTTGATGGATAACCATTCTTCATAAGCAGTTATTCTATGTGAATCTTTTCTTTTTCCAAATCACAGGTTTCTGAACAAACCTCCTTTGCTCTGTTCCATAGTGATAGTACAATTCCTTGTTTAGTGCTTTTTGTATGATTGGATGTATATGCCAAATACTTGCCAGTGTGTGTTGGTTTCCTATATACTGTTGTTTTTACTTTGCCCTGAGGGATCACAAGAACATCCAAGTATGCCAATTTTTGTTCTTGTTCTGATTCCATTGTGAATTTAATTGTAGGAGATATGTTGTTAATGATCATCCAGAATGACTGTAATTGTACCTCACCAGGTAGCCATACCACAAATGTATCATCAATATATTGAAGTCACACTTTAGGTGGACATGGAGTAGTATTTATGGTTGTGGTTTCAAGTTCTTCCATGTAAATGTTGCTGAGCAAGGGTGACAGTGATGATCCTATGGTCATCCCTTGATTTTGTTGGAAGAATTCTGAGTTATATTGAAAGTATGTTGTTGTTATGCAGAATGCTAATAATTCCATTATACTATCAATAGCTAGTTTGTAGACTATTATCATCATATAACCTTTTCCTCATCACATGGTACATTTTTAAACAGACTTTCCACATCAAAGCTTACCAATATGTCAGTTCTTTCCATTTTCATATTCCTGACTAATTATACAAAGTGCTTAGAATCCTTGACGAAAGACTGTGCCCTGTATGCCAATGGACTAAAAACTTCGAGAAGAAATCTTGACAAATTTTGACATGGTGAATTTCTAGAACTAACAATAGGTCTTAATGGAACATTGTCTTTATGGATTTTAGGCAGTCCATATAAATGAGGAATCTTGCCAAAATACGAAGTTAATTTTCTTTTTTCTGAATCACTGAAATATCTGCGATGCTTTCAGAGTAATGCTTGCAGTTTTACCTCTGGATTTAAAATTGGATTTTTTGCTACTTTTTTGTATTGGCCTGCTGTGAGACGGCCTTGTATTCTGTTATCATAATCAGCTTTATCCATTACAACTGTAATGTTATCTTTGTCACAATGAAGAATGATTATAGATGTAAACTGTTTGAGAGATTTAATAGCTTTCCTCTCATCACATGAAATGTTTGACTTCTGCTTGTGCACTTGATATCTTTCGAGTGTCTTTTTTAATTCTCCGGCGTAATTCTTCTGCTTCTTCTAGAGTCAAGTTTTGGGTCATCTCCTCAGTGGCTGCCATTATATCCAATAATGGGACAGTAGATGGTGTAATGGCGAAACTCAAACTTTTTTCAAGAACTGATAATTCAGCATCAGTAAGGTGTTTAGTACTAAGATTTTTCACTGAGGATGAGGATAGACTAGTTGCAGTATGACTTTTGACTTGCCGGTGTAGATTTATAAGCTTCTTCTGAAGTTCTTTTATCCTTCCATGTAACTTACAATATCATCTGTTCATTGCTTGACAAATTCTTGAGAAATCTTCATCGGTAACTTTATTTTGTAAAAACGATTCCACATTTCTAATAGAACACAATGTTTGATACTTGGAAAACAGCTGAACCTTTATACTTTCTCTCAATAAGGTCTCATTTGCTCTCTGAATAATTTTCTCAGCTCTCTTGGAGGGAATAGGAGATTTTAACTACAAACTCTTAGGAATGATCCCTTCTGATTTACATTTATATAAGAAAGTTAAATGATTTTCTACTTTAGCCAGTTTTAGACATAATTTTTCATAATGTCTAAATTTCAACATAGCATCGGGTCAATACTGAGTACATAGTATTTGTCTGAAGGTATGTAATGATGGTAAATTCCATCAACATTCATTCATATATGATGGAAATAGTCCAACATATCACATCTATTAAAATATAGATCAAATATTATAATTATCTATATTGATATGGAGTATCTGAATTAAGTTCAGGCCCATATGATTTTTTCAGTTGGAGAGCTGACTTTAAAGACATGTAGATGTCTAAAAGCTTCAGATCTTCTTCTAACAATTATCTTTTATATAAATGCTTTGCTTGAGTTGGTTTTTTAGATATAATGTCCCAACTCCTCACTGAAGAGACCCATAGGTCGAAACCGGTCTGGGGATGGGGACAATCCAAGATAAAAATGATTTGAATGCCTTCTTTTGTAGTAGCATTTATCATAAATAAAAAAAAAAAAGCTTGTTTAGAGCTATTAGCACGCTCTTAATTTTACATAATTAATTTAACGAAAAACAAAAATCATGATAAAACTTAAAGAACAAAAAATAAATAAATAAATGGAAATGATTTTAAATATATATAAAAAAAAGAAATACATCAAATAACATTATTAATAAATTAAGTTGGTCAGATAGGATAATATTGCAATCATTTAAATCTGGAAAGTTTTAATTTAATGTTCATTGTTTATAAAGTTCTTACGGTTTAAAACAGTTCATCTTTATCCGTTGCTTGCCATGAACGTGAATTCCTATGCCGTCCTAAGATTGGTATTCTGTTGGCCGATTTACTTATCCATCCGGAGGTTTTTGCTTTAACTGGTCCTCAATGTAGAAAAACGATAGTTCATTTCTCTTTCTTTCTTTGGCAAAACTGAAGGGATTGAAGAGTGCGTCTTTTCGATCCCTTCTCCTTCACTTCCGCACTAACACATCTCAGTCCACTCGTAAATAATCAATCCTTAATAATTTTCAAACTTGTCCTTTTATATTTATTTGAAGGATTGAATTTACATTACGTCATCGATGCGATGGTCCTTTCGCTAAGGTCCGATTCCATAGGGATTTCTTTTTATTTGCTAAAAGTTTCTATTGTTTTTCTATCTGACCGATGTTTTTACATTTAAATGCCCAAAGCTGATTTACATTTAACTATTTAAAACAATCATTTCCATTTCTGATTAATTAATGTGTTTTCCAAGATTAAAGATATATTTTTATCTCTAAATCTTTTTAACATTTAGTTTTAAACTACTCTTTTTTTTAATAGGGTTTTATTTTAATAATTATTTATCTGTGCAATTTTATATATATGCGAGTTTAAGATGATTTTTTAATTTTCAGTTTTTAATTCTTAAAAAAGAAATTTTTATTGGCGAACTTTTTTTTTTTTTTATGTTTACTAACAAAAAATAATGTAACGTACATATGTGCCCGTTACATATCAGTAAACTTGCTTAAAAAACAAATGAACAAAAAAAAAATATTTTACTTAGGGTTAGTAATTACGGTACACGGTTAACAAAATTTACAAAACATCTGGTTAGTAATTTTACAAAAAGACTATATCCAAAAAAAAAAATGTTTACCATCATTCTCCAAAGGACCATTTACGTTTACACCTGCTCCCCACAAGAGTTCTATTTTTTTTTCACATTTTATTTTTATACATGGCATGACAAGCAAATTATATAGATTATTTATTTAAGAGGTTGCGTTGAGGTAAATATGTTTTAAGGATAATGGGTTTATACGTGTATATTTGCAGCACAATTATATATACCACCAACTTATTTATGACTGATTGAAATGCATACATAGGGTTACACTGACGTAATTCCCAAAGGTACTCATCGTAAGCTCCCACATTTCGATCATAAACTTACGTGGCTGTGCACGCCTATACACGTTAAAGCCTAATATATATCAACAATCAAAAAAACATATTTATTGCAATCTTTTGACTTTTTTTTTTTTAACAAAAATTAGTTTTAAAATTATTTATACTTTCTCGTGTTTAATATATATGCACAATTTCTTCTGGCAGTGCTTTTATAAGATTTAAAGTATATGACTTTATGTAAAAGATAAAAATATTTCATTTTGAAAAAAGAAATTTACTCAGGGTATATGTGGTTTTTATTAATAGATCGGCCCAAGTTGGGTGGCCAGTTGTAACGATCCAGAGAATAGATCTTAACGGAATCTGCCCTACAGGGCGCCATCTAGGCATTTGAACTTAGAAAAATTTATAAAGTAGGCAGATATGTAAGTCAAAAAAAAAAGATGAACTGTTTTAAACCGTAAGAACTTTATAAATAATGAACATTAAATTAAAACTTTCCAGATTTAAATGATTGCAATATTATCCTATCTGACCAACTTAATTTTTAATAATGTTATTTGATGTATTTCTTTTTTTATATATATATTCTTAGATTATATTATTTAATCTCTGCTATTCCACTGAGCTAGTGACATGGGCTAACGTCCGGAACCAAAATATTTAAAAAAAAAAAAAATTTTTTTTTTTTTTATATTTTGTTTCCGGTCGTTAGCCCATGTCACTAGCTCAGTGGAATAGCAGAGATTTAATACTATAATACCTTATCTAATTATAATTTCAATATTAAAAAATAAAACTAAGCCACTGCCAGTAATTAGCATACAAACATTTATTTATGCACATATATATAAGATTGAAAATTGTTTTAGTATCAGTTTACATTTTAACATTTAACATTATTTTTAACTTTACTTTAGATTTTAAATTACATTTTAATTTCTATTATATTATAAGTTTACATTTTAATTAAGTTCGCACAGATGGGATTATAAAAGCTTGTTTTAATATGTTGCGTATAGATCGGTTACATAGATTACAACGGTCAAAAACATTTCAAAATCAACATAAACGATCAAAATATAAAATCATTGATACCGACAATTGCAGAGGGAAATTTAGAAGTAACCCAATAGTATTCACCATAAGATACTTGTATTGTCACCAATAACTTAAAAGACATCCGAATAAATACATTTTAGATACTCACCGTAAGGTATCATTATTTATCGAATGTCTATATATTTTGATCAAATATGAAACCCAAAACATACCTAACCGATAACCAATCCATGCAAACGTCTATAAACAACTTAAATTTAATGCATTTTTGTTTAGTGTTGAGTATGAATAGACTACACAGATTTGCATTTGAAAATAAACATTCTATCCCTATTTAACCTTAGGCTAAAATTTGTAGTCAAACTGGCGTCAATTCGTCTGATATATCGATGTATTCAATGTAATACGGAATACGGCAGCACCAAAAAGATTAAGAGAAGACATTGACTCTCATCAGATAGGAATATTACATCTATCTAACGAGAAGAACAATTAAAAAAAACTCCATAGAAAGGAACTGCGTTCTCCGTCTTATAATTCCTTCCATAGGCAAACGGGTGAGTGCGGCGTATATATAAACGATTCTGCCAGTAGCGAATCTCCGACTACATCTACAAATTACATCAATATATCCAATCCATTGACCCAATCTAACAATGACACAAATAACCTAAGATTACCCTCCCCTAATATAACTTTACAAATCTATACAGCCATTCACGCCCGTCTTAAGTTTAACATTTATATAATTAATTTAACGAAAAACAAAAATCATGATAAAACTTAAAGAACAAAAAATAAATAAATAAATGGAAATGATTTTAAAACAAGCTTTTATAATCCCATCTGTGCAAACTTAATTAAAATGTAAACTTATAATATAATAGAAATTAAAATGTAATTTAAAATCTAAAGTAAAGTTAAAAATAATGTTAAATGTTAAAATGTAAACTGATACTAAAACAATTTTCAATCATATATATGTGCATAAATAAATGTTTGTATGCTAATTACTGGCAGTGGCTTAGTTTATTTATTTTTTAATATTGAAATTATAATTAGATAAGGTATTATAGTATTAAATCTCTGCTATTCCACTGAACTAGTGACATGGGCTAACGACCTGAAACAAAATATATATATAAAAAAAAATTGTTTTAGTATCAGTTTATAATTTTAACATTTAACATTATTTTTAACTTTACTTTAGATTTTAATTTACATTTTAATTTCTATTATATTATAAGTTTACATTTTAATTAAGTTCGCAGAGATGGGATTATAAAAGCTTGTTTTAATATGTTGCGTATAGATCGGTTACATAGATTCAACGGTCAAAAACATTTCAAAATCAACATAAACGATCAAAATATAAAATCATTGATACCGACAATTGCAGAGGGAAATTTATAAGTAACCCAACAGTATTCACCATAAGATACTTGCATTGTCACCAATAACTTAAAAGACATCCGAATAAATACATTTTAGATACTCACCGTAAGGTATCATTATTTATCGAATGTCTATATATTTTGATCAAATATGAAAACCCAAAACATACTTAACTGATAACCAATCCACGCAAGCATCTATAAACAACTTAAATTTAATGCATTTTTATTTAGTGTCCAGTATGAATAGACTACATAGATTTGCATTGAAAATAAAACATTCTATCCCTATTTAACCTTAGGCTATAGGTTCGCAGCCAAAGCTGGCGTCAATTTATCTGATATATCGATGCATTCAATGTAATATGAAATACGGCAGCACCAAAAGTTAAGAGAAGAAATTGCCTCTCGTCAGATAGGAATATGACATCTATCTGACAAGAAGAGCAATAAAAAAAAACTCCATAGAAAGGAACTGCGTTCTCCGTCTTATAATTTCTTTCATAGGCAAACGGGTGAGTGCGGCATATGAAACGATTCTGCCCGTAGCGAATCTGATATTTCATCTACTAATCACACCAATATATCCCATCCATTGACCCAATTCAACTATGACACAAATAACCTAAGATTACCCTCCCCTAATATAACTTTACAAATCTATACAGCCATTCATGCCCGACTTAGGTTTAACATTTATATAATTTACTTAACGGAAACAGAAATCATAATAAAACTTAAAGAACAAAAAATAAATAAATGGAAATGATTTTAAATAAAAAAAATATACCAAATAACATTATTAATATTAATTTACATTGGTCAGATAGGATTCTATTTGTATTTTTTATATATGGAAAGTTTTTAATTTAATGTTCATAAATTATAGTTCTTACGGTTTTTTTTAAACAGTTCATCTTTATATGTTCCTTGCCGTTTGAACGTGAATTCCCACACCGTCCTAAAAAGATTGGTATCCATTTAGCCATTGTTTTATTTATTCATTCGGAGGTTTTTTAATTTAGTTGGTCCTCAATGTAGAAAACGATAGTTCATTTCTCTTTCTTTCTTTGGCAAAACTGAAGGGATTGAAGAGTGCATCTTTTCCATCCCTTCTCCTTCACTTCCGCACTAACACATATCTGTCACATCGTAAATAATCTATCCTTAATAATTTTCAAACTTGTCCTTTTATATTTATTTGAAGGATTGAATTTACATTACGTCATCGATGCGATGGTCCTTTCGCTGAGGTCCGATTCCATAGGGATTTCTTTTTATTTGCTAAAAGTGTCTATTGTTTTTCTATCTGACCGATGTTTTTACATTTAAATGCCCAAGGCTGGTTTACATTTAACTAATTAAAACAATCATTTCCATTTCTGATTAATTAATGTGTTTTCCAAGATTAAAGATATATTTTTATCTCTAAATCTTTTTAGGTTTTTGTTTTTAAAATACCTTTCTATTTTTAATAAAGTTTTATTTTAATAATTTTTTTTTTTTTTATCTGTGCGATTTACATATACGAGTTTAAGATGATATTTAATTTCAATTTTTAATTCTTAAAGAAAATTTTTAAATGCGAACATGTTTAATAATAAAAAAACAATGTAACGTTGTCTGTGCTTGTTACATATGGGGGCCAGTCCATCGCATCAATGACGTAATGTAAATTCAATCCTTCAAAATTAATATAAAAGAACAAGTTTGAAAATTATTAAGGAATTATTATTACGATGTGACTATATGTATTAGTACGGAGTTGGAGGTGAAGGGATTGAAAGACGCACTTTCAATTCTTTCAGCTGTTAAAGAAAAGGGAGTGAAACATCGTTTTCTTCATTGAGGACCAGTTAAAGCAAAAACCTCCGGATGGATAAATAAATCGGCCAACAGAATACCAATCTTAGGATGGCGTGGGAATTCACATTCATGGCAAGCAACGGATAAAGATGAACTGTTTTAAACTGTAAGAACTTTATAAATAATGAACATTAAATTAAAACTTTCCAGATTTAAATGATTGCAATATTATCCTATCTGACCAATTTAATTTATTAATAATGTTATTTGATGCATTTCTTTTTTTTTATATATATTTAAAATCATTTCCATTTATTTATTTATTTTTTGTTCTTTAAGTTTTATCATGATTTTTGTTTTTCGTTAAATTAATTATATAAATATTAAACTTAAGTCGGGCGTGAATGGTTGTATAGATTTGTAAAGTTATATTAGGGGAGGGTAATCTTAGGTTATTTGTGTCGTTGTTAAATTGGGTCAATGGATGGGATATATTGTAGTTAGTAGATGTAGTCGGAGATTCGCTACTGGCAGAATCGTTTATATATATGCTGCACTCACCCGTTTGCTTATGGAAGGAATTATAAGACGGAGAACGCAGTTCCTTTCTACAGAGTTTTTTTTATTGTTCTTCTCATTAGATAGATGTAATATTCCTATCTGATGAAAGTCAATGTCTTCTCTTAATCTTTTTGGAGCTGCCGTATTCCATATTATATTGAATACATCGATATATCAGATGAATTGATGCCAGTTTGACTACGAATTTTAGCCTAAGGTTAAATAGGGATAGAATGTTTATTTTCAAATGCAAATCTATGTAGTCTATTCATACTCGACACTAAACAAAAATGCATTAAATTTAAGTTGTTTATAGACATTTGCATGGATTGGTTATCGGTTAAGTATGTTTTGGGTTTTCATATTTGATCAAAATATAAAGACATTCGAAAAATAATGATACCTTACGGTGAGTATCTAAAATGTATTTATTCGGATGTCTTTTAAGTTATTGGTGACAATGCAAGTATCTTATGGTGAATACTACTGGGTTACTTATAAATTTCCCTAAGTAAAATATTTTTTTTTTTGATCATTTTTTTTTAAGCAACTTTACTGATATGTAACAAGCACAGACGACATTACATTGTTTTTTTATTATTAAACATGTTCGCATTTAAAAATTTTCTTTAAGAATTAAAAATTGAAATTAAAGATAGAGTTACGTAAACTGCACTACAGGGCGCCATCTAGGCATTTGAACCTAGAAAAATTTATAAAGTAGGCAGATACGTAAGTCAAAAAAAAAAAATTTTTTTTTTTTTAAATATTTTGGTTCCGGACGTTAGTCCATGTCACTAGCTCAGTGGAATAGCAGAGATTAAATAATATAATCTAAGAATATATATAAAAAAGAATAAAATAACATTATTAATAAATTAAGTTGGTCAGATAGAATAATATTGCAATCATTTAAATCTGGAAAGTTTTAATTTAATGTTCATTATTTATAAAGTTCTTACGGTTTAAAACAGTCCATCTTTTTTTTTTTTAAACATACAAATATTTATTAACGCACATATATAAGATTTAAAATTATTTTAGCATCAGTTTACCTTTTAAAATTTAACTTACATTTTTAACTTTGATTTTAATTTACATTTTAATTTTTATAACTTTACATTTTAAATTTTTTTATAAGTTCGCACAGAGGAGTTTATAAAAGTTTGTTTTAAAATGTTGAGTATAGATCGGTTACATAGATTACAACGGTTAAAAACATTTCAAAATAAACATAAACGATCAAAATATAAAATCATTGATACCGACAATTGCAGAGGGAAATTTAGAAGTAACCCAATAGTATTCCATATAAGATATTTGCATTGTCACCAATAACTTAAAAGACATCCGAATAAATACATTATAGATACTCACCGTAAGATATCATTATTTATCGAATGTCTATATATTTTGATCAAATATGAAAACCCAAAACATACTTAACCGATAACCAATCCATGCAAGCGTCTATAAAGAACTTAAATTTAATGCACGTTGGGTGCCATTTATGTACCGGGTCGAACCGCTGAAACCACTTACTTATACGTATATAAGTTTTGACCGGTTTCAAACTCCTTTCATATACATTTATAATCTTATAAATGATACGTGAACGAGCCGGCATGTTCGAGCAAAATGGGAGATTTTATTGATAGCTTTAACTATCAACAATGGCCCATCTCGGCTGCTAGATTCAAACCCCTACTATCCAAATACTTTATTTGTTTCGGAGTAAACTCCCGGAGCCAGCTAGTCCAAAGGACTAACGTATTCGGGCAGTAGGCTCATAATCCGGCTCTCGAAACATTTCCTCAAACTAGCTCAGTCTAATTTTATTCAATAACAAATTATACAAAAATTGGTGGTGGAAATAATTAATAAAAGGTTGGTAAGAAGAATTGACCGACAAATAAAGTTTACGTTTAAAGATAATTTATTTTACTTATCATTAATTAAGTTTTAAAGATAATTTATTAACTAACATTAACGCATTATAAACATTTCTATAAATCCAATTTTAACACACGCACTTTTTTTTTTAAATTAACACATGATAATATATTTTAAGAAAAAAGCATAAATAATCTTTGACCTTTAAATCATTTCACATTCACAAACATAATAATAAAGCATTAATAGCATTTGAAACTTACACACACATATCAATAGTTCATTTTATGTATGATAGAGTTCATATAATTTGAATCTTGAATATTTACGGATTACAGTGGTGACTACTACGTATAAATGATAATAATAAAATATATATCTAGAATTTTTTGTTCTTGTCGTTGGCTGCTTCTGATGGATTATATCTAACCGGTTAGATTTTGATGATTCTTGAAGAGATTTTATGCGAATCCATTTGTTTTCTTCTTGAAGACATGGAGGATTTTGGAGTTGTTATGAAGACATTATTTCACAGGCAGGTTTTGATGATCTTGTTGGACAAAAAGGCTGGAGCACAAGCGTATATTTCCAAGACTGCTCAACAGTGCATGTTGGTTTCTGTATACATAATAGAAATTGTATTGAAACAAACTGTCACTGGAAACTAGACTGAATTGCAAACTCAAAACTAGCCTGTCCGATAAAATCTAGCTATTTATATCTGTGAATTGTTTTCGTTTTGATATCCTCCGGGAATAAGTGCAATAGGTGTTGTCGAAATTCCTTGATAACTAATCCTATGACAACGTGTTTTTTGATTGATTGTTTGATTAGTAGTAGCTTTCATAAACATATTGTTTTTATATCTTTAGTAGCCCACCATTGTGTTTTTAAATACATTTCATTTCAATTATTATTATTATTTTTTTTTTAATATTATTCTAACACGCATTTATCTTATTAATGAGCTAACATTTATTTCTATTTACCATCGCACATATCTACGCATTTATTCTACTAAACTGGAATGAAAAGAGATTTTTAACTTTTAATTTTTTTTATAGGAAAACTCCCTCTCCCCTCTTTAAAGTAATTAATTGTAACTTTTATTTCAAATTCTTTTTTCTGAAAGATTTTGATAATAATTTTTATACAAAATTATTTTATATATATGTCCCAATTTGGCATTGGCACATTACACCCCCCCCTCCGATTTAGAGTAAAATGCGTCATTTTTGACCATTTTATCTCTTGCAATTTTAATTCTTGACTGTAAAGATTTATTAATTTATTATTTTAGATAATTCCCACACATGTGTATACGTGCAGCATAATTCTACACCTACTAATATTCTAGATATCGAGTTATTACTGGACTTGCTTACAGGGAATCTATAATAAATAAGTCCCTTTCTGCACTCATCATAAGGTGCAGCAGTACCAAAAAAATAACCAAAAAAGGATATCTGGATAAATACATTTAAGATACGCAGCATGAGGTATCGTTATTGGTGACAATGCAAGTATCTTATGGTGAATACTATTGGGTTACTTATAAATTTCCCTCTGCAATTGTCGGTATCAATGATTTTATATTTTGATCGTTTATGTTGATTTTGAAATGTTTTTGACCATTGTAATCTATGTAACCGATCTATACGCAACATATTAAAACAAGCTTTTATAATCCCATCTGTGCGAACTTAATTAAAATGTAAACTTATAATATAATAAAAATTAAAATGTAATTTAAAATCTAAAGTAAAGGTAAAAATAATGTTAAATGTAAACTGATACTAAAACAATTTTCAATCTTATATATATGTGCATAAATAAATGTTTGTATGCTAATTACTGGCAGTGGCTTAGTTTCTTTATTTTTTAATATTGAAATTATAATTAGATAAGGTATTATAGTATTAAATCTCTGCTATTCCACTGAGCTAGTGACATGGGCTAACGACCGGAAACAAAATATAAAAAAAAAAAAAATTTTTTTTTTTTTTGACTTACGTATCTGCCTACTTTATAAATTTTTCTAGGTTCAAATGCCTAGATGGCGCCCTGTAGAGCAGATTATGTTAAGATCTATTCTCCGGATCGTTACAATATATTTATTATAAATAACTCAAAAAAAAAAAAAAACAAAGTATAGAAAGCATTTTAAAATATTGTTAACATTAACATTAAAAGCATCACATTGCACATATCTGATTAATGTATATATATATAAATAATTGACTCAAGCAATGTTTACATTAATAGCTGCAAATTAATTTAAAAAATCAATAATGTTTAATGAATGGAGCAAAAAATGAATAAAAAAAAAATTATGTGATATTCAGTTAAGTATAATATGCAATTTAAATTATGTGAATAAAATTACACTTCAGTAATTTAAATATTGTAATAATCATATCTTAGAGATAATTAAACAAAACCCTTCTTACTTTATTAGTTACAATCCTTATTTTGTTAGACCTCATCAATCTGACAGTTTCAATTGACCAGCAATCCTCTTCAGAGCTAAAAGAGGACTGCTGATCAATTGAAACTGTCAGATTGATGAGGTTTAAGAAAATAATCATTGCAACAATAATAAAGGTGGATTTTCTCAATTATTTTTAATTTTATCAATGCATATAGAAAGATATAAGGTGAAAGGAAGAATACAAATACTTCATAAAATAAAAAATAAACTTACTTATGGTTTCAATTTCTTCTAAGTAATCATTATAATCTCGTAATGATAAAAAATCCTCTTCACGTTTATTAAAACTGAAACAAAATATATATAATAAAATAAATCCCAAAACTCAAAAATACAATAATTAATTATCAAAACTGTTATGAAAGAAAAAAAAAAAGATAAAAATAATAATTTACAGTATGTGACTTTGTGTTTCAAGCAATAATCTATTTTTCCAAACGAGAAAATCACCTATCTTTTTGGCTTAACAATATTGTTAATTATATATAAATATTTTATATTTCCTAAAAGTTGCAATAATTAAAATTCAAATTTATTACGATATAAATGTTTCAACTAACATTTACACTGCTTATATATCTCACAAAAAAAAAGCTTTCTACACAATTTTAAGAATGATAGTAAAAAAGGAGAAAATGGGGGATAACTGGATTAAATAGTACATAGAATATTCCTTGCAAGAATATAAAACTATATGAATAAAATTACAAAATTTTAATGTTATATAATTTTATTCATTACACCAATCAATTATATTACACAAAAATCTAGAGAAAATATGGAGTCAATTTTAATCATAATTAATATCAATTCACACAGAATTATCCTTGTAAGCCTGATGATAATAAGCAATAATTTAATTGACTTAAGAGAATATTTTAGAGAGCATATTAGGTAAATCAAATAACATTAATGATTAAATTAATTGATGTAAATACATATAACCAAATTTTTCCTGTGCAGTTTGACAATTTTGTAATATTCCCTTGACAGAAATTTAAAAGTATAAAATGTACATCTCTTGCTAACACTGAGAAAAATAATGTGAATTTTACATTTAAAATAAGAAAACATTTCTAAATTGATAAACTATATTTACTTAATCATACAAAATCAAGATAAAATGAAGAGAAAACCATAGTACAATATTAAAGATATAAGTGAATGCTTCTTTAATGAGCCATATCCCTGAGTCATTTTGCATAGAAGTAGAATGTCAGACTCTAGAACTTAAGGTTCATGGATTGCAGCCTAACTCTGCCACTTTGTTTTTTACCAACTTCCAAGCAATAAATTGTTCAATTATTTTAATGACCACAAGAAATTCTTCAATTTAAATAATTTTTTGATAAAAGTGTTACATAAAAGAATTCAAGCACATTTCATAATTTAATTTTTTTAAGCACAACTTTTTAATTGCAATTGTTAAATGTGTGTAAAAATCTTGCCCCATAGTCTATTAAGATCTGTAAAATGACAAAATAAAGGAATAATTCAAAAATGGAAATTGAAGAATTGATTAAAGAGTTACATTTCTTTGCATTATTTTGATTTATGTTAATTTCATTTATTATAATACTCAATAAAAGACAATTCAGAAGTTCTCAACATTTCATGGCGGAGAGAATGCAATTAGTATTACACATGGTTTAGATGTTAGTGGAAACTTTTTAAGGTAATCCTTGATTTGTTGATTGAATTAATCCCATGTAATTCCAAATTCATTTATTGTCTAACATAATAATTACATGTTATTTAAATCAGATCATATAGAAGTCCAAACTGCAAAACAAAACCAAAAAAAAAAAGTCCTAAACTATTGTTTAATATGATGAAAGATAATTTGTTTTGGCAAGGACAAACTAATGAAACAATGATAATATTGTTTTGGTAAATTGTAAATGTTTAGTGATACAAAAATAATGAAATTAAAATAGAAATCTTTTATGATTTATCTTTAAACAAGTCTGCTGTATTATACATATTAGTAAGTTGATTTTTTGGATATTCCATATAAACATGTGATAATCTTAATTAAGAAAAACAGTTTCAATTATATAGATTTAAGTTTTATCCTCACTACCACAAAGATGGTATATAGTGTGAAGTAAAAAAATCCATTTTAAGATTCAGAAATTCTAGTAAAAAAATAATCAAATGACTTTACTGATTGGAAATTTAAAAGTTGGGCATGATCAAGATTCTCAAGGTCTGGTTTGCCCTTCACCATTGCACCAAACCATGCAGGGCTACAAAGTATTGTAAAATGAGTAAAGAGGTTAGAAATAGTGAGAAACTATGCAAAAAAGAGAAGTTATGTTGCAAAAGTTAACAAAAAAAAAAGAAACCCTTTTTTAAAAAATATAACTATTAGGAACTAAATTTTTCTTAAAAATTATAAGAAACAAGAACAGCCCCCTATCATTTTACTGTAGAACCATTTACTGTAAGACAGAGAGTAATTAGTGGTTACCATATAGTACTGCAACTTAATTCCTCATCCAGAGACTGGTCTTCTGGCTTTTGGCATGATCTGGTAAACATGGATTACTCAAACTTTCAATAGATAATGCAAGGGTAGAAAAAGAAGAACTGTTTTTTTTAATAATACTTTACTAAGTTGAAGAAATCAAGTGATTATGTATAGGTAAAAATTACAGTAAATAAATTTCTTTGATTCTACATAAATAAACTTTGAGTAATACTGTTTTACTTTATTAAGTACAATTTAGATTTATAAAAATAAAATCAGTGTTTTTATAAAATTATGAGTTAAAAAGTAGGTTTATTAGATCAATTTTATAATTTTTTTTTCCATTTAAAAAATAAAAAAAAAAGTTAAAAAATATATTTATATTTGTATAATGTTTTGATCTATCTAATGTAATATATGTATAATTTTATTTTTCAGACATATTTTTGAAATATTTTTGTAATATTAATCTTAAAAAAGATTATATTTTGTACAATAAATTTATTTATAAGATAAAATAAAGTGTAAATACACATTGCCCTAGTATTTATTGAGATTAGAATATTGCAATGATATTAATAGCTGTAACTGCATAAAAATGTTCTTTTGATAAAATTATGTGACATTAAAAACTCCACTATCAATTATTTTTCTATTTTCTAATTTTTTTTTATTATTATTGTTGAGCAGTTTAAATGGTATTTATAAATAGACAAATAAGAGTCTATTGATGAATATACTGATGTCTCACAAATTTTCATACAAGATGTTGAATCAATTTTGAAAAAAAAAAATGAATGACTTAAAATCTCTTTTAGACACTGTTAGGTAAGAATGATAATATAAATTCATATTAAACCATTCATTTCCAGTTTAGATTTTAAAAATCTCTTTATAAATTTATAATTAAAAATGGCTAGACTCTTAGACAGACAAATTCATTACAAATTGAGTGTACTTAAATATTTTATTAATAAACTTACTCTTTAAGAATTTTTTTCCGAATATCTACTTCTTTTTCAACTGATGAATCTTCAAAGAATTGTATTCTAAAATTATTTCGTCTTAATGGAATATTGCACTGAGGACAAGCTCCTGCACCCCTACTGAAAAGTAGTTCCACACAGTTTTCACATCTGAAATAATAATAATGATGCATTTTAAAGAAAAGAAATTATTATTTTCAATAACTGAAATATACAATCTTAAACATGCAAAGCATATTTACACCCATCTATATCCTCCTCCTATCTCTCTTTCTCTCTCTCTCTCTCTATATATATATATATATATGGGAACAACCTCATGGTAATCTTAATTCAACTCCATCCATCTTTTTTTCATGAGTAACGTCTTAGATATATTTTTAAAACCTTCATTTTATCAAAACTAGTTGAAATATATGAATAAAGATATCTACAAAAGTAAATGAGCTCTAAGATGCAATTCATGCTAAGCCAAAACTCTTCATTTGATCTAGGTTATATATCTTAAGCATACCTATTATTTATACAGTATTTATCAATATTAAATTACTACATTTGGATATAAAAGTATCAAATTTCATGCATTCACATATATAATACTATCAATTTCAAATAAATATATTAGTGATTATTAATAATCATTTATAAGGCTAAATATCATTTTCATTCCAGATAAATCTTTACATTTAATTAATGACCAATGTATCTTAATTTTATTAAACACAACTACATGATAATCTTGATTCAATTCCATCCTCCTTTTTTCTATGTGCATTATCTAAGATGTACTTTTAAAGTCTCTTATTTCACAACATTGCTCGTAACACACAATATATTTATATATATTTCTTAACAATAGCACTGTTTAGATATCAATAATATATGTACTAATTTAATGTAATATAAGGTATTTGAACAGAGATTTTCAAACTCTATTCAGTCATCCACCCTAACTAGTACAACCGAGCCACATGACCACACAGGTTGATTTATATCTTTTCTTCATTTATTTAAGATTAATAAAGATTACATTTTTGAATTCATTCTTTATTAAAACTATAATTCCTTAAACATACATTATTTATTAGAATAACTTCTTTTTTAAATCTTTATATTCTTATTAAATATTTTAGCTTTTGCAGAAAGCTAAGATCACTTTATTGCATCATTCTAAGCAATCTAAAAACAGAAATTATCTTCAGGAAAACTTTTGCAGGCTTATGATTTTGTGAGGAAAAAAAAATTATTTTCAAATAAAGGAAATAACAAGAAACAACTAATATCATAACTCCATATGACAAATGGTAATCGATAAAAAGTTCCAAGTTATAATTGATAATAATAACAAAAGTACATTCAAAATTTATTTATAAGCTTCTTTTCTTTCACATACTCTTTTAATATTCCATAAACTACAAGTAAAAAAATTGGTTGTCTTTTATATAGCCGGTCGCGGCCGCTTGACGGCATTGTTTATGTGTTAAAACACATAAAAATGCCATTTCTACGGCCTGGCACTTACGGCTAAGAAAACGTGTTTATCTTAGCCACTGCAGGCTGCTTAATGGCTTTGCACAGAAATGCTTTGTGCTTCACGACACTTTATGCGAATTTGCACAATTCACTGATCGCTACCGTATCATCTGAAGGTGTTTGGATTTCAAGTTGCGCAAGTTTTGATATCTCCATAGCAGAGTAACTTAATTTCTATTTAAATCATGGTCTGTTTCACTAAGAATTGTCACACCATCTCCACCCTTTCCTACACAATGTGGAATTTGCAAAATATTGGGAAAGGATAGGGATGAACACGTTTCGTCCGAGCTCATGCGAAAACTCACGCTTTTGTGAGAAATTATACGAGACAAATAAAATGGCGCACAAATTATGCCACTTACCAATATCAGTCAGGCTCCTGTAACCGAATGTATTCCATTCCTAAAAATAAAATATTAAAGACGTAGTAGGAAAAAATAAAAGGATCAAAAAATGTCACTAATAGTAAGGGCAAAATAGAAATCGCGTAATTGAATAAAAATATCATGTACAATAGCTACATAATGATCAAAAAAGAAAACTTAAAGAGGTGTGATTTATTATTAACAACACCCATATATTAAATAAAGAAGATTCATGTGTTGGTTTATCAGTATGTTCATTATCTGCTTCCTCTTTCTCACAAATCTGACTTTATCTAATGCTATGAATGTTACTGCCTGATCAAAAAAAGTGCTAAGCTGTAGCTAATTAGTAAAATTGTTAATCCTTTTTTTTTGTAGTCAACTAGTATGTATGTACGTATTTATGTAAAATCACTGTACAGTCAAAAAAAAGTCGCCGTATTTTAAATCTAAAAAAAATAAAACAAAATGTGTAAAAGTCTGAAGTTTTGATGTTATTGTAATTTTTTTTTTGTGCTGGAGTGTTGAAAGGATCAAAAAATGTAATTAATAGGAAAGGTTTTTTAAAAAATGGCAAAATAGACATCGCATAATGGAAATAAATCAAAAATATAATCGCCGTATAGTTGCTGCCTTAAAAAAAAAGACAATGAAAGTTGAAAAAGTCAAAAGTTTTGATCTTATTTTAATTGCTTGGTGATGGGGGAGTGGGTTGAGAAATATTTTATCTTCACTAAGACAAAAGATAGAGATCAAAGTTTTTTTTTTTTTTGGTTTTTATTTTTAAAAAAAAAGGTAATAAAAATTGATTTCAAAAATAAAAGTTAAAGCCCCAAAAGATCTTATTTTAATTTTTTTGAGGGGAGTGGGTTGAGAAATACTTTGTCTTCACTGAGACAAAAGTTATTTTTGGTTTGTTTTTATTTTTAAAAAAAGGTACTAAAAATTGGTTTTAAAAATAAAGTTTTAGTATATCAGTGGTATATAAATAAAGGCAAAAAAAAAAAAATTGCCTTATAGGCCCCCAAAAAGTGGCCATATTTTTAAACAAAAAAAAATGAAACTTGAAAAAATCAAAAGTTTTGATCATATTTTAATGAGGGGGGGGGTTTAGTATTGAGAAATACTTTGTAAAAGTTAGAGACAGAAGTTATTTTTTGGTTGTTTTTATTTTTAAAAAAAGGTAATACAAATTGATTTCAAAAATAAAAGTTAAAGTCAAAAAAAAAATTGCCGTATAGCCAAAAAAAATCCCCACTAAAAATGAAATATTAAAAGACGGAGTAGAAAAAATTTAAGAGATCAAAAAAAATTGCCGTATTTTTAAAATCACAGCCCGGTAATGTACATTTTATTGTTTTAACACAAACAACGTCAACAAGCTGCCATGACTGGCTATCAAAAGACAACCCAAAAATTCATAATAGTGAAGTTTTTTTTCTACAGAAGCAAAAACATAAATAGAAGACAAATGTGGCTATTTTCTAGTTTTTTTTTTTGGGGGGGGGGGATTCAGTGAATCAATTATCTTAATGCCATCATATTTATAACCACTCATTAGCATAAGAGTGGCATAATGGCAAAATCAAGCTGTCAACTAGAATTTCTAGCTCACATGACAAATGAAAATTGTTCACAAAATACATACATAGTGAGAAAAAGTGGCTGGAGTTTCATACTGGTGGATGATCATGATATAATGGAATTAAGATGAGGGATACACTAATTTAAAAAAAAAAAAAATCTATTAAAGATATTTCCATGACTGGAAATTAATATCTAATTCTCAGAAAAAAAATTTTTTTTTTTTGCATTTTATTTTAATAAGAAAGCAAATTTTATTCAATCTATTAGTTACTTTAAATCATAGCCTTAATTTTTTTTTAATATTTGAATAAGATCAAGATTAGATTCAGAATATTATTAATAGAAATGTATTTAAAGTGCAAATCACAAAAGTCAAGTATCAGAAGTCAATAGTTCAGAACAAAGGATTACAATCTTACAAGAAAAAAATACTTATTTCAAAATTTGTTATTAAATAAAACAATAAAAAACAATGTGGCTATAAATGATAACTTCTCTATTGTGTAATAAGATCTCAAAATTCCCAACCAATCATCATACTGAAAATTAAAGACTCTTAAGTGAATTATGAGATACAATGAAATATTTAATAAATGAATTGAATCCAATGGCAATCTTTAACTATGTTGTGATGCTACATATAAACAGAATTGATATGCACAACATATGAATCTTTAAAGACATGAGATGCATTATGATAAACATAAAAAGGCATATTATATACATATATATAAGTGTTCATTTACCCACAAAATTATTCCAGTTGATCAATAATGAATATTAAATGATAACCAATAAAGTTTACATTTTAAATTAATTCAAAATTTATTAACAAATGGATATAAATTAATATATATATATATGGTAATTAAACATTTAATATATATATATTACCATATTTGTGATACAATTGGCATTGGCAATTTAGAATTGAAATTAATAAATTACTGAAAAAAAATAGTATTTTATAAATACATTTGGATTTATTTTAGACAATGTAAGTTATACTTTTTAGTTAAAGAAATAAATAAAGAGAAAAACAAAAAGTTACTTCTGATCTTTGCTAAGATAAAATATAAATTCTTAACAGAAAACAATTAACATTACTTAGTTAAAATCATAGCATTCTTTTGCTCTAACTAATGATAGCCACCGAAGAAGAAAAAAGATGATTTTGGAAACAAAAATACACTAGTCAAAGTTAAAAAGGTATAAACAGGGTATGCATGGCAGACTAAAATCAGGGAAGGAATATAAAAAGCAAACACATTGGATAACTTACATCTGGCATCTTTCATTGTCTTTTGCTGAGTGTTATATATAACCTGTAAAAAGTTTACTAAAAACTGATTTTGTTCTTTTTGAGAAACTATAAAATGTGCTAGCCCATTCTCACCAGCAGTCTGAATCATTGTAACATGTGTGAGTAGAGATGAGTTCATTTGCTGATGCTTCCTTCCTTCCTGAAATTGTAATAATGCCATGAATGGAGCCTATCACCTACCTGAATCTTAGAACCCCGGAATGCCTACCAGCTGTAATATAAAGATCATACAATGAATCCCACTAAAGACAAAAAACCATGCATGGTAATCTACACTGTGCTATAATTGAAAACTGAAACATATCAATAAGAAACTCTTTCATGTACTAGAAGTGATCACCTTCATAAACTATAAATACTATCAAATGCTGTGTTGAATCAGATTACTGAAGATCTGAATCTTAAGAACATTAACTTTTAATAATCACCTAATTTTGATTTTATTCTCTTATTAGTATTAGAAATATTTAATATAGTTCTAAATTAATAAACCATATGAATATAATTTACTTTATCTATTTAAGTTTATTATTAGCATATTATTAGTTAAATTCTATTATTATTTTGCCAAATAAACTGCCAATGCCATATCTAAAAATACAATCCTACAGAGTATAGCTAATTCTCATTTAATAGTAACTAATAAAGATAGGTAGGAAGAGCCAGTGGATTCACATGTAGAATCTTGGAACCTGATAAACAAATTAAAAACTGATTCTTTCTCAAAGTATTAGTAAAATTTAGTTATGTTAAACTGGATTGTGTGACTGGGAAAAATGATTACTTTCATGAAAATAACTGACATATTCTAATAAACAAATTATCAGTGAGGACTTAATTTGGTCATTGAATATGTGGAATTTAAAGCATATAAACATGAAGATACCAATATATGCTCCAATGACAACCAATGTGTGGCTTGAAACCCAGAACATGAGAGTAGAGAAGGGGGGCAGAGGGAATGGATAAATTTTGAAATATAAAAGTTGTTTTAGAAAAAAAAATCTTTGTTCAGGAGCATATAATAATAATAAAAGAAATTGCTTATGTAGGTAGGGGAAAATAGTAGGCAAACAAATGGGAAATAAAGTAGCTCAAAGGAAAAGTGACAACAGGAAAGGAGGTCAGCAAATATAATAGTAAATTAAAATAATAAGAAAATATTAATTAGTGTCAAAGCAAATAAAATTCAAGTAAAATATATAAGTTAAAAGAAAGATAGAAAGTTGATAGTAAATAAAATTGTATGAAATTAAGGAGTGGAAAGGATAGTAAGACTAAGAAGGTGAAAAGAATTGAAAGAGGGCATGGAATCCTTAGTAAAGAAGTTATATGAATTAATAACACAATTCAAAGATGATATAAAGAAAGTAATAAGAATTACAAGAATGAAATAAAAAATGAAATAGCTGAGATGATTAGAGAGGTAAGCGAAAAGATAAGGGCAGAGATTAAAAAAAAGAGTTAATAAAGATTGTAGATGAAAAATGCAGAATTGATAGAATTAGAATCTGATAAGCAGGAAGTCCGGAGACAAAACTTCTAGAAAATAGAGAAAATGCATCAAGTGCAGTAAATCCTCTTTTGAAAATAAAAATTTTATATTGGCATGATAGAAAATCGCCAATGGACCACATAAATAGCCTTGAGAGATGTTACAATAAACATGATGTCTGAGGATGTCAAGTTGACGGTGGCCATGAGTCATTTACATGGTGCAGCATAAAAATGGTGGGAATCCGTTAAAAAAACCAGGTGATTTTACGTAGTATGGCAAGCATGAGTGAAATGTTACTGGAATGAGGATCACCAAGAGGCAGTCAAGAACAAGATAGTGCAAGAAAAATCTAAGGAAGAAGAGTGATATATGCCATTCTTTAGGAAGCAGGTGGCACGGTTAAGGGGGCTGACCGCATGCCCAATGATGAAAAAAACAAATCAAGATAGTCTGTTGAAATCTTCCCAACCCAGTGAAACACCTGTTAATCAGCATAGGATGCAGGACTGTTGAACAGATGGAGATGCTAAGTGCATTTGACACTGATAAAGATGGGAGTGAAAAAATGGTCAAATATATGAAAATACTGAAGCAGAAGGGTGGACCCCAACTTAACATCATAGTGATTGGAGATATGTCTTGAAAAATGAAAAAAAGGGTAAGGGGACCCTGGTTAAAAATAAAGAGAAAGGAATTTGTGGAAGATCTCCATCCATGAAAGAAAGATTTAAAAATAAAGATAATACAAGGGGGAAGATCTTGATGTAAAGTGAAGAAATTGGTTCATCAGCATAGAGAAGCAGTTCAATCACCGTCACCTCAAATATTTCCATTGTCTCCCAAGAAATAGTAGTAAATGATAAACTGGACTGACATAGACCCTAAAGACCATGGACATCAATCAATGTAAACGAGATTGGATTGTAGGAAGGTAACAGTTTAATTGATTTAGAAAGAGGCAGATGATAGTAAGCTGAGTGTCAGTAGTGATCGGGGAGGTGCATATGTAAGTGGAAAAAATCATAGCCTGGAACTTCATACACCTCATTGATAGGACAATCCCCAAATGTCATCAGTCTAACAGCAGGGTCCAGGAAAAGGGGAGGCAAATTGAGTTGCCACAAACACTCCAAAGTGGTCAGACTTGGTCTCTTTACTGTTACACTTACATGAATATTGTATGCGTACAGTGAACATTGATTATTCCTTGTTTGATACGCCATATTAAACCATAAAATGTGAGCTTCATAGCTACACACAGTATGGCATAGTCAGTAGACAGATAGATCAGCAATGAAAAAATAGTTAAAGGTTATTAAGAATAAGAGGCTAAATACTCTATTTTATTCTATCCATCAACCGCAAAGGTATTGTACTGTATTTGTGGTACAATTGGCATTGGCAATTTGGAATTAAAATTAGTAAATTCCTGGAAAAGAAAGAATAGTATTTTATACAATCTGATTTATTTCAGACAATGTAAATTATTATTTTTTTAGCTAAAGAAATAAAAAAAGAGAATAACAAAATGTTACGTTTGATTTTTGCTAAGATAAGAATATAAATTCTTACGGAAAACAACTTAACGATTTGGCTTAGAACAGCATGTCAGAAGCACATCATAGTTGATTGATTGAAATTTCATTTTTCTTTTAATTATGTAAAAACTATAAGCATGACATCAACAGAAATACAGGCATTGGATGCACTGTAAAAATATCTATTCAATTGAAATTGGGAGAAATTTGAATTTTTTATGAATTTTTTTTTTAAACAGGCAGATTTAATTTTTTTCTATTTTGGTTAATTTTCTAGTTTACATAAAGCGATAAAGGCAGAAAATTGTAAACGGTCTGATTATATGATAAAAATGGATTAAAAATACGCAGGTCATTCGCATTCAAGGCCTGTAATGGGATGTCAACATAATCGCAAAATATTATATTGTAAGTAGATTTTTAAAAATTTTTTAATATTTTAAATTTATTAATATAATTTATTTGTATAATTTATTAATTTGCGTTTATATTGGTGTGTGGGTGTAATATATAGATTATAAATAATATAATATTAAAATCATTTATCCTCTTTATTATATGGTATATAAATTATTATGTATATGTACAGTAATTTTTAATCTTTGAGATTAATTACTTATTATGTTTATATGGTGTGTTTATGTTTACTCTTGCGTGTTGTATAACAAGTAATGATTTACATATATAGAGCAGTGCAATGTAAATTTTAAAATCTGATAAACAAATGTACAAAAAGGTTGTATAATAAGTAATGATTTACATATATATAGCAGCGCAATGTAATTTTTAAAAACATAATCAAATGTGCAGAAAGGTTGCAGTTGATAAAGCATTCACAAAATTTTCTGGGCATAGTACCATGTGATAATATAAACACTTAAAACCAATAAAAAAGATTTCAAATGATGTTTATGTAGTAGTAACCACAATGGTTATGCATATACCACATGGAATTGTATGCAGACAAAGAATCATTCTGATTCTTGTCGAATGATTCTTGTCTATGCCTTGATACTCATGCTGTGGAGTCAGTAGTTTGCCACATCTTGCTTCACATTCTTTTCAAGTCTATGGCTAGCAAATGAGCTATTTGAAAATAAAATATATTTGTGGGCAACAATATAACAAGATAGCATCACTGGTATGCATAAAGAATATAAACATCATTGATGTACACAAAAAAATATAAAATGAAGAAATGAAACTCATTTTATCAGTGATACAGACAGTAGCCTATAATTTCTAGTTTTAGATAGATAAGAAGCCAATCGCTATGATGACAAATGCATATCTATCTTCTGGAAATGATTTGTTTTGTATCTTTTATTAGGATGAATCTTTTTCATAAGACACCTTTGAAATTTGGTAACTTTTGGGGCAGAAGATAAAAATGAAGAATTCATATGCGACTTGTTTTGAAGATTCTGAAGTTATAGATTATCTCAGGTAAGCAGTATTATATATGGTTTGAAAGCTAATTTTGTGAGGAATACAAAGAAATTATCACTGAAGATGTAATTTAAATTTAGTTAATGATAAATTAGAAATTACGAACAAACAATAAAGTAATAATTATGTCAGATGTTGAAATTTCTTTTTTTCCTTATTTTTTAAATGATTATCACTATTTGTATTAGACTTATTGTTTTCCTTTGTTTTTCTAGTTTCTATTAATGTAAATTTTTTTTGCTCTAACATTATTAAAACTGAAGTTATTGTGAAAATTGTGTCTCAGGTCAATTTTAAAAAAAATTCAATATGGCATCTGAAAACTCAAGCAGTTAAAGTTAAAATCTCTGCATTCTCTTGCCATAATTAAAGATGACCACTGAAGGTGGAAAAAAGATGACTTTGGAAACAAAAATATATTAAATTTGCCAAAGTTAAAAAAGTGTAAACAGCATGTGCGCAAGAGATTAAAATCAGGGAGGGGATATAAAAAACAAACACATCAAAGAACTTATGTCTTTCATCTTCATCTTATGTGACCTCTAAAAACTGATTTAGTTCTTTTTGAGGGAATATAAAATGTGCCAAGCTATTCTCATCAGCAGACTGAATCATAACATGTGTGAGTAGAGAAGAGTTCGTTTCCTAACGCTTTCTTCCTGAAGTTGAAGCCCATCGCTCACCTGAATCGTTGAACTCTGGATTGCCTATCAGCCATAAGAATAAAAAGATCATACAACGGATCCCACTAAGGACAAAAAAAACCATGCATGGTAATCCACACAGTGCTATAATTGAACAATTGAAACTTACCAGTAGGAAACTTTCATGTACTAGAAGTGATCACCAACGTGAACTATAAATACTATCAAATGCTGTGTTGAATCAGATTACTGAAGATTTGAATCCTAAGAACATTAACCTTTAATAATCATTTAATTTTGATATTTATTATAGTTCTGAATTAATAAACCATATGAATATAATTTTTGTTGTGTATTTAAGTTTATTATTAGTGTATTATTAGTTAAATTCTATTATTATTATTTTTCCAAATAAATTGTCAATGCTGTATCTAAAAATATAAAACTCTAGACTGTAGCAAATTCTCATTTAATATCTTTGTCATATTTCAGATTACAGAGAAATGTCTTTTGGCCAATTCGCCTCCTGGTGAATTTTTTCGTAAGTATTATATGATAAAATGTGTGTAAAACAGTATATTTTATTGTAATAAATTTTTTTCCCAAAGATTTTGCACTAAAAGGCGCAAAATTCAAAATTCCCACTCTTACAACAGACATAAGCCCTACCCTGACATTTTCAGCCATTAACTGATGCCAAGGCTGTAAAACATTTGGCATTTTATGACATTGTAGTTTCCAATGATGCAAAAACATGTTTATTTGAGAATTTATTATGGTTTTAGATATATTTTTTAAATAATTTGCATTATATTTATTCGATATCAAGAAATATAAATTATTCATAATTTATTTTGACTTGAAATACTTTATTTTTAAAAATATAATGTTATATTATCAGCTAACATAAATATGGCCTGAAGCAAATTAGAAACTCTAGCTTTGATGTAAACAGTCTACTTTATATTTACAAGTAAAAAAATATCACAATTTTGCAATAAATATTCAAAAAATGTAAACTTTTAATGCATATATTCATTAGATATAAGAGAAATAAATAATTATTCATTTGGATGTGTAAAAATAATGAAAATTAAAAAATATTTCATTGATTTTATAAACTGAAAATAATCTTTCTAGAAACAATGACATGTAAAGTCTTTGTTTTGATTACATCCTCATTTTTTTAATAATTACAGAAACAAAATGTGAACATTTAAAATTTATTTTAGTAGTAAACAAAAATGTCTATCAAATGAAGTTAAATTTATTTTTTTCTAATAAGTAATAATCATTTTATCATATATTTTACGTTGACATGCGAGACAAAAAAATGTCAGAAATAGCGAAATACAATAGGATTAATAACGACAAATAAAGACAGATGGGGAGAGCCAGTGGACTGATGTATAGAATCCTGGTCCCTGATAAACAAATTAAAACTGGTTCTTTCTCCAACTATTAGTAAAATTTAAGTTACATTAAGCTGGGTTGTGTGACCAGAAAAAATAATTACTTTCATGAAAATATCTGATGTATTTTAATAGATGAATTATCAGAGCAGACTTAATGGTCACCGAATATGTAGAATTTAAAATATATAAACCCAAAGATACCGATGAACAGTACAATTTATATGATCTGATTATGCTTAATGCAATAGGTTTTCAAGTTACATTAATTCTTTTAAATTTAATAGGTAGTTGTATATTGAACTTTATCTATAAAATGCTAAAACTAGACATGTTGTAACACATATGCATTTTTCAAAATATAAGAGAATCAAGGATATTCTTAATATCCTTATATAAAAAAGAATATACTCAGTGGAAATAAGAATATACTAAAGATGAATCTACCTATTCGTTCACATTGTTCTAAGAGAATAAAACAAAAATAAAAGCTTGAGATTAATTTATAATTGGCGAATAGAAAGATAAATATATATTTTAATTAAAATAATAATTACTAAGTTAAGAAATATAAATAAATCTTTACTTAATTTAAATTATACTATCGTTTATATCCTATACAATTATATATAAATAATAATATATATTAGCAAATGATCTAATCAATTGTTCTCAGATACAGCATTTCGAAAATAGTACCATAGTTTTAATATCTATTTCTTAAATCACAATCATACAATAAAAAATAAAGTCATATATCATATGAACCCATTTCTTTTTTAAACTTGTAAAATATAAACAATCATATGATGTTTTGTTATTCCCAAAAAAATAGAAATATCTCAAAAAACTATTACATTTGAAGCACATTTTATTAATTCCAATTTTTTTCAAATATCTAAATTATTCCTTTATTTAGCAGGTATTTGATCTATGTGAAGTTATAAGTATACAAACATTAGTTTATATTCATAATTATACAATGTAAATATCCTTTCCTTTAACAAGAATTTGATTCATAAAACATTACAAGTGAACAGATGCTATTTCATCCATGACAATGCTATGTAAATTGAACCAATTTCTATCCTGTATATAAAAAATCCATCAAGCTCAAAAAATTATATCAGCAGGTAAACATAATCTTTGCGTACATTTTTCTGTTCATAGCGTTTAGATCTCATCATTGAAAAGTAGATAATATTCATTTTTAAAGCAAAAAAATATTCCATTGTTTTTTTTAAAAACACTATGAATTATTTTCATCCTTCAATAAATTGTTGCTCTTCACAAATCCTCAATAAATTTATTCAGTTTATGGACAAATTCTTTTGCTTACATCTCATCATTCTACCCATTTAATAATCATAAACTTCCAGCCAGCATTCCATAAATAAAAATCTATTACATAAAATAAGGATAAATAAAAATAAATATTTTATAATTTATTATACATAATATACAATATTTACATTTAAAAATACAAATAGTATTTTTTTATTCCAACATAAACTAAGCAACTAGATTATATTCTTTCACACTACAATGGAAACATACTTTTCACACATATTTTTCAATACAATATTATGAAAATAAAATAACAAATATACTTAAGACAATAAATATTTAGGTGTATTATTTGTAACCTACTATTGTGAATGCGGTAATGAAAATATACATAATAAAAGAAAATAATTTTTTCAAGACTATAATTCATTTTCAAAATGAATAAAGTCAATTCACAATTTTTATAAACTACAATTAATAATAAACATTTGTTTCTCCAATATTATAGTTATCACAGCAACATATTCCAATGCTCTTCCGGTTAATATATTCTCTATTAAAATCAAACCCCAAAACTTTTTTTTTTACAATTGACATTATATCACATATTGAAATTTATTTCAAGTTTCAATAGGTACAATATATATATCTAAACAAAATAATTAGTATGTTTTTTTATATGATTTCCAAATAACTGGCAATTCCTAATATTTTTATAAAATCAAATGGCTTTTCATAATATACAAATTCAAAGCATAATAGCAACTTTTATTCATAGATTTTTTCTATAACTATTCTCAATACTTGGATGTGATCTACTGTGCTTAACTCACTTTAAATCCAACTTGTTCTTTGGGTTGGTCTGAATCCAAAATTCATTGTAAATGAGTTGTAATTATTTTGATGAAGATATTGTATAGAACTGATAAAAGACCAATACATTTGTAATTTCTAATATTTTCTTTATCACTTTTCTTGAACAATATTATTATTGCATTCTTCCAATTATAAGGTACATCTTTTTCAATTTAGACACAGCTTTTCCAATATTTTTTATTGTTATTTATTTGCTTCTTTTAAAATATTAATAATATTGTTTTGCACTTTTGAGACTATTTTCTCTTCTATAGCTATCTTTGCTAATTCACAATTATATTTTCTTATATTATTAACTCTTTATTATACCATTTTTACAAAATTCTAAATACTCAATTCTTCTTAATGGATTATTTTTAAAACTTTCATAAGGTTTCTTTTTTTTTTCATACATTATCTCAATTTAGCAGAAAATTTACTGATAAATTGCTGCCTCTTTGTACAAGTATTTTTCTTATAATTCTTAGTAGAGTGCCAGCTATTTTTTTATTGATTTCAGAAAGTCTGAATAATCTTAAAAGTCTGACAATATTTTAAAACAATTAGCAAGTTTTAATTTAAATTTGTTAGAATATATATGAAAATTAGGAATATTAACTGTTAATGCTATTTCTTTCTATAACATTAATTAATGAACATTTCATGTGTTGAATCTAATAAAAACATTACAATCTTAAAAAACATTTTCTTGTAATCAAATTATAACCTAATTCTGCTGAATCTTAATTTGCGATGCTTATTTGTTTATATCTTCTTAGCATTTTTCTTAAAGAAAGAATTCATAGTTTTTTTTCTTTTTCTATGTCCTCTGTCATTGTTTCACTTTTCAATTATTTACTAATTTTAGCATTAAAATCTCCCATGACAATTTTTAAAATGTTTAGTCCAATCAAAAATATTTTGTAAATTCATATAAAATCCTCTTCCTCATAACAGTGAGAACTTGTTGGGGCATAAATCTGAATTATCTGCATTTTGTATCTTCCATTAATTTGAATAGCTAATCTTGCCATTCTATTTGAAATATCATCAATCTCCTCAATGATGTCTTTCCAATTTTTATTTATAATGAATCTCACTCCATTAGTACATTTAATATTTGTGTCTTTGTAGTCAAAAACATATCTACTTTTTAAATAAACACTTCCATTTTTTTTTAAAGTCAAATATGTCCTATTTAATATTAGATGTGCAATCTTCATTCATTTGAAAGTGGCCTACCTTCAGCCATCAACTGCTGCCTTGGCTAATGACATTACAGTATTCCTGGGAATAAGGACAATAATTGAGTTTTATCATAATTGTAAATATTCATCCATCCATCCATTTATTTATTTATTTTCATCCATCCATCCATTTATTTATTTATTCATCTATCTATCTATTTATATAAAGGTCATGCTTACACATTTTTATCCTGCCTTCTCAAATATCCAACAAATATTTCAGTTAAAAATTATCTGGTAATTGAGGAAAAAAATCATAGTTTTTTTTTATCTTAAACTTAGAAGTAAAAAGCCAGTAGATTCATGTCGGCTGATATGTGTTAGTGGAGAACCATCCCTGTTCTAGCACATTATGCATAAAAACATGGTTATAACAGTCAAAAAAAATCAGAACATATAGATTTGACATTAGAAATTTGTTTTGCTTGATTAAGGTTTCAAAGAGAAATCAAAGGATCTCCTTTCAGTTAACAGGAGATTCTTTTCTGCAGCCATTAGTTGATTATTATTTATAATAAGTATTAATAGAAGTCTCAAATAAGGTACTGCACTTTAAATGCAAGCCAATATCTAAAGTTTATTCATTTTGATAATTTCTAATTTCAAATTTGAGTAAAACATATACATTTTTTTTAAAGTTTAGATATCATATTGCAATTATAGGAAATACATTCCCATAATCAAATACACTAATATCAATTTTTAAAAACATTTGAATATTTCTTAATCTATGTCAAAAGCATCCTATGAATTTGGAGAAGTTGCATTTCTGATTTCTACAAAGTAATGGATAATTTCAGTGTTCAAGTTTTCAGTATTAATTCTTCTAAATTTTTACCATGTTTCCCCAAAAATAAGATTGGGTCTTATGTTCATTTTTGCTCCAAAAGACACTTGTAGGGTTTATTTTAAGGGGGTGTCTAATTTTTTCATGTACAAAAATCTTCATTTATGCAAGTACTTCTTCTCTTTATAGAAAGCTGTAAGATTCTTATCTCAGGAGCCCCCTCACAATTCCTTTCTTGTACTCAATCAGAATAGTTTTCCTTTTGCACTCATCTTACCTGACGATCAGAATATTATACCAAACCAAGTGTTAATTATAGATTTTCAAGAATTGCAAGCACAAAAATTCAGAAAATGTTTCTGTACTTTACACATTAAATACATCACTTACAACATAAGGCATATTAAATTACGATAATTGATATATGACCTAACCACATCCATGCATTATTAAGTACACAAATTGTAAACACTTTCCAAATTACTTGTAGTAGCCTTACTTGAATATTCTTTTTAAAAATTTTTCTTTAGGAGAAAGATTGAAGATTTAACTTAAGCAAACTTTCATTATTTTAATAAAGTCTTTCAGGAAAAAAAAAAAAATGTTTAAGAAATCAAACTAATTTTTCTTTTATTTTGAATATTTAAAAACTGACATGCAGAAACTCAGAAACTAAATGAAAATCTAAGTATTAAATATAAATAAAATGAGTAACTAATAGTATATAAATGAAATTATAAATCATCCGATATAGTGACTTAAATTGTTTCTCTGTATAAGTAGAATAATGTTTGTCGAAAATAGTCAATGGGAAAATACAAAAGAACCTTATAATGTATATTCCATTTATTTAAAGCATTAATATCAATAAAATCATTTATTTATACATTTATTACTTTATAATTCAATACCTTCATTGTATGTTTCAACAGGCAAACAAAAGCCATCTATTGGACTGCTGTTCTTAAGTAGAGCTTATATTTGGAGTAGAGCTTACACTATAAGCATCTTCAAAAATCATACTAGGGTTTATTTTCTGGTTAGGTCTTATTTTTGGGGAAACATGGTAATTTTAATCAATAGATAGAAATTCTAGTTAAAGCAAAAAGATTAACATACATACTACAAAAAAAAAACAATTAAAATTCTAGTTAAAGCAAAAAGATTAACATACATACTACAAAAAAAAAACAATTAAAATTCTAGTTAAAGCAAAAAGATTAACATACATACTACAAAAAAAAAAACAAACAATTTTCTAATGAGATTAGTTGAACTGCATGGAGTTGTTTTTTTAATTCAACTTTGCTTTATTGTTTACTATAGTTAGACCTTTATGTCAGAATTCACCACATCAATAATCCTCATACAATTGATTTTTCACTATAACAATTATAAAAAATAAAAAAAATTAAAAAACTTTCCTTTGGTGACAATTTTGTAAGACTGATGATGTATTTATTAGGATAGTTACTTTATTAAAGCTATGTCATCCAAAAGCAAAATAGTGACACTTATGCTGAAAATATACAGCATACAATTTATTCATTATTCACAATACAATACACAATATTATAGTCCTATATACTATATTTTGATCATAAACTTAAAATACAATTAATGTGCAATATAGTACTTGATTTAATTTCTATCCAGTGTTCTTACAAGACAATCAGTACTTCATTAATAATATATCCAAAGTAAAAATTTTCATCATTAATGACAACAAAAGCAAAAATAAAAAAGTTTCATTCAGTATAATAAATAACTAAAATCATATTTTGATAATGTAAAAATAAATATATTAATATTTAATTTTAAAAGGTATGTATTAGCTTAAAAATTATATTTACTCACTTTTATGAATTAAAGTTTTTATGAACAGTATTTTGCTTGCAGGAAAAATTATGATCATTGTAATTGTCAAATTTAGGTGTAATTATTTGTGGCGGGGGGTGATTTCATGGATGATGCAATTAATAATCAATTTTATATGATTAAAAGTTATTAAATATAAATTTAAAATATCACTTATCTGCATAATTTAAAATCATAATATTGTAATTTGCTTCAGGCTTTTCCATGTCAATGTCAGCATTATCGCTAATATAAAACAATACAGTATTAGAAAAAATATATAAAATTCTTTCAGCAGAAAACTAAAAATAAATTTTGGTTTTACTGTAATAATTAATTTTAAATTGTGTATATTAGCTAAAATATCCAGTCAACTAATTTTAAATTAAAACTTTTCAATCAAATTAAAATTGTTATCATTGTAAATCTAAAATATTTTAGTAAAAAAAGAAAGCGAAGGGAATGATTTCAGAATTTATGCATTTAATAATCAATTTTATATAATTAAGTTACTAAATGTAAATTAAAAATAACACTCTACTTGCTCAATTTTAAATCACCTTGTAATTTGTTTCAGATACCCAAAGCAATGAGTGACATTATTGCAAATGTAAAAAAATATAATATTGAAAAAAAAAAAAAATTGCAAATTTCATTCAGCATAAAACGAAAAATAAATTTTGATCATAAACTATTAATATTTAATTTTAAATTACATACAGTTTAAATATTAGTTAAAATATTCGGCCAATCAACTTTAAATTAAAATCTTTATCAATGCTAATTTCAGTTAAATCAAAATTATTGTAAATGTATTTTCAACAACCAACAAAAAAAAATGTAAGGAAGATGATTATGCATAAAGAAAATGAAATACAAATAAATTGAAAAAGATTTATACATTTAATTTTTATTTAAATAGCCTGTATATCTGCCATCACACTATTCTAAATATTTTAAGTCTTTCTAAGAAAATGGCTAAAATGCTTAATAAAACGTGACATCTCAAGTCAAAAAGCTAGCATATGTGTCTACAAAGTAATGTTTATTTAGATCTGCATGGTACATATTGTAAAAAAAGCCTTAAATATTGATTATAATATGCAAGTATAGAATGCATTAATGAAAGAATTTTTAAAATTTTTGGAAGTGAACTGCAATTAGATTTTGAAAATGTATAATACTGTATATTAATAAATAATTTTTATTATTCATTCATTAGACTAGAGATTATCCAATAATGAATAATATTTCTGTAGTGTAATTTTCACTAATTTGGCTCCTCTTACACTAATGATAATTAACAAATCTTTATGGCTAATTAAATAAGTTATTAAACATTACTTCTTTTAAATTATAAGTAATTTCACATAAATAAGATAATAATACAAACTAAAGAAAAAGAAACTGCATGTTTGGATTTTTTTTTCTCAATGCAATGGAGAAACAATTGTGCAGAAGAACATATAAAATTGTTAACTACTGATTTATTTTACTTTTCTCAATTCATTTTGATGAATATTTGCAAAGTAAAAGCACACTTTTTTTTTCTAGCGATATTAAACTTTTTTTTTTTATAGATTTTTTTTTTTAAAAGTTTACAGCTGGATATATTTTCAACTAAAATCATGGAAGCAAGTGATACCACAAAAAGATATCACTTCTTCAAGCTAATGAACAAGGAATCATCACAACCTTCCACAACTAATGCAGCGTCTTATCAACACTTTAGATAAGGATATTGATAAGACAATTCCATAACTCTGGAAGGATTTAAATATAAAAAACAGATGTTAATTTTATAGGCAATACATAGGACAAGATTACATTAGCACAATTCTTAATCTTATGTGGAAGAAAATCTGCCCATAACTCATTACAAATGCAGAAAATGAAAAAAAAAAACCTATTTTAATCATACGAAAAAGCAACTTTACAGAAGTTGATGATGACAACATTGAAGAGCTTTTGGAATCACACATGACAAAATTAACTAAAGAGAAATTAATGCAACTGTTAAAGGAAAAGGAAGATAATAAAGAAAAGATAATTGATAAGCCTGTTAGAGAAGAATCTGGACATCAAAAAACTAAAGAAATTTATTTCTCATAAGAAGGCCATGAAAAGCATTTTGAAAGAATTTGACCCCTGACTTAAAATGCAGCATCAAATTTTAAAATGTTTTAAGTCAAATAATCAGGCCTTATAATTAACAATGTTGTATGGAAAAAAAAATTAAAAAGCAGGTCAATTATCCATTCTACTTTTTTCTAGAGGTCACCAGTTATTAGCATCTGGTGTACATCCTCCAAAAAAAAAAAAAATCCAGGATCATCAAAGGATTTAGAAAACAATGATAGACTTTAGAATAAACAATTGACAGCATGATTCAGAAAACTGGATAATGATGATTAATAAATGGATCACAGGAAAGCATAACTTTAAGCCAAGGGTTTTTTTTTCTTTTTACATAGTTACATCATTATACATATATATATATTGAGTGCATACTTATATAATACACACATCGCACAATTTACACAAGCACATAATGTACATTAAAGGTTTTTTCAATTACTATATATACTAGGTTAATTGTCTGTTAATATAATATTCATAGTTTACAATATAATTTTTATCAGGAGTAACCAATCAAATTTTTTCTTATAGAAAGTCGTTATAACTGGCTGCTTTTTATACAATATTCTTGCTTTATGATAAATTTTGGGGAACCAATTGTTCTCACTAAATGGAGTAAATTGTCCTTGCTAAGTGGGATAAAGGCATATAAATAAATAAGTACACTTTTTAAAAAACTTCAAAGTATTTAGCGTTTTCTAATTGTTGAAAACTTAATGACCTGACACAAAAGACAAATATGCTTTACTTTTATTTTAAATCAATACTGATTGAAAATACTTTTAAAAAACATCACATTAGATTTTTATTTTAAAAGATATATGTATATAATGTAAATATGCTAAAAAATACTTTTTTTTTTTTACAAGTACACTAATAAATTATGTAAAACAAGCTGGTCAAGACTTTTGTTTGAGAACTTCCAGTCTATGATATTTTCATATGTAAAACCAAATACCTTTTATTATATTGTTCTATCATTACCATAATTGTGGTTAAAAGCTCCTGCATCTAAAAATTAAAATTCACAGTTAACATTAGAATTTATGTTAGTGTTTTTCAATAGGAACTTTTTCCCTAGATTAATAACAAAAAAGAACTTTTGTATTTCTAAAAAAGGTTACAAAAAGGAAAACTTTTGAAGACAGAAAAAAAATCTAAATAAGCTTGCAAAATAAAATTTACAACAGTTTTTAAAAATGTATTTCAGTTAAAATAAACAGAAAGATGAGAGAAATGATTAAAAGATTTTCAGTTAAAATAAACAGAATGATGAGAGAAATGATTAAAAGATTTTTTATTTCTTTTTTTTTGATTATGTAAAAATAAATATAGTTTTACTGTGGATGAGGACAAATGATTTTCCAAAATACTTTGCAAATCAAACACTCACATAAAGAACAAATAATTATAATGATTTTCCATGGCAAAAAATTAACTTGTTATCAAAGAAATCAAAGCTTAAGAGGAGGGGGGGGGGATAATGTAATAAACATATTACTAAGCATATTATTAACAAAATATATGAATATTAATATGCTTTACAAAATATTCATTAAATATAAAACCAATTCAATTTAGCTTGAAGCATTTTTGGTGTAGAATACCAAAATCATGGCTATTATAACCTAAATACAAAGATTACTTTAAATTAAATGTTAAAGTTAGCATATTATTAATATTAAAAAAAAGTACTAATCTGTGTGAAAATATAGTGTACAAGTGCATTCCAGTTGCTGTGACTTTTTTAAAAATAATCATATAACATTTTATAGTCATGATTGACACTCTTTTGCATTCAATTAAAATGAAGCATGTACTAAAAAAAAAGTTAACAATGTTATTTTCAAATTTATTTATAATGAACTTTATGTTATGTTACCAATATGTTTTTGGTAATTAATAAATAAAACTTTGGTTTTTTTTTTTTTTTTTAGTGTATTTAAAAACATTTTAAAAATCAAGTTTGCATTTTTTAAAAAAATGAAAATGAAGTCTATTAAATAATTATATCTTTTGTTTGATATAATTTATTTATGGAATTTATTTATGATGACAAGCATTTTGCCTGGGAGGAAATAAGAACTTCTGTTGATATGAGAATATAAATTAGTTAAATAAAAAATTTCACATAATGTATACATTTTTCAATCTATTTTAGTGCACTTTAATTTTATACACAGTGAAAATTTAATTTAATCATGCACTGAACAAAATTTGTATTTATTTATTTTTTTTGTTGTAGAGATTGTTTATCCTTGGAATAAAAATCTGCTTTGCCTTCAATGAACCAGAAATGCTATTACAGACTAAAATACAAGAATATTAAATAAAAATTAAATAAGCAAGTTATATTTTCTCTTACTATATTTGCATTTTATCAATTAAGTTTGATTTTAATTACATAATGATTAAATTTTGCCTAATTTTTTCTTTTTAGATGAATGTGACCATATTATATTAATATGACAATGTTTTCATGACATCACTATTTTATTATGTCAATAATCTTATAATAACGGTAAACATTAAAAACAAACAAACAAAAAAAAACTTGAAAATTGAATATTCATTTCTCTTTCCTGACTTATAAATAAACTAATCAGCTACACAATTACTGGTTTATAAATAGGCATCTGGCTATTATTAGCTAGATAATAAAGATTCTAGATTAATTTGATTGGTCAGATGAGTATCAATGAAAATTTATGAAAACACATAAAAATACTTTAATATAATGTAGATTCACCAATAATGGCAGAGATGTCTTTATCAAAATCCTCAATGGAAAAGTTATATTGCATTTCAAGGTACAATACATTTATAGTATAAAGTTATATATAGTTTTATTAAAATTAGGTCATGTGATATCTGACTTGATTTTTTTTTATCAATAGTATAAAGTTATATAATTTATACAATTATGCATTTTTGATCTACATAAATTGTTACAATCCTTGACAATATAATCCATCATTACCTGGAGTTTTTCTCTTTTCTTCATTTAAAATGCTGGGAAGTTCAGACCCAATATCTGTATGATACACATTGCATATTTGTTATTTATTATAATTCTTTATGGATCTCTTTCCACATATTTCATGATGTCATCTCTCTTTTTAACAATAGTTCTATTTTTTCTTCTTAATGCAGAAATAACTTTTCTTTTAATACCAAAATATGGTTTTACACTTTTGTGATTTATTCTTTTCTATAATTTTTCTTGACAATTCATTTTTTCTTGTATCATTATTTACTCTTTTTCACACCATTTTACAAAACTCTAAACATTTAATTCTTTTTAATGGACCACTTTTAAAAACTTTCATAATCCTTCTTTCCTTCATACATTAATTATATTGACTACACAAAACATTTATTGGTAAACTGCAGCTTTTGTAAATTAGCTATCTTTCTTCCAGTGCTTAATAGTGTATCCAATATTTTTATATTTATTTCATTCAAATCTGAACTATCTTCAAAATCTATTAATATTTAAACAATTTGCATGTTCTAACTTAAATTCAATGGAGTAATTCTGAAGGTTAGGAATATCAACTATTAATAATGTTTTTCTTAAAAGATTTTGTCTCTCTAGTTTTGCATTAACACATATCTTATATCTCACTAACTGATGTTTACTTCTTGTTCTAAATCCATTAAGAACAATATAATCTTGAAGTATATATTTTTTGAAAAATCAAAATATAATCCAATTTTGCTGTACCTCCTTTTGGAAGATTCCATGTCCATTTCCATTTAGCATTTTCTCTAAGAAAAAAATCATAACAAAGTTTTTTTGCAAACTCTCCAACACTGTCTTTTATTCCATTTCTATCACTAGAAACAAGAACTTTCATCTTACAATCGTTTACTAAAGTTTCCCATAATATTTTTGAAATGTTGTTTGGTTTTATCAAAAGCATTTTGTATATTCATATAAAAATCTCCTATTTTTTTATTACAATAAAAACTTGTTGGGGCACAACTCTGAATTATTTGCATATGCTATTTTCCATTGATTTGAATCTTGCCATCTTATCTGATATATTATCAATCTCCACAATGCTGTTCATCTATTTCATTTGTGGCTTTGTAATATAGTAAGTGCCCACTTTTAAAATCAATTGTCTCTTTACCTTTTTTTCTAACCGCTCCAAATCCAACAATGATCCATTTAATATTAGAGTTCTTTTTCCGGTTTATGCAATCTTAATTGTAAAGAATATTCTGTGCGATTTTTCGCTGTGGAGTAATGGACTAGAGAGTTTTAGTTCAATTTTTCACTTCTGATAGTTGAACACCTTAAATTGACCTTCCAAACAATTAACAATACAATTATTTTATTTCAGAGAGTATCCAAGGAAACCTTTAGTTTTCTAGTCAGTCATTCCACAACAAAAAACTGCACAGAGTATTTTTTAAAATTAAGATTACATTTAAAACTAAAAAAAAAAAAAACAATATTCATGAACGTGCCACATATTTGAAAGCAAATCACTGCAAAATAAAATTATATTATAAAAACAATAACAACACCCAAAAATTATAAAGACAACTTCTTACACAATATATATATCAACATCACTACATATTAAATTAAAAAATCATTACTATTTGCAGAAATTTAATGGAATATAAAGCGAAATGGGTTCTATAACATTTTTAGTAACTAAATATGTTTCTTTGAATTTAGACAAAAAAAATGCGTACTCATAAAGTAAGCTAACAATTTAACCGCCTTTAATATTAATGAATTTAGAAAAATATAAAAAGTAAAGCAATATCATTTTTACCGAGTTTAAATATCATCGTTAAAAAATTAAAACAATAAATTTCGGATATCAAATGTTCATTCATTGCAAGAAAATGGATAATCCAATAAGTATGTAAAGTAGAAAGCAAGATATAAACATCTCGAATAAATATGAAAAAAATATGTGACATTCACTTACAAATTATGGCCGCAAACGTTGACTAATAATTTTATATTTGGATTAGTAAATTTTGTAGTTTTGCAGCGTGGGCATGCTAAGTAATCGTCCATCTTTTACATGTCTCTTACACCATCGTTGAATGTAAACACATTAATTAAACACATTTGAAAACTATTCAAAACGTTTTAGTTTCTATAAATAATTTTATAAAAGTTTTGTAAATAATTCATTTACAAATATTTGTTCATACAACTGTCCGTTATAATTGATACAAATTAACACAAGCTATGATATATGCGATACACATATTTTACTGCCACCAAACAACGTAAGCTGCAAGTAAATTCTCGCTTCGGTTTGAATAAAACCAGTTGGAAATATATATATATATTTTAGTGTTTATTTAAAATCTTAAAAAAAAAAAAAGTTTTATATCTCTTCAAATATATATAAAAAAGATTTTTTAAAGCTATTAATATTCTCCAAGTAAAAATTCATTTGATGACATTATTGCAACAAATGCTAATATTTATGGTTTTAATTTTTTCCCTCTTTTAATGTTAATAAATATTATCATTTACATTAGATTATGTAATGAATCTTTTATATGATTTTCTGTTAAAGGTCTGTCAATGATTTATTTACGTTTTGATAATATTTTAATTCTTAGAATGGAAATGTTGTTTCCCTTTTTACAGATGCTAACCAAACAATTCTTAAAATATAAAAGATTCAGCAAAATAGATAGTAAATATATATTAAATAATGGACTATATTATGTAATTTGCACATATCCATGGCAATTATCATCAATTTTTAAAGGGAAACATATCACAGTTTAAAAATTGCATTTTCATAAGTACAGATAATGAGATTTATTTGATACTGATATTGACATTTTTCTCACAGGCTAAAAACATAAATTACATACAAACAATATATATATATATAAAAAGCATTAAAAATTTGGACTATAAACTATATATGCTACCTGAATTACATTTTGTATAGCTGTGACATTTAGAATAATTTATAGACCAAAAGATTTAAATGCATTGCTCATAAATCCAAGGTTCCTCACTGATGAAAGTCATAGACTAGAAACTAGTCTGGAGATATTGAATGAGTAATCACTGGATAGGAATTTAAATGCAGAATCTTGTCTGACATTTATTGATTACTATAGCTTGCACTAGATGACACTACTGCATAGAGAAAGTAGCAGGGTTAATATATGGTAATGAAGCATTATATGTTTGTAAAGGGGTATTAAATTACTTAGAAAAAGTTCAAAGGGAAGTAGGAAGACATGCATTGGATGCAGATGTATGGACAGCAAGGGAGGCAATTCAAGGAGAAATGAGATGGTCAAGTTTTCATATGAGAGATGCAAAAAGTAGAATGAAAATGTTTGGTAGATTGCAGTTTGTGGATAATAAAAGAATAGCCAAAATAGTATTCAATTGGGTTATGAGTAAAGAGCAGGCAACAAAATGGGTGAGAAAGGTAATATGGTATGCAAAAGATTTGGATAAAGAATTTATATCAGTATATTTGTACAAAAGATGGGATGATTGTGCTAGGAGGATTGTTGAGTGTTATAGTGGTAAGGAATGGGATAAAAGATTAGATTTATTAATAAAGAATAGGAAATTAGAGAGATGGAGAACTAGTATGGAGAGTAAAAACAGTTTAAATATATATAGAAATAAACAGAATATTAGGTGCGAGTTAATATATGATAATAGTAAGGAAAGTAGTTTATTGTTTAAGGCTCAAACAGGATCTTTAGCAATGAGAATATACATGTAAATGGAAAAATATGGGTGATTTAGTTCGTAAATTATGTAAGGAAGGAATGGAAAATATTAGGCATCTGTTGCTTGAAAACAGAAAGGGTACATATAATGAAGTTATGGAAAAATTAATATGAAAAAAGTGATTATACAGAAAGTGGATTATTGGTTTTTATGTTGGGTTTGGAAAAAGATAAGGGGGATTTAGATATAAAGGCTATAGAGTTGACAAAGATTATATTGTGGAAATGGGATGGAGCAGAATATGGGAAAACTTACACTGGGGAATGTAAAATTAAGTAGCTAACAGGTTTTCTTGGTATAATAGCTGAGAGATTCTTGATTTCGTTTAAGAAGAAGCTACAGTATATCACATCACATCTACCATTTTTTATAAGCAACTCAAGACAGACATCAAGATGGAATATAAGTTTGATAATTTAGTTTTTGTAATGAATCATTTAAAACCAATAATAATATTTTTGGGGGCTTCCAGGTTTATAATATGCTTATAATTATGATATTCTAATCAATGGCAGATATTTTTAATGTTTCCTATAAAAACATTATTCATTTCAACAAAAATTTTATTAACAATAAATAGTGATTACATCCTGATAAAGGATAAATAAATGAATAAATTGTACAATAACATGATTATATAATGTTCTATTTGCCATCTGGCTAGATTATGTTATGAGAGCACAATTGTTATATTCTTATGTGGTTAGGTATAATGAAGAGATTGTGTAGAATATGAGAAACTAAGAACTTGTTTAATGGTATTAGCATTTTTAATATAAACATGAATATTTTCTTTTAAAATTGCCTATTCTATAATGCTGGGTAGGTGGAAGTTGATAATCAGGAAAAGGATAGAGCAGTTAAAGACCAGGTGTCATCAAAGACTTTACTGGAGGCAAGGAGCTGGTCACATTTCTTGATTTTTTTGAGCATTTGCTAAAACAATGGTATGATTTGTGGTGGGGGTAATTCCATGAGAGTTTTGCATCTCACTATCCATATGGAATAAAGGACAAACCACTAAACAATAAAGGACAAAGGTAGAAAGCCTTATTATTGAAAAAGTTCCATTATGAATGGTGTTTTCAAATGAGAAAATCATATCAGATCTTATGTTGGAATTGATTATGATTATATCTTTCAGTGTTTTAAGTCTTGGGCACTGGTGTATAATATGGTCTATGGTTTCATCTTCATGAGCACACAGACCACATATAGAGTCAATGCTGGTAAAACCTCTTCAATGATAAAAAAACCAATTCGTGGGAAGCACAATAAGATTAATTTTAATGATGAAGTCAAGGAATTTGGGTTCCAGACTCCATCTTTTGAAGTGTGTAATGAGTCTTTGGTTGGTTACTTTTAGGCTGATTTTAATGGGTTGTTGATTATAGTTGATTATATTGTATGCTTCCCATAAGGTGATTTTTTGGTTAAGGTTAGAGGGCATCATCGGGTTATAAAGTTGTAGGTGGTCTATTAGGAATGCTATCCATGAACTGGAAAAGGGCAGAGGATGATCAGTCAGTGTAATTTTTTTAATAATGTTAGAGTATCCGCAAGAGAGGATCAGATTATGTAGAGTGTTGTGGGTTTTTTATAAAATGATTGCTTGTATTGAGTGGAATGACAGTCCATTGAACCTGCGTGGTCATTGGATACCTTGCAAGCTAATAGCAACTGTCCTTCCTCTCCAGAGAAGTTTGGTGCATAATCGGTTAATTTTATTTTGAAATTGTTTAGACATTTTTATGAATGGAAGATAATATGAGATTTTTGGCATTATGATCATGTTGAGGAAGCCAACCTTTCCATATAATGAAAGTTATACTCTAGAGAGTGAAGTGGTGATGGCTTCAGTTGATTGGAGGATTGCATCTTGAATCTCTCTTGCCATTGCAGTTGGAGGTTTGAAGATTGGGAAACCTAGGTATCTTTGGGGTTTAGCAGAAAAGGGAGAGTTAATTTGTTTTACCAGACTTATCTTCCAGATGGAAGATTTGTTAAAATTTATTTGAAAACATTATTAATAATTAAGATTTAAAAAAACGAAAAAAAAACTTAGAGACTTAAATAAAAATTTTAAAATTTTTTGTGTTGAATGTTGCTAGTTTAAAATGTGTGTCAATTTAAATGTGTTTATAGTTTTTTAGGCAGAATTTGGGAATTGACATTTAGTACAGAATCTATTCTGATATTGTATTTAAAAAGTTAAAAGAATATTTTGCTACAATAATATAACTACTTAAACCAAATGAATTTGGGTTTGTATATAAAGAGATTTGGAATTCTTTTTAATAATAAGTTAGTTAAAATATTTTACTTACGTATAACATATATATATATATATATATATATATTATAACAAATCTGATAGCAACTCAAATTAGTTATATTACAAAGCTACATGAAAAAAAAAATGAATAAAGAACTTGTATAAATTGAGAAAAATATATAAACTGTGTAAAAAAATTTAAAAAAAGTTAGTTTATGCATTTAATCATATTATTAAATATTTTATAAGATTACTTTGTAATGTGTCAAAAACAATAAAATGATAAATTTAAATGTAAAGAAGAAAAGTTTTGATACCTGCAAGATTGAATTATCGAGTGCATAAAAATCTAAAGCATTTTGAACCCTTTTTGGTTTGCCTTTTTTTGAATGGAGTATTAAATAAAATCTCCCACAGGTTTTATAGTAAATTTGATGACATAACTAAATATGATATGCAAATTTTAGAATTAATAATATTTTGAAAGTTATATTTAAAATTTAAATGTCTGCAACAATTTTTTCTTTATTCCTTATCACTAACTAATGTAAATAAATAAATTTAAAAAAAATTTTTTTTTCTTTCATTCATTTATATATCAAATCATAATATAATATCTATAAATTTGTTTCTACCATATGTTGTGAAGGGAATAAAGAATGTGTTTTCAGAAATCATGTTGCAAATAAAGAGGTCAAATCTAATAACCAGCTGATGATAAATCGATTATTGTTGAACAACATTGTATAGGGATAAATAGATCTGAAAAAAAGAAACTAAAACATTCCAATCCAGTCCAAGCAGTATTACAGTGATCCAATGCCAAAGAGAAATTGCTGATTAAAAATATTTTTCACAATGAGATAGCCATATCTTGCTGAATGTTTTACAGTAATTTTCCATATTTCATTTGTAACAGCAATTTATTGTGAAGGAAGAAATAAACAATGCTGTAAGGATTACCCAAAACCTACTAGTACTATAACCTATGTAATGTCATCAATGCTGTTGTCTTTCCTTCTTTACATTGCCAATGTCCAAGGAGAATTAACATCTTTGGAAAATTTAAAGAAGGCATTTGGAAATATATTTAAAAATTATAATATTTGCAGAAAACCATAGTTTGGAATTGTTTAAATATTTCACATGATAATATTTTATCATTATAGATATTATAAGAACATAAAACTTAAACTTAAATTAAAAATATTTATTATTATTATTATTATATTTAAAATTTTGTATATATATTTATAGTTGCAAGTATATATACAACAGTTTTATATATTCATTGTTAATAAATTGTTAAGTTATTATTAGTCAATTTAATTTGTGTTTGTTTATCTAACCATTCAAAAATTATGCTTTTAATATCCAATATGATAATAATATTCACAACACTGAGAAATCATACAATTTACTGGGACATGCAGGGATAGCAGCATAATTTGTGAATGATCTGATGTTAATAAGTTTTTCAAAAGTAAACTTTCTCTTTAGAAGATTTGGCACTTTAAAGTTTCATTTTTTTAATATTGAAGCTAGAAAACAAATTAAAAATACTTTTGGGAGGACATGTACTCGAGTTATAAATCATTATCATCATATTGATTAATATATATATATATATATATGTGTGTGTGTGTGTATTAAATTATTTTATTCAAATTTTATTAACCATTCACATTTCACTATATAAATATTTATTTGAATAAAAACTTGCCATTTGTATATCTTTGGTTCCTGATTTAAGCTTTTTTGCCATGTAATTTTTACCTGTTACAATATAAATATATTTACATTGTAATGTTTAGTTAAATTATAGAAGTATATGTACACATAAATATATAATATTTAAATACATGTATATTATCTATTACTAAACTTAATGTAATTATAAGGGACTTGAACTCAGACTTTCAAGGTCCCTATAGCTCTCCACTCCATCTTATACTATTGATACACATGACAACATACATGAAAAAAATAAATGATTTCCAATATATCTTGAACCAGCACTCATCAGTTGATCCAGATCATCTCTCATACATATATATAATCAGTGCTCAGTTTATATTAAGATAGCAAATCTTCAAACTTTAATGGATAAGATTCGATCTTCAATACCTCCCAACTCTTCAGCTATCCATATCATTGAATATCCAAACATGGAATACTCAAAGCTCTTGTTGACACCAATATTATTGTCATACTCATGTTGATTTTAAGTCAGTCTAACCTTTCACATATTGGAACTTAATATGTCCATTTAAATATAAAGAAGAAGGATTCATGTATTGGAGATCATTTGCCTTTTTGTATAAGATGGAGTGAAGATTATGGGGAACTTGAAAGGCTGAATTTAAGTCTCTTATAATTACATTAAGTTTAGTATAGACAATATACATGTATTTAAATATTTCAGCCTGTATTCTACCCATACCTCTTCTATATATTTAAATGGACATATTAAGATCCTATGGATGAGGGATCCAATTGACATAATGTCAATGTGAATATAATAATAATATTGGCATCACCAAGGATTTTGAGCATTCCATCCTTGGATTTTCAATGATATGGATGGCTGAAGAGTTAGAGAATGGTGAAGATCGAAGCTTGTCCATTAAACTTTGAAGATTTACTATCTTAATATAAACTGAGCACTGATTGTATATATGTAGAGAGATGGTGATTTAGACCAATTGTTGAATGCTGGCTTAGCATAAAATACATATATTGGAGATCTTTTATCTTTTTCATATGTATGTAGTCATGGGTATCAGTTGTATTTGATGGAGTGGAAAGCTGTAGGGAGCTTGAAAGTTTGAGTTCAAGTCTCTTATAATTATATTTACATATAAATTTAATTTAATATAAACTAAAAAAATTAAAATATTTTGCAGTTCAGAGGAAATAGTAATCAAAACAACTTAATAATATATTCAGATAAAAGTCATTAATCTGCTGATTAAAGAATTGTCCTGATTGGGATAATTTCTCTAGAAATATAATAATTTTAAAAAGGCACAAATAAAATACTTTTATTAGAAATCAAAGAAAAACTAGCTGTATCAATCACTGAGACTTTTTCATAAAAGATCAAGGTCATAAATTAAAGGCAAACTGATATCCAGCTTAACAGAAAAAAGGCTTTTTTCCAGAATCGCCCACCTCTGAAGGATTCAAATTGAGTCTAGAATCTTAAGGAATCATTTCTCTCTTAATGATTGTCTTATGTAGATTTAGGGAAAATTTTAGTAAATTGTTATCATTAATTGATCCAGGCAATTATGCATGTTTATATTTAATTTTACTTCATTTCTTATTCCTTTATGCATTGATTTATATATATTTATATTCTATTTATACTCCTTCTTTAATCACTTTTTACAATGTGATTAAATAAGATTTATTATTTGCTATTTTTTTACAGATCCAACTGATCAGCAATCTTCATCCGAGTTATATTCTAATATATATGTCCATACAATTAGTACATATTTATATACCCACAAATAGATATTTATATAACATACTATGTATACCTTGCATTATGAATTTTACGGAATATTAATATCTTAATGAACCTAGTAATTATATATATTTTTTTACATTTAAATTGTTTTCATAATTATTAATCTTGTTAGTTTTTATTTTTATTTTTGTTTGATTTCTTTCATATAAATTGTTTTATATTTTTAATATATATATATAACATTTATATAACTTTTAAATTTCTTAATAATTTATTTTTATCATTTTAATTCTTCCATTATAGTTTTAATCATGCAATACTTAATTATAATATAATTATGAATTTCTCTTTTTTCATATACATTTCTACTTTTTTCAATATTTCTAATTCTTTTTAATTTTTTTTTTATCTTAAACTCTAATAACTTTTAACTGTCAAAAATTTAATTGATAAAAATTTAAATTGCATTACCCTTTGTATACTAACTCCTTCTATAAGAATTTTTAAAACTATAACTTATTCTATTTTTAATCTGTACATATACTTGATAAATTATATTCTTATAAATTATTATTATTATTATTATTAATGTTGTTGTTGTTATTGTTGTTGTTGTTATTATTATTATTATTATTATTATTATTATTATTATTATTATTATTATTATTATTATTATTATTATTATTATTATTATTATTATTATTATTATTATTATTATTATTATTATTAATTTTTATAGCAATAATAGTTATCACAATATATATACATAAGGCTATTTCAAGTCAAATCTTTTATATAAAAATTTCATTTAACTATAATGTAAAATTCTGAAAATATGATCAAAATGACATAAGATGATCCGTATATTTTGTCTGTTTCATGGATATGATTATATTGAATCTATTATTGTATGATTATATTTTTATTGAATAGGCATGTGAAGCAGATGAAAATATATAGATGTAATAGATGTCCTAAAAATATTTTATAGGAAACGTGAATATGGTTTTCATGAAGAGGCAGATTACAGTGGGATTATATAAATTATCTCAAATACATTCTAAACAAATGCAACATTTATTGTTTCCATTAATATAATGTAGTTGAGGCTAGAATAAAATGGAGAGCTAGAATTAGATAAGGTATGGTATTGAACTCTTTCAGAAAATCTGAAAAAGTTTAAAGCAAAAGAAATTATAAGATAACATTGTAACACACAGGCTTATTATATACCTGTGTCTATATATGTAATATATAGGGTATATGAGCACAGACTTTCACACAACCCACCACTCTTCACACTATCTCATAACACTGATACACTTGAACACATATATGTTGAAAAGATAAACAATCACCAATATACGTATTAAATGCTAAACCAGCAATCATCAATTGGTCCAGAATACCATCTCTATACATATATGCTATAAGTGCTCAGATATATATTAAGATAGCCAAGCCTCATACTTTAATGGACAGGCTTCAATCTACTCCACACTCCAACTCTTCAACCATCCATCCAATTGAAAATCTGATGATGGAATGCTCAAAGGCCACCCTGAGGCTGAGATTCTTGTCACACCCATGTTGACCTAAGGTCAATCTGACCCCTCATGTACAGGACATAATCCATTTAATACATATACAAGGGATGGGCAGACATCTCTACTATGTAATAACTGAAACACACAGGCTTATTATATACCTGTGTCTATATATGTAATATATAGGTATATGAGCACAGACTTTAACATGACCCATCACTCTCCACACTATCTCATAACACTGATACACTTGAAAACATATATGTTGAAAAGATAAATAATCACCAATATACGTATTTCATGCTAAACCAGCAATCATCAGTTGGTACAGATTACCATCTCTACTTATATATGCTATAAGTGCTCAGATATGTATTAAGACAGCCAAACCTCATACTATAATGGACAGGCTTCAATCTACTTCACACTCCAAATCTTCAACCATCCACCCAATGATGATGGTGGGTCATGTAAAAGTCTGTGCTCATATACCTTACATATATAGAAACAAGTATATAATAAGCCTGTGGTTTCAGTTATTATATAGTAGAGATGTCTGTCCATCCCTTGCATATGTATTAAATGGATTACGTCCTGTACATGAGATGTAAGATTGACCTTAGGTCAACATGGGTGTGACAAAAATCTCAGCCTCAGGGTGGCCTTTGAGTGTTCCATCATCAGATTTTCAATTGGAATGGATGGTTGAAGAGTTGGAGTGTGGAGTCGATTGAAGCCTGTCCATTAGAGTATGAGGTTTGGCTATCTTAATATATATCTGAGCACTTATAGCATATATGTGTAGAGATGGTAATTTGGACCAACTGATGATTGCTGGTTTAGCATGAAATACGTATATTGGTGATTATTTATCTTTTCAACAAATATGTGTTCAAGTGTATCAGTGTTATGAGATAGTGTGGAGAGTGGTGGGTCGTGTGAAAGTCTGTGCTCATATACCCTATATATTAAAAGATAACATTGAAATATGGTTTACTAATTTATTTGTGTAGTCATCGCAAAAGTCTTTTTTAATTTTGTATTTTATTTTTTTTTTTTTTAGTTTCTTTTTTTGGGGGGGGGGGGGTATTAAGAGGGCCACACTTATTTGTGAATGGCTGTTAATTATAAATTAATCCTTTATTTTTCCTTCATGATTTATGTTTTCTATATTTTTAATGCTAACAATCATTTGGGTGTATAATTCATTGTATATATGATTAGAATAAATAGTATTTTTTGTTGTTGATAAAAAAATCATATTTAAAAATGAAAAAATATGTATTTAATGGTCATTTTTCACAGGGATATATTTTTGGAAAATAAATACAAGATATAAAATAAGTTCAATAAAACTGAACTACTAGCAATAACTATCTTATTAAAATATTTTTGGATAAAAATAAAAAGGTAGAAAAAAAAACGAATTTTCTATATTTATTTTTTTAAAAAAATAATATTATAAAAAGTGAGCATTTGACCTTTATCATTAGTTGATCTCCAAGAGGTAGATTTTGATAATTAACTTTTTCAGTGCTTTTTAATCTAGTGTCTTCTTTTAAATAATCTATCATTTTCTTTTTATTTCTAGGAATCTATTCTTTTTATTTTCAAGAGTTCTTTCTAATATATCCATTATTTCTTTACCATTATATTCAATTAATTTTTCTTTTTATACAATTTTTTTAATAATAGCTTTTATTAATATTTTAAAATTATTTATAATGCTATTTTGCTGTCTCTTTTTAATTTTTTTCAAGATCTATATTTAAAAGTCTTCAATCTTTTGTTTCTTTCTTCTCCTAATCAAACTTCAAACAATTCTCATTTAAAAATTCAAATTTGTAATTTTCACTTTAATATGATTATCATTATTTTTATTACAAATGCATAAAAACTTCTATCCAATTACATATCTTAATATTTTATTTGCCCATCCACTATCATTGTTATGAATAGTTAAATGTAAATAAATATCAAACTTTTTAAAAATGTAATTGTGCTATTTAACAATTTGTTAATCTCATTCTTGGAATCTGGAAACATATATACATTGTAACAGGATGGATAATTAGGGTGGTTATATCTGACAAGGTGGGGGCAATCTTTTGGAAAAGATGGTAGTCATATCTGGGATGATGGCAAATCATCATCACTCCCTGTCAATTTAAAATAAAATATCAAATTAATTATTAAAGTAATGTTTAATAATCATAAAATATATAAGAAATTTATATATTTAAGGGAGCATGAGATCATAAGATCTCTGAGAGATCATCCAGCTAACTCCTTAGAGCAACTATAAGTATAACTAACTAAATCAACCAGCATTATCAATAAGTAAGTATAAATAAGTTAAAATTTTTCTTTAGCAGCCTCAATATGTTGGCCCTCTATTATTTAAAATTATAACTAAATTTTTTTAAAATTTTACGTATATGCTACTATATTACAATTACATTAAAATTTACTCAATGTAAATTACGTATATACTACTATATTACAATTACATTAAAATTTATTCAAATGTAAATGATAATAAAAAAACATTTACTTTTTTAAACATAATTGTATCCTATGCATACTAGGAAGTTGAAGAAAAAAGCAGTATTGCTGAGTCTATTCCAGAAGGCAAATTCATGCAGGTACGATGAAAACAAAGCTCTGCTGGTACCAGATTGGAATTTCAGCTTACACTTTGCTCTCATCCACATATTTTCAATATTCTGGGTGTGCATGCCTTGATCTTCAGAATTCATGAAGTTGTCCTGATGGACAACAACCAAATGCACATATATACATCATTGTTGAGACTTCTGATGTTATTGTACACAGCACAGCCATCTGAAATAATGTGTATATCTGGTAAAATGTACTGCTGTATCAGGACCTCCAGTGTATCAGCCATCCTGTCTGTAACTTCTGTCAAGAAGCACATTCTGAGCCTTTTTCTATACCATCAAAGACCCAATGACCTCTTCATATAGTTCCCCCATGGTATTTGCGGTGGAAATAATAAATCTTGTAGTTCTTTAGAAGGAGTCTTCGTGCAAGCCATTTGATGGACAATTCCAGAGTTTGGATGGCATTCCATAATTTGATGCATATTCCAATCTTCTGCCAGAATAGCAGCAACATTCAAAATTTCATCATCGGGAACTAAATATATAGCAGCCATTTTTCCAACTATAAAACTGTATACATGTGCATGTAATTCAAACTTTTGAATACAGAGGATGTCTTTTTTTTTGTAACATGTGTGATAAATGTAGATAGTTTAAATTATTAAGTTTTAAATAAATTAAAACTAATTATTTTAATTAATGTCGTGTAATTAATCCAAAATTCAAATTCTTTAAAAAGGTAAATGTTTTTTTTTATTATCTTTTAAATTTGAATAAATTTTAATATAATTGTAATATAGTAATATATATGTAAAATTTTCAAAAAATTTAGTTATAATTTAAACAATAGAGAGCCAACATATTGGGGCCATTAAAGTAAACCTTTACCTATAAATAATACTTATCCATCATCATCATTGATGATCAATAATAAAATCAACAGTCAATCCTGTGACTGGATTTGAACAATAAAAATATAAATCAACAGTCAATCTGGTGACTGGATTGGAAATCAGTCTTGGTAAATCAGGCTAACTATTTAGCCCTTGCCAGCTTGTGGCAGATTATTGAAACCATTAATTTGGATGCACCACCTAAGTTCTAATCCATCAAAATACATAACCAGAAAAATCTAAACAATGCTGAGATTTTAAAACATGCTGATCATCATCAATTCTCTGGCCAATTAGCACCATTAATGTACTGGCCAACTATAAACTTAGATTCTAATAAAACTAAACTAAAATATAATGCAGGGCTTTAAAGAATATAATCTTATGTGCCAACCACGATGATGATTTATCATCAATGGATGCTCAAAAGCACTAAAATATACCCCCATTTATATATCAGACTTATGCACAAATCTATCTAGCTCAGAAGAACAAGCTTGAGTACTGTTATGGTGATCATGAGATGAAGCAATACAATTTTTAACTATTGAATACAAATTTATTAACAACAACAAAAATGACATTAAGGTCTCCAGAATATGGCTCTACAATTAAAAGCCTGATTTTGATTAACATAAAATAAAAAATTATCACATTTGTGATTTACAAAATTACTATACCCAATTCAAGTTATTACTATGGTTTACAATATCTCTTATAGGTTCGCACATATATATATAATTTGCATAGATGTGTGATACATTAGTTTACAATGAATTCATTTGAATTGTCAAAAAATGATAAAAATTTACATATAAGTTCTCTTTGACACTCAGTGATTGATATATATATATATATATATATTGAAGCAGATGATCTGATGCTCAGATCCTGCTTCACAGCCCACATCCAATCTCTTACTATCTAACTATTCAAACCCACCTTTACGCACATATATACATAGCTAATAATATATATTTCTTTGCTCAGTATTATAACATAAATAATGTAAACGTATGTATTTTAATTTAAAAATATTTTATTTAATAATAATATTCTCATATGTATGCGGGCGTAAATAATAAATATCTATATATTTCAGTGTAGGAGATTGTGAATAAATTAATTAAGTTATATTATATATAGGGTATCATATATATAAACGTATTATTTTTTTATATATAATTTTGTAGCCAGGAATGATGCAATCTTGTTAATAAGTCTCTCGAAAAACAATTACCTGGAAGACCCCTTAGATTAAAATAAAAGATTACAAATTGATAATAATAAAATAAACCCATTAGTGGAAATTGTCCATGCTAGCTTGTTTTAAAATCATAAGATATATTTTAAAACAATCGTTCAAGAAACTGGTAACAAACTTGCATTGTTTCAAACATCTTACTAGATAAGAGTATCCGGTCAAACTATTCCATATGAAACTTAAGTGCTTAAACTGCCTCAGGTCCAGCAGTAGTTGCTAAGTTACAGCTTCAAATTAAAAGTATATATATACTGCTGGATTTGAATCCACAGGAGAGGAGAGACCATTAAATAACTATGTTGTTATACAAATTCCACGCCAGTTTTAATTCTCACTCAATGTGTCGTGAGTAGGAAATTTCACCTTGTCCCTCTGTTCTAATATGCTGTTCCCATGAACGAAGCTCTGCATCCCGTAATAATGAACTTTAGATATTTTCCAGTGAAAATGAAGTGCTATCTCTCAAATAATAATGCTACCCTAGATCTAGCAAAATAATACCGATGGACTGATTCCTCGTGAAATGCTCTTCCAAATAATCAAGGTAAAAGAACTTTGACCACTTATAATTCCTAAATCCTGCCTTCTCTGTAATATTTATATTTTAAATCATCTATATTAAATGTCTTCAAATATGTATTCGTATAACTCTATATAACTAATCTATATTAAGCCTCCTATAAAATGTTTTTCCTTTTCTTTTAATTCCAAGCGGCAAATAATTTTCATTTACATTTATGTATTTATATTTTAAAATAAATGCCAATAGTATTCTAAAATCGCCAGCATATAATTCATTTTCGTTTCCCTTCCCATCATTTACTGGGTATATAATTTATAATTTGATCAAAACAAGTCTTATTCGACTTGCCCAGGTGCTTGCGATTTTAGATAAATAAACTAATTATATTTTTCATGTTTACTGTAGAAAAACAGATTTGACATCTGTTTTTCACATTCTCCTTCCTAAATAATGTGCTATCTTTTATTCTTAAATTATATTATATATGTAAACCCATCTTATCTATTAACACCACCCACTTATTTTGTAATCATTTATATATTTTCACAAGGGCATTGATTAACCAAAATTGAGATTTATTAAATGTATAAGAAGTAATGAATAATATTAAGTAACATAATGTAAGGGGGAGGGGGATCTTAACATCTTAGTTTTATATTTAAGTATAATTATTATCCATGTTTGCTTAATGAAGCCATATCATTACGCCGAATATTTCATAATTTATGGGCAATAAATCTGTTTTGATAATCTTTAGAATTATATTATTAAGCGTTTCATGCATAAAGGCCATTTCATTTTATATATGTTCATGCTTCTCTCTCATATGGAGGTCATCGCACAATCGAGCCCCATTGTCGTTCTCACTGTCCTTAAACCAGGCTCTAAAAACCACCCTGGGGACATCCATGGTCTTACGAGCATGCTTTATACGGGGATCACTCTGGAAAAACCTGCCCGATAATGACATAGCCGGCCACCCTTCATCTCAATACTGACTCTGCCTATGTTGCAGAGGAAATTGATCAACTTCGTTCTTAGAATTCGTGAAGCACACTCCAGGATCCATAATTGGACCAACCCTATCAGCCGCCATGCACGCACCGCCTTTCAGTGTCTTATTAGTTGCCCAGAAGTATTCATAAGCCGTAATGAAATGATTTCTTTAAACAGACATATTTCCATTAGTTTAATATAAGTATTAATGCGATAGATTTAGTGTCGTTTATATAATTATTCATTACCCATCCCGTGCATTAATTATCTATAACTCCAAATTAATAATCATATTGAATGTAACCAAATGTAGTATCTGCTTATAAAATTATTGTTTAAATTAATTAAATGCTCTTTTTGTCTCTGGGGGTGTAATAATATTCCAGTAATGTATTCTAATAGCACTTATTCATTAAATCACACATATATATTATTGGCATAGCTGCAAATCTTATGTTATCATTAAATATGAATCAAACACATATATATAATATGTATGAGGCTCATGTCAGGTAAATAACCTGACATAATTTTGTTATTAATAAATCTTAAATATATATATCAAACTCGAACTACTGCTTTCTTTTAGTTAAGATAATATATTAAGTTATTACTTATGCTAAATATGACTAGATGATCTCCGCTCAATACATAATTAATATGTTAGGTCACAAGCCTTCATTGCTCATAAAATATAGCTCATTATTAAGTTATTCTATCATATAAGTTTAGCCTAGAGTCTTTTTGTGTCTCCGATGATCGATGCTGGCGGGTGAGAAGTAAATTAATCGATGTCATCGGGATTGTTGTTTATAATGTTATAGATCTGGGGAATGGGAAAATAGGGCAGAGTTCATGAGTGTTCCTGACCTGTGTATTTTGTGCACGATTGGATTCGAGGTACTTTTGCCTAGATGCTAGATCTTGTTACGTGAACATACAAATCCGACCGGCAACAATATATATATATATAAACATACATATGTGTGCATGTAATTTCTGAACATATTTAAATTGTTTTATAATAATACATGATTAAACTTTTTAACTTATATTTGTAATAATACAAATACCTATGCTAGGTTTGTTAAATACTTATATAGAATTGCACAGATATGTTTTATAATTTAGAAATGAATACATTTCAATTGATATTTAATAAAATTATTAAATTTTACATGTGTCTATTTGACTCTCATTGATATATGTATAAACATGCAGTACAATTGATTTATATTTCAATTGTCATATAAAATACAATAAATGATTAAAATTTGCCTATATGTGTTGTTTAATGTAAAAACAAAATTCAATTTACTACATTGTGATTTTCAATATCTCTTAATGGGTTCATTTACAACACATATAATCTGTGCACATATGAGATATTAATTTATTAACAAAAAAAATGTGAACTTAATCAAAATAATAAATGACATTGATTTTTATCTAAATGTGTCTATCTGACATGCATTTGATATATACATGCACACAGAGTGCAGTACATTTGATGACTATTTAAATTGTCATAAAATAATAAATGATTAAAAATTTAAGTTACTACATTTTAATGGTACAGATATTTATTAACATACATGTGTGTACATAGAAATTTATGTGCACGGTATTGTGTATATCATATATTCTATTTGACACAATAATAAAAGTTATTAAAATATATTTTTCATATAAATGCATGCATATAATGTGTATAAATTAATTATAAACACTTTCATAAAAAGATTTCTTTTTCGTAAAAAAAATAAAATCAATTTTTTTTTCAGGTAATTGTTTTCATTGGTTAATTATCTACTGGATTTTAAATATAAAATGTCTTTCTTTTCTTTTTTTTAGTCTAAAAGATTTTTGAAATCTGTTTTTTTTCTTTTAAAACATAAATTTTAGATAATTCTTTCTGTATATTGCTATGATCATCACAGGTTGCTCTTACTATAATGTTTTTAAATTAAATATAGAAATTTTAAAATGTTTTTTAAATGAATTATTTAAAAACAACTTACTTTTGTATATATGCTTATCTGTGCTTCTCTGCATATAGATACATCAGCATACATATATCAAGTCTTCAAGCTTTCCTTTGATAAGCTTGGTTTTTGATCCATTGGGAAAGTATAGCCCAGGCTTGTCATCATCAAGAAAGATACTATTCAGGTAATTTGTTGGTATGCCATGATTTTCCTTCTGCCCAGGATTGTTCTAGGCAAGCAGCTGTCTTGTCCACATTTAAGAAGGCTAGTGGATAAAGAAGTGGGGGCAGGCTTCATGATTCAAAATCCCAGGATAGTGAATTAGTAGACTGCGGCTGTACTTATCCTTTTCCTTTCTTGAATTCTTACATCTTCATGGCAGTTCTCTGTATAATTCTGTCAGCCATTTCTCTGGCTAGCTAATTTATGCCAACTACAACAAGATGCAACAAAATATAACCAGACTGAAAAACAGAATTTGCAGCTGGTCAATTAGGCCAATTTTCAAAAATATTATCAAATCAACTCTGAACTGATATTTTTATCAGCCCTTTTTATAAGAGTCATTTGAGGTGATAAAATCACCTTAATTGAAAATGAAGTTTTTTCTGTTTAATCCTTTTGAAAGCAACTTTGAAATTTTTATCAAAGTGTAACTAATATACAAAGATTTCTATATAAATAGAAATTTACCAATTAATTAAAAACTTTTTTCTTATCTCTCTAGTCCCTTTGAAAGCAAGTTTGACAGTTTTATCAAAGTGTGATTTACAAAGATTTCTACATAAATAGAAATTTACCAATTAATTAAAACATTTCAAAAATACCATACTTGTTTTTAAATTTCAAAATCAGAATAATAATAAAAATTTTATTCAGACCTTTTGAAATGTTTAATTTTATAATAAAATTTAATTTTAAATTTAGAGTTATTTAACCCTTTACTTATTATTCCAGAAATGTAGAAAATATTTATAAAAATTTATGTCTGTTTATTTCTGTTTTTCCTTTATTATATATATATATTTGTACACCCACAACTATGTTACTGTGTGCCATGTAACCCAACCAGTTACAATATATATTAATAATTCAATGAATTGTCTCCATGTATTTTTTATTGTGAAATTTATCTAAAAATACATAGATTCACTTAAAATGATTAACAGTAACACCTAAAAAGTAATGAAATTTTTCAAATTATATATACACACACACTCTTTTACAAAAAAGTACCCAAAAATAAATGGAATTGTTGTCTGGAGGGAGAGCACATTGTAGTACATGCTTCTGTGGCTAGATGCTTCTTGTGGGAACCCCTCTGCACAAGTCTGCCAATTGTCATCATTGAGAAAAGTCATGTTATGTTATACTAAATGTTTTTGTTAAGTGTGTGTTGCTTATTTGTTGATTTTTATAATGGCTGAAAAGTTGGAATAATATGAAATTCTGTTTTCCATTAAGAAAAGTGGCAGAGAAAACAATTATAATGCATGAAATAGCTTACAAGCAAACTGCTCTGGAAGAAAACAAGTTTATGCATGGATTATTGGAAGTGTCAAATTTACCACACACCCCTCCAAAAAAACATGGTTAGTGAAATCCAATGTCAAGGCAATTCTGATTTTTTGGGATATGAAAACATCCTGATTTTTGGCATAATAGAAAATGCAAGCTTTCCCATGACAATGTCCTAGTACCCAAAGCCTTGAGTGTCATACAATTTTTAATTAGAAACTGCAATGACCCAATTTATCCATTATCTATTCATCCAAGTTCACTCCATGCAACTTCTTTTTATCCCCCTGTAATGAAAAAAATGCTTCAAAATTTTTTTTCTGTGGATTTAAAAGTGGCATAGAAAAAAAAACAATGCAATTGTTAAAAACCATTTTTCTCGAGGTTCTGGACTACTTTAGAAAGCAAAAAACACATTTAGATTGGTGCATTACATTAAATGGACAGTACTTTGAAGAGGATTCCAATTTGCAACATCTAAAAATAAACACACAATTTTTATTACATAATTCTGGTTATTTTTTGGTAAGCCTTTATACCTATCCATATAAATAAATATCGAAATAGTAAATACAAGAGGTAGATAGCATTTCTATCATACATCGCTTAAATGTTTATTCTGTAAAAAATCTTGAATTCAGAAATATTTTTTAACATATATACATATTTATTTATAATTGTCTCTTTTTTCAGATTTTTATTTTTTTCAATGGCAATATCAATAAAGTAATTTATTTATTCTAGTCAAATGATTTTTCAGGATCGATGAAATAATTATTAACCTTTCTAACTTTTTTTTTAGTTATTATAATACATAATTATTTACAGTTGTTTTTAAATAAAATATATGATAGACTGTTTCATATAGATATAATAAATGTATAATCATAGATATAACCTTTCATTTTTAGGGATCTCTTAGTCAATAGTACAATTATGTGTCAGCTTGCATATTATTTAGGATTTTTCAGAAGTACTATTGGCAATACAGAGACATATAATTTGCTTAAAATTTATGATTTGCATTAAAAGAAAACTTATGTTTAACTTTTATTTATCAGCACATTGCTGTGTCATGCCACATGACTCATGCTTAACCAACAATCAAATTTATTCTTAACATATTACAATTTACTTCTTGTTACTTCTTCCATAATCTCAGATTGGCATACAATGACAATTCATTGCAATAACTGAATTTTATTTTCAATATTTATTATTAGATTGTTAAATTTGTTTTTAAATTAACATTGCATTGCAAATTTTTATTGTGATTTGGTTGCTGTATAAAATATACTTCTTAAATGGCACTGCCACTTTCATTTTGCATGAAATTTGGAAATCAAAACCGAAATGAAAAACATTATTTCAATTGGGTGTGAGTTTATACAAGTATGCAAATAACCTTAAAATATTGTTCTCTACCCTTCCCTTTCCCCTATCTCTTTATATATATATATATATGAAAAACAAAAACCAAGTTAAATTCACGCAAACTGCTATCACTTGTATTTATGATCAATAGATGGCGTTTTACCAAAAACACCGAACAAGTGTAAATTTGTTTACATAAACAACAAAAGAGTCAGCATTCACTATCTCTTTATTTGCTCACCCTCAGATCAGCTGATTTCAAGCTAATTTGCTATCATCAGCAAATAATAAAAAATTGATTAAATACAAAAAATACTATGAAGAAGCTTGTCAAAGGGAATATGATATACAAAACAGGTGACCATGTACACGGTGGAGTGACTAACAAATTTATTTTTATTAATTAATTTTATAATAGACATGGCTAAAGATCATACTGGGCCTACAATAAAGGCCTTTATGCAGATCCAGTGATATTTCATGAACATTATCCTCTCCACATTTATGATATTATTCTAAGGCAATGTAAAAACTTGTAATTTGAATAAGAAAATAAATGAGCAACAAGATTGTTAACTGTAACAGTAATTTTAATCAACAAATAATATAAAATAATACAATAGTTTATATTCTATTTACATAATTACTAAAATAGAAAACATATGTGACAGAAAATAGTTTTAATTATTCTAATTCAAGTTTTACCAAGTTACCTTACTTCTTCTGTTGAGCTCAACTTATCTTTCACAGTAAAACAAATTTTAAAATGAGATCTGGCAGTAATGATTATGGTGTAATTTTTAAATTTTATTAATAAATTATTTCTGCAATTAAGTTTCTTTTTAAAAAGTTTCTCCTTATGGTTGAGGGAATCAAATAAACTGAACATATTAATTCATTTCATGTTGGTAATTTCTTCTGAAAAACAATTAGTTAACTGTCATGTTACCTTGTAAGATTAAAGTGTCTTTATATCATAGCATTCATAATCAGTTTCAATGTTGGCAGAGAGGCATTGTTGCATATTAAGGCATTTTTAAAGTTCCATATTAAAAAAACACTTATGGAAAGATTAGGATGAAACACTCTAAAACTTTACTCCTGTAATTGCATTATATAAACATATGCACGAATTAAAATTTTTCTAGCTTTCTTGCTATAATCATCACAAAGAAGTTTATTTTCTCTCTAAAGTTTGAAAGTAGATGATCTGAAAGTTTTTTTTCTTCATTCGTTTTGCAACTGTTCAAGTTTCTATAGCAACCTGATATTTTAAAATAGTAAAATTTATCATTTTACAATAACTGTGGAAATAAACTTTAATTTCTTACAATTATATTATTTTCAATTTATTTAAATAAATAACTTGTACATCTTAAAATGAATAATAATTTTTGAATTCATTTTTGTAAAGCTATATATGTAAGCTACATCATGTAGGTTACAATATATATATATATGTAAGTACATGAAAGCAGTCAGCACTTAATCTCCAATATCAATAACAATAAGCAATCTCAATTTGTTGCCAAGGCAATCTTTTACCAATAAAACTGGAAAGCTACCTTTATCTATTGTCTAATAAGTTTAAGTATACACTAAAGATTGCAACTTACTTAAAGAGAATGAAATTATCAATTCAAAGATGTTTAATTAATAGCCATTAAACAGGTAAATATAAACTTCTGAAAGCAGACTGCTGAATAGTCAATTATAAGTATTAAACTACTATTATAACTTTCAAACTGCAGTCTAAGCATGTACTACTTATATAATAAAGGTCATAATACTCAAGGCTAGATAGGTTTATAAATCTAAATATATGAAAGCTGTCAATACTTGAACACCAATATCAATAACAATCTCAATCTGTTGTCAAGGCAACCTTCTTTAAGGTGGTTAACATGCCCAATGCCAAGAATTAATAATTAAAAAAAATTATTTTATTTCATCTTTGGCATAAATAATCAAAATTTTTAAAAAAATGTTTAAATTACATACACAAGATTATTTTAATTAATATTAAAATACTACACATAAAAAAATCTAATTCTTTTGTATATGTAATGTTTTTTAATAAGAAAAATATAAAAATACCCAAATGTGAATAATATTTTCCTTTGAATAATTTGTTATTGTTATAGCTATAATGCAAATGTAACCATAGCTACAAATCAAATTACGGATTTATTTTATATCAAAATCTTATTTAAAAAAATTCAAACTTTTCTTAATTGTTAAAATGGAATGCTACAATTTTTGGTATCATTCCTCAATTAGTTAATATCTTGTTAAATTGTTCATTGGACTCTACAGATTTTAATATATAGAGATGCCATTGAAATATTTATTTTAATAAGTTCACTTTTATACTTTTATTCTTGTAATTAAGATTGAAATTTCATTTAAATATTCTTCTGGAACATGCATTTATACTTTTTATTATTATCTTACACTTATTAAAGCTGATGCAATTTTCCCAGTGTTATATCATTCTTTTTATTGCAAATTTTTTATTTTCAAAAGGAGGTAGTGGCACATTATTCTATTTCTCATTAAATAAGTAAAGATATACATTAAATATATTTTAATTATATTCTTGTATTTTAAAAAAAGATTATAATGGAGATCATTTCCAATTGTGCACTAATTTGCAATATGTATATTTTTAATTTTTAATAATTTTTTTGAAGAAGTATTTTTGCTATTACATATAACAATTTTTGAAGGCATTTTCTTTTAAAATGATAACAATGAATTTTCCTTCCTATAAGATGTTAATTTTATATGGACTTTAGTTTATTTAGCATAATATGATACATATCATTAAAAAAATATAATTTAACAGGGGGAGAGTAAAAAGCTAAAATATTACTCTACAACTTTATATTATTTTTCAAGCCAATTTTTAGAAATCTTTTTATCAAAAAAAAAAAAAAATTATAGCCACCATTTTCATTCATTTTTATAACAATCACTGACCAATAATAATTTCTTACTCTTTAGTTAATTAAATATTCAATAACTGAAAGATTTTATTAGATTTTAAATAGTAGAAAAAATGTTTGTTACATCAAAAAAATTAAACATATTGGTAATAGTATGAATACTGAACCCTATCGCTTGATGGCATTGTTTTTCACGCAACACACATCAATATACTGTTTTAGTGGCTTAACTTACAGCTAACACTACAATAGTGTTGTTTAGAGCCATAACAGGTCACCTGAGAGGGTGATGTATCCTATGATTATGTAACGAAATACTATACCCATTGACTTGTGACAGCATTCCTCAAGTGAGCACAATTCAACTCTCGCTACAGACTGTTTTGATGGTGGCCTTATTTGAAGGATGTGAAACTATTAAAAAATTTATTGTGGAAAAATTTTGAGAAAGCGTAGTAGATTTAGTATTACATATTAAGAATTGTCAGGCCATCATGCATATTTCCTGACGATTTTGAACTGCATACAACCTGAAAAGGTAGTTCTGCCAAGTTCACGCACAACTGCACATTTACATGTGAATCTGTGTGAGAACAGTAAAATGTCAGTGTGGCAAATGTTTAAAATTGATTGAAGAGGATTGAATTGCTGGCCACAGAAGTTGACACTGTTGTGTTTTTCCAGAAAGAGAAAAAACATCTTGCCAGATGCAAAGCTATGCATTTGTGGTAGGAGCATGGTTTTAGTCAACTATAGGATCTGAGGAATTCTGTTGACACTCCTGCAAGCATACCAGTGTTCTGCATAAGGGAAGTTGGTTGGAAGGTTCCAAAATCCCATTACTTACAGCTTTGAGGCTCAACTCCTATTGGAGTCAAACAAACTCTAACTTCCCGCCCCCTAAAAAATGTTTTTTTTTTTTTAAAAACGAACTGTTTAATTAAGGCTTTTTGAAAAAGGCAAAAAATAAAGGAAGAACTTTTCGCTATCATATAAAGGTTTCGGTAGCGTAAATATTTTTTAAAAAAAAAAACAAACAAAAAACCTCATAATAAGAAAATAAAAGACGATAATTAAAAATCAAACCAACCCCCTCCACCCTCTAAAAACCAACTGTTGGTTTATTAAAAATGAATTGATTAATAAGGCTTTTCAACAACAAAAACAAAGAGCTCAAAATCAATAAAAAGTCGATAAAGAAAAAAGTTGATAATTTAAAAGCAAACCAACCCCCCTCCAATAATTCGTATATTTTATTAATTTATCTCTTTATATGTATTCTATATTCGAAAACATTTAAAATTAATATTCGAAGTTTCCAGTACATTGACAAAAAATACTAAAAGATGAGAATTAAAATTCAAACCAACCTCCCTCCACCCTCTAAAAACTAATTGTTGGTTTATTAATTAAAACTGACTTGTTTAAGGCTTTAAAAAAGAAGTTCAAAATCCAAAAAGGCGATAATTTAAAAGCAACCCAACTCCCCTCTACCATCTAAAAACAAAGTGGTGTTTATTTATTAAAAAGGCAAAAAAAAGTATGAATTTTATGTATAGAAAGGGGTAATAAAAAAATTTTTTTTAACCGTAGTATTATGTAGAGAAACCTATAATTCAAAATAAAAAAAACAACTCAAAATCAAAAAAAAAAGTCGATAATTTAAAAGCAAACCAACCCCCTCCCCCTACACCATATAAAAACAAAATATTTGTTTATTAAAAACGCAAAAAAAAACATACAAGTTTTATGTATAGAAAGTGAAAAAAAAATTTTTTTGTACCATAGTATTCTGTAAAGAAACTGACAGCCCAAGTACATTGATGTGCATTGGGCAAAAAAGAGTGCCATCAGGCTCAGTATTTATACTACTACCAACATTTTTTTAATAAAGATTTATTTTTACATAATATGGTTGAAAATTAAGACATGTTAAAATAGAAATTATTTCATTTTAAAACATTTAAAAATAATTGGCCAAAATATTGTGTATATATGCATATATATCTCTTAATCTTTCATACATTTTCACAATTCAAGATCATTTATATTGTTAATAGCTAAAGATAAAACCAGAACTGTGGGTTAAGAAAATAAAGAAAACAGTGTACTTGCTTATTATCCTGTTTTCAAAGCTTAGCAATGATTTTTTTTAAATTAAACAGTTTCAGAGGCATATGAATATTTGTTTGGCTTTTTTTTTTTCAATTTTATTTTACCAAATATGTGTTAGTTGTTAAGTTTAAAAAAATTAATATATCAATTATAAATTCCATTCAAAAAGTTTATTTTAAATTTTTGTTTTTTATTTATATTATAACATGTAAATGCTGACACACTCTTAACATTGTCATAGTTTATGTTCAGCATTTTATTTTGACCCACTACCATTTCAGAAAGATTATGACAGTTTGGAATCTTTCTTTGATAGAACAGCATGTAATAAAATATTTCCAAAGATATGGATTCCAGCCCTCATAAAAAATCTTCATTATTGGACATGATAAATATTTTGTTTCTTTTTATTTTTATATTATTAAACTGATGGGTATGACATGAAATTTTACATTTGTTACATTTTTTCTATTTTTCTATTAATAAATTGACTTAATACAATGGAAGTATTATAATTAATTTTTGCAGAAAATTTTCTTTTTTTAAAATAATAAAAAAAAACTGTAAATATTAAGTATGATCAGTTTTTGTCAACCATTTTGGTTTAAATATTTTTTGTGCCCCTCAAACTGTATAAGTAACAAAAATGATTTCCAAGTTTGGAAAACAAGATAATAAATAAGTACTGAAAACAGTTACTGATTTAATTTTGGTCAGACAACTACTAATTATTTATAAAAAGTTTAGTATGACTACAGATTTAATATAGAAATGTGAAACTTTTATTTTCTTTTGCATACATTTTTTCTTTTTAAAAACATAAAAAACAGCAACTTCACATGGTTGCCTTTATAAAAGATTGACAATTTATAATGTATATAAGCTTGAGCTGTTATAAAATTATATATATTTATATATACACACAATCAAATGTAGCCACTAGAAAATAATTATATACATTTCAATTCCAAAGAAGAAAAAGGGTAAAAAATGATTAGTTTTTGTGATGACAATATTTAATAATGGACAAACATAAATTTGTCGATAATGTTGTTTTTAATAATTAATAATAGTTCAACACAATTGAAATAAAACAACTATATAAAAATAATAAATATTTCCTTTATTGAACCGGTTTTCACCCTATATTAGGGCCTTTTCAAAATACACTTCTAATATAATCACATGACCTTTATATCTATCAATACTCCCTCTAACATTCATTTTATATAATCATTTTATGTAATCACATAACCTATTCATATATATATATATACTTCCCTCTCCCCTCAAATTTTTTTATTTTATATACATATTATCTTTATACAATAGTTAAAATTACATTAAATACAATTCAATAATTATATACATATATTATACACCATAAAATTATATACACATACTTTATACACTAAATTATATATCATTTCTCATATATTTTTACTAACCATATCTTCAAATATAATCTTATTTATCTATAATTAACAATTATTTACATTAACTAATTATTTACATATATCATATATATTAATTAAAAAAAACAAACAAAAAAAAACCGTCAACCATATATTAAATTTTCCAATTATCCTTCAATGCCCATTTATTACTCATCTTTGCAGGTCCTTTAACTAAATTAACACATTTACTCATATTCTCTTGAATATATACCGTCTCATAATATTTCTTTCTATTATAATCTTTAATATATTTTATAAATTTCATATCTTCAATACATCTCATTCTATGAATACTGGTCATAGAATGAGATGTATTGAAGATATGAGATTTATAAAATATATTAAAGATTATAATAGAAAGAAATATTATGAGACGGTATATATTCAAGAGAATATGAGTAAATGTGTTAATTTAGTTAAAAGAGCTGCAAAGTTGAGTAGTAAATGGGCATTGAAGGATAACTGGAAAATTTAATATATGGTTGCCTTGGTTTTTTTTTTTGTTTGTTTTTTTTAATTAATATATATGATATATGTAAATAATTAGTTAATGTAAATAATTGTTATTTATAGATAAATAAGGTTATATTTGAAGATATGGTTAGTAAAAATATGAGAAATGATATATAATTTAGTGTATAAAGTATGTATATATAATTTTATGGTGTATAATATATGTATATAATTATTGAATTGTATTTAATGTAATTTTACCTATTATATAAAAATAATTTGTATATAAAATTAAAAAAATTGAGGGGAGGGGGGAGTATATATATATGTAAATAGGTTATGTGATTACGTAAAATGATTATATAATAATGAACGTTAGAGGGAATATTGCTAGATATAAAGATCATGTGATTATATTAGAAGTGTATTTGGAAAAGGTCCTAATATAGGGCGAAAACCGGTTCAATAAAGGAAATATTTATTATTTTTATATAGTTGTTTTATTTCAATTGTTTTATTTTATTTTTATTATTGATGACAATATATAATAATCTGTTAGTAACATATAATCCCACATATGTACATATTGACTCATTAGTTTATTTATATGATAACTTGGATCTTGTATTTTAAATTCTTTTTTCTTGAGCAAAAATTTTTTTGAAAGATTTCAAACAGGGAATGTTATTTAAAGTTTTCCATCAAATTCTATTTTTAATTATATCCGCCCAGTGAAAGCAATCAATTTTCTTTACATGCAGATACTTTACTAGAATGTTATTTAGGTAATCTTTATAACATTGTTGAGGTCTGCAACTTTCATAAAAATCTTTATCATAAAATTCTTTTTAAAAAGTCTCCTGTTGCTTAATTAGTTTACATGTTTTATTCAATTCATTTCACATATTCAACCCAATTTAAGATACCACTTTGTAATTTAGCATTATGAAATCATATTATTTGATCTTTTGATCCTGACATATATTTTTTAATTTTCACATCTTTAAAATAAATTTTAATGTCTTTATGTTAAATTATCTCATTTATATAAAATAAATAAAATAAAATAATACTTCTATAGACAACTAATTTAATGGCAGTAATTATATTATAATGAAATATTATTAAACTTGTTAAAAGCCATCCCATATATAAAAGGCTAACATTTTTTAATTGAGCCACACTATCAAGTGTTTTTACTTTCATTATTGGTTAATAAAGGATATGAGTTTTTTCACCATTATTTACTAAATGAAATTTTTTATAAATTCTGTAGATCATTTTTGAATTGCAGATATAGCACAATTATCATCTTATTACAAATCTAGAAATCAAAAAGAAGTTCGTGAATCTGTTTTTATTATGTTTAAATTTTTAAAAAATCTACTATAATATCTCATTTTAAATACCATTATCATTGACATTTCTTTTTGGTTAGTATCAGTGGCAGTTTTTGTCAATGCTCAACCCTTTTTTCCATATAAAATCTTTATTTTATACTAAAACTCAATAAATTAGACTTGATTTTTTAAAATTTTAATTTTACAAATGAAAACATTTTTAAAAACATCATATGAGTTTTAATGAAAATAAAGGGCATAAAACTTTATTCAATGGTCTTCAGGAAAAGTTTTCAGAAAATCAACAAAATCTTTTTTATTTTAAAATTATTTTTAAAATGTGAATGAATCTATTAAATCGATCAGATTCTGCTTTAAAACATTAAAATTGTGTAATAATTTTTAGAATATCTGAAAAGTAATATAACACAATGTAGATAATGAAAAATTTTGACATTACATGACCAGTGTTAGAAGGCATGCTCATTTTATTGCTGAAATTTTTTTTAACATTACAGTCAAAGTTATTAATTTCTATAGCTTAAAATTATCATGCACAAATAAAATCAAAATGTATATGTGTACTTCTTGGTTTTAAATAATTATTATGAAGTATTGCATAAATATAATCATTTAATAAACTAGCACAAAAATCATTTTATTTTATTCCAAAAATATTCTTGAAATAATCTCATAAATGTGGAAATCAGATTATGAACAATCAAAACCATTTACAGTTTGGAGACTACTTTTTGTGTGAATAATAGAGTAAAGATTTTTGAAATTTTTCAATTGTCTGAAAGATACTGACCTCTTCAGATCTTTTTTAAAAATAATAAATCAATATTTTCCTGAATGATGTTTTAGCATTTTTTAAAAAGCCTGTTAATATCAATTAATATAGCAATAGAAGAGCAATCTAAAATGACAAAATTACCATGTTATTTCTAAACTAAAAAAACATGATAATTATTGAAAATATTAATAAGAGTCTTAAAATTGAAAATATAGTTAAATGCACATTTGTTTTACATTGGTTTTTATTTCAAATGTTTCAGATTTTTTACTCCTAATAATAGCAATTGCTATCATTCTATTATATACAAACTGTACAATATAACATTTAATTGACAAATAATTACTTTCAAATATGGCTCACAGATCAGCTGGTTTATTGAGTCAAATCAATGAAAGCAATATATAAAAATCATTCTTTTGTTTCTGATACTTTTCTTGCATTTAACTAGCAGCAAAAATAATATCTATAATTCTTAATTGATATTCTAATATCCACTTTAGTTTTTGTGGCTATTTATGTTTAACTGCAAGCAATCTCTTCAACAAAATTCTTGAAAGTATCTTTACTGCAATGGATACCAATGATATTTTATGATGATTATTATAGTCTTGTTATTCCTTTAATTTTGTAAATTGGAAAAATATAAAAAAATTAAATTCATGTAGTTCCATATATTCCTAAAAACATTTAATAATTTTGTGAGTAATTTATTGCCACCATATTTCAAAACCTTATCAGATATCAAATTAAAACTTTACAAAATTTTTCATTTTAAGATTACAAAGAGCTGCTGTAACTTCACCAACCAAAATATCTTTGTAGATATGATGAAAATATTAATAATTATAGATTCAGTTCTTATATTATTATTTTCAAAATGATCAATCTATTTCTTTCATCTATTCAAAATATCTTTGTTATCATATAAAAAAGTACCAACTATAGATTTATGATATTGTTTTTCAAATCCACATATTACTTACTACGTATCATAAAAAATTGAAGTGACTACAATCAGATCATCAGATATATCTCTTTGTAGTTTTAATACATCAATCATTTTGAAACTTTTTTGTTAGTTGGTGAACATATGCCTTTAATTCTTAGCATGTTTATATTTAAATTTTAAGTTATAAAATTAAGTCACTAACAATAGGATTATTGTCAGAGTATATGCAGGATTTTTTTTATGCAGAGGCAAAACTCTCCATATAGTAACACCACTCACTGCAAGCCAGAGTAATCAATGAATGCAGGAAGGTTTGTGTATAAAATCTCTATCTAGTGCTTATTCATTCAATATCCCCAAACTAGTTTCTAGCTTGTGGCTGGTGATCATGTGATGTTTGATGATTCCTTTTTTAATGAATCTAATATTAAAATTACTTGTATCCACAAATTATTTTTTAAAAAATTCTATGTCTTATGAAAATGACATTCATGGAAATCCAAGTTAGTTTCAAAATTTAATGGTTGTTGAAATATTTGAACTGATAGTAGATACATAAAAAAAAAATAAACATCTAATTTTTATCATGATTGAAATAGGACTAATTTTGATGCAATTATTCTTTTAATCCTAAAGACCATTATTCTATAACCTAACTAATAATCTGTACTTGTAAGTATTTATACAATATAGGCTTTCTTTGTATTCTGTCTCTGAAATCTATTGTAAGTTAAAAGAAAGCATCTGCTTAATAACAAATATTTTTAATAGTCAATCCATATGTTATGCATAAATTCAATAACTTCAAATCATTTGCGTTTACATTATCAATGTCATTATTTCTAAAATCTTTGAGCCAAATTTTTTTGTTCTTATAAATGTGAATTATCTTCAGTAAGAAATATTAAATCTTATAATGATATTGATGTAATAATAATATCTAGCATGGAATAAGAGCTTTCTTTCTCTGAACTTTTGAATATAACATTGGAGCATATGTCTTAATAAAATGAATGCAGATATCATTGTGCAAATCAAAATTTAATATTATATATGAAAGAGCTCCTGGAAAACACAAAGTTAGACCTCACAACAAAACCAACATATTGCAGTTTTTTTTCATTTGCTGATTTGGCCTTAAAAAAATTTATATTCATCTACCCTTCTCATGAAAGTTCTTTTTTATGGGAAAAACTTTTACTAAAATATGCTATATGAATCTTAAATCTTATAAATCATTAGCTATAAGTACTATCCTATTTTAGATTTTGAAGAATTTACATAAAATGAAGACATTTAGAACAATAGTTATTTTTATTAACAGTACTACTTCATGCTAAATATTATCAATTTTATAGTTATTTTTACCAGATCAATAACTAATTCTCTAGGCATGGATAGAAAACAGATTATTTTTAGTTTTTAATAGTTTCCTTAATACCTAAATGTATACTCTTTGCAATATTGAAACTTTTGTCTCAGATCCAACATGATTCATTCATGATTACAGTGCCTCATCCAAAGTCTCTTAAAGCTGTTCTTTTTAGAGATTTTTAAGGAAAGGTCTTGTATAAAAATAAAAAAATTAGGATGGTAATAAAAGAATGACATCAGAATTTTTGTTAGAATTACTATGCATATAGTTAAAGAATAAAAATGTGTTTGCACAAGCAATCCTTTATCTTAGTTAATGTAGGAAGATGGTTGATGAGTATGAGAGCTCATGATATTAAGAAATCATTTATCAACTTAAGACAACAATAAATATTCTTGAATAAGTTATTAGCAGTCAACTGTCATGACTGTATATCTTTCTAGTAACCTGAGTAAAGCACCCAATACAATTAGTAAATTTGTATAATTAAATAGGTAAACTGAAAATAATATATAAATTCATGTAATATTAAAAATCATAATAAATCATTTCATTTTGCATTATTAAGAAGTATTACTAAAAAAATAAAAACAATAGACATAAATAAAAGAATAAACATGAAGTAAGATTAATGATACCACATGTTTAATAATAATAAAGTATAAAGATATATTAATCTTTAACTGAAGTAATGTTTATATCTGTTCTAGAAATGATATGATAATTTGTAGCATAATAAATAATTAATGATAATTTATAATGTATTTATCTAAAGTGGATAATGTCAAAGATATGAGTGCAGGAAGTATATTTGGGTATCAAATTGTAGCAAATAATTAATAAATTTTGGGGCTTTTTATTATTTTGTTTATATTGCTTGAGACTGTTTTGGTATCCAAAGCAATGGTAATTTATTTCCAACACAAATGTATGTACTAAAAAATCTCTACAATTTGATGTTTACATTTTAAATTTTTTAATAGTTAATGCTATTATTTTTAATAATTCCACAAAAGCTCAGTATTGCTCAATACATAAAATATCCAAAAGCAGAAAAAAAAGTAAATAATCAGACAATATTTGATATTTATTATTACTGATAAATTTGGTACCTGTACATTATCCATTCTACCAATCTTGGCAGCTATTTTTTTTTTTTTAAATATACTCTTCAGGGGCTTAATATATGTTAATTGTTAAACTATTGTATTTAATACTTACATTTTTTTATTATTATTGTTTTTTTTTTTTTTAAATTTCTGCAAAAATTAATTATAATATATTTACACTTTATTATTATTCTTTTGCATTAAATAGAGTTATTAATATAAAAATGAAAAAAAAATCTAAAACATCTTTATATGGGTTATGCCCAAATAGTGAAACATAAATTACCAGGCAAATGTGCAATAACATCTATATTCTTATTTAGCTGAATTTATGTGGCATCATTTGCATAAAAAAGACGATTCATTTTGTGACAATATTGGAGACCATTAGAAATTTCAGGCTGCCAACATGAATAATCCCAATTTACCTTTCTTGAAAAATAATGCATATAAAGATATTTGGATATTTTTTCCATTTTTATATTATTAACTTACTTAATTAATACAAAAAATTAATAATAAATAGCCTGTAAATATTATAATTAATTTTTTCAGATTTAAAGAACAATAAAAAATATAAATATTAAATCAGACCACTTAACAACTAACATTTATTTATTTGGTAAAATAACATTGAAAAAAAAAAAGTACATCCCTGAAAGTATATATTTAAAAAAAATGGCTGCCAAGCTTGCAAGGTTCACCAAATAATACCCAAGCATCAAACTTCTTTAATAGAATTTTAATAAAAATGTGGGTAAACATGTTGATACATTAAAAAGGTACGCATTCAACTTCTAATTAAGAAAAAAAACATTTAGAATATCTTGCTAATTTATCAAACTGATATGTATGAGGCCAGACACTAATCTAGCAGCTGTGTACTCATTAGTTACTTTTAGATAAAAACAACAAACAAAAGTTTTAATAACGTAGCAACAAGTTTATTACTCATAATATATATATATATTATAGTAGGATTTATCCCTCCCCCTCCCAATTGATTGCCTATCATTTAGCTTAACCTTTCAAAATAGTAAACAATCAATAAGCAACAAATATCTGTCACATGAATAGTATTCACTACTGTACTGTTACATGTGAATGTTAATATCTATATTCAATTTCAGCACTTATTATATGCTAATAAATTTCTAATCACTAACAATAAAACAGGATACATGTGGCTAGCATAATATTACGAGTATCAAAGTAATATTTACCTACATATTGTTTCTAATACTCTTTAGATAATATAAGACTCTTAACTATCAATATAATATAGTTTCTCAAATTATGGATGAATACAAATGGGAATTTTGATATTATATCCAGCATATACTTTAGCATATAAACAGAGTTGTAACAATTGCTCCAATGAGCTATAAGACAATTTTAATATAAATAATATTCATTTTGTGATTATTGCTTTGTTGCCATTTTCTGACTTCCCTCTTACATTTATCTATATCATTCTATACTCCGTCCACCTGATCTGGGAACTCAGCTTTTACATTTCCTAATGCCATAAACATTTTATTTTCAGATATTTTTATTTTCTGAATGAGATGTTTGAAACTATTATCACATTGTCTTTGAATCATCCAACTTAGCAGTTAAATTCTGAAATCTAGCCTCTGAGTCTGCTTTAGACTCTGATAGATTGGTTTTTAATGCTTTGAGAACTGCTTTAGACTCATCCAATTTAGCAGTTAAATTTGAAATATAGCATCTGAATCTGCTTTAGACTCTTGTGACATAGTAGTTAATTGACTCATCATACAGAACAGTTGTTGCATCTGAACAGATGTAAACTCATTTCAATGCCTTCACAAAATATTATCACTATTAGTGTACATCTTAATATAAAATTATATATGGTACTATTAATATTTTTATTAAAACAATAATATAAGACCAATATATTATATTAAACAATATGTACTTCCACTATATTTGAGATCGTCATTCCCCTTCATAAGAATCACAAAACCTATGATCAACATAAACAAAATATTTTTTACCAATTATGCCAATAATATAATTTATTTTTATAGATTTCATTTACTTATTTGTCAATAAATTAAAATGTTTATATTTATTGGGCCTTAGGAATTATCATATCATTCTACAAATAAACATTGTCATTATTGATAAATAAAAATTATTACATTTTTAAAATCCTAATCATCATCTGTGGGCATATTTCAAAATACACACAAAATTTAATTTTCAAAATTATACATATGATTATAATTGTAAATGAATATGTGGTTATTTATTATTTAGTTCATGCATCAAAAATCATTATTGAGCCCTACATTGGGCACTTCTTTGTAATACAATTTATTCAGTTACCAAGCAGTGATTGCCTATCACTTAGCTTAACCTATAAAATAGTAAGACAATCAATAAGCAAAAATATCTGTCACTTAAATAACATTTGCTATTGTACTATTACATGTGAATGTTAATATTTATAATCAATCTCATAGTTTATTCAGCATTTATTATATATTATATGCTAATAAATTTCTAATCACTAATAATAAAACAGGATACATGTAACTAGTATAATATTATGAGTATCAAAGTAATTTTTACCTACATATTATTTCTAATACTCTTCACATAATATACACTCTTAACTATCCATACAATATAGTTTCTCAAGTTATGGATGAATATAAATGGGAATTTTGATATTGTATCCAGCACATACTTTAGATATAAACAGAACTATAACAATAGTGCCAATGAGATGTAAGGCAATTTTAACATAAATAATATTTAATTAAAAATACTGGACAGGAGTATTACTAAAATTATGCTATTATAACTATAATAATATGATCGTGTGCATAAATTTAATGTTAGAGTGATGAGAATTATTAAAATGTAAAGCTATTATTTAAACAATAATCAATAGCAATTTATTAAACAAAATATAATGCATAAAATAGAATAAATAAATATATAAAATAATTAGATTAATATTTCTACAATGTTTGTACATCATTTACAAAAAGTACTGTTAAGTAAAAGATTGCAGGTAGATGCACTGATGCATAATGGACAATGTTGCTCACACAAACACACAAATGAATAAAGAAGGTTGCCTATGGTAAGTTTTCTAATATGTCCTAAGTATTTTAAGATTTATTAAATAAACAAATATTACTCCATGTTTTATAAACCCCAATATATTTCATACTCATAATAAACTGTTATAATAGTATCATATTATTAATCCTTATTTAGGAGACATTTATCTTTCACTAAATAAGTGCAATATCTACAAGATCCATTTATACAAAATTAAGGTCTCAAACAAAACATTCTACTTGGCCATTAGCCATGGAATAATATTATTTATTAAACTTAGTATTATTATAACAAATATGCTTTAAATATATATAAACTATAAATAGAATATCATCTATTTTTTCTACAAACATGTACACACTAAGATACCATAAAAATACATCAATAAAATATGAGGTATATAAAAGAAGAGTATAGGACAGATCAAAATATTATCTAAAAACTATGTTATGAAAGGAATAATCTATTTTTAGTATCATATATTTACTATCATATTAGTTTAAATAAAGAAAACATATTACCTGATCTTCTTATGATGGACAAGAGTGTTAATTAATCCTAAATACGTACTAGAAATTTTTTTATTATATACTGCAAAAAATATAATAACAACAAACCATACATATAATTGTTATCACACACAAATGATTATGAATAGTTCTAATGCCTTTTACTTACAGATTTCATATTAAATTTCTTCAGATAAGCCCAATTATTATGTTTACATCTTTGAGTTTCATATTATAGCAGATATCAAAACCTTTTTGTTATCCATGTTAAAGAATTCATTTCTTAGTTGACATGAAGTAAAAACAATATTATTAGTTTCATAAATTCATTTATGACATAGTGTTTTTGATAAAATATTGTCGATCTTGTTTACAATAAATTTTCTGAAAAAAATCCATTAAGAGGGTGATTAAGTTGTCAATTCCTTAAGTAATTACATTTTATTTTTAAAATCAAAATCAAGAAATGAGGGATATTGCATCATTTTTATACTTGCCATAGTTTTCTAGTCTTTTTTTTTTAATTGGAAAACACAGCTATTATATCACATCAACAATTTTGCAGGTGAGTTTGAATAATGATTTTGCAGAAAATTGATAAATATAATATGATCCGGTCCAAGTAAGTATAGCAGGTTAATCATTCTGCAGTTTTAAAAGATTAAAGTTCTTGATTATAAATCTAAATAATTCTCTAGTTTATAAAAATTTTCAATTGGTAAAATATCTTTTTTTAAATTTTCATCTACTCCAGATATTAAATAGCAACTTAAACTATTATTGGAAAATCATTTCAATGATGGTAATGATCAACAGATTCAAATCGACCTTGGAAGGTGAACAAAATCTGAGCATGCCTGTGGATATACATCAAAATATATTCTAACATTAAAATTCTAGGTATAATGGACAATGGAAATATAAGCAAAAGTATGGTCGAACACCCATTGCCATGTACATGCAGTACTGATGAATAAATGAGCTGCACTCTCTATCATGGAGTGGTAAATACATATAAAAGTAATAACATCCACTTAAAATTGCCTCAACAATACTACTAATAATAAATGTATGAATAATTGTTCATCTCACATGCACATACAAAAAGCATATAATTCATTTACTCAGTTTAAAATTGTATATCTAACAAATCCATTTATTGCATAATGGTGACAGACCTTTATGTATAAACTATTTAAAATTCTCATATACATACTGGTATTTATACCATTTTTATTCATAAAATACTTTGCATAAATATACAAAAGGCTATTATACCTTTGGGTAGAATCATTTATAATTTTAAATACTCATTCAGAAAAACTCCAGAAAAATAAAAACAACACATAAAATAAAACCTTCTACTAAATATCTTACTTAAGTCCACCTCTGGAACACCATTTATACAAACATATTTATAATATCACTAATAGTAATCATAATGTAATACCTATAAGGTGTGGTTATAATAATTCTAAATATATATAAAAAATATATTCACAATAATTATAATACCATTTTAGAGATTAAATAATTCATTTCTTTTGTATAATGAACACTATCTCTTTTCAGTCTTTTTATTCTCTTCTTGGGGTGATATATGAGCCCATTATTATTTAATAAAGTAGAGCAGATTCAGCCTGTATTTTGCCCATCTCTCTTTTTGTATTTAAATGGTCTTAAGATTCTACATATGAGAAGTCAAAATGACTTATGATCTACATGGGTATGATGACAAAATTGGCAAACAAGGGCTTTGAACATGCCACCATCAGATTTTCAATGGTATGGATGGCTGAAGTTGCACAGTGGAGAAGATTGAATCTTGTCCATTAAAGTTTGAAGATTTATTATCTTAATATAAACTGAGCACTGATTGTATATACATATGAGAGATGGTAATCTGGACCAACAGATGAGTGCTGGTTCAGCACAAAATACATATATTGGAGATCATTTATCTTTTTCACATGTATATGGATACATGTACCAGCTGTATAAAATAGAGTGGATGACTGAGGGAGCTTGAAAATCTGGGTTTAAATCCCCTCTAATTACATCTAGCTTAAGTATATATACTATACTTGTATTTGCAAATAATAGAGACCAATATAGAAAATTTCTATTCTTATTAAGTTGATTCAGTATCTTGCTATAATAGCACTTTATTTTTATTTGTTTTATTCAGTATCATTGGTTATCTAGTCTTAATTTGGATTTTTAAAGAATGAAGTTTTAGATCATTAAATAAAGTTCTTAGGTCAATGGAAGATTTTTAAAAATTGTGGAGTTAGGCTAATATTATCACTTTTACATAAATTCATTGGTAGAGATTTGTGCAATCTATATTGTTTTGGCAATGTTGCTTAACATGATTTTAAAACAATGGAAATTACATTTCTAATCTTGAAATTTAAAAATAAAATAGTTGTGTAAAATAAAGGGGATTCTCTACTATCAATATACTGAACTTATTAAAGGCACTTTTTTAATATATTAACTTTTGTAAATATAGATACCATCTGCTTCTTGTGTAGAAAAACAAGCAAACTTGGAATAGTGTTTTCCTGAAGGTTTGTGATGATTGTATTTTAGTTGTATTTATATATTGAACTGTTTTTATCATATAATATTAAATATTGAATGTATTTGACAAATTTATTTAAATTTTCCAATAACATATATATGAGTATAATATTTCAAGTGGTATTATTTTTCTCTCTTCTTCAGCAGTTACCAGCCTGACCAGTGACAGTACTAGTAAGGGAAATGAACCTGATCCCTTAGATTTATGCATTATGAACTTTAAGCTAATGCACTAACTGAGTGTAGGTAAGATGGCTCAGTTTATTAAAGCATTATCTTAAAATTCAATATTCAAGAATCTAAGGATCCTGGTTCATTTCCCATGTTAGTACTATCACTGGTCAGACTACTAACACCTGAAAAGAGAAGAATAATATCTCTCAAAACTTGTGCATATATTAACCTGTGGGCTATTACTAACAATTGAATGTAATTGGAAAATTTAAATAAAGTTAATTTTTTCTTAAAGACATTCAATACTTAATATTAGATAATAAAAAATAGTCCAATATATAAATAGAACTTAGAATACTTTTTTCTTATTATTTTCCTCCCTTCCATTTTAAATCTGTTTCTTAAATTTTACCTTTTATCATTGGTAGATAAAAATATTAGTGCTATTTTTCCTAATATCAGAATCACAATCATTTTAATTTTCAGTATTTGATTTCTGAGATATTATTTTACTTTAAATTGATATCTGGCAATTGCATCTCCAATGTTTTAATATTTTAATATTAAAAAAGACAATGCAGTATTGAATTGGTGTATGGGTGAAGAAAAAAGAAGAGACACACTAGTATAAAAATAGACATAATTAAATATTTAAACATTTATACTTTTACTTTTTCACAGTTCATTTACTCTTCACTTAAAATTTTATTTCAGTTTTCAAGTAAATTGTTTGGTTTTAATTTGACTATTAAAAGTCAATGTTAAAGTTTAATATTCTATTGTCTATTATCTTCATGATAAAATAAAGAACCAGTAAGTTATCCACACAGTGTTTCTCCTAAAAGCATAGATTAAACAAATCTAAAAGATACTAAATTTTTTTTTAATATTTGTAACAGAGAAGCCAAAGGAAAAAAATCATGTAAAGAAAAGTATATTATTTCATTATTATATAACATTAGTTTAAATTCTGAACTTTGCTATAAGACTATCTATGACATGTTTTAATTAAGTTTTAATTAGTCATTAATACTAATTATTTGTTAGTAAAATAACCTATGTATTTCAAGCTGAGATATAGGATGATAAATTTCTATAAAAATATTAAACCTGTAAAAAAAGAAGTATTGACAATTATTTAAATTTATTATATAAAATTATCAAAAAAGACAAATGTGTGAAAACTAAATTTTTTAATTATCATATTGAAAAACTATCCAGTTTTGTTTCATATTAAAACAAATAATTCATCTCATGTTTATTTATTTGAATATTCTGTTTTTTTAAGTTGCTGAATGTTTCAATTTTATTGTGATCATATTTAAAAAGGAATGAATATAATTTAAGTTTACTGTAGCTGATCTGTAAGGACAAAACTTCATAAAGAACAATTTAGATAAATAATTATCATTCTGTTTGTTGCTCCTCTGATTTTTATTGCTATTTTAAAAAAATTCATTTTGAAAAAAACTTTTTGCCATTAAAATCATTTGCCTCCAGGTTCTGTTATTTTATATGTGTGATAATAATTTTATTTGAATATGATTGATTTACTGCAAAAAGAACAAGAAGAATGATATCATCTGGAAGAAAGTCATTGCTAAATCAACCTAGTGAAATTTTTGCATAGTAAGTACAAGTGAGTAAAAATTGAGCTTGAATTCATGTCACTTTTCCATCATGTTCTCAATACTATATAAACAAATGTTGAAGTGCAGTGCTTCCTTTCACTTGTTCTTTTGATTGAATGAACAAAACTTAATTTTGCATTTTAATTCTTTATTAAAATATTTTAAAGTCACAATGGCCAGCTAAGAGGACATCATTAAATGAATAGAGTGCAGCTCTATTGATCAATTTTTCATAATTCTTTGAAAACATGTAATGATACAGTGATTGTAAATGTTATAATAATCCCATTTATTTAAAAAAGTACAATCTATATAATGGAAATATAGTAGTTTCCAGGAATTAGGTTTTTTTTTATATATTTTGTCTTTAGATCAATAAAAAAATTTTCAAATACCAGACAGTATTATTTATTGAAGAGAAAAATGGTGCGAATTTGATAGATTATTCATTCTTGTTTTACAATCTAGTTAAAAATAGTTTGCTATCTATTTACAAATAATTATGAATTCAATTATAAAAACAAATCACTGTATTTTTTTTTCAATAATAGAAGGATATTATTCATAAAACAACAATAATTAATATTTCAGCCAAATCCCATTTGCCACACTCAAATTATTTACAGAAATAAATTGTAAAAATAAAACTTGAAAAACTGAAAATGAAGATGATAAAACAATAATTAATAAAAATCCCCCACTACTGCTCTATTTTTAACTATATATATAAATCTATTTATCTATTTTTAACTATATATATAAATCTATTTATAAATCAATATATCTATGTATAAATAATTAAAATATATAAAATACATAAATATCTATCTGTATATTTCCTATTTATATTATAATGGTATGAAAAGAGGGGGTAAATATGGGGTGTTGGGAAATACATCATCACTTCCATAGAATAGATACAAATATAAAAGGAAGTACCTTAAGAAGTTACATGGGAAAATAGCAAACCATAATCATAACCTCAAAATAAATAATCAATAATGAAAAAAATAAAACATAAATATCTAATGATTAACTATGGAACATGAAATCAATGTGGACCAACAATAAGTCATTATACCAATAATAATAACAAATTATCTCAGCATTAACTAAAAATACTCAACTCAGTAATCAACAATCAAAATCTCATCAGCAGTCAACAATCATCCTTGTAACTGGATTTAAAAAAGATACATTATAAAACAGACTACTTATCTAGTCACTGCCAAACATAAGGCAGAATATACAAACAATTATTTGAATGCACATATTTATGTGTTATTTATCACTCATAATAAAAATAATGCTGGAATACTGATACATGCTGATCATTATCAATGTAATAAACATATGGTGCCATGAGTATACATGCCAACAATAAATTTAATTTATAATAAAAAATAAAATGCAATAAATGGACTTGTATGGTGACAACTTTGTGCCATCCAGTTGACATCTGAATTTCCAAGCACAAACATAAACCCCTACATCAATATAACTAACCATTATGCTCTCTAAAGTTATCTCAAGATTATAAGACTCTATGCACCCAACTGTGAACGAGAGAAAGATAAATATAACAACTTATTCTACTTTAATTGAATAATTTAAAATCCCTAAAACATTAAGCTGTTATGAAATCAAGTCATGTATACTGCCAATTTATAGAACAGATATCTGGATGAGTAAAGATATTAAAACTATTTTAAAACAATTATTTAATAAACTATCTGGTTAATAATTTATAAAATGTCATGATAATATGATAATATATATTTACACATTCTTATCAAAAAAATATAAGTTCATATTAAAAAAAGACTAACCAGCTGATTTTATTCCTTAAATTAATTTACTTTTACTTTGAATGTAATTTCATTTTCAATAATTAAAATTGGAAAACAACTTTTAATATTAGAAAGTAAGAAAATTTTAAATCAGTTCAAAAACCTTTTACATAATTTTGGAAGAAAAATAAATAAAAAATATGTTTCAATTAAAAAATACTAATAAAATTATTAATTACTACCAATTATTACTTAATTTAAACATATCAATAAATTTAAATATAATATGCACATTAAAATGTACCTTTTACCATGGTTTTATTTTTCTCTTTGAGTCATTTTCTGATACTTTGTAATTTTTTGTTTCCATGTAGGTTTTCTTTTTGAAGGCTTTTTTCTTCCAGGCTAAAGTGCACAGTTATTTCTACATTTTGCCATAGAATATTTCAAGCTTCTATACAGAAAGAGTGTATCCATTTTTCTTTCTAATAATTTTCCAGACCTGGCTAATTCATATTTATCCATTTTTAAACAAGTTTTCAAGTCAGCCTAACACATACAAACAGAGACACTCATATTGTTGGGCATAGATGAGTATTATTATAGATTATTTTAAGGGTATTCTTTTTCTCTTTTACATTTTTTTTCAGTGAAGCAAGTTACATGGAGGAAGATAATGTTTAGCTTTTGCTAAATTTAGCATATGGTTTTTTTCAATGTTTTTTATAGATAAACCTTTTTCTTTTTTCTTTAGCAGCTGAGTCAGGAATGATTACTCTCCTCAACAGAATGATTAGGACTGGCCTCTTCTTATAAGATATTGAGGTCAACTGATTTATTCTCTCCCTATTCTTAGAACAATCCTGCTCCAATAAATTACAATATTTTTTCTCACAGCATCAACCTAAATATTAATGAATTTCTTTATTTTTACAAAGACAATTGTTTAGTTATCTTCCTCTTTTTATTCTAAAACAAGTCCAAAAAATTCCTGTACTTTTTTTTCTTATGCCACAAATATGTTAAACTTTTAATTACCCTGATTTTATAACCACTGCTTATTGTTTTGGAATGATATAAATAAAAGAAAAATAGAATTTTCTAATTAGAATAAAATTTAACAAAAAATGTTGAGTTTTTATTTTTTTATTTTCTTTTTAAAAATATTACTAGAAATAAAACTTTACCTGCGTTATCTCTCTGAAAAAGTTAAAATTAAAAATTGTTAAATAATTTACTGAAGTGATATTTTTTTTCTTGTAGTACATTTTTCAAAATTACAATTATATTTTGTAGGTAATTAAAATTACGAAAGAGAAAGAACAAAAGAAATTGTTTATTTGATTTTATATTTTTCTCTCTCTTTTACAAATATTTTTGACCTATAATAATATTCACTTTATCTTTAAAGAAAGTTTGAAAATTTTCATGTCATCTGATAAAACATATTTAAATAAATGAAATATCCATTATTATTTAAAACATGGGGAAATTAAATATTAGTTTTCCATTAATTTACTCTAAACATAAGTAGTTTGTAATATTGGTATGGCCTGAGTTGGCCACCATCTACAATATATTTAAATTTATGGATGAGTTTAAATTAAGTCATAATTGTTAGTAATTAATAATTTTATTAATATTTTTTAAAATTGAAACATTTCTTTTAATTTATTTACTTTTCATCCAAAATTATGCAAATTAGTTTTTGATCTCATTTAACATTTCTATATTTGCTATTGTCAAAAATTGTTTTTCAACTTTATTTATTGATAAGGTAATATTAATGAAAGTAAAGGTTAATCAATTTAAGAAATAAATCAACTGATTAGTTTTTTTTCCATATAAAATAATATTTTTTGATAAATAATGTATAGATTTTAATTATCATACATCATGTCATTTTTTATTTTTTAATTTATTAATTAGTTAGTTTATTAGATAATTGTTTAAAAAGTAATTTTCATGTCTTTATTCATTCAGCTATCTGTTCCATGAATTGGCAGTGTGTGTGACTTGATTTCATTACAGCTTAAAGTTTTAGAAATTTTTAAATTATTCCAGTAAAGCTATTCAATTAAAATAGAGTAAGCTGTTATATTATCTCTTTTTCACAGTTAAAGTGCATAGAGTCTTATGATTTTGAACTCTAGAGTACATAATGGTTAGTTATATTAATGTAGGGGTTTATGTTTGTGTTTGAACATTCAGATCACAATTCTGTTTGGTGTAAAGGTATCACATTAAAGCCCATTTACTGTGTTTTATTTTTATTAGAAATTAAGTTTATATTTAGCTTGCACACTCACCATATGGCCTGACCATTGATGTTGACCAGAATGTACGTGTTCGAGCATTATTGATTATTATGATAGAATAGCACTTAAATATGTGCATCCAAATAATTATTTGTGTATTTTTCACTAAGTTTGGCAGTCATTAGATAAGTAGTCTGTTTTATAACAGATTTCTCTTATAAATCTATTTCAGGAATGACTATTGATTGCTGTTTTTAATAATTTGATTGCCTTTGTTTAATGCTGAGGATGTAGCTTATACTTTATAACTTATTATTATAATAATTTTTAGTATAACTATTTATATAGTTTGGTGCATGCTGCCTCTGCTCAGATTTATTTTATTCCTTGATTGATATTTTATTTATTTATTGGTGATGATGTGTTTTCCTTCTTCTCATCACCCCCTACCTTCCATACCATTACAAATAGTGACCCAATAGTGGGCCCAATGATAATCAAGTTCTGATGGTCATTGCACAAAATGCCCATATAACCTTTGGCTAAAATAAAACGACACCTTAAAAAAACTATATTTTGATGCAGAATTAATTTTATAAAATATATTACTGGAAATAGATGATAAGAGTATAGATGATGATGAAATTACAATTGCATATAATTATAAAATAGTGTTATTAATATATATTTAAAGAATTCACATTTAAAGTAGAACAGAAAATGAAAGTGTGATTTTTAGAGATTGTGTTAAGCTTTCTACTGTTGGAGTTTTTTTAACTATACTTTCAGTTACTGGTAATAAATGGAAAATTTTGTCATTGAACTTGAAAATACAATGTTGACATGCTACTCCATAGAGTGTTCTATCTCAACACAATATCAAAACCCTTTCAAGTTATCATATTTCCAATTTTTTATCATGATCAGTTCCTGATATCAATTCCAGCCTCTAAGAATTAAATGAACAGGGCTTTCCAAAGATTTTACATTGTTATTTTTATTTTAGGTTGCAGTTACCTTATAGAAAGTAAATTGAGATGGACTTCTAATGTTCATGCTGCATTGGGTACTTAGTCCAGTGGCTGGATTTTGTTTCGATCCCAGGATTTCATGTCACTATGCATTTTTTGCTGTCGAGTTGACAAATGATTTGTTATATGAACTTATATGCATATGTACTTAAAGTAAAAATAAATAAAAGTAATGATGAATATGCAATTAGTCACATGCACATGAGCAAGATAGATTTGAAGAATAAAGCAATGGAAATAAATTAGACAAATAAAGCCAGGTATTGAGATAGTAAGGTTTAAACAAAGAAAATATACAACAATAATAACAGTAGTAGTAGATAACATGAAAAGTTGCATGGAAGGAGATAATAACAGTAGTAGAAAGTTGCATAAAAGAGGAGGTGATGTGAATCTTATATTATAAGATATTTTAAAAAAATCATATTTATATTTCCTATGAGTAAAAGTAATTTAATTTCTAGAAGACTAAAAGTAATTTATATAAATATATATGCTGACAAGAGAAAATTGAAGAAGATGGAGGAAAAAGATGATCAGAAATAAAAATCAGCAATCAATGGAAAAAAATCCAGAGAATAGAGAAGGCTTCCATAATAGCCCAATTATTACAAATGCTCAGAGAAATGAAAGAACAAAGCAACCAACAAAGAAAAGATAATAATAAAAAGAGAGAAGCAAAAGGAAAAAGATAATGAAAAGAGAGCAGGCGAAATTCAAATCCTGCTAAAGAAAATAGAAAAAAGTCATCAACAAAGAGAAGAGTATAATAAAAAAAAGTAAAAGGAATTCATTTGCTTTTAAGGAAAGTAGAAGACAGAAATCTGCAAAGGCAGATGTTTAAAGAAATGAAAGTGGAATCAGAAGCAAGATTGCAAAATAGCATAGGCAAAAACAGTCAAAAAGTAAACAAACATGTTCATGAAGACAATGATAATATAAGCCATAATTAAGAAAAATAGAGTAAATAACAATGATAATGCTGTAAATAAATATAGCATGGATCTGGAGTCACTAATAGTGATAAATAGTGATGTTGAGATCATTGCTATGGATGATCATTTGGATGCAAACATAAATGAAGAAAAATGTGATAAACCAAAAGTGGAAATTGCTAAAAAATATAATGATAAAAAATAATTGAATAGATTCTTCAATAAAATAAATGTTAATGTCAACAGTGAAATCCATATAAATGAAGATCAAAGAATAAATGAACCAAAACAATTGGAGGAAAATATATAAAAGAATCAAAAGGATATAGAAATAATGAAACAAAATAATGAAGAATGAAAATAAGGAATGGATCTGACAAATGTTAGAAAAAGTGTAGAATCAAGAGAGATTCAAAGTAAATATCAGAATAATCTCTACTTAATTGTTTAAAAGCCATGTATATCACTTGTAACTATTGACTGTTGGCTCTAGATTAAATGGACCCAATAATAAAAATGATTAGATATAACTTATTATAAAAGTTAGACCAGATGACTATGTCTATGATTAAAATAAATATTAAGCAGATATTAGAAATGCTAAGGCAACAAACTTAAGCAGGAAGAGAAGGAACAGATTTTGTTTTTCAAACTTTTAGTATAAAGGATTATCAAAATGAACATAATATTAATATTAAGGATAAGGCTGTTAAAAGAAGTCATAAATACAATCCACAAATAGAGGCATAGTTAAGAAGAAATGTCAATAGTAGTTCAGAGAATAAGGACAACCTGAACAGATTGTCACCACTCTATCACAACCTGACTCAAATAAAGATTACCAATTATGTGTGGATTAGATGACCATTAAAATATAGACCCCATTTTATTGTCTTGTCATTTTAAAGGCATGATATTCTAATATTGTAGGCAGTGGTCATCTCTGGCCATGCCAATGTTACAAGTTCATTAAATTTATAATATATTAATTAATATAATAGTAATAATAAAAAGTCAGATGTCACATGACTTATATATAGTTTGCACTTACAAATATGTTTAGAGCTCATTAGCATGCTCTTAATTTTACATATTAATTAATATAGAAATATTTAATTTTCCTATATTTTTAAATAACAATATGCATTTGCTTTATTTAAATATTTTCTTCATCAAATGGTAATATGAAAATTTTCAAATATTTTTTAAACATAAGGTGAATTTTATTATAAGTTGTAAATATTTGTAAAAAAGAGAAAAATATATATTAAATAAACAATTTCTTTTGCTTTTTCTTCAGTAATTTTAATTACCTACAAAATTTAATTTTAATTTTGAAGATAGTATGAAGAGAATAAAAAAATTTTCTTCAGTAAGTTATTTAACACTTTTTAATTTTAACTTTTGAAGAGAGATAAAGCAGGTAAAATTTTATCTTTAGTAGGATTTTTATAAAGAAAAAGAAAAAATTAAATCTCAACATTTTTTGCTAAATATTGTTCTAATTAGTTAAAATTGTTTTTGTTTCTTTTTTTACTTTATCTCTCTCCAAAACAATAAGCAGTGGTTATAAAATCAGGGTAATTAAAAGATTAACTTATTTTTGGAATAAGAGAAAAACAAATACAGGATAATTTTTTTATTTGTTTTATAATAAAAAAGAAGGGAAATAATTCTTTTTTTGTAAAAATAGATCTAATTAGTCAATGTTTAGTTTGATCATGGGGGAGATGGGATTGTGATTGGTTGGAGACAGGATTGTTCCAAAAATAAGATATAGAATATATTAGTAGATCTAAGTGTCTCATAAGAAGGTCAGTCTTAATCAAGCTGCTGAGAACAGTCATTCCTGACTTAGCTGATAAAATAGAAAGAAAAAGAAATTTAATTGTAAAAACATTTTTTAAAATGTCGAAGAATACCATGTGCTAAATTTGACTAAAAGCTAAATATCATCTACCTTTATGTAGCCTACTTTATTGGAAAAAGTAAAAGAGCTTGAGTGGCTCTGTCTATAAGCCTGACCTAAAAATTCCATTAAAAATAGAAAGATTCTTTATGCGTTAGCCTGATCTGGAAAATTATTAGTGAATATTTTTTTGTATAGAAGCCTAAAAATATTCTATTTCAAAAATGGAGAAATAACTGCATGCATTAGTTTGGAGGAGAGAAGCCTTCAAGAAGAAACTTACATGAAAACTGGAAATTACAAGTGTCAAAAACTCAAAGAGAAAAATAAAACCTTGGTAAAAGATACAATTTTAATGTACATATTATATTTAAATATATGAGTAAAGTTAGTAATTAATTATTTTATTAGTATTTTTTAAATTAAAAAACATTTTTATTAATTCATTTTCCCTTCAAAATCAAACAAGAGTTTTTGAGCTGATTTAAAATTTATTTACTTTTTATTGTTAAAAGTTTTGTTCAACTTTAATTATTAAAAAGGAAATGACTTAATGAAAGCAAAAGTTAATTAATTTAATGAATAAAATCAGCTGGTTAGTCATTTTTTAAATATGAAATTACATTTTTGGAATGTATAAATATAAATTATCATATTATCATGACATTTTAAAAATTATTAATCAGTTTATTAAATAATTGGTAAAAAATATAATTTTAACATCTTTACTCATCCAACTACCTGCTCTATGAATTGACAGTGTGTGTGATATGATTCCATTACAGCCTAATATTTTAGAGATTTAAAATTTTCCCAGTAATGCTATTTAATTAAAATAGGATAAGCTGTTATATTTATCTTTCTCTTGTTCACAATTACAGTTCATAGGATCTTATGATTTTGAGCTAGCTCTAGAGAGCATAATGGTTATATTGGTATAGAAATTTATGTTTGTGTTGGGAAAGCCAGATGACAACTCTGCATGGTACAAAGATATCATCTTTAAAGAAGCCCATTCACTGAATTAGTTTTTATTAGAAGTTAAATGTATAGTTGCCACTACACTCATTGTATATGATCAAAGCAGTGATGACGATCAGCATGTATCAGTATCCCATCATTATTTTTTATTATGAGTGATAGAATAGCACTTAAGTATGCACATCCAAATAATTGTTTTATTCTGCCCTAAGTTTTGCAGTAGCTAGATAAGTAGCTGTTTTATAGTGGACCTCTTTTGCATCCAGTCACAAGGATGACTGTTGATCATTGGTTTTTGATGAGGTTTTGATTGCTGATTATTGAGTTGAGTATTTTTAGTTATTGCTGGGGTAATTTGTAATTATTATTGGTATAATGACTTATTATTAACCATGCTGACCTCATGCTTTTTAGTTAATATTTAGATACTTATTCCTTTATATATGTTTATCATTGATTATTTATTTTATGGGGATAATGATAGTTTGCTATTTGTCCATGTACATCATTTAATATTTGTGTTTATTCTATGGAGATGATAATGAGTTTCCTATCTCACCAAGTTCACTCTTTAAGGTCCTTCCTTCTATATTTGTATTCATTCTATTAGGATGGTGATGTGTTTCTCATTACCCCATATTTACTCTCTTTTTTGTACAATTACAATATGTACATAACTTACATAACTACACATAATAAATTGCCTTTAAAAATACAACTTTTAAAGAAGCACAATGTCAACACAAAATATCTGTCTATCTATCTATCTATCTATCTATCTATCTATCTATCTATCTATCTATCTATCTATCTATCTATCTATCTATCTATCTATCTATCTATCTATCTATCTATCTATCTATCTATCTATCTATCTATCTATCTATCTATCTATCTATCTATCTATCTATCTATCTATCTATCTATCTATCTATCTATCTATCTATCTATCTATCTATCTATCTATCTATCTATCTATCTATCTATCTATCTATCTATCTATCTATCTATCTATCTATCTATCTATCTATCTATCTGTCTGTCTGTCTATCCGTCTATCTATCTATCTATCTATCTATCTATCTATCTATCTATCTATCTATCTATCTATCTATCTATCTATCTATCTATCTATCTATCTATCTATCTATCTATCTATCTATCTATCTATCTATCTATCTATCTATCTATCTATCTATCTATCTATCTATCTATCTATCTATCTATCTATCTATCTATCTATCTATCTATCTATCTATCTATCTATCTATCTATCTATCTATCTATCTATCTATCTATCTATCTATCTATCTATCTATCTATCTATCTATCTATCTATCTATCTATCTATCTAATAGAAAATCATCATCCTCAATCATTATTGATCATTTTAATACAAAGATTTCTCCAAGTTTAATCCAGTTTTCCAATCTCTAGCTTCTCATCTTTATATGACACCAGAAAACTTCATTTCTTCATCTATTCATCTCACCTTTTTTAGGTTTCTTGAAATCTATTGGATCTAGGGTAAAATTGCATTTGTTGTTTTATTATCATCTATTCTAGAAATGTGCCAAGATTATCTCCATATCAGTGTCTTCATTTTTTCCATGATGTCAATAATACTTATTTGTTCTCTAATCCTTGTATTTCAAGGTCAATCCCTTCTTGTTATTCCTAACATATAATTTTTTATACTTTATTGACTGGCATGGAGTTGCTTTATTGCTTTTATGTTAAGTGTCCAAGTCTCAGGCACATAAGTAAACTGGTAAATTATATTTATTGAAAATCTTCCTTTTCAAAGAGATAAGCATTTTTCTTTTAATATTAAGTTAATTCTACTAAAAGCACTAAGCTCAAGTTCAATTCTATAATTAATTTCATTCATTGTGTTTGTATTTGTATTAATAATTTGATCTAGTGTTAACTTCTTTTAATTCATCTTTATTAATTTTTATTTTCATATTCTGTGATAATCCATTGAACATTACTTTAGACTTTTTAACATTATCTTTAAGCCTACTTTCATCTAATAATTCTTGCAACATTTTCTGAAGATCTAAAACATTATTTATTAAAACAACCACATACATCATCTTCAAATCTAGATGATTAAATATTTTAAATTTACTTTTATTCCCTTAGCTTCCCATTTAATTTGCAAATTACTTCTGGAAAAACTGCTGTAAAACATCTTGGAGATATGGAGTTATACCATCATAAACCTTCTTCAATGTTTATCTTCTTAATATAACTATGTAATCTAATGATTGCTGTTGTAATTTGATAAACATTCTTCAGAATATGATAATATCTTGGGTCTATATCTTGATGATTCAATACTTTAATCATTGAAGAAATTTCTTATAGAATCAAATGCCTTTTCATAGTCTCCAATTCAAAAGCATAATAGAAAATTTATATTCGTTGATATTTTCTATAAATTCTCTCAATATTTAGATATGATTCATTGTAACTACAATCACTTTAAAATCCAGCTTGCTCTTTTCAAAGTTGTAATTATCTTGATAAAAATTTTGTTAGAACTGTTAAAAGACTCATAGGTCTGCTATTCTAATATTTTTATCATTTTTTAAATATTAATATTACTACTGCATTTTTGAAATCATCTATTGCACTTTTATCATTCAGAATTTTGGTATATAATTTTGTCAACATTTCTTCTATTTTTTTATCTACTTCTTTAAGATATCAATTATAATTCTATCATTGCCTGGAGCTTTTCTGTTCTTCACAGATTTAATTGAATGCCTCACATCTTCATTTCTGCCCAATTATGAGATAGTTTGTTTCAATTTGAAAGATGAATAATTGTAAGGAATACTTTGTTTTCTTGTTCTTTATTGCTATATGGTTTTCTATGGAACTTTTCCACAATTTTCATGATTCCATACCTCTTTTTAGGAATACTTACATCTTTTCTTCTTATTGCAGAAATAAGTTTCATACTAATATCAAGGTATTGTTTTACATTTTGCAGACTTATATTTTTTTTCATAGCTTTACTTGTTAATTTACAATTATATTCTCTTATATTATTATTAACTGTTTTTTTTTGTACCATTTTACAAAATTATCAATATTCAATTCTTTTTAAAGGATCATTTTTGAAAATTTTCATATTTCATCATTTCTTCATATATTGCCTTATCACAGTAAAAATATTACTGGTAAATTGGTGCTTGTTTGTTTCCAGTTATCTTTGTTGCAGTTCTTAATAGTATATCAGTTATTTTGTTATTAATTCATTTCAAATCTGAACAATTTTCAAAATCAGTTAATATTTTAATATGATTTGCAAATTCTAATTTAAATTCATTGAAATGTTTCTGAAGTTTTAGGAATAGCAACTGTGAATAATGTTTTTCTTAATAATTTTTGTCTCTCTAATTTGCATTAACACTTATTTTAAATCTCACTAATCTATGATTTCTTCTTGTGTTGAATTTATTAATAACATTACAATCTTGAAATATTTATTTTCTGTTAGTCAAAATATAATCCAGTACTGTTATATTTTTATTTGAATGCTCTCAAGTCCATTTCTATTTATTATTTTGTTAAAGAAAGAATTAATAATATACAGTTGTTTTTTTTTTTGTGAGCTTTACAACTTTGTGTACTCTTTCATTTCTATGACCATAACCTTTATTTATTTACAATACTTTCATCTTTCAATCATTTACTAATTCTAGCATTGAAATTTTCCATGGCAATTTCTAAAATATTGTTCAATCTGATGAAAAACCTTTTGTTCTTCCATATAAAGATCTATCACAATGTATGCTTGTTGGAGCATATATCTGAATTATCTGCATTTGATAACTTTCATTAAGTTGAATGACTAATCTTTGTGCATCATCAGTCTCTGGAATGTAGTTTTTCCACTTTTTATTTATAATGAATCCAACTTCATTTGTGCTTGCAATACTTTTTCTCCTAAATTGCAAAATTAAACAATATCCCATTTAACATTACACACTTCTTCCAATTTGTGCAAACTTCTTTTACTTATAAGTAATCTATAGTTATATATATCTAAATAAAATGTTATTTTCAAATGGCAGCTTTAATATGCATTCAGAGGATTCTTACCACCCTCCATCTTTAGCTGTCATATGCCACCTTTTCTGGCAGTAAGAGTTTTTAAAAAATGTTCATTTACATACTAATGTATTCTGCCTTCAAGAAAACAACTCATAATTTAGTTAAAAATTATCAAACAACTGAGAAAAAGGACTATGGTGCTTTTTAATCTTAAACTCAGAGGTAAAAAGTCAATAAATGCATCAATGATGACTGATCTATGTTGGGGAAAAGCCCATACATGTTTGTATAGTATATGAATAATCATAATAACAGCTACATATATGGAATGGCTGGTAGGAATTTGCTAATTTCTTTTAAGGCTTCAAATAGGAACCAAGAGTCTCCTTTTAATTCTCTGCAAATTCTTTTCTGCAGGCATAGTGGAAATAAATAAATAAAAAATGAACCTAACATCAATTACACAAATTAAAATCAAAACATAAACATTGAAACTCAAACTTCTTATTTAATTAATTTATGAAGTACTGTATTATAAAACAATTCTTGTCATTACATCAAATTCACCTATAAAATATTTGAAAATTCAAATTTGAATTGCTCTACATTAATTAAATAACAGGTGAGATTTTTTTTTTCAATTTGTATAATTGTTGTAAGATGCTAATATTATTACTTTATTTTTTATTATATACAGAAGTAAATTTAAAATAAAATGGAAATCCATATAACATTACAATATTAGCCTCAAAACAAAATTTTACTAAAATTCTTTCATAATCATGGTTTCATCTATTAACCAATATACCTTTTCAAGTGAAATTCAACTAAACATACAATAGATTTAAAAACTAATGTAACATTCTGATTATTTATCAAGCATATTGAAAGTCTGTAAATAGAAAGGCTTTAACCTTTTTTACATGCATCTTAAATATTTGTATAATAGCAAAATAATATAGTTTTTTTTTACTATAGAGAGTAATATCTTCATGCTCTCAAATCAAGATGCTTCAGATTGGCCTATATAATAAATAAATAAGAATTTAGGCTAAAGATAAAATGACTGCTCTTATCTTTATAAAGTCCCTATATTATGTTAGGTTTGAGAGGTCCCTCTATAGTAAAAAAAACTACATCATTTGGCTATTATACAAACATTTAAAGCACAGGTTAAAGCCTTTCTCTTCTAAATACACCATATATATACAAAACAAAATAGCCTTTCCATCACTCCAAAAACTAACTTCATTTAACACCAAAAGATGTCTTCATGAGATTGATGGCTTTAAATTCAAAAAATTTTGTCATCAAAGTTTCTTTTAGTCTTCATTTCAATTCACTTTTTTCATTACAAATAATCTCTGAATTGTCAAATAATATTTTATAATCTGTATTCAGTTCATGAATACACAAAGCAGAGTTACAATATCTCACTATAAACTCATCAACACTCCTTTAACACTTTAAGCAAATAATTTTATTTATTTAACAGTTTCGACTGTACTAGCAGTCTTCGTCAGATCTACAACATAAAAAAATTAGATAAATATTATATCAATACAACCAAAATTATTATTCTTCATATTCTCATATAAAATTATAATAAAACAAAATAATATAAAGCAAAAACAACTCAGTCCAAAACCTTTCAACCAAAATTTTCCCATATCTTTTAAAAAAACCCAAAACATAAAAACTAAACTATAAAAAATAATAATAAAAAATTTTTAATAATAAAAATATAAAAATTTCTTTAAAATCATTTTTAAATTATTTTTTAAGATTACAAGCAAATAAATTTATTAAAACAATTCAAATTTTATCATCAAACCATTAAAAACAAAACCCTTAAAACCCATTAAAACATTAATCTAAAAAATTAATACCAAAAATTATCATTTTTATCATAATTACATATATAAGACCAAAAACCCAAAATCAAAAATTAAAATTAAAAAATAAACTTAAAAATAAAAATTAAAAAATCAAAAAAAAAAAAATCAAAAAAAAAAACAACAACAAAATATTATACCTTCATACCATCCCCTCAATTCCCTTCCTCATATATACTCTAATACTCCCTAACATCTTTACTTATTTAACTACCATCTTATAACATTTAATATCAATACAAACTTAACTATTTTACCTTAACTTTCCTTCTACCTTCACCTTTCCTCCATCTTTTTTTATTATTAACCACTTCCCAACTTCCTTTCTTTCCCCATCAACTAGCTCCCCCTATTAACCATTTCTATTACTTAATTACCCTAACTCTTAATTCTTTATTAACCACTTCCCAACTTCCTTTCTTTCCCCATCACCTAGCTCCCTCTATTAACCACTTCTATTATTTAATTACCCTAAATTTTAATTCTTTACCCTATCAAGCTTTACATTTCCCCTCACTTAAATCATTCTAAACTTTTCTACTGTTTAATTTCACACTACCAAAGTCCTAATCCCTTTTTCTCTATTAATACTAGGCCTTATTCTCTTAATTAACAATGATTCTCTTATCTTCCTGTCCCTTCTACTGTTTGCAAAACTAATCATTTTTATACTTTCCTTCTCCAAATCATGCCCTGTCTCCATCATATGCACAAATACTGGTGAACTTTTTTCATACCTATGTTGTCTCAGCCTTGTATATATAGAGTTCTTTGTCTCACCCACATATTTATTTCTAACCCCCCTTATCCCTACACTTTTTACACTCTATCATATAAACCCCATTAACATAATTCCTTTCTTTATCTATATATTTATTATCCAAAACCTTCATCAAATTTTTTCTTTTCTTATTCACTATTCTATATTTCACATCATTTCTATATTTTACATTAAGCTTTTCAATTATACTATTAATTTTCCTAACTATTCTATAATCATGTACTCTTATTCCTATATATTTGTTTTTCCTATCCCTTTTAATTATTCTTCTCTCATTCTCTTCTTCCTTTCTACATTTCCTTTCTACACTCTAAATATTCCTCTTTATTATCTTTTCTGGATACTCACTATCCCTAAACTCCTTAAATATCATATCTATTTCCTTTTTATAATCTTCTTTATCTCTGCAATAATTATTTGCTCTAAATACTCTTGATGTTATAGAATTAATTTTAAATTGCTTATCTACATCAGACTCCCAATTCACTATATTACCCTTCTCCTTCTTTCTAAACACCCATGTTCTCACTTTACACTTCCCTTTACTATATCTATTTTATGATATCTATTTTTAACCTACTCTTATGAACTTTAATTCTTTCAGTTAGATTTAATTTATTCTCATCTATATAAATTTTATGACAACTGCAAGAAATCTTATAGATGTTGAAATTATTATTTAAATTTTGTATTTTTTTTTAAAGTAAATTTTTATATAAGTATCATTTTTATTTGATGAATAGATTGGTATTGAAGAAAGGGGACCTTATTTGTAAGTTTATTTAAATTCTTTTTTGGAAATCTAATTTGTGAATTGTATAATAACACTTTCTGAATTAGTTATTTCCTGAATATGTGTATTATTTATATGTATGTGTATACATTTACCTATTCTGTTTGTTTATGCAGAGATATATTGATTTATGAATGAATTTAAATATGTTAAAGGTTTAAAATAATTTTGGATTTATTTATATAATTATTATTTATCATCTTCATTTATAATTTTGAAGTTTTTTCAAATTTTTTTTTTTATAGTTAATTCTAAGGTTTCGCTGAAGCATCAATTATTGTTTGAGAATAATGTTCATTAACAAGAAAAAGAGAATATAGTGATTCAAGTTGTATCGTTTAATTCAATCCTTAGTCATAGATATGGCAGATAAATGTTCCACCATTTTGCGATGAGGTCTTTACATATATATATAATATAATTTTTAAATAAATAAGCAGAATATTATACACAGAACAAATAATCCATGCTTTATTAAAATTTGGTTTAATATATTCATCGTTACATCAAATTCTTTCGAAATATGAGATAAAAATAAATTTCAAGAATGAAAAATATTAATAGACATTGCAACGTTCATTTTACTTCAAAACCCAATTATCACTCTTCAACAACTTAGCCGCTTAATTAAAATTATATAATTTCTTCTAGGTCAATTGTTTTCATTAATTAATGAATGTTTGGCGTAAATAAAGATAATTAATGACAAATATTTATCAATAATTATGTCGCGCAACTTTGCGACCAATTTAATTAAAACTAAAATATAAAATAATTTATTTATAGAATTTAACAAAATTTTAATAAAAAAGGAAATATATTTAAATTTTCTCTGTAAAATCTAATTATAAAAAAAAAAAATTCACACACGCTTCCACATTCTTAATAACTTTATTGAATTGATTATCGTAAATGTTGATGTAATCAGTTATTTAATTAGAAATAATAGTTACATGGAAAAAATAATAGTTCAGTTGTTGTAACTCCTCATTAGAGATAAAAAACAAAACATGACACTAATGTCTTTTGATCGCATTAGTTATAAGGGAATTGATGGGGGGGGGGTAGTTTAATAAAGATCAAATAGTATCGATTTTAATCTACAATTATTAATAGTCAAAGTTTCAGTAAACTATCTAATAATTTGATCAAAATATAAATAATACCTACAATATATATATATGTATAGATTTTCGAGCGTCACTCTCGAGAAACCGAAAGGATTGTTATTTTTCAATTATTTTGGAAACTTTGTTTAATACAAAACAGTGAGTCTAAATAATTAGATTAAGGTTGCAATTTTCTTAATTGCACATAATAAATAATAACATTTTATTAAATGCAATTGTAACATTAAAAACATTTAAATCTATCTTATGAAAACTGTTAAAATAAGAAAGAGTAAAGTCAATGTAGATTTCAGCTTAAAACAAAAAATATAGTTAGTGGACGACAAACATTATACCTAACCACGACACAGAATTAGTTTATCAAATCTGTACTCACTACTTATGAGTCCAACAGGTATACATATATTGCATATAAGTTTGTTAATTTTATTATTATTATTATCATCTTCTATTTAGCATTGCTATCTTCTATTTCTTTTGTTTCTTAATCCTATTATATATGTGTTCTAAAAAACAGAATTATCCAATATTCTATACATAACTGAAAATATCTATTGCTTTTAGGAATAACATCAAAAATCAATTTGAGTTTTAAATATAATTATATATCTATATATCAAAGCGTTGACCAGGAAGCGAACCCGGGCCAGCTATGCTAATCGCTATGCCACCAACGCTTTACGAGTTTTAAATATAATTGATGATAACTAGATGAATTGCGAATAAAATGTGAAGGAAGCTGATCAAAGAGAAATTTGGAAGAAGTTTGACTAACTATGAAAATTAAAATGAATATCAAAAGTTACAGGTAGTTGCAAAGAAAAAAAACAGAATCCATTATTAAATGAGAGCAATATTATAATAATATTTATAATGGCACTGAAAGAGAAAACAGGCTAAGAAGAGTGAAAGCTATCTATCAAGGATTTAATAATCAAAAAGTTTCAATCTTGAATAAATTTATTATACTGCAAAAATATCAAACACACACTTTTGATGAGTTATTCAGCAATGAAGAACTTTTATTAATAGGAAATGATATCAGATTAAGTTTGAATTATTATCAAAGCTTAAGACTAGAAAATATCAAAAAGGAAGTCCATATATTTTTATAGATTGCAATAAACCTTCACTTTAGTTGACTATGCAAAATTATAAAATGTTCTTAGAAAAATTAGTGTAACTGAATTCTTTTTTGTATCAATAAAGAATCGCTATAGAGGATTAGAATTAAAACAGTCTACTGATTTTACATTTGCAAAAGAATTAGATATGACAGCAATTATCGTTATAGTTAAGAATATATACGTATTAGTGCAATAATAGAATAATGAACTTAAGAAATAAATATTTTTTAATCCATGCTCAATCCATCACCTTTGATATCTCAAGAAACTAACCATTCAATTATTACTTAATGTATGATGAAGAAAAGCAGATGGACAAAGACAAATGTAGATTTGCGACTGACAGAAAAATCATCAACAACCTGAGATATATTAATAACACCACATTTAAAGAAGGCCTTGAGAATCTACCAGAAATGTTAAAGGGCATTTTTGCCATTTGTGTAATTATTCATCAATAGCAAAGGATCCAGAAGTCATTGACTAATACTGAAAAGAACTAAAATAAAGAACATGGAATTGATTTTTAAACATAAAACATTATTTTTAAAAGCAGTGATCAGAAATATTTAAATTATGATATTTTCTAGTATTCTGTATGAATGTTAAATATGAATATTGATAAAGAAGAAAAAGAAGTACCAATGCTTTGGCACTGTGTTGTTGGCAAAGATCTTTGTAAATAATAATGATAATAAGGAAAATAAAAAAAATACTACTTGATCAGATTAGTTTTGAATTCTTGCTTGAAGCACAAATTTTATTTGGTTTTATTGTGAAACCATTTAATTCTATAAAAAAGTGTATAATGTTCAAAGATTGATGCTAAAAATAAAGATATTAAAATGATCATTATTTAAAAAAATGGTTGACTGAGAGCTGATTCCTGGTTCTGCTTATTTGGGTGGGTGCATGTATTAAAAATTATTAATTAAAATTTATGATTACAAAATCCATAAGTGATAAGCTATTGTAATAAAAGAGGAAGAGATCTGGGAAACAAAATTATTCTATAGTATTAAAGATAAATATAGTAGTTGTTTTCAATACTAGGAAAGTCATAAGGAAGATTCCTAGACATAAAAAAAGCACTAAAGAGTGTGATTTTTACCATCTTATACACTGCTATTTAGTGCAATAGTAGGTTGATGGGTTCAGAAGCTGAATGTTTCTGAATTAAAATATAATTTGTTAGTTCTAGTGCTAGAACATCATACAATCTCCTAAACACTGATCTTTTGATTATTTTGCAATATAGTAAATAATGATAAAACACTTACAAACAAAATATGCAATTGAAAAAGCTAAAGCAATGTTCTTTATTATTTTTTATCTTTAAAATTTCAAAAAAAAAAAAAGGACAAACTCCTAATATGTTTTCCTGAAGGTTTGTGATGATGGTGTTTTAGTTCTATTTATATATTGGATTATTTCCATCATCTAATATGAGTATTGAGTATCTTTAGAAAAAATTAACTTTATTTAAATATTCCAAATACATTCAACTGTTGGTAATAGCATACAAGTTAATATATGCACAACATTTCAAGATGTATTATTCTTCTCTCTAGTATGGTCACTGGTCAGACCAGCAACACCTGAAGAAGAGGGGAGAATAATACCTTTCAAAATGTTGTGCATATACTAATCTATGCATTATTACTAGCAGTTGAATGTATTTGGAATATTTAGGTAAAGTTAAATTTTTTTAAGGACATTCAATACTCATATTAGATGATGGAAGTAGTCCAATATATAAATACAACACTCCTACTATATTTATTCAATGATGTATCAAATATACCTATACACCACATAGCCCATGTCCTTTGTGTGAAGATTCATAATAGCAATCATCATCAATTTGTACTTACTATTTGATTTACTATCAATTATTCACTATAATGATTGTAAAAAAAATGTAAAAAAAATTTTGGGCAGCCATTCTGTAAGATTGATGACATCGTAGGATAGTTATTAATGCTATGTCATCCAAAAGCAAAATAGAGGCTTTCAAATTGAAACTGTATAATACAGAGTTTATTCATAATAAACAATATAGTACACAATATTAGTGCTGTATACAATATTTTGATTATAAACTTAAAATATGATTGATGAATGTACAGCACAGAATTTTATTTAATTTTCATTCAATGTCTTTGCAAGACAATCTGTTCTTCATTAATGATATATACAAAATAAAAATTTTCATAGTTAATGATTATAGAGTGCCTCCAAAATGTATTTCATTCAGTATAATAAATAATCTAAATTACATTTTAATGCCATACAACAGCCAAATTTATTAGTATGTATTAAATTTTAATTTAAAAACTGTACATTCACTTCTATGGATTAAAATTTTTACTAACAGTACTTTGCTTATGGCAAAAATAACAATATTGTCTTGAAATTTAGTTATCATAATTGTTATTTTGATTTAAAAAAAAAAAACTTTGTATAATCAAACATTGCTAAATCTAAATTAAAAACAATCTATTTGCTCGATTTTAAAGCATCTTGTAACATTATTGCACATGAATAAAAATGTAAAACAAAAAAAAATTCAGCGTAAAACTATTAATGTAAATGTATTTTTGGTTTTAGAAAGTGTATACAAAATTACATACAAATAAATTGAAAAAGATTCATACGTTTAATATTTATTTAAATAATTCGACAACACTAATCGAAATTTTTTTAAGTCATTTCAAAGATGTCTATCGCACTTAATAAAATGCGACATCTCATAGTAAAAAAAAAAAGCAACATAAAGTGATTTTTATTTAGATCTGCATAGTATGTAAAACAAAAGCTGTAAATATTGATTACAATATGTAAACACAGAATGCATTAGAATTTTTATTTTATTTTTTAATATCAGAATTTTTTTTTTAAAGTTAACTGTGATTAAGAATTGACATTTTACAGTATGCTAATTTTGTTACTCTTATACTAATGATAAATAACAAGTCTTTATGATCAATTAAATTAGTTGTTATTAAACTTTTTTTTAAAATTCTAAATAATTTTGTGTAAGTAATGTAATATAGTACTACAAATATGAAAAAAATAAAACTTCAGTATGAATTTTTTTTCAGTGTAATGAGAAACAGTTGTTCAGAAGAACATAAAAAAACATTAACAGCTAGTTTACTTTCACTTTCTTATCCACTTTGCTATACTTTTGGTTTGTTTAAAAATTAGATTTTTAAATAGAATTATAACTGCAACTAATATGACCACGAAAAAAATCAAGAAAATCTCTGAAGTTAGAAACAGAAATTGATATCTTAAGTTGATTGGAAAGAGGAGAAAGAATTTATATCTATTCTTTTATGGGTTACCACATTTACCATAATCACTATTTTTAAAAACAAAATAGAACAAAGTACTCAAATCATTGTAGGTATTTTCTAATTTTCCAAAATCATGAAATCATGGCATTTCATATAAAAAAAATCCAAGAAGCATGTCAATAATCCATTCTAAACTTTTCTCTAAAGATCCTCAGCCATTATCTAGTGCACTCATCCAAAAAAACCAAAATCATCAAAAGCTTTAGGAAGACAACAATGGTCCTTATAATAAGCAGTAACATGATTTAAAAAATTAGATTATTATGATTGTAATATTTTAAATACAAACATTATATATATATGGAGTCTAGATGTAATGTAGGGGATTTCAATACAGATTTTCAAGCTCTCTTCAGCCATCCATTCTATCTCATACTACTAATACACATGAACATACACATGTAGAAAAGATAAATGATCTCAGAATATATATATATATATATATATATATATAGATCAGCACATATATATATATATATATATATATATATATATTGTGCTGAACCAGTACTCATCAATTTGTTCAGATTATCATCTCTCACACATATATAATCAGTGCTCAATTTATATTAAGATAGTAAATCTTTACCTTTTAATGTCCAGGCTTTAATCTACTCAACCATCCAACTCTTCAACTATTTATACCATTTAAAATCTGATGATTATTGAATGGTTCACCAGAAAAAATCTATATACATACATATTTTAAATGCATATTTGCATTATACACATAGCACAATTTACACAAGCATATAATGTACATTTATGGAATTATATAATTATTATATATGCTTAGTTAAGTTGTTTGTTCACAATTTGTAGTATAATTTTTAGCTGGAATATAGGAAATCATTATAACTACGTGTTTTTATGCAATATTCTTGCTTAATCATGAGTTTTGGGTAGCCAATTGCCTTCACTAAGTGGATAAAGATGTAATTGTAAATAATCAAATAAATTTGATTCATCTAATTTTATTTTTAAAAGTAACATATCCAATTTCTCATTGAAAAATATCTGTCACATATCTTCTAAAACCATCCTAATCAATTGCCTAAGTAGTTTAGCACAATGGTGAATTGAAGATTTAAAAATTCCTGGGCAGAAATTCAATCTGCCACTTCTTCTTATTGATGATGATGATGATGATGATTATTATTATTATTATTATTATTATTATTATTATTATTATTATTATTATTAAAAATACCAATTGATCCTTTAATAATTAAATATATAGAAATTTTATTAAATATACTGGATAACTATTAATAAATCATGATTCTAAAATTATAATTAATTTTCAACTAAACACGAAGCTAAAAATAATATCAATGAACAATCGGGAGATGTGTTTTTTTCTAATGCTTGAAAATGAAACCACAATACAAATGCATAAGTTATAGTACTTAGTATTCCATTTCTTTGTTTTTTGTAAATATCTCAGAATTCTTAAATTTAAATCATTCTAGAATACCTAATATTTTTAAAATGTTCATTCAAAAAAAAAAAATGAATAAATTAATAACTAAAAAGTATATAGCTTTACTGTGGCCAATAAGCTTAATTAGTAACTCAAAATGCCCCTTAAATAAAAAATCTTGTATATAAAGAAACATTTATAATGCTTTCCTATGACAAATATTTAATTCATTAGTCCAGATTCAAAATAAATAATGAATGTTTAATATTCGCTATGAAAGAAGCAAAGTTTAAAATTGGAAAAAAAAAAGTAGTAATAGATGATTAAAAATTTATTAAGTTTATTATTAATATAAAAAAAAGTTCCACCCTGCCATCCAGCACAAGCCTTAGTAATCAATGAGTGCAAGAAGGTTTGTGCATAAAATCCCTATCTAGTGCCTATTCAGGCAATATCCCAGATTAGATTGTGGCTTTCATTAGTGAGGAGCTTTAGATCTGAGAGTACTTGCATCAATTAATTACTAAAGATTGCACTGGATGGCACTTTGCTACATTTATTGATATTCCAACGAATCATGAGTTGTTAAATTAAAATGAAATGTATATAAAAAAAGTTAACATAATATACATTTAAAAATTTTTTTTTTAGTGCATCAATGTTATTTTTTGTTTGTTTTTGAAATTATCTAACTGATAATAACATTTTGATTTTTTTTTTTTCGGTTCCATTAAAAACTTTTTAAAATCAATGGATATTATTTAATAATATTTATAAAAATGCAGTTTTAAATACAAATTAAATCAAGAAATGTATTTTACATTGATTGTTGTAGTTTTAATGATATAAATAATTTTTTTTTTGTTTCTATCTGTATTGTTTCTGCTTATGATCCCAGATATTTTTGACTGAGGAAAATTACACTTTTTATAAGTATAAAAATAGTAAATAGAAATTAATTATAAAAAACTATTTTTTAGGAAATGGATACATTTTAGATTTATTTTTAGAGCATTTCAATTCTGCATATAGTGGAAGTTTATCTTTAATTAGGTCGCAAAATATTTGTTTTTCTGGTGATTGCTTATCTTCATAATAAAAATCTTCTTTGCTTATAACATCTTAAATGTTTTTTAATTACCTAAATTTATACAGTAAATTTTTTTCTTAGGGTAAAACCTCATCATTTTGTCTTGCAAAAATAATATTGCTTTGATGACATCAATAGTTTTATATAAAAAAAAATACAAAAATTTTGTTTATGTTCACTATAACAAATAATTGATTGGCAATCAAAGTAATGGATACAAGTTGATGATGATTACTATAAAGATTACTTTTATAAAGAACTTTCACAAGTGTTGGGTTGAGTGTATTTAATAAAATAGCTATATTAAATGAAAATATGCTTCTAATAAGTAGCTTTATTAGAAATATTATCTTAAAATATATAGTAAAGTAATATGTAATTATTATTAATATTATTATTATTATTTAATGTCATCAAATTGATATCAACTTTCAGTATTTTTATAAATAGTATATATTAATAAATATGATTTTAAAAAAGATATGTGGAAATAGTTTATAATAATTTTCTTTCATTCAGTTTAAATGTTGTTTTGCTTTTATAATTATTAATTAGATGATAATTATTGCAGACAGGGGCCTTTTTAAAATTCAATACAAATTATTTGATAGAAACTATAGTAACTAATACTTTTTGAATTGCCCAAAGCCACTGGATTGTGTACTTTAAAGATATAAATAATTTGATAAAGATTTAAAATATAACTCTAAATAATGAAATGCTAGAATAAATTGTCTTTTTGATTATTGTATTTTAAGTTGCTAATATTAACTAAATATTTCAATTTATCTTTGGACACAAAATGGTGAAAGTTACACTGAAAGCATAGTTTTTGACATCACAAAAACTTAGAAAACATCCTCATTAATTTATTTTTAGAAATACAAAAATTCAAAAGAATTATGATACATGCAATTTAGAGAATTAGCAAATGTTTTTCCATTAATTTTTTTTATCTTTTTACTTGATTTTACAAAAGCTATATAAATTATATAAAAATATAACAAATTATTCTTTCTATATATGTATATTAAACAGAACCAGTTGCAATGCTAACTGAAATCTAAATATAAAATACTTAAATCACCTCAATGCTAAAATATTCCAGCAATACTCCCTGGGAGTAACCTGTAAATAAAAGACAAAGGTAAAAAGTGAACTTCTTACTTATAAGTGATAAAGTTGTTGTGTATATTAAAATCTAGGCCTATTTATTTAATAAGCATGAAAGTAAGTCATCACAGTTCTGATATCTATTGAATTAACTCAATTTTATATTACATATCAAAGCAATATTAATACAATAATCATTTAAAATTTTAAAAACTCCTTAACATGACCATATAATAGAAAACCAGTTGCAGATGTTAACTGAAATCCAAATATAAAATGCATGAACCACTTCAACCAGAAATTATTTCAGCAGTGCTCCCTAAGAGTAAAGTCTAATTAAAAGGCATAGGTAAAAAAATCACCTCTTATCTATAAGCTATAAAACTGTTGCATATATTGAAATCTAAATGTATGCCATTAACTCTCAGGAAATGCTGCTGAAATAATTGAATGTTGAGGCAATTTATGTATTTTATATTTGGATTTCAGTTAGTGTTTTCAAGTGGTTCTATTTATTATATAGACCTATTAAGGAGTTTTCAAAGTTTAAAAATGATTATTGTATTAATATTGCATTGATCAGCAATATGAAATTATGTTAACTAATTAGCTATTAGATCTGGGCCAATTTACTTTTGTGCTTCTTGTGTATGTAGATCTAAATTTCAACATACCTAACAACCTTACAGCTTATAGGTAAGATGTTGTCTTTTTTTATTATACTGCTATTTAACATAATTCACAGAAGCATTCCTGTAATAATTAAGCATTTGTAATGATCACTCTTAAATGAGAGCGAATCATTGATTGTAAACAAGAAATCAATTGTAACATGATTTTACCTTTATTATAGGTAACAGAAGCATTATAGATAAGATACACTAATGTATAGATATTATGTAGTCTAAAAAAATTTGATATTTGCAAAGTCTTATTTATAGATATTGATATAAGTTTGTCTAATAATAAATAAAATACATAATATTTCATAAAGTTTTATTTTTAAAAAAAAAAAATTGTATGATTCTTTGAGCACTAATGTGCTTCAGAACTGTTAACTGATATCACTATTAATGCCTTTTTTTATTTTTTATAAGAAGAGGTTATTGTGATCTTTTTTATTCTTTATTCTTTAAAAAATGTGGGAGTTTGATAAAAAAAAATTTTTTTTAAAAATTCTTAACTATCAAGATAATTTTTATTGCTTATTGCAGATATTATTTTTATAATTTCAATTAATTACTATAAAAATATTACACCAGAAACAGGTTATTATGGATTTAAGTTTCTTAGATGTATAAAACATATTCCATTAATGATGAAGGCCACATCACATTACTTTAGATTTTGCATGAATTCCCATTTGATAAATCCAGATTAATTTGTGACTTTACAGCTTGCAGCTATTCTACTAGATACCCATTAGCTGATCAATTCTGGAGCCAAATTAGCTATGTAATTGTGAGCTGATCAAATTTTTAGGATTACCCAGACTAGATTTCAATTCCAAAGATCATAAATGACTTAACCCTTGTACCATGAGACTTTTTTTATTTCTTTTATTTAATGTTGATAATTCAATATTAAAATTTGACAACTTTGTGCATCATCATCATCATCATCATCATCATTATTATTATTATTATTATTATTATTATTATTATTATTATTACTATTATTATTATATATTTTTTTCAGTTTGTCACTAAGCTTTGATGTGTTCTTCAGTTTCTTATCTCAATATACTTTATAAGCCACTGCAGAAATACTAAGTATGCTGCTAATTCTTGAGTGCTATATTATTGGTAAACTAAAGTCAACAATATATATTTTTTATATATTATTTGTCAAGATTAGTCCATTGAAAACCAAAACCCTTTTTAATATATATATATATATTTAATTTCTCAGTCAGTTTTTTTAATTAAGCAACATAGAATGTTCAGAGGACTGTTAGTTTATAGGTCAAATCTCTTTACAAAAAAAAAAAAAAACATTAAAAAACTTCAGTATTTGCTAACTGAATTTTCATAATAACTAAAAAAAAAGATTCGGTGTTGAAACTTTAACAATTAAGGATAGCATCAACATAGTCAAATAAATATTAATAAAATCTTATTTTTATGCATTAATAAAATATAATCTATATTACATCAAATAATTATTATTATACTTTTTTTAAATATAAAATTAAATATATATCTATATTGTTAAAAAAACACATTTCTTGTCACTCATCTATTTAACATCACATGATCACATTTCCTATACTAGCACATTAATTGTTGATAAACAGAGCAAAACTCTCCATACAGTATTGCCACCTGTGCTAAACAGAGTAATCAATGGATGCCAGAAGGCTTGTGCATAAAATCCCTACCTAACACCTACTCATCCAATATTCCCATACTAGTTTCTGGCTTGTGGCCTTCGTCAGTGAGGAACTTTGGATCTGAAAGCACTGCATCTAGATCTTAGGATCTAATGCAACCCTCTAGCAAACACCTTTTATCTCTACTTAACTACAAAACTATGAGAATGAAATTGAAAACACAAAAAATATTTTCAATCTAAGCTCAATAGCTTATATAGTCATATGGGTCTGAACTCAGTTCAGCACCCATACATTTTGGTGTCTTTGGCTCTTTTACAACCATAGCCACCACTATCCTATTAGGCAGGATTGGTGTTAAACCATTAAGCATCACATGATCACATTTCCTATACTAGCACATTAATTGTTGATAAACAGAGCAAAACTCTCCATACAGTATTGCCACCTGTGCTAAACAGAGTAATCAATGGATGCCAGAAGGCTTGTGCATAAAATCCCTATCTAATGCCTACTCATGTAATATCCCCAGACTAGTTTCTGGCTTGAGCTTAGATTGAAAATATTTTTTGTTTTCAAATTTCATTCTCATAGTTTTGTAGTTAAGTAGAGATAAAAGGTGGTTGCTAGAGGATTGCATTAGATCCTAAGATCTAGATGCAGTGCTCTCAGATCCAAAGCTCCTCACTGACGAAGGCCACAAGCCAGAAACTAGTCTGGGGATATTGGATGAGTAGGCATTAGATAGGGATTTTATGCACAAGCCTTCTGGCATCCATTGATTACTCTGTTTAGCACAGGTGGCAATACTGAATGGAGAGTTTTGCTCTGTTTATCAACTAATCTATTTGTGAAAACGTCACAAGTTTAACTATTAATTGTTAAAAAAAGTTTTTTTTTTTTACATGTAATAATTTTTTTATCCATTTCGAATAATCTCCGATATTATTTATTTTTTAAAAACGAGTTTATTTTACTACATACAATAAATTTATACATAACAAGTAAAATCACTATTTTAAATCAAATCACTATTTTAAATCAAAACTTAACATGTTATTTTAAAAAGCTATTGATATATTTTTTTTTTTTTTTTTCATAATTCTCAATATAACTATTTAAATATTTATTACTTAGGAAACAAGGATTTATTGATAATTGTGCGATTATGAATATTCATTTCACTTAGATCATAAAGAATCCCGTGAATTAAATATATATAATTCATGATCTTAATTTTTTTGATAAGAATTTCAAGTCTCCATAATACTGCTTGTGCTAATATTAATGGCATTGGTGAATAGAATAATAACGTTTGCTTTGGAATGTAGCAATTTTTGTCATCAATCAACCACTTTTGAGTCCTGTTGATGAACGTTATAACTAAATAAACCTTATATAGAAAGGTGATTCCTCTATGATTCATTCACTAACATATTTTCTAATACTTTTATAATTGATGGAATTCTAATTAAAACCATGATTGAATTCTGGAATGTATCATTAGCGATATATATAGATCTTTCTATAAAATTTAAATTATATTGGCTCTGTTCATTTGATTTCTTATGTAGGCCTGTCCAATCTCATCAATTATATTTTTACTGATTTTATCAAATCAAATGGCTGGTAGTTAGATAAGTGGATGTGAAATAGAGGCCACTCCATGCTCTATCAAATGACTTTTATAAATTGACAAAACAACTTAACTTAAACTAATCCAAAAGCATTGTTTTTACTTGGTATTTTCCGAGTATTATATGATAAAAGTTTTGATCCTCTTCTCCATAATAATTACACCATTTCAACATGCATATTTGGCAGAAAGCTTTTGGGAATAAAATTAACTATTTTAATTTTTATAGTAGTGACATTTAATTATATTGAAAGTTAATAATTTAGTCAAAAATTTATTGGTAATTAATTTATCAATTATTAAATTGTTTTTGATCATCAAAATACATATTGGAATGCCAATGAATTTAACTGGAACAGTTGTAAACATTGATAGAATACAATATTTCTTTTCTATTTTGCATGCTGATGATTTGTTTCCTGATATTATTCATGAAAACTTTTTAAAATTTTTTGTTAAAAATAAAAATGCTTGAAACTGCTCTGTAATTTATTATAATATCATCAACATTTCTTTTTCTAAATATGGACAATTATTCCAAAAATAAGATTACTGATCTATCTTAAAAGTGAATCAATGTAGATTGTGAATAAAGCAGGGAAAAGAGATTTTAGGGCAATGCCTTTTGTTATCTGAAATATTGGTGAGTCTTGTAAAGCTTTTTCTTAATGACTGGCCTTTTTTATATATAATTTATTAGTTTACTAATAAGAGATGGTGTTTTTCTGGAATATTATACATTTATTTAACTAGATAATAGTTTTAACAAGGCTGTAAACCTTAGCAATGAGCATCTGAAAAAATCATCACTAGGGACCTCTGTAGGTCTTTAAAACACATGCTTTAATAAATTTATAATTAACTAGATAATGAAAGTTAACTTGATCACATCTTCCAGGCCATATTTTTTTCATGTGTTACAACGTCATGATATGTCAATGTTGTATGATGAATGTGACTTCCAAAGATGGAATAATGTAAGACAGTAGTTTAATGTTAAGTTTATAATAATATTCTTGTAAATATTTTAGCATGTATATCTTTAACTGTTATTGGATGTAATTGAGTGATAAATTGATTAATAATATTATATTCTTCAATATTATAAATATTTGTTCACATATTTTTTATATAATGAGTTAAAGAAACTTGCCAACAATTTGATTTCAGATATAAAACTATTAAAACAAGACATGATCACCATTTCATATGTTTACACATGCTGTTAATATGAGTACCAAACTCTTCATACAATAATGCCACTAAGTGAATGCTTTCATAATCAATGGATGCAAGAATGTTTGTGCAAAAAATTCTTCCTGCAGCCATTGATTACGAAGGCTTGTACTTGGTGGCATTACTGTATGAATAATTTATTACTCTTTTAAACAGCATGTGTAAACATGCAAAATAGTGATCATGTGATATTTTAATGGTTTTATACCTATCCTGACCATAGGATAATGGTGACTGTGGTTTTTGAAAAACTAAAAACACCAAAATGTATAGATGCTGAACTGAGTTCAGAATCTATATGTCTATACAAAAAATGAAATTGGGTTGAAAACATTATGGTGTTTTCATCTAGGGATCCTATTTTTATAGTTAACCAAATAGGTAAAAAGTGGATTCTAGAAAGTTACATTAGATCCTAAGATCTAGGTGCAGTGCCCTCAAATCCAAGGCCCCTCACTGATGTAAGCTACAAATTAGAAATTAGTCTGGGAATGTTTGATGAGTAGGCACTAGTTAGGAATTTTATGCCCAAACCTGTCTAAATCCATTAATTATGAAGGCTTGCACTTAGTGACACTACTGTATGGAGAATTTGCTACTCTTATTAGCTTTCAGATACTTCAAGGATTTAAATAAGATATAATATTTCAAAATTCTAATGTTATTGTAGGTTTTAATTTATTTATTTGTTCACTTATGTTTTCAAGGGAATCAATCATTGTGGTAAATCTGAGTTTTTCAACAATATCCACAATTATCAAAATATAGATGTTTGAAAGATTACCAAATTATATGATTCATCTGACTTCCCACTAGAATGTTGTCATCATGTTTTTTTATTCTGTGAATTTCTGTCTGGTAATTATCTCGGCATACTTCATAGATATATAGATTAAATTATATTTCTAAATTTCAGTGTCTGCATATATTTTTGAACAATATCATATCATTTATTATATTGATTGATTTTTTTTTTAGTATTATTAACTGATAAAGAGATATATTTTTTAATATATGTGAGATTTCTTCCATAAAATGTCTTATATAAACTGATGAAATATGACTTGATAATCTTTCATAGATTATTTGATTGGTAAACTGTAAAATCTCATAAATGTGTTTATTGTATGTATGTATGTATGTTGCTATTCTTAAGTTATTAATAAGAATTTTTGGCAAATCATCAGTAGTCAGTTGTAAGTAGGATTTTCCCCCTAACATGGTATTTGATGTTTAACCCATTTCTACCATATTATAGTCAGTAAAAATATTGATCACATGATCATTGTCTCTGATGAAGACCACAAGCCAGAAACTATTCTGGGGATATTGGATGAGTAGGCACTAGATAGGGATTTTATGCACAAGCCTTCTGGCATCCATTGATTACTCTGGTTGGCACAGGGTGGCACTACTGTACGGAGAGTTTTGCCTTGTTTAAAAACATTGTTGTGTGTTGATTCAGAAATGAGGCAAAAAGATCATATCAATCAATGTTGATGAATTGCTGTTTGAAAATAAATATGAGCTTTTTGGCAAATGCATAATAAATATTGATTTAATTCTGTTGGGAAAAGTTGTGCTTGACAGTTAAAATCACCCATTATAATATTTGAAGCATAATTTATTTAGTAGTATTATATTTGGTTAAATGCCCCCACTTTTTTCCCACTTTGGGATGAATAATATGCTCAAACAAGAATTTTAATGTCTAAAATACCCAATGATATGATTAAATTTGTTTTTGATGCTTCAAGTGTAATTATTAATCCAGATTTTTTTTATTGATTAAGATAATAACACCTTTTATAAGATGATTATTTAAAAAGAAATGATATACCAAAAATTAGATAATACTTTTAAAATATTTGCGTTATTATTGTGACTGAAATTTATTTAAGTAATTGTTAATATATCAAAAAATAGTCTATTTCAATAATAAATTTATGAACTTCAGACCAGACATTTAGATTCCTAACATGAAAGGTTTCAAATTTTATATCATTATTGGTCATTATAAGAAATATTGAAATTTTGCGTACTGAAAATATTTTGTCTCATCATTTAAGTGGCAAAATTCTTTTTGTTTTTTATTTTATGTTTCTTGATTTGTTATGTATTTAGATTTATAATTAATAAAGATGATAGTATTAGACAAATTGTTATTATCCAATTAATCAAATTCTTCAGTACTTTCACCACACTTTAATACCAGGTCATTATTTGTCTAAATATAAGAGTTTGAATTGGTTTTTCCTTTGGCCATAACTTGAGTCTATGATGGTTAAAAACCATAAGGAACCTGACTAATTTTGTCAAGGAGATCACAAATATTCATGGACATCTGAATGCAATATTCACTTGTCTGTAATATTTAAAACAATCTAACAATCATGCATTTATTTGATGTCTTTAGCTATTTAATTTTTTTCCAGTTTATAAAACAAAAATAAAAACTATTTCTTTTGCTTACTTTAATCACATCCGTGTTTTTAATTCAAGAACAATTGCAACAATATGTATTGATTTGCAAAAGATTTGTGGTTAAAATTCCATAAGTATATAAAATTATTCTTTCAGAAATTACAGGATTTGAATATTTTGAAATATAGTAAATTTTATTTCCACATAACATTGTTTTTCAGCTTTTATTATTGTTAAATATAAGATCTATAAAATCCTTTTCAGACTAAAAGATAAGCATAGTTGATTTTATCAATTAGTCCTATTTTATCTACACACTCAATATAATCTGAATAAAAAAAGTGCACAAATAAAAATTCCTCAGCCACTATATTTATAAAATGTATGAAAAAATATCAATGTTTCAGGCATTCTTACATTATTAGATGCTTTTTGCCAATGGTTATGAAGCTTTACAAATGTGTTCACATTAATTTGAGGGAAATTTGCTTTTTGTGTGTGTGTGTGACTTACGTCTGAACAATATGGTTTTCTTTATTCTTTGTTTTATTGTCTGGCAAAGCTGAGTGTAATTTTGCTTCTTCATTAATTTTCTGAAGAATTAATTCTTTGTGTGTATTTAACCTTTCCCCCACAGAAGTTTCTCAACTATTGGTTGTGACTTTTCAGTGTGTTACAATCATTTTTTTGTCGACCTCATTACTATTTTTGTCATGGTTGGTCTAATTCCCCCCCCCCTCTTTGTTAATACGGCCATCTGTAAAATTAATATTTTTTTTATTAAATTTTATTTTTAATATTTATAAAAATTTCTGAAGACATTTTAACATATGTGGATATAAATGGCAATGATTAAACTACTAAATTAAAAAAAAAAAGCTTATAGAACCAATTATTTCTAGAAAATAATGTGACTGAGAGATGTTTTACATAAATTAAAATATCTCTTTTAATAATAATAATAGTAAAAAGTATTTCATAAAAAAGATTGCCTCATACAGATTCCTTTCCAATTTTCGGATAGTATATAACAGGGTGTTCATAAGATCTACTTTTTATTTTTAAAATGTATTGCAATCGACTTGTTGTCGTAGGCGTAGTCTAAGTGGAGGGAGATGTGAAATACATACTATTTTTATATATCTGCTTAGCAAAAAATAACAATTATTTAACGGGCCAAAAAACTCAAGTCCGGGGGAATTAAAGCAACATGAGTAATTATTATTAACAATATTTATTAATTCAAATTAGCTACATTAAATCAAGATTAAAAATATTATTTTCAATAGTGATACGGTTTAGTTGACTTCAGCTATCTAGAATTGGAAAAAAATTTAGAACAAAAACAAAAATAACAAAAAAAACTTCAAAATCTTCACTTAATTTGTTTCACTCGTTACCCAACAGCTCTTGCCAGATTGGCCTCGCGATCGACCAAAAATAGCTTTGCGATCGACCTGTCATCACGATCAGCTTGTTGGACACCCCTGGTATGTAATTATCAATCACTTATAAAAATGGTAATAAAAAAAACTTTCAAAAGCCTATAGACCAATAATTCATTTATCATGCACTGTCTAGTGGCAGATTATTATTTATGGTTTTTTTTGTTGTTGTTGTTGTTGAAAATATGATTAGTAATGATTTGATATAGACTTTCCTATCATACATGGAAATTAATTTGTTCCTTTCCTTCATATTACATGTTCAGTTTTATTAATGTTTTTATTTGATATATGAAAACATTTTACATCAATTTCAAAACTGATTGTGAATATAATGTATATATTTTAACATGATTTTTTTAAAAAAAGAAATAGTTAGATAATATGTTGCAAATAATTCATATTTTTGACATATAAAAAAAAACAAAACAACAATTCATATTTTTGAGCAATGTCTTTCTTTTTAAGGCTCTGTAGATTAAATTCGCTGCCAAAACGCAAGTAATAAAACTAGGGTATTGGATACTTCGTTCAAACAATAATATTTGATTATTGGAAATAGTTTTTTTTTCTCATGTGTCATAGCATCGGCCGGGAAGCGAACCCGCTATCCGGGACAATTACTTGTAAAGCGGCTGTTGTTTACTGTCTTCTTACAATTTATTTTAATATCTCAACTTTAAAGTTATATTATATATGCACAATTTCTGTCTTTATTATAATTTATTTAATTTATAGAGAAAATCTTTTTATTTTAATCCTTATAATATTTTGTCAGCAAAGGAGGCTAATTTTGGTTTAATGAGAATGATTTTTTTATAACTAAGAATATTTTTTTATTAATTGATTTTTATGTTAAAAGACTTTTGTGCAAAATATAATTAATAATATATCCAAGAAATGGAATACATAAACTCATTTGCATAAATTTGCATTACTAGTTTCGTTAGTTACAATATGGCTATGATTATGAGGGCTGTGTCCCTTGAAAGCGCTCAGCCACAATTGCTTTTTTATGTTTTAATATATAAAGAATTTTAAAAAAGTCAGCTTTGTGTGTTTATGCGTCTTTAACTCAAATTATACAATTAATAATATTATTTCTATATCTGATCATGATCTAATTTTTTCCCATAGAAAACTGTATTATATGTTAAGTGGGTTTATGTTAATAAGTTCTATATATATAAATGTAAATATGTTATGTGATATATTTATATATAGTGATCTATTCATATTGTCATCATATATGGCTAGAAGCAATTACTGAATTATATATTAAGTGGGTATATGTTAATAAATTCTACACGTATAAACGAAAATATATTATGTGATGTATATATATTTATATATAGTGATCTATTGATATTGCTATCACACACGGCTAGAGGCAATTACTGAATTTTAATTTTTTTACATAACAAATTAACATTTTATTGATAAAATTCTATAAAATCTAAAATAAGGATAATCAAATGAGATACTAATAAAATTATAATAGATTTATGTAATCTACTCTTGTGTAGAAATAACAAGGGGGAGGGAATGCTTAAAAATATAATGATCGAATACATAGTTGTTTTATTAATTTCTATATGCACCAGAAAAGTGAAATACTTTGTACATGTATTAAGGATAAAATAATATCTAAAGTTTATATAATTATATATTTTTTTCCTCAGTGATGAAAATTTATACATAAAAAAAGGTACAAATATAGTTAAATAAAAGGCTTGCAAAGAATGGTAAAAATGAAATTCAGGAGCAACATGGTAAAAGAGGAAAGATACATATGAAACGGGATGTGGAAAGAGTGTGTATTAACCATTAAAGATAAATGAATGTTACAATTAGGAATTATTTGTTTAGAGTTTAAATATGAGTAGCATTTTAGGAGTACAATATTGAGAAATCCAATTTGCGATGGATAAGTTAAGAATAGGAAAACACTTGGAGATAACAACATTGGAAGTAATAAATTTAAATAGGGCGAATTAAAATCATTAGGACAAACTGCAGTTTACTTTGGAATAATACTTGGATAAAATTGTTTGTAACAATAAAACTAAACCCGCTATGAATAACGTTTTTTTTCCTTCTTGTGAATGAAAAAATCAACGTTGGCAACAATCCTCACAGTACCCTCATCCTAGTCCTCCTCCTCAAAAGAACCAGGGTTTAGGTTTCTGGGCCCCCACCCCAACAACCAGTCTCTCTCATTCAATCAGCAAAGTTGAGTGAGTTTATATAGTTATTATTGTTTGTAAAATATAAATGTGAAAGTGGTTAAAAATATTATATGTAAAATAATATAATTAAAATTTGTAGTATAAGAAAAATGTTTTGATTTAGAAACAGTATAAACTTAAATTGTTTTTTTAAAGTTGGATAAAATGATAATTGACTTGTTTAGAAATTTTGTTAATTTGATAAATAGCTTGGGAAATAAATTTGAAGTTGAAAATAAAACTTGAATACAAAAATATAAAAATATGCACTTAGTTAATTAATTATATATAACAAGTTATTTATTTATGAAATTATAAATCTGAGATTGTCAAACAAGTATTTGTGTTTGGTTTCATTTGTGTCATGAATTGAGAGGTTATATCAGATCTGATTTTGAATATTAAAGTTAGTTAGATATTACGGCAAGTAATAATTGCCTATTCAATTAACATGGGTTGTGATTGCAAATAAAATTAGCAGCAAGCAAAGTTCCAATCTGCAATTGAGCAACTTTTTTCGCCTGCGGACTCTTTACTAAAAACTTTTAAAACCGTCAATCCCCTAGTCATTTACTTTACTTACTCAAATTAATAAATTTGTACAATACCCGATATTAAATATTTCACTAGATATCAAACTTTTCATTTTGATCGCTTGTAATGAAGGATTGAAAAAGGTAAAAGGAGTGCATAATATAGCATTATCTTATGCAACATTTAATATCGAAACACGCACAAACAAAAATTAAAGCCAAAAACACGAGCCGAGTTTTTTTTAAATTTTTGATATTTATGAAATAAATATGTAAATTCAAATAAGTACAAATATCGAAAACACGTTATTAAACATAAAAATGAAGTAAACAAACCAACATATTCAGATAGAATTAAACATCAACAAAAATACCGAGTGATCTGTCAACAATGTCCGGTTTTAAATTAGTGAGTTGCATTCTCAAATCTCCACGTTTAGTGATATGCAATCGAGTTCTGAAGCAGATTTAAAACTATGCTGAAGTCTTTTCTCTACCAAATACGACGATATTGGAAATGCCAGCAAATACTTTTGTACAACAGTCTATAGAGCCGGATACAGAAGTGGAATATCTTGTTGCAGCCAAAAATTTTGATAACCCTGTTTGAATTGTACCTTGAAATCCTTATTCTTTCAGTTATCAGTTCATCTTGCAAAATTATATTTAGTTCTGCACTAATAGTGTATGGGTTTATTATCAGGTTTGGTATTTCCAATGGTAAAATATCTTTGAATCTAGTTTTGAAAGTAAAGAGCCTCCAAGTGATTGACCAAGAAAAAATGTTTTCTTCTTGGATTGTGCCTATCTTAAATAAATTGGGGAACTGCGAAAGCTCAGATCTTTGCAATATTTTGTTTTAAAAACATTAATCTGGCAACAAAAGCCAATATGACTGATTTTGCTTTGATGAGATTCAAATTGTCATCATAAAGTTGTAAATTAACATCATTACATTTGGCAAATAAATCTGTTAAATAAGGGATATTTGTTTTACTCTTAAGTAAAAAAATTTTCAAACTGGAATTCTCCATCTTTCAAAAACTCTAAAACAGATTTAAAAAGTGCAAAAACTTTATCTAACATAAACCATTTGAAAGCCAGTGACTTAGATATGGAGACCCAATAGATAAAAATCTTCATTGCTTTTTTCACATAATCGAATGAACAGTCTAGGGTGCAAAGCATTACTTCGAATTTTGTTCATAGCAGTTGTGATTCATTTTTTTGACATATCTTTGAACTGTGTTATTGCTCAAATGAATATTTTTTATAACATATTGTGCAGGTTTGTAGAGTACAGAATTCAGTACCTCTGTAATGGCCAGTAGAATCAGTTTCTCCCCTATGGTATGCAACTCGCCACACTTCTCGGTGAGTAAGGGATATGTTTTAAGATGCTCTTAATACATGATCATTTTGCTTCAATGATAAAATAAACGTGTTATCTATCTCAGATCTTTTCACAGTTTTATTTTTAAGTGACTGAAAGTATGACAAATCTTTTTTTTTTTTTTGTCAGGGTGAATTCTGTTCAGGTGATCTATTAGTTTTGATGGTTTTATAATGTCATTGCTAAAGACTTTTTCACACATGAGACACATTGGTAAATGTTTGTTTGATAACGATGGGACAATCCTTTTTTGGTTCAATCATATTATTATCATAAAAAATAAATTTTTTTATTAACGAGAAATTTCGACAGCCGCTGTGATTTTAAAAAAAGAAACAATAAAGTATGTATTTACTTGAAACAGAAGATTTTTGTTCAAACTGGAATAAATAAGCATGACCTCTGATTTTCTTTTTCATTGTATTGTTCCTCAATAAATAATTATATTCAAAGTTCAAATCACAAATGAGTACATGTCATATCAAATGAATCAATTTATAGTGTTTTATAAAAGCATCACCATACAAGACTGACTGATTCTGCTAACGTTAAATATCATCTCATCCCACCATGAGCAAGTGTGAACATGCCACAGTTTTTTTATGTTTGCACTTGCTTTAATACATTTGATAAGACAATGCAAACACATGTTTGTGCTACATGTATTTTTGTGCATTATTATATGTGACTCTTTTAATAACACATTTTACTTTTTCATTCTCAAATTTGGTATGTAATGTATTTTTATAAAAAAAAAATGTTTTTTTTAAAATTATTTTATTTCTTAATTAGGTATCTATTGGAATCATAGATATTTTGAAGTAACAAACAAATAGCAGTAGTAAGGGGGTCTATTTTTCTGTCATCAACCCCCACATTTTTTTTATTGAAACTATCGATCCCTAGAAAGTTCAAATCAATCCCAAGGGGTCAATATCAATCACCTTGAGAACTCTTGATGTATAACATGAAGTTGCTTATATTATAGTTGCATAGAAAAACTTCACTATGTAGCTATAATCACTAATATGAGTGAATAGTCAAACCAATTGTACTATTTGTAGTCAATCAACATAGCCTGCTAAATAAGCCAAAGTGTCGTCTCTAGATGTTAAACCTGTTTCTTATGATTTCTTTTACTGAATATAAATTATCTACCTTCAAAATATGGAATGATTAAAGTTTAATAGAATTTTAACTGTTGAAAAGAGAAATAATCTTAAGAAAAATAAAAAAGATATCAATTGAAGGAAAGTATTCATTCAAAAGCAATATCTGAAAATAATTGAATCTTCAAAGCATTCATCTGTTTGCACACAAGTGTTTAAATAAATCTGCAAATTTAAAAGAATCATGTGAAAATGTCCAGAAGAAACTACAATACAAACTCTAAAAAACTTAGATAAGAATGTTTATTTATATTAATCAAGTTTTATGATTTGTCAAGTGTTGGTGGTCGAGAGGTCAGCACAACTGCCTTACTATGACATATGAAAAAAAAAGTTTTATGATTTTTTATTACTAATTTTAGTTATATTTAAAGATATTATTTATTTATTTATTATATTATTCATTTGATAGTTAATGTTCTGTGAATATTTGAAATATTCTAATAGTTAATTTTTCTTCTCTTCATAATACTTTATCATATATGTTCAAAATCTTTTTTATGAGAGAATGGAGAGAAAAAATGATTGCATTTACTCATAATTCATTTTTTTGTTTTTTTATACAAAATGAATATATTAGTATAGAATGTCTTAATGACAGAATATTAAAAAAATTCTATATTAATATGTTAATTTAGGAATATTTTAGTTGCAGAATTAGTATAGTAAAAATGAATATGACATATGATAACAGATTTATTCAGTATTCTCCTTAAAAAATGCTGATTTTGTACTGTATTCAGATCCCATTTCATTAAATTATTTGTTTTTGTTAAAGTTTAAAGTTTTGCATTTTTATCCACATTTTTTAGCATTTTTTGAAGTATGAAATATTAGTTGGCGTGTGTGATAATCAGATGTTAATTTATATAGTACCTAAAGCTAGCATTATGGGAAATAATGATAAAAGAGATTGATGTCGATATATTATTGGATAATTATAATAAAAATAAGTCTGAAATAGACTTATCATGGAATGATTATAATTCTATAATCAACATTACAGGTGACACTCAGATAATATAATCAGTAATAAATTCAAACCATCAGAAAAAAAAGCAAACATAATAATCAGTTTAGCATTGATATCAGCATTGATAATATTTTCATATTAAGTGCATGAAGTAGTTATTCCTAAAATCACAGTAAATAATAATTTCTTGGATTTTCACAGGACTACTACTGAATAAAAAATGTTCAACTCAAAAAGAACAAATTCTATGTCTTAATATTAATAAAAATATTTAAAACTTCAGATAATCACATTGTATTAATGTGTATGGCAAAACATATATGGAGTCAAAAAATTAAAAAAAAAAAATTGTAATAGACAATCTAGAAACCAAAAAAAAAAAAAATCATTATTATTAAAAGCACAAATCTTTTCTGGAGGAAGCCACTGATATAAAATAACATCACTATAGAATTAGACCATTATAAATTAAATTAAATAAATTCTGATCTTGAGTGAAAAAGACTCTGCTTAATAATTTGTGAAGGCAACGTTTAACACTTTTATATAGCTCCAAATGACTTTTTGAATGTTTCAGAATTTTTAAATATTTTATGAAACTGAAGAAAGATTTTTACTTTGTAAAATAATATTGCATACTGTGACTGAACTAAAACTGTGAATCAATATCTTAAAAAAAAATAAAGATTGAAAATTACGTTTTTATATCTTAATTTTATTAGAAATGCATAATTAAATTTTGTTCCAAACTCTCCTATAAATTCTTTAAATTTCGGTTGTGCTTTTGTTAAAATTTAAACCATCTGAGAAACATAGTGTGGCCATCGTATCCATTCTATCAGAATCCACTGATTCACAAACACAATTTAATTTTTATTACATCTACTATTTGCAAAAACATATGGTTATAAAATGGTGATTAATTTTAACTATAATGATTAGATACAAATACGATATTTTTTTCTTTTTAAATAATTAAAAAACATAAATTTCAAGCTTCTGTTTTTAACTTTTTTTGCATTGTTTCAAATGATAGAAATACAATTACAGCATGTTTGTGGATACCATTTTCTATTTTGGACTAAAAAAAAAATTTATGTGAATTATAATCTTAAATTTAACAAAAACATAAAAAGAATTTTCAGTATTAGCATAATGTGTTTAAAATATTTCTTTGCAAATTTATTTTTAAAAATTCGAAAATACAACAAAACATATTTATAAAATAGTGTTTTAAATACATTTATACTTATTACAGTATTTTGTAAAATGCTTAAAATTTTTAGTAAGTATTTTTGTTTAAATTACAAGTGTTTGTAATTATATGACCTATACAATATTAAGGCAATGTATCATCTAGAAAACATTGAACCTGTAAATGCCAATGTGGCAATACTCCATTTTGCTAAAAAATGAAGTTTCAGAATAGCCATTAAGTCATGAAAAAATAATTTTTGAAGCATTTTAATTTGCTCTATAACTGTATTCCCTCTCCCCAAGAAACAGTTATAAACTTTTTTCTTTTGAGAAATATCACAAAAAATGTTGAATTTCAGGCAATTATACTCATTTTTTTTATAGTTTTGTTAGAATTCTTAGAAACTGCATATTTACACATTGTGACAATTAACTTTACTACTTATGGAGGATGATGGCTTCATACAACATTCTCCATGTTCTATATCACTACATCACTAAATTATACACACTTCCCTTCGTCATCTCTATTCTGTACTAATTGCAACAGGTATGGTCTCATGATTAAACACTACCTTAAAATATGCCAGATAATTATATGAGAAATCTCAAGTTCTCAGCTGGCACAAGGTGGACTAGTGCAATCTATGAAAAACCTCTTTTGAATACTTTTTATGATCTTTGAAATGTGTGGTCACTTGATGCTCTTCCCCATATCTAAATAAATAACATCTTTTCTCAAATTGTTAATATTAATGATGAACGCTCTTTGCCAGTAATGAATCAATATTAAAATGTTCACTGTATCACAGTTGTGAATTTTGCTGAATTGCAGAATTCCTTGGTTTTATAGTAATGATTTGAGGCTAGGGACTATTTATAAAATCAGAGATGCATCTACGGAGGTCATTTAAAATTTTATACCCTGCTCTTTCAAATGGTAAGACCTTCATTCATAGTTGGTTTGTGCTTGCAGAGGTATAGTAGTTTCAAATTGGGTTCATCTTTTTGAAACACACTGTATTCTTCCATTTTCCAAAAATACTTATAATGAGTTTAAAAAATCCAAATTTTATAAATCAGCACGTAAATATTTGTTTATGTATATTTAATATTAACACAGTTTAAATTAAAAGTGAAATACTATCATTATGCTTAATATAATAAAAATGTTTTTAGAATCTTTGTTAAATTATTATACAAAATAAACACTATTATTCTTTTTATAGTGAAAAATTATTTATAAGAATGCACATATTGTAATGAAAAAAAAACAAACCCATTTTTTAGAATAGGAAAACAAAAATGAAAATGCTTGCATGATATATAAAAAGAATACGCATTATTAGGTGAAAAAAAAAATCACTTAGAAAATTTCAAACAACTATGATAGACAGAAAAATCTAAAGAATCAATAGTTCGCAAATTAATTTATCTGATCAACTAGAATGTTCACCTCAATAGGTCAATGTAATGTCAAATCACTTTGGCTATCCATCTGTTCAAGGCTATTTTAATCGTTATTAGACTGGAAAATTGATGACACAGAATTCTAATGGAAACAATTTAAGTATTAACTTTGATAATATTAATTATTCTAAATTTAAGACATTTGTAGTTCATATACTATAATATCTAAATTGTAATTGTGATAAGCCAAGGCAGACATTCCAAGGATCATAACAAATGTATTTGAAGGCTACTTATCATTTCGTTATATCTAACCATATATATATATATCAAACAGTAATTAAACATATATAAAAAATATATTGCAAATATTACAAAAAATTAAGCCTAAGATTAATCGTTATCTATGTCTTCATAGTAATTAACCTGTTTTATAAACGACCCTTTTACTAAAACACAAAACGCATATTTTATATATGTTAATGCATTTTGAACCAATGATTAAAGTCATTGGTATCCATACATTTAGTAAATATGCTTAGCAAATAGTCTATAACCTTTTTAATTTTTAGTAAAAATTGATTGTATGCTTCATTTAAACAGTTTTTCAAAACAAATTATCTCATTGCAAACATATTGATTAATTTATACCCTTGTTGGAAAGTATTCATCACGTAATAGATATATGAAAAACGGAATTATTTATTTACGAAGAATAGTTAAACTTAAAAATTGATGCTACAGGATTCTAATCAATTTAAATATTTACATTGATAATATTAATTATATTATATCTAACCATATGTATAAATTCAAATAATTAAAATATTTATGACTATGTACACACGCATGCATGCACACACATATATAGAGGGAGCCGATGAATTATTATTATTATTATTATATTTTCTGACTCAGATTGACTATCTTGTATTTGGTCAACACTTAATATTGCTATTAGACTTTTTGATTTTGCAATACTGCACCAAAAGTTTGGCATCTAATTTAAATATTATATATATGCGTGTGTGTAATAGCTTCACAAAAGTGTTGCAAGATATCAATATAATCATAAAATTATTTTAATCCAATTGTAATAAAAAAGGAAAGATTAAACATAAAATAAAGATGAAAAAAGCGGCGAATGAATCAGTTTTATAGTTTTGAACATGTAGGGCTCTCATCAAATATTTTAATGATTAAAAGAATCCGAAGACGGATGCGAGCTATAAAAGATACACGCACGCACGTAATTAATTGTCGATTATTTTGCCATTATATGAAGCATTGAAGGTAAATTATTAGAATACAATATGCCCAAGTGATTTTTTATATGTATGTCATTAGAAAAATAATAATGATAATATTGATTATATATTATCTACAGTGTTAATTCTTCCTGTAGGAACTCCTCAAGTTCGGATGACTTATTATTCCAGTGACTCTGGTACTGCACAACAGCATCCCGCTGTCTTCTATGTCATCGTCCAATCAGTCTATGCGGAATAAGATTGTTCTCAGAGACCGTTTAATAGGACCAAGGCAGCGTTCAATATTTATTACGTCCTTATCGGAGAATTGCATAAGTCAAAATGCCGCTGAAAAGCGCTAGGAACTATCAAAATCATAACGAGGTACTGCTGACAAAGCAAAGAGTGGCCTGTTATTATTTTTGTGTTAATGAGACGCCCCCTGCGTGGGGGTGCATTCATAAATGACAATAGCTCAATTTGTTGCGTTTGCTAGTTGTTCGGCATGCGCTGGTTCTCCTCATTCGTGATGCCAATAATGAGAATATACTTGGAGGAAAATGAGGCATACAAGAGCTCGTTGACAGCAAACTTGAGTTTTTTTTTTTTTTATAAAAAAAAAAATGTTCTCATTGAAATGAAATAAAGAACGCGTTAAATTTTTTGAAATAAAGCGTATATTTTTGCTTCATAAACTAGTATTTTTCACATCGGCAGGCTGCATTCACGATATATATTTTAAATTATCAGCGTTGACTGCCCGCAATTCTTATTATTTAAAGCCGGAAATGTTAGCTAGTCTCAATGGAAAATCATTAGCGTAGTTGAATGTTTTATTACCCACTTCTCTAACCTTCTCTAATCTAAATGAAGATTTTTCTTCCTTTAAAAAAAAACGAGCACAATATTATAATTTCATTTTCGAATTAAGTAAAATTAAATTAGTGACGAATGAACATGTTGCGGTAGATTATGACAAACCATTTGTTTATTTATATCTCATTCCAAATTCGGTATCATCATGTCTGCTATCATTTAAAGGTGCCGTTATTTTTTTTATTAACTTTAAATTATAATGATGCTAAGTCCTCGTATTTATTAATCCAACTAGTTGTTTATTATATAAATATTTATTTTTTAATTGAGCACTGTTCATCAATTTATTACCTGTTTAGTTTGAAAATAATTAATCAAAGTTATTTATAATCAATTCTCAATGAATTAAATATAAAATAACACATATTTGTCGGATTTATATCTGTATGAATATAGAGTATATTCATTTATACTTAATTATTCCTACAAGTATTAAGCTTTTTTTTTAAAAAAACTTGTAGTTGTACTGTAAACATCTTAATAATGTAAAAGGCATAATTATCTTTAACTAATCCTTTGTTGACAGAAGTTTTTTCAAGAACGTTTTAAAGAGGGATGGGGGGTGGTGGTGTTACTCATCAGCTTACTAAATGCTAGATAGTGAGGGATTGATCGTTTTGTATCTTTAATTTCCAAATAAGATTAGCTAGATACTCATTTATCAATCAATATTGGATAGATAATTGAATGGATTATGGATTATCCTCCCTAAAAAATCCTAAGCCTAATTATAATGTAGCACTAAATATAAAATACTATAATATATTAAGAGGACATTTATTCAAAACCTAAAGAACCCCGTATTGCAGCTCAATTCTGTCATTATTGGTACACAAATGTTACATGATTTCCCAAATGAAAAATCATTTTTTAAAATAGATATATGACACCTGTTTTCTGAATAGTGAAAGTTACCCTATATTATTATAATGTACCAATATTAATCTGATTTATCATTAAGCATTATAGATCACTTAAGTAATTGATTGGTATCCATTTACCTGTAATGTATATATGAATAGTCAGTTTGCATGAAATAGGTTGGGATAATTTGATTAGATCATAAAGTAATGACCTTTATTATTATTGTTAGTAAAATTTAATTCTTGTTCTCTCTGTTTGTCATTTTAACTAATAAAAAACTTATTGACAATCTACTATAAAAAGTTTTAGAGATATAGAATCATTGTATTATACACTCTTAATAATATTAATCTTCTTGTCCTAGCACCTCACTGAAGAGAGCCATAGCTCGTAAATGGTCTAGGGATGGGAACAATCATAAATAAAGGCTTCAAGTACTTTCTCTTGTAGCATTTATCGTGATATTAATCTTCTTAGTGTTACAATGTAATCTAAACACTGCAAGTACACTTTTACAAATATTTTACTGAATTTGATATCATCCTAGGTATATGTCCTGAAGTTTTAAAGTTTTAATCACTGCAAAAGTACTTAGAAGTCAAATGCTTTTTTGCAATGTACAAATCCTATGCAAAAATTCATTATGATTGTACTGTACTATAATTATTTTAAAATCCAGCTTGTTTTCTGTTTGATTGGTTGGTCTATAATTCTAACTATTTGCAATAATTTTAATAATGATCTTATATAGAACTGATAGATAGATTTGCAATTTTTTATATTTTATTTTTACCATTCTTAATTATCAATATGATTTCTGTATTCTTCTAATCATCTGGTACATCAATATTATTTAAATATTTGGTATATAGTTTTGCCACAAATTCTTTGTTAGTCTCACTTGAATCTTTTAAAACATGAATAATAATATCATTATCTGGAGTTTTTTTCATTCTTCATGACCCACTGCTTTTAAAATATTTGGCATTTCAAACAATATGTTAAATGGAGGGTTATTTAATTTTGATATTCTTTATTATTATATAATTCTTTGTAGAACTCTTAAATGTACATTTTTTTAAAAAATTATATTATTTTTTTCTTGTAATTGCTACTGTTGTGTACTACTTTTGATACTTTTATTATCTTCAATAGTTTTTTTTTTTTTTTTTTACAAATTCATTTATCATATTGTCCCTACTAGTTTGTGTAGCTGATCTTAGTAGAGAATCAGATGATTTGGAAGTTTTAACTTAAATTTACTGAAATATTTCTAAGGTTAGTGATATTAATTGGGATATCAAATAGTAATCTTGTATTTAATAGTTTTTGTTGACAACGACCCATTTCCTGCACGATCCATTTCCTGCCATTTCCTGCGTGAAATATTAAGTACTGTCTTGAAATATATACTTTCTGGTAATCAAATATAATCCAACTCTTTAATCAAATATATGCCAACTCTGCTGTATCATCCTTTGAATGCTTACCTATTCATTTAGCTTTAGATTTTTTTTTTTTAAATAAACTTTTTTGCATAGATTATACAAGTCTACTTCCCTTTTTCAATTTTTCTTCATATCCAAATTTATTCTCAGGAGTATGATCCTTTCTAAAAGTAAAAAGACCCGTATTTTTTTTAAAATGGGGTATAATCTGATTAACTATAATCTGTATATTCATATAAAAATACTCTAATTCTTACATCACTCATTAGAGCAGACACCTGAATTTGATGAGTTGTACAACTTGCTATTTCATTTGATATACTATCAATCTCCACAAATGATGTTCTTCCATTTTTTATTTATAATAAATTTTTCTTCATTTGTTTTTCCAATATATATCATTTATAATAAGGTATATCTCTCTTTTTAAAAAATATTGGGTCTAACGTCCTAAAACTCAGAATGCCTTATTTAATGTTCCCTGTTCTTCTTTTAATTTCTATCCACAATCATTTACTTAAAGGTAGATAAATAAAAATTATCAGGTAATCATCAATTGGAAACCTAGATCATAATCTGAAAAATTTTCAAACTCTCTGTTTATTCTCATCAATGCTGATGAGTTTCTGCCATAATTGTAAATACAAACGCGAATGAGTTTTCACACAGTTATTTATCATTCCTTCAAAAAACACCAGAACAATTTATTAATTAACTGTCACTAGAAATCCTATGGTCTTTCTTGGTCTTAAACTCATAAGTAAAAGCCTGTAACTTTATTATGCTATCTGATATGTGGTAATAAGAAGCCCATTTATGGTTACTTTCCATACAACAAACATATAGCAATAACGACTGCAATAATAAGAAGAATATGAAGTGAACACTTAGAATTTGCTCTTCACCTTTTTTTAAAATCGCAAACAAAAATTAAAAAGCCTCGTTTTACCTTTTTTTTTTTTTTGCAAACTTCAAAACTTTAGTCAAAATATATCTTAAGTTATTTTAATTTAGCTGCCAGTTTCTGGTTTAAATTTTTAAAAGATTTTTTTTTTGACAGAAATATCAATTTTCTTTGTATTTTCGAGTTAATTTTTTAGTTATTATTTTTTTAATATCAAAAGTGCTTTCATTTTTATTTATTTTTTAAGTCAAACAAAAAAATATATGGTAAACTTGTTAATAAATCAAGAACAATTCTAGAGGTAATAGATTAATTTCAGATAGTTAATATGTTAGTCCGTTTTTATTTTGATGATGACTCAATTATTAATTGAATTGATGCATGGTATGTGAGCCATTTAATTAAAAAAAGATATTAACTTCAAAATGTTATTATTAAACTTAAACAAAATTTTGAACATTTGTTTTATCTAGATAATGTTATTTAATTTATTTTAAGTTATTTTTTACAACTAGAAATAATATTTTTATTAATTTTAGAGTTATTTTCATTAAAACAAGAGTAATAAATGGTTAAGCAAAAATGATTATGTGTAATTTAATTCAGTAATAAGAAACAAACTTAAGGCTAAAAGTTCCTGGAATGAAGTTAGAAGAAATATAAAAAAAACAACAGAATCTATTTGATGATTAAACGGAATTCTTATATTCAACAACACCCTTGTATGCACAAATGTCACATGGTCTCTGAGCAGATTAATCATATGATCTTAATTTTCTTTAAATATATGTACATTTAAAAATGTAGGTACTATTACTATTATAAAAATGAATTTTGTTAATATTAAAAGAACAAAACTTTCCAAAAAAAAATTCTGCTATTAAGAAAAATAAAGTTAATTTGTTAAATTTATAAAAGTTTTTGAAAATTGAAACTACAAATAAACTTAGAAATATATATTACAATTAAAAAAAATTAAGGATCAATAATGATGATAATATAGTAATAATTTCATTTAATAAATATTTATCTATTGGTCTGTAGTAAAATTTTCTATAATTACTTTGGAATTCAAATTATGATAATCTGCAACAGAAATAAAAAAATATAAATTATTAAAATTATGACATACATTTTTAGTGATTTTTAGATAAACAAAATGAAGTAAAATATATGTATGCAATTTTTATTTGACATGCTATATAATTATTTTTCACTTGTATATAAACAATTACTAATTATATATATGAAATGGAAAATAATTTTTTAATATTGAATAGATATATTATGTTAAATTTATCAAGTGTATTTTAAATAATAATTGAACTGCTCTCTAGCTGCCATGTTCAATAACTTTTTACAGTAAAAAAATGAACCCCCTCTTACTGAATTTTAAATATTTTGTTTTAGAATTATCTAAAACAATAACAGCTAGAGTCAGTTCAATTATTATTTTAAATAGACTTGATAAATTTTGTATGACATTATATTTATTAAATATTAAAATATTATTTATCATTACATATATAATATATGTTTATTTATTACAGAGTTTTAGAAATGAATGAAATATCTCTATTTTATAAACTTAGTATCAGTTATTTAAAAGACAGTTTACATTGAAACATATAGGCTGATTTAAGTTTGTTTTCTGGCAGTTATTGTTCTAGATAACTCTAAATAAAAAGATCTAAAATATAGTAAAAAGGAGTCCATTTTCAAACTGTAAAAGTTATTAAACATGGCAGCTAGAGGGTAGTTCAATTATTATTTAAAATAGACTTGTTAAGTTTCACATGACATTTTATATATATATATATGTAAATTAACCAGTACATAATGACTACTTGTATTTATAACTATCAAGCAAATATCTTTCTTTAGGACAGAAACAAGAAATGAAGGAGAATATAGATTAATTAAATTATGCAATAAACACAAGGTGATAATAATAATAATAACTACTTGAATTTAATTTATCATCAAGAATTCTATATACATGAAAATTATCTGAAGATAAGAATTATATATAAAAAATTCTAATAAATAAATAAAAATTAAAATCACAATTAAAAGTGCCAAGATATGCTAAACAAAGTAATAAAAAGCTTTGTTACAACAAAATTAAATATAGAAAAAAACAGAAAATAAAGATAAAAATAGATAAAAACAAAAAAAATATATATATCAATAATCTAATATATAACCAACACAAATCAACCATAATATATATTAAAATTTATAAAACCAGCAACACATCCCCTGATTCTTAAAGTTTATTATAACAATAGTATTTCTCCTCATTCTACTCTAATGACATCTATTGTATGCTTAAATTAATAGCAGGTAATAGTGCAATTAAATCTGCTTCCTATAACATTATCTAGCTTTGGTCTTAATTAATAAGAAGTTGGGATTTAAAGCTGTTTTTAATTCAGTTATGCATTTCATATCCACCTTGTCACTATCATGGTTTTTACATATGAGAGATTATAATGACTTATGATCAATCTAGGTAATAACAATAAATTTGGCAAACAAAGACTTTGAATATGCTACCATCATATTTTCAATGATATGGATGGCTGAAGAGTTAGAGAATGGTGAATATTGAAGCCTGTCCATTAAAGTTTGAAGATTTGCTATTTTATATAAACTGATCATTGATTACATATATATGTGGGTGATGATAATCCAGATCAACTGATGAGTGCTGGTTCAGCATGAAATACATATATTGGAAATCATTTATCTTTTTCACATGTCTGTGATCAGGTGTATTGATTGTATAAAATAGTGGATGACTAAAGGGAGTTTGAAAGTCTGGGTTCAAACCCTCTTTAATTATTTCATGGTTTTAATTAAATTGAAATATAAAAAAAACCTCTAAGAAGCAGCTAAAGAAGAAAGTTGAATGTAAGTTTAAAAAAACCCACCCATAAATGATTGAGAAAATAATATAACAACTCTATAAAAGAAATAAATATCCTTAATGACAAACTGTATATATATAATATAGAATCATAAATAGATCAAGAGAAAAAAACTGTGTATAAATAAATATACATGGTAACTTATAGCAGACATAAAGCAAATAGAAAAAAACTATAATTAAAAAAAACATACACATTAATGAAATTATGTATACATTGGAAATAAAAAAATGATTAGGAGGTAACTGAGGAAGAAGAATCAAATCACAACAAGATTGCAATAAGAAACTATATGGGGATCAGATAAGCAAGAATTGATGGAATTCTAGGCAAACACCTTAAAAATATGGAAGAAAATCAAAATTATTCTTAAATTCTGTTTTTATTTTTTAAATTATAACTCAAAACAATATAATAAATATAAAGTGTTATAAGTATGAAGAGTTATAATGCATAATTCTAGAAATTTCACTTTCGATTATTTACAACTGTGAATTATAGATGATCCTAATAATAAATTTATGCAATTTTCAACATTTGACATATGAAGTCGTAATGTAGTTTGCACACTGTGTTAACTTGAGAGGTATCAATAATTTTTTAATGAGTTAAATATATATATATCAAAATATTCTCATTTATATACCTGTGTCTATATCAAATTAATTTACTAATATTAATACCTTAGCTTGCATGTTGGCAGATAAGCAAAAATTCCAGAACAAATTTAATTGCAAAATATATGACCTTTGATGATGATGATGATGATTATTATTATTATTATTATTATTATTATTATTATTATTATTATTATTATTAATAATAATAACAACAACAATAATATATATATATATGCACTCTAAATAAAACACATCTTTTTATCTTTTGTTTTATGTCATCATGCTCTTCATAGAATAAATATCATTTTATAAAGCAGTCAGTGTAGTGGCTTATAATCATGGATATAAAAGTACTAGGCTGTTATTTTTTATATTGGATTATTTTCATCATCTAATATATCTTGAGAAAAATTTAACTTTATTTAAATATTCCAAATACATTTGACTGTTAGTAATAGCACATCAAACAGGTTAGTAAATGCACAACATTTTGGGAGGTATTATTCTCCCCTCTTCTTCAGGTGTGGCTGGACTGACTAGTAACAGTACTAGCATGGGATTCAAATGTGGACACTTATATTCTTGAGTATTGAATTTTAAGGTAATACTTTAGCCAACTGAGCCATCCTGCCAAAGGCAATAGTCAGTAGAAATTTCATATACTTATCTATGAGGTTCCTCCTGATTTCTCCACCTTTTCCCAAGAGCAAAGTTGATTAGTGGTTTCCATACATTATATATAGTATACTAGGTTGGCTTATGGGATTTTTTCCATTGTCATGTGATCAGCTTCTTTAAATTTTCTTTCTTTATACCTTTTCTTCTCTATCCAATATTTTTGTATTTCCCAATTGAACATATGCCTGATTGGCACATACATCATCTGTTAACTTAGACACATCTGTTTTCTCTTTTCTAATCATCAGTTTGTATCCTTGCAAGTGCTTTTCAATGGTATGATCTTCCACATTCACATATTTATAGATGCAGTTTTTTTCTTTTCAGCATTTCAAGTTTAGGCTTTGTAGATGTTAGAATTCCTCATAATTTGGTATGGCTCTGAGAAGCTGTTCTGATGTTATGTTGATTGCAGATTTTCTTTCATTTGTTTGATCTTTTTGGAATGTATGGGCACACTACAGTATCAATAATTGGCTTTTCTTTTGATGATTCTTTTTGTTGTCTATTTAACATTTTCTTAATATCAGCTGAGGATAAACATTTTTCATAAGAGTTTGTTCTATATAGATCTTTTCTTTTTCCAAATCATTCCTTTCTGAACAAATTTCTTTTGACCTATTCCATAGTGATAGTATAGCTTCATGTTTTGTGTTTGGTGTTATTGGATGTATAGGCTAGATATTTTCCTGTATGGGTAGGTTTTTGATAAACTGTAGTTTTGATTTCGCCATGAAGAAGTCTTGTCACAAGAACATCTAGGAATGCCATTTTTTGTTCTTGTTCTGATTCTATTATGAATTTAATTGAAGGGGATATGTTGTTGATGTGTTTACAGAAAGTTTGTACCAGTGCTTCACCATGTAGCCGTACAACAAATGTATCATCCAAATAGAGAAGCCAAACTTTAGGTGGGTATGGAGTAGTTTTTATGGCTAAGATTTCAAGTTCTTCCATGAAAATATTGCTAATCAGGGGAGACAATGGTGAACCCATAGCCATTCCTTGATTTAGTTGGAAGAATTCTGTGTTATATTGAAAGTAGGTTGTTTTTATGCAGAATGTTAATAGTTCCATTATACTATCATGAGGAAGAGCTGTTCTGGTTTATAAACTATTATCACCATTTAATCTTTTCCTTACAATAGACAATGCTTCTTCACATATAACATTTGTGAATAAACTTTCCACATCAAAGCTTACCAGTAAGACATTTCTTTCAATTTTCATGTTCTTGATTAATTCTACAAAATGTGGAGAATCCTTGACAAAGGTCAGGATTTTGTATGTCAAAGCAATTAGAATTTTGAAAAGAAATCTTGCCAAAATTTGGCAAGGTGAATCTCTAAAACTAACAATAGGTCTTAAAATAAACTGAGAGAGTGCAAACCTCTCAAGCGTTTGGCCAATCAGATTGCAATAATGGGACAGAGAATTTAATAAGAAAAGAGCAGTTCCACTCTCTTCTTTACTTGTCTGTCTATATATCCAAGACAGTCCAAAGTACTTAGATCTGCCAGCATGAATCTTAAATATCTTCACACTTAACTCACTGAGTTCTAATTATAAACATACAGCATGATGGTCCTTATGGATTTTAGGTAAACCATGAAGATGAGGAATTTTTCTGAAATATGAATGTTATTTTACTTTTTTTCTGAATCAGTGCTTTCTGAGTAATGCTTGTAACTTTGTTTCTGTACTTGGTATCAGATTTTTTGTCACTTTTTTATATTGGTCTGCTGTGATGAGTTCTTGTATTTTGTTGTCATAATCAGTTGTATCCATTACAACTGTTGCATTGCTTTTGTCAGCAGAGAGAATAATTATAGATTTATCTACTTTGAGAACACAAAATGATGATTAAAAGAGAGAAAACACATGTGTCTAAGGTAGCAGACCATGTATGTGCCAATGAATATATGTTCAATTGGAAAAATACAAAAATATTGGATAGAGAAGAAGAAAATTTAAAGAAGCTGCTCACATGACAATGGCAAAAAGAATCCCACAAGCCAACCTAGTGTGATTATACATAATGTAAGGAAACCACTAATCAACTTTGCTCTTAGGAAAAAGTGGAGAAATCAGAAGGAACCACATAGATAAGTATATGAAATTTCTATTGACTATTACCTTTGGCAGGATGTCTCAGTTGGTTAAAGTGTTACCTTAAAATTCAATGCTCAAGAATATAAGGGTCCAGGTTCAAATCCCATGCTAGTATTATCACTGGTCAGGCCAGCAACACCTGAAGAAGAGGGGAGAATAATACTCTTGAAATGTTGTGCATATACTAACCTGGTTGATATGCTATTACTAACAGTTGAATGAATTTGGAATATTTAAATAAAGTTAAATTTTTCTAAAGATGTTCAATATGCATAATAGATGATGGAAATAGTAGTCCAGTATAAAAATACAACTAGAACATCATCATCACAAACCTTCAGAAAAACTCTATGCTGTTAATGTTAATTATCATGTAATTATATGTATGTGTGTCTGAAAGTTTATGATGATGTGTTTTATCTGTAATCATATCAAGTCTAGTTTAATTGTTAAATGTTTTTAGAAAAATTCAAGCATATATTTCTTAATATATTCAACTGCTAGTAGTATAAATCTAAAGTAATTTCACATGTATTCATTTAGTGACAAATTATATACTCTTAATAAGTGCGTTATTATTAACAGTGGAATGTATGTGGAATAGTATAAATACAGTTTGAATATTTTTGAAAACATTTAACAAACTAAGTGATAGAAATATATATGAATATATAAATAAGCACTATTGAAAAAAAGATCCTAATGATGTATTTCATGCTGAACCAAACATATAATTAAGCACTATTGAAAAAAAGATCCTAATGATGTATTTCATGCTGAACCAAACATATAATTAAGCACTATTGAAAAAAAGATCCTAATGATGTATTTCATGCTGAACCAATACTCTTCAGATAGTCCAGGGAATAATCTCTTACACATCATTTAATCATTTGTTTAGAATTTATTCATATCAAATTTCTGCAATTTGATTTACAAATGCTAAAGTTTCTATACACACAAATCTGATGCCCACCACTTCATATAAAATATATTAATAAATATTACTAATCATTTATTAAGCTAATGATTATCTCTAGCTCAAATATAAACTTTATATTTACTTAGCGCTGAATATATCTGTAATCTAATTAAACATATACCCATAAAATAATCAATCCAACTTCAACTCTTTTTGTCATGGGCAGTACATTTTTTACATGTGCATAAAACATTCATAGTAGTTAGTAGTGGTGGTTGGTCCATAAAGCACTATGCTGCAGCACCCCCAGAAAAAAAATACAAAAATTAATTATGAAATTTGTGCTTTAAAATATCAATAATGTAGCAATTATTCAATATTTTGCATAATTATTATATAAGTAATCACTTTTAAATATCACTATTTAAAACCCTTAGAGACCTGAACAACCATTTTGAATTCCCAGAAAAAATTACAGGACATACAATATTAAATGAAATGTCTAATTTATTACAATAAATAAAAATATATATACATTTTTATAAAGTGCAAATATGAAAGAATGTGATAAAGCTGATAAAGTAATAATTACCACAAAAAAATAATTAAAAAAAGATTTTTCACATTTTTAAATATCTTTATTTTTACATTGGTTCAAACTCTCAATTTTGAAAGGTATAACCTAAAATTACAATTTCATAGACAGCTTCATCACATTCATCATAAAATGCAGAAAAAATAATATATAGCATGACCTACCTGAGTTACAGTTTGTTGGTGTAATGTGGCAGAAGGTGACAATTTCAGTTTTGTTTTTTTACTAACCAGCCTAAATGTTCAATTTTTGCAAGCTGTTGTTTTTCTAGGCTCTCTATGTGGGATATCTATTAGAAATGCAAGGTTTTAGTGAGGATAAAAAAAAATGACAGTAATAACTTTAGTAAAGTGTAAGTTATGGGGGTAAAAATAATTACTATATTATTGAAAAATAGCTAAATTATGCATTATTTCATAGGAAACCATAATTGCAAAGTATGTGATGAAATAAATTAAAAATTTGTTTCTAAAATAAAATGAATAAAAACATAGTAAATTCTAAGTTATGGGGGTAAAAAATAATTACTATATTATTGAAAAATCAGGGGTAGGGTGAGCTAAATTATGCATTATTTCATAGGAAACCATAATTGCAAAGTATGTAATGAAATAAATTAAAAATTTGTTTCTAAAATAAAATGAATAAAAACAGTAAATAAAATAAAATAAATAATCCAAAGGAAATACAAGCAATTATTATATATGAGTGGGAGATGATGATGACTGTTGATTCAGCATTGGGAGGCATTTACTTTTCATATTTGCAGTCACATGTTGAATAAATTTTATAGGATGGCTTGAGCACAAAGTGCAAGGTAAAACTTTTTCAAAATTGTTGAAAATATAAATACATGAAGAAAATCAAAATAAAAGTAGCAGAGATGATGATGTGCAACAACTGGTGATGATACATACATACTGTAAACCATAACTAGTGCGAGACCTTGAAGTAGAGTTGAAATTGTCTCACCTAAAACTGAAAAAATCAAGAATTACAAAATTGTAACAAATGTACAATAATATAAATAAAATCATGATATATTTTACCTATTGGAGAACCAAGTGGAGATATGGTTCTTTGTCAACATATAAAGCAGGGTGGCTTGAATTGCAGTGCAGGGATTGGAAAAAAAGTGCAGTGTGACTACAAATCTGCAACAAATGAATATATAATCTTACTATAATCATACAATAAATGTACAATAATATAAATAAAATCATGATATATTTTACCTAATGGAGAACCAAGTGGAGATATGGTTCTTTGTCAACACATAAAGCAGGGTGGCTTGAATTGCAAGAGCTGAATCATGTGACTACAAAATTCCAACAAAATATATAGTTACTATAATCATCAAAATAATAAACAGCAATATAAATAAAATCATGTTATATCTTACCTATGGGAAAACCAGAACTGATGTGATTAGGATTATGATCCTGTATGTGTGCCATATGTTGCAGCTGTGTAGGATAGAAAATTTATGTAGGCAATGTACTTGTGCTGCTTCTGGCATGGTAAGCAGCAAAGCAGCCTCTATCTTCACTCCTACACAGGGGGATGCATCCACATTCCACGCAGCCAAAGTAAGATGCATGTCTGACTTTGTTTTTCAGACACACAGTGCACCTTCTTTTGACAGGCTTGTTATGGCTGCACAGATCAGCAATTTTATGGCACGCAGATGAAGGAAACTGAAGATGGTGAATGATCGAAGGCTTCATCTTTCTGGTTGTGAAGTCACCCATAAGGCTGGATGATAAAGCTATTCTATATTCCAAGTGTGATATAGGCCGCATGTTCTTTTGGGCCATGTATAGTTTGTATATAATGTAGGAATTAGTGATAGCTGTATCAAAACAATACAAGAATAAGCGCATAGGCCAACGCTTAGACTTCCTATCCCAGCCGTACACAGTTCGCCTCTGGTTAGCTAAATCAACCCCACCCATGAAGCAATTGTATTTTCTGATAGCATTGGGACATGGATATATATGATGTGTACCATCCTTGTGTGTTCTATTAGCAGTACCACTTGTAGCTGGTGGATAAGCATTGTTGAGCATAATAATTGCCTTCTTATCCATCCACACTACAAATTCAAGACCACTGTCAGATACAGAACTGAAGTCTCCTCTCTCCATATCTTTAGGATTTTTTGCTTTTTCACGGATGCTATCTGGAATCCCCTTCCTATTAGTGTTCAGTGTGCCACATACAGTAATTTTACTAGGAGACAGCTTTTCTGTTAATTCAACACTATTAAAAAATCTGTCACAAAAAACAATATGATTCGATTTAGCTAAATGTGGCAAAACCACTGTCAGCACTGCTCAGGTTCCCAGATTTAGGCTCGCATCTGCAGTTGTATCTTTGCCTTTATATAACTCCATATGGTACACATATTCATTATGGCTGTCTGCACAGACCCACCATCTGAAACCTCACTTTACCAGTTTGGAGGGATTATACTGTTTCATCGTGTTATGACCCTTGAATTTAGTAATTGCTTCATCAACTGCTACTTCTTGGTGCATCTGGTATGCAGCCTTGAAGTTAACGTTACAGTGATCTATAATTGGCCTAATTTTATAAATCCTATCATGCTCTTTACTATTAATTAGGGGCATGGTTTTATTATTATTGAAATGTAAATTATTTAGAATACCAAAAAATCGATCTTGGGTCATAACTCTAGCAAGTACCGCTTGATGCAAATATTCATTTTTAGACCAAATAAATTTTAGTTTTGGTATGTGTGATATAGTACAAACATGAATAACCATACCAAAAAATGCATTCAATTCAGCGGGCAACAGATCAACCCACTTTGGTATTGCCTTCCACTCTGAAGCATACCTATTGCTTTCAGTGCAAATGTGGTCATACAATTTCCTATCAAAAAATAAATAAAATAGTTTAGGAATTGAGTACTCACGGGTAATAGGGAAATTTAGTCCTGGAGACTTAATGAACATTCCTATTGGCATGCATGGTTCACTATCATGAAATGTAACTGAATCAGGCTGAGATGAAGGTGCCGGCATCGGTGAAGTTGCCATCCTCACCACCCTTCTAGATGACTTCAGTGCACCTTTCTTCCTTTTCTTTGAAACCACAGCAGCTCCATCATCTGAATCATCATCTTATGAGTCACTGTAATCCACAGAAGAAGAAGAAGATGAAGCCTCAGAGTCAAACACATCATCAATAGGAAAGTCTTCTCCGGAATCATAATCATAATCACGTTCAGTGGAGAAAGAAGCCATATCTGTGGGTAATTTTTTACTACATTGATAAAATCTATAAAGAAAAAAAAATTATAAAATTTTAATAACATATTTTACAAAAATTGCTATAAAAATCTAATTTTTATCACACAGAAAAAATTCTTACACGTGCAAAAAGATAAAAAAATGGTGGAGAGAAAAAAAAAAGACCCGTAAGTATGACATATATAGTTTGCGCGCTATTGCGGTTGAATTGCAAAACTTTTTTAGGGGCGCTTAGAGGCTCTTTGATCTCAATGGGTTTTAAACTCCATTTCAGGAAATTCCATGGAAATTTGTTTGTTCTTATCAATGCAAGACACTAGCTCTATTGGAGCTGCTCATTTCAGCAGTGTTAGTAGTTACTTGAGATTGTCATGTTTATCTATTCGGGTTTCTATTCACACTGAATAAATGCTCTTGATTTTCATTTAGGATGAGCAGTAAAATTTTCATTTTTTTCCTTGTAGTTAATATTTATAAATTAACAAATATGTTACAAAAAATATATCAAAATAATAAAAAAAAATATTATTTAAATATTTATCATGATAAGTGTTAGTGTTGAATATATAAAAAATTACATTTTCCCAGTTAACATTATATGAAAAATTGAAATAAGAAGTAAAGGCCAATTCCAAATATTATAATTTATCAAATAGCAGTTACTAAAAAACAAAAAATATATTAGATTTTTTAACAATAATAAATATGGAAAAATAAAATGGTTGTGTGGTTGCAAGATTAGACAGTGCTCTGGTTTATTTCCTTGCTTACTTTTGGGTGGTGATACAGTAATAAAGCACCCTTGCTCAAAAATTCACAGCTGCCAATGCATTTCATTAATGCATTCTTGAAACATAAAAATAAAGACATCTGAAAAATGATGAATAAAACCAAAGATGCATTTCATGCTATCTGAGTTTTTTTAGTTAGATGTACATAATCTTTTATACATATTGTCATCATTTTTGTCACTATTTATCAATATCAAATTTATTACAATCATTTACTTTTTTTCAGATGTCTTTATTCATGTTTCAAAAATGTGTGTTAGACTGAAAATGCAAAGTTTAGCTGAAGAATATATTATATATGGGAAAAAGAAATATGAAATTGAATTCATATGTTTGATTAAAAAAGAGATAGCTTAACCTATATCTGGCTAGAAATAATATAATAATTTCTATCCTAATAAATGATTAGTTATAGTCTAAAGTAAATGATATTAAAGATGTGTGATTGCAGAAACTTTGATACTTGAGTATTTTGTTTCATATTAATTAAAAGTCTAATGATTTATTATGTATATACTTTATATCACTAAATTTAAATCATCATCATCATCATTATCAACCATTATCAATCCATTGCAGGATGAAGGTCTCTCCAAGATTAATCTATCTTCTCTGATCTTTAGCTTCTCTTCTCCACATCATTCCTGCACACATTCTTATTTCATCCATCATCTCACATGTGGTCTCTTTCTGGGTCTTTTACAATCTCTTGGAATTCAGTTTAAAATTTCAATTGTCCATCTATTATCATCTCTTCTAGCAATATGTCCAGCCCAACTCCACTTCAATCTTTTAATTTTTTCAATGAGGTCAGTAACACCTGTTTGTTCTCTTACCCATACATTGTGTTTTCGATCTCTTTTTGTTACTCCCAACATACATCTCTTCATACTTCTTTGAGTGGTCTGAAGTCTCTGTAGTGATCTTCTATTAAGTGTTCAAGTCTCAGATCTATAAGTAAGAACAGGTAAAACACATTTGTTAAAACCTTACTTTTCAAACACATAGGCATATTTTTTTTCAGTATCAAGTTATTTCTACCAAAAGCACTCCAACCAAGATTTAATTCTATGATTAATTTCCTCCATTATGTTTCCACCTGTATTAATAATCTGACCAAGGTATTTGTAACTGTTAACTTCTTCTAATTCATCATAATCAATCTTTATTTTCATATTTTGAGCAAATCGATTAAACATTACTTTAGTCTTTTTAACGTTTATCTTTAGTCCTACTTTTGTACTTTCATCTGATAACTCCTGAAACATTTCCTGCAGCTCTGAAGCACTATTTGGAAAAACAACTACATCATTTGCGAGATCTAAATGACTTAAATAATCTCCATTTACTTTTACTCCTTTAGTTTCCCATTTTAATCCATAAAAAACTTTTTGCAGCACTGCTTAAAAAAGTTTTGGAGATATGGAGTCACCTTGTCTTACACCTTTCTCAATGTTGACTTTCCCAGTATCATTATGTAATATAATTGTTGCTGTTGCATTTTTATAAATATTTTTTAAAATATGACAATACCCTGGATCTATACCTTGATAATCCAATGCTTTAATCACTGAAGAAAGTTTTATAGAATCAAATGCCTTTTCATAATCTACAAATCCAAAACATAATGACAACTCATATTCATTTGTCCTTTTTATAACTTCTCTCAATACCTGGATATGATCTACTGTACTAAAACCACTTTTAAATCCAGATTGTTCTCTTGGTTGGTGGAAATCCAATGTTCTCTGTATATGAGTTGTAATTATCTTGTTAAAAATTTTATATAAAACTGATAAAAGGCTGATAGGTCTGTAATTTCTAATATCTTCTTTATCACCTTTTTTAAATATTCATATTATTACTGCATTCTTTCAATCATCCGGTACATCTTTATTATTTAGGCATTTGGTATATAACTTTGCTAAAAAATTTCTATTTCTTCACCTGCTTCTTTTAATATATCAATTATAATTCCATCATTACCTGGAGCCTTTTCTTTCTTCATACATTTAATTGCCTGTCATTAAAATATATGAAATAATATTGTCATATGTATTTTTCTCTGAACTACAATTATAATTAGATGGGGAATATTTTTTAATATCATAAACTTAACAAATATATGATGATGATGATATAATCAATATTCAATTTAATCAGTTTTGACCAAGAAAGTGAATACTATTTAAATATCATATTCTGAAATGCTCTATGAAAAATTTATCAAAAATGAAGCATCAAATGTATTGAATGTAAAAAAATTGGAACTTGTAGACTGAATTGTAGAAATTTGATATAATAAATAATAAATAAAGATAGTGAAGACAATACTTGTAAGAGGCTGTAATCACTGTTCAATCAAAAATGTATATTAAGGTTCATTTACTTTTGTCAAATGTCTTTATAAATATGTTGAAGAACATGGTGAAATAAAAGTTTTAAATACAGTATATATAAGATATTACACATGGAAAAAAAAAGAAACATGGAGTTAAATCAATGATATCGTGTTATGTTTAATAAGGATAGATATATTAATTTCTAATTAAATTTTAAATTTGGATCTAGGCTAAAAATATGATTATTATAATTTAATAAATGAATATAAATAATCATTAATGCATTTATTTTCAAGTGGATACTCACAGAGATGTGAACACAATAAATTTGATATTTGTAGATTAAGTCATAATAATTTAATAACATGTAAATTCACAGAGATGTGAACACAATAAATTTGATATTTGTAGATTAAGTCATAATAATTTAATAACATGTAAATTAAATATCATGCAAAGTAAATCTATGTTTAATTTATAGACCTTACTTCATAATTTGTATGATTAGAATACATAATATTTTGTAACACAAAAAATATTAACATTGGATAAATCAATAGTTAATCACTCATAATTTATTTCATCAACATTAATGCCTATGAAAAACTTATCAACCAATATTTCTATTACAATATGTGTTTCACACTGACTTAGTGTCTTCTGAGTTGCATTAATGCATAAACCAGAAACTCAGCAAATACAGAGGGATGATATAGTATAATCAAATTATTCATGTAATTTTTCAATAACAAGTGAGAATGTAATTTAAACTTGCACATCTTGAAAGGATTTGTTAAGGGTTTTGAAGTTAGGTTCCAGAGTCATATGATGAGTTTGATTCATAGAGAGATACACTTTTTCCTTTCCTTAAAAGTGAATTTATTCATTATATATATATATATATATATACATATCGGTGAATCTAAGTGTACATTCGAGAAGAGAATAAAAGAGCATATGCTTTTATATAATAGAATTCAAAAAGAGAAACAATCTGGAATAGATGTTAATCAACCTTCATCATCTGTTATATTTGATCATAATAAATCTTGTCAATATAGATTTACATTTGATTATAAAAATATGAAAATTATTCAAATTGAACATTGTCATAATAAACGTAAAACAAAAGAGGCTATATTGATTTCAAGAAATCGTCAAATTTTAATGCATCACCAGTCATCGAATGTTAAGATAAAAAAATTGCGGGTAATCTGAATTGAACTATGGGTATTGTTAAGAATTATCTCATTTTGATTATTCAATGTTATATAGTTGATAAAGACTACAAAATGTATAGTTGAAAGTACTTCTAAAAATAATCTAATTTATGTAAATTTTACTGAATTTTGATATATATATATATTGATTTGTATATTACATATATATACACATGTATATTGTTTATATTAAACTTAATATAATTATAAGGGAGTTGAACTCAGACTTTCAAGTTTCTTATAGCTATCCAATTCATCTATTAATTTTATATAGCTGACCACGTTTATGAGAAAAAGATAAATAATCTCTTATATGAACCAGCACTTATTAGTTAGTCTAGATCAGCATCTCCCACACACATATACAATCAGTGCTCTGTTTATACTAAGAAATAAAAACTGAGCCTTGATTATATATGTGTGCGAGAAATGGTGACCTGGACCAACTAATGAGTACTGGCTCAGCACAAAATAAGTAAATTGGAGATCATTTATCTTTTTCACATGTATATAGACATGTGTATGAGATGGCTTGGTTATCTGTAATGAGCTTGAAGGTCTGAGTTCAAGTCCCTTATAATTACAGTAAATTTAGTATAAACAATGTACATATACTTAAATATTACATATTCAGCCTGTATTCTTTTCATTCCTCTTCAATATAATTAAATGGACATATAAAGGCCCTATGTGTGCAAGGTCAGATTGACTTAAGATCAACATGAGTATGACAATAATATTGGCATTAACAAGATCTTTGAGCATTACATTCTTGGATTTTCAATGACATAGATGGCTGAAGAATTGGAGAGTGGTGAAGATTGAAGCTTGTCTATTAAAGTTTGAAGATTTACTCTCTTAAAATAAACTGAGCACTGATTGTATATATATGGGGGATTGTGATCTGTATGAACTGACGAGTGCTGTTTCAGTATGAAATACATATATTGGAGATCATTTATCTTTTTCACATATATGTGGTCATGTATATTGGTTATATAAGATGAATTGGATAGCTGTAGGGTGCTTGAAAGTCTGAGTTCAAATCTCTTAGAGTTATATATATGTCCATTTTCATAATCATCAGTATCTAAATCAGTTTTCTTTGTAAAAATCATAGGCCATAGTCAAAAATGAATTCACTTTATTTTGATTTGCAGATAAAAATATTGAATTAAATGTAAGTAGATCGTCACGTGGAGAGTTGATCACTCCAATATTACATATTGTTTAGCACTGTTTATTTCAAATATTATATATACCAAATAAATAATTATTCATACCTTTTATATATATTATACTTTGATTTATAAGTGACAAACTTTATGGATCTATCTCTTCAGATAAATACATAGGTAGAAGTTTTAAATATTTAAATGCACGCATATGTGTATATATGTATATATATATATATATATATATATATATATATATATATATATATATATATATATATATATATATATATATATATATAAAGTTACCGTTAACACTAACTGAAATAATCATACAAATATCTAAACCATTATATATAACCATTAGAAACAGTCAACACTTAGACAATCCCAACATAGATGTACAATCAAGAATTTCAAATTGTTGCCAACACAATCTCCTTTTAGCAATAGAGATGGGATGGTTTTATATATTTATATAAACACTAAAGATTGCAACTTGACCACAGTGATTGAAATTATTGATAGAAAGAAGATTAAATAAACCTCCTTAAACAGGTAAATATAACCTTTTCTGAATGCAGACTAATAAATAGTCAATTCTAACATTACAAATTGTAATTATAATTTTCAAATTGCACCCAATATCTGACTTAAATAATAAATGTAATAATACTCAAGACTAAATGGGTTTATATATATAGTTATTATAATAGTTTTTAATTAACATACATTTTATTTGTATTAATGTATATATAAAACTGACTAAGTAATCCTTTTGGATGCATCAGTCTGGTAGTTTACTTTGACTCTTGTCCTGGAGGCTAAAGTGCTTTCTAATTAAATTGATTTAAATGGATAACTCCACACATTCAATATATATCTATATATATTCAATATCTACGACTGGACTATCTAGAAATGTAAAATCATGACTTTGTAAATAATTCATTTCATATCATACAGAAGATAGAATTTAAAGAGAACCAAACCTTAAAAATAACATATTGCCTTGAATTATACATGTATAATAAACAAAATTATGTGAAAATGGAGAATTAGTACAATTAAGAATGAAGACAAAATGTCTAAAAGTGGATGCATCATACTAATATAGTAATGAAGCTATCTCTATCCAACACAGCTAGCCGGTAAATGTATTAACGAGAAAGCAAGGGAAAATCTCTCTCCTCAATATCAAGGTAATGGCAAAGATTAGCTACTATCTACCCACAATTAACATAACAAAGGCTTTTTTTACAAAAATCTCCCCCCTCTGTGCGCGGCTGGTGGGGGGTGGAAAGCGGCCGCCCGGGGGTGGGCACCGGCCCCCCCACATAAAAAAAAATAATGGGGTGGTGTGGTATTTTCTTTTTTTTTTTTTTTAAATACCTCTCCTTCTTTCCCCCCCTCCCAAAAAAAATTTCCCCAAACGAGCGGGAACAACCCCCCTCTCCTCTTCCCACCCCCCCCCCCTTCAAAATACATGCTCAAAAAAAACACATTTTTTTCTTTTTTTCCCTTCCTGCCCCCCTTCCCTTCTGTTTAAAAAAAAAACTTCCCATGGGGGTTCCTCTTGCCTTCTTTTTTCCCCCAAAAACCCCCCCCCCCCCCCCCCGCGGTACAATCCTCCGGTGGCCCCCTTTTTTTCCCCCCTCCCGCTGGGCCCCCACTTCCCCCCTTTTTTAAAACCCCTCTCCCCCCCCCACTCCCCCTCCCCGCTCAAAAAGACCCCCAAAAAACACAACCCCCCCCCTCCCAAAAAAAATACCATAAACCCCCCCCCCCGGGCCCCACCCCCCCCCCCCCCCCCCCCGGGGGGCCCCCCCCCCCAAACAATTTTTACTTACAACAAACTAAATCAATATTAGATTCCTCTATATTGTTAATAATATTCCCGTATAGATTTTGAGATTCAAGATTTAATTCTTAAACCTTGTTTATTATATATTAATATATAATGGACATGCCCATCTTCCAGTAATACCTATGTAAGAGTTCAAATTCATGCTGGTAAAATTTAAAAAAAACTTCAGCTTCTTTATTAACTGTCTGTTAAGCAATTCATACTCGATAAATAAAAAAATAAAAATCTAAGACAACTCTTATTCTGGTAATTAATAAATGGATGAAAAATGCCTTTATTTTGACTGTTTCTTTGAGGAAGGGAGTTTATTAGACAGACGTTTGCTCTGCTGCGAGGCCATTTATAGATTTCTTTACCTGCTATATAAGTTAAACTGATTATTTTTCTTCGGTTAATTGACAAATTGCTTTTGATCTTGGTTTTTCAAAGTATTAATTATTAAAAAAAAAAAGAAATCTTTTTTTATTGATTATAATATTCACTAATTGCATTTTGTAATCAATTTTACATAAATATTATTGCATGACATAACAATTATATTAATACTAATATACTATCAGCGGAGAGAGTTAATTATTAGAAACAAACCAAGCTATTGATTGGATGTCTGAACCAAGAACAACAACAACAAAAAAATCACCTGATAAACATATAAATAAACAAAAATGAAAAATCCCCGAAAGCATTAACTTTATTTAAAGTTATTCCTAATCTGCAGAAACATTGTAATGAATTTAAATTAGAACTTACAAATCGTTTTCAAATATTAACGGATTTTGAACATGATTTAGGATCGAACGAAATCAATAGGAAACTAACTGATACATAGCTAGTACAAAAGGCAGCAATTGACCAATAAAATTTTTACTGAGAAAAGACAATTTATGGAGAAAAGAAGGAATATAAAAATATGTAAAAATAATGCATTAAAAGATTGAATATCTCGAATTTTGTCAAATTTTGTAAAATAATGGAAAAGAATTGATAAAGATATAAGAAAGTATAATTGTGAACCAGCAAGGAAAGGTATAGAAAAGAATAAGAGTCTCAAAAGTGTAAAACAACATCTTGGCATTAGTAGAAAACTTATTTCTGCAATAAGAAATAAAAAATGGAATTATTATTAAAAAGAGAAATGGCATCTCTAATGTAGAAGTGAGAGATGCAATTACATTTATAAAGAAGGGAAAAGCTCTAGGCACATCTTAAAAGAGAAATAGAAATGTTTTTGACAAAATTATATAGCAAATGCTTAAATAAAAGGTGAAATAGAATTATAATGGAGCTAATAATGAAATATAAGATAAACATGCTTTTAGATATTTGCAATATACTAAAATATGCTCTAACCTTGAAATGTGCTAACTAAAGTGGATAAGGAAAATACGAACTGGCAAAAAATACAAACGAAAAACCTTTAATGCTGATAAATAAATGCTCCACATTCTCATTCATGAAGGGGCTAAATGCATAATAAAGAGCAATATAATAACATCCACCTAAAATTTTCCTAAAGGGATAACACTAATATTATAAGACACGAAGCTCAGTATTTGCTGACCATCAGCAGAAACACAACCACAAATTTGAGCCATTTAAAACTGACATCGTATGCACAGAAAGAAATGATGTCAAAAGGAAGGTCAAAGAGGCATGTTTCATCACTAGTGATGCCAGAGCAATAAACAGAAAGGACACGTACTTTGCGATTTCGAAAAAATGGATGATATAAGTAATTTGCATGCATTTGCATATAGTCAACAGTATGAAAAGGACTATGAATATGGAGCTGCAAGGGCTCTGAAAGTGCTAAGTCTAATAGATAAAAAAGAAAAAAGCCTACTAATTAATAAACAAAAGTTTCACCGTAACGCAATTAATTTTAGCGTATCAGTAATAATAATAATAATAATAATAATAATAATAATAATAATAATAATAATAATAATAATAATAATAATAATAATAATAATAATAATAATAATAATAATAATAATAATAATAATAATAATAATAATAATAATAATAATAATTGTTGTTGTTGTTTATCCCTAACATTGGTGCTACATCATTACTAAAAGAATAAAAATGGGCTCTGGAACCAACATTTTTTGACTTTATTTTGAAATTAAATCTTATTGCCATGCTCACAACCTATTTTCTGCATCACAAAAGAATGTACTTTACAATAGATCCTTTTTGTGGACTGTGCCATCGATCAGAAGAAACCCTACAACACATGCTATACCAATGTACAGCACTCAAACACATAAGAAAAATAATTTTTGACACATATAGCAAACTTAACACATCAATTGAAAATATAATTGCTGCATACAAAACAAAATCAATACCAAACATTAGAGCTGCTACTATTTATACTATATGCATTTTGGTGTAGAAGGTGCACTTTTATAATAGGAAATAACACCAGGTGGCATCCAACCACCTTGCACAACAAATTAACACAAATAAGGTACTGAGATAAAATCATAACAAACCCCCACTTATATACTGCAACATGGTCAGTACTAAAAGAACAATCAATGCTATAACACAACACTAAGTATCTGGCAAAAAATACTAGAGAAAAACTTTTTCAATAGCTTCTCAGACTTTTAATTAATGCATGCAAGCTATAAACTGCAAAAAGATAATCAAAAAAACCAACTTGTACATAACTATTATGAATTTTTTTAAAAAACTCATTCAAGTCACAACAGTTCAAACAACTCAAGAAGCCATAAATTGAACTATATCATTCAGATATTCTTTCTTATGTAAGAAAATAAATCAATGTATACACCAAAATTATGTAAAACACTTTTGATGTAACCTTTTATAGAATCAATAAAATGCCTTTTTGAAAGATGATGATGATGATAATAATAATAATAATTGTTTTTATCTTCGCTAGTGAAAATTGTAATTATAAATATGCAACTTTTTTCGCATGTGTTAGTGAAGCTATAATTATACTTAAATCTCAAAAGCGATAAGCAGACCTATTACACATTATTTTAAGTATAATTATAGCTTTACTAACACATGTGAAAAAAAGTCACATAATAATAAATAAATAATTGTACATCTCACAAGCACATACAAAAGACACATAACCCATCCCTTGACAACATTTAATTTATAAGCTATCTAAAAAATTCTCTCTTACACACTGACTTTCATAATATCTTGATTTATAAATATATCAAATTCATAAAAAGCTGTTATACCTTTGCGTACAGTCAATTATATAAGCTTAACCAATAATTTAGATAACTTCAGAATAACTCACATAATAAACTCTTTTACCATACATCTTTTCAATTCCATTTCTTGAACACTAACATTATAAACATATTTAATTAATGTTAAAAATAATATACAATACCTAATTATATAATACAAAATGACTATAAATAGTTTTAAATACACTCATAAAAATTATATATGTTAAATAAAATATCATTCTTTGACTTAAAGATCAAAGTTCTTTTTTTTTATAAGAAAAATTATATCTTTTGTTTAAGCCTTTATTATTATTATTATTATTGGGTGATACAGCACAGATAGTCTTTCATTAAGACAGACTAAACAAAAATATGAAGATTTATAATAAAAGTCCTTGAAAAATGTTCCAATGAAATTTAACAAATTTAAAATGAATGGCAAGAGCTGACAGCAGATTATTGAAATAGCATGCAGTTTCTTTTATAAAGCATTTCTAATGACAATGATATGAATTATTAATTGTTTTTCATAAAGTTTTATATCATAAGTTGACATTTCAGCAATCTTAAATTACTCGTCTTTTCTAAATATAAGACAATATATTTAAAGCAATAAGCAATTAGTAAAACTATTCGAATAGATAAATAACTGAATTTGAGATGAATAGCCATGTTAATTCAATGTTAGCATATCTGTTTTAATATGTAAATATTTGAATGAAGTCTTTCCTTTAAAGCATTTAATATATTGGTTTTTACAACTTGATTTTTCATTATAGTTTGATAATATAAGTTGAAATAATTGGCACTTCTTTTCTTTTTAACAAATTCCATACTTTAATAACAGTTCATTATTTTCATAGTTTAATTTAGCATAAATATAATAATTTCTTTAGCAATGTAATTAGCATTAATGACTAATTAAAAGAGCAGATAATTATCAAAGATAATTATGATAGCAAAAAGTTTGAAGTTGACTAATGTTTGAATATAGGAATAAAATAACATAATTTTCTTACATGTACTGTTTTCTATTGCTTCTTTTGAAAATTACTAGGTTTTTTAAAACATCTTTATAAAATCTACTGTTTCACAAGCCAGCTGAAACATATATTTTAGGAATAGATCTTTATAAGATCTATTGTTTTACAAGCCAGCTGAAACATATACTTTAGGAATAATACTGTAGTGGATAACTCATCTCTTATTGAGACATGGGAATGATAATGAATTAAACATAACCTTTTTGAAATTAGCTTTATAAAAAAATAATAATAGTTAAATATAACCAGTCGATTTAAGTCAAAACTAAAATGAAATTAAAAACTAATTTAATAAGATTAGATTAAGATTTTTTTCATAATAGTGTGTTTTTTTATACAACCACATACATCAAGATTTTCCACTGCATTTCCTGTATCCAAAGCAATCTCATTCCAGTATTTTGTCATAATATATAAATTACTAGTATATTTTTAACTTTTTAATTGATCTGACTTTGAACTATATCAATCCAGACAATTCAACCATGTGACGGTTTAAGCTGATAATTACCATGTAATTCATTTTATTAATTCTGATAAAAATTATTAAATAAATTATTTATTTAACTCAGATAAAATTATTCATTTATTTTCAAGTTAAACATTCTTTTATTCAAATACACTATTTTCATTATTTTCAACTCTTTTACTTGTTCTAATCAAAACCTTTTAACGTTGGAAATTAATTTGAAGTACTTGGTTTTAAAAATACTTTTACTTTTAGTAAATCTTTTTAATTTTGATATTTCACATGCATACTCTAAACACTCAGACACACACATGTACATTAAATATAGCCATTATTTTAAAACAATGAAAAATTAGTTATTGACAAACATTTAAAACCTATTGAAACTGATATTCATTTCAATCTGTTATCTTAAAAAATTTAATTTTAACACTCTTACCTAAACTAACATTTAATAAACTATTACTTTCAAACGATTTATTAAAAAAATTAAGAACTAAAAAGTTTAGGAGCTAAATAACTATTTTTATACAGCATAAAATAACTTTATTACATTTACTCCAAACTTGACAAATTCTAAGTAAACTCTTCTTAAGATTCAAATTATAAATTTTATTCTTTTAAGAAAATATTAAACAATCTAAGTTCTTTTTTTAAAAATAACTATGAGCTAATTAGATTAACTAGATTACTTTAATCCATACTATTGAAACATTTAACTAAGAGTTTTATTGTAATAATACTAATAAGAAAATTCATTTATTATATTCTAAAAAATAATTTTTAATACTTTAAAATATATGTTTAACCCACAGGGCTAGATATACAGTTACAATATATATATATATATATAACACTTTTAAGTAAACAAATGAGTAAAAAAACCACATGGTTTCTTAAGATTTATTTCTGCTAAATTACCATCTTCAATTTGCCCAATTCATCAAGTCCACTAAATATTTTATCATTGTTTATTATTTACTAGATCCCATGCTCTCTCAAATAATTTCATTATCATTCATTATTTATCCATAATATTTTGCTATGGTTTAATGTACAAACATACAATTTTTGCACAATCTTAATAATGACTATAATTTTTGTAGATAAGTAAATAAATATTAAATTATTTAATAGATTAAAGTTTGTTATATTGTTATACGACCAAATACAAACTCTGATCTTAATTAAAAATCAATATATTTTTTAAATATAAATTATTTATACATATGACATTATTTTATTGGTCTCTTTCAAGACAAATAAAATATTATGAATATTTGAAAACTTTTGTTTAGTACTATCACATTTCAAACAAGAGAATAAAGACACACACAAAAAAGACAATTTATTCTAAAATGTATTTCTAGTGGTCTAGATATTCATATTCTATCATATATATTCATTATAATTTATTATTTGGCATGCACATATTGTTATATGAATGTCTTGCAAACTTGTAGATTAAATCACAACAAAATATAATGGATAAATAATGAATGATTGTAGACATTTGATAAATATGATCACCTGGAATAACTAAAGACACTAGTTCAGCAAAAATGTAATTTGGAGGGTAACTTGCCTTTTTTGATTTATTTATTTAAAAGATAAACAGAAGCTTTCAAATGTATACTTAATATAATTCACATAAAAAAAAGCTAATATTATAACATATATAGTTTATAAGAAGAGAAATTATTGACCATTAACTAATTTTAAAATCTACATATGGATTAATTATAATAAAGCATTTTCTATCTAGACTAATAAATAATTATTAATAACATTGATAAATTTATCTACAAAGGTTTTGCAGGCTTGCAGTTTGTCTTGATAATATATACATTTATAAACAAATCACTCCCTTAATAGGAAAGATCCATATAACTCTGTCATATATTATAAAAACTAATTACCTTACATAAAAATAGATGTATGGTTTATCTACATCTATGTTGTAGAAAAAAATTAACTTAAGTTGATTAGAATAGTTTAACATCTTTGCTGATTTAAAATTCATATACTATTTATCATTATTTGATTTGTGGTATATTTAAAAGTCAAGATTTAGATGAAAAGTGGTTCCATTGAAAGGTGTTGGAGTTGGTTGAATACTTTAAATAGTGTTTGGTGTGTGATTTTTTTTATATTATAAAATATCAATTTAATAATATGTTTAATTTAATATTTATAAATATATAATCTAATTTTACATCAGCAAGTTTAATACATTTATATTTTAGTTTACCTTGATTCTTTCCAAAATATTTTTTTTAAAATGATTTTTAAAACTTTTTTATGGTTAAAAGAACTATATTACTGGGAAGCAGATTTGTTGTTTCCAACTGTTTTAAGTAAACAGGTTATTATGATTCATTATCAAAAATAAACTTAGAGACTCGGAGATTATAAAACATTCTGTACATAAAGAGTTAAATTTATATTAACTTGATAAAAGATAGTGCTTATGAGTGCTCTTTGCAAAGAGTAAATAAATAATTTTTCAAAATGCTGATATTTGGGTGATTGGCATGTGAAATGCTTGCTTGTGCTTTTGTTGTAAAGCCTTCATTTTGATGCATTCCTAATATTATATTCATCTTTTCAGAGAATATTTTTGTGAATATTGTAATGTATTAATGGGCTCATTTATCTTTCTATAAATATCTATTTGTGTGTTGTTGTTTTTTCCTCGTTTATATTATTTTTCTGTCATTAATTCTATTCTATTATTTTGTTTTCAGTAAATATTTTACGGAAGTCATACAGTATTATATAATGATTTTGATTACATTCTTTAAAAAATCTTTCAGGTTTTTACAAATTAAAATTTTGATTTTGTTCGTATTTTAAATTTATAGCAAACACTGCATTTTTAATTCAAAGGCATTAGAAATTTATACTTTTTTTTTAATAGTAATTTTTAAAAGATTTTATATTTTTGTTTTTAATTTGTTCTGATTATTATTTATTTATTTTATTACTTCTAGGTTTTTTAAAATCACAATATTATACATTCATTTTTTAAAAAAAAACTAAGTTATTATTATTTAGTTTTTAACTTTTATTTTACAAAAAGAGCACTAAATTTTTTTTGTCAAAACATTTTTACCTGCTTTTATGAATTTTCTTTTTCTCTTTCTTTTTTAAATCGATTTATTAATTCATGTATTTTGTGTAAGAACCTTGTGACATAGTAAGTAGATTAGATAGTTATAAATTGGACTATTTTCTTCATCTGATATTAATTATTAATTTACTTTAAAAAAATTCAAACTTTATTTAATTTTTTTCCAAATACATTTAACTTTTAGTAATGGCACATAGATTAGTATATAACACAATATGACTCCTCTTTTATATAGGTACTGATGGCTTGACCAATGACAGTATTAGGATGAAAATCAAACACAAAACTTTAGTTTCATGAATATTAAATTTAAGATGATGTTATAACCAACTAGGTTATTCTACTAATGGTAACAGTCAGTAGAAATTTTATATAATTATCTATGAGGGTCCTCCTGATTTATTCACTTTTCCATAAGAAGAAGATTGATGAGTGGCTTCCAAACATTATGAATCATCACACTCGGTTGAAGTAATTGGGTTATTTGCCATTGTATATTGGTACATATATGGTTTTATATTTTAGATATATCTATTTTTTTCTTTTCTAATCATCAATTTGTATTCTTTTAATCACTTTTTACCAATATAAATCCTTCCACATGTTTGATTGGAAAAAAAGAAAAAAAGAAAATAATACAAAGAAGAAAATCTGGAACTTCTCACATGATAATGGCACATAACTGCATAAGTCAACTCAGGGTAATAATTTATAGTGGTAGAAAGCCACCCATCAACCTTTCCCCTTTGGAAAGAGAAAAAAATCAGGAGGATTCTCATTAATAAATATATGAAATTTCTCCTGATTATTGTCTTTGACAAAATAGTCTAATTGGTTAGAGTGTTATCTTATATTCAATATTCATGAATCTAAAAGTCAGGTTCTATTTCCATGTTAGTACTGGCATTGACATGCCAGCAACACTTGAACATGAAAGGAAAATAATCCCCCCCCCAAAAAAAAAAAAACAACAAAACAACAACAAAACATTGTGTTACATATTAATCTGTGTGCTATAACTAACAATTAAATGTATCTGAAAAAGTTTAAATAAAGTTTGAATTTTTATAAAGATATTTAATTATTAATGTTAGATGATGAAATAGTCCTTCATATAATTACTAGTAAAACATCATCATCACAAATTTTCAGACAAACACTGAGTATGCTCTTTATCTTTCATCTGTGTAACCTGGGAATTGAAAGAAGATTACACTAACCTAGAAAATTTATTCCAATGACAAGAAGCCTTAAAATGTTTCTTTCATCCAATTAACTCATAGCTAACTCAGCTAGCCATCCTTTTTTGGAAAGTAAAGAGTAATAATCCCAGGTTAATTACTACTGATCAGATGAATATCAAAACATTGAATATAAAAAGTATAATTATAATATATATAAATTTCCTCTGACTTTTTATTCTAGGCCATCCATTACAAGTATAATTAATTAGTGTCCACAAGTATCATTGATAAAGGTAAAAATCAGAGCTCATGTCAAAGTAGAACATTGAATTGCACTGCCATTTAATGACCACTATTTGCTCAGGCTTGCAAGAAAATAGAGAGAGAAATACTGATAGTTTATATTGTATTGATCTGGAAAAATAAATATGTTTGTATATATTGATATTAATATTCCTAATGAAAAAAAGATGCCTATAATTAGAATAGATGAGATTCCTAGAATATATAGTTACTGATATAATGACAGATCTATATAAGTAGTTTGATTTGGTCCAAAACCTTAGAATTTTTTGAATTTCAGGCTATTATCTAGTTGGAACGATGAGGAGAATAAAGATATCTGCCAGATGCATAACTGCATTGAATCCAGCATTGAATTTTACATTTTCAATAATAAAGACAAAAGTCAGAAATTGATTTGGGGATAGAGAGAGGAGGATTGCATTAGTGGCTGCTGATTATTCAGGTCAGCAAATAATGGCACTAGAATAGTAAAAATAGCAATACTGCTCCTATTTATATACTGTAATAACAATTATAGTTGAAAATATCAGAATATTACTGGGACTAAGTCTATGGAGTACTTTTTCTTTTTTTTATTAAAAAAAATAAATACAATTTTGCTTTTTTATATTTTAAAAATATTTACCTTTACAATGATTTTACAAAATAAGACAGAGTTTAAATAACAATTTATGATTTTTATTTGTTTTATCTCTAGTATTTAAGTATTTCAATATATCATGAAATATCAAAATTTTAAATTATCTGAAATAAATAAAAATCAAGTTTTATTATATTAAAAACTGCAACATATTCGTGACTCATTGAACTAGAAGAGAGAAAAAAGCATCAGTGAGACAAAAAATTAAAATCCGTTATGCAATGACTGTACAAATTATGCAAATCACAATGTGCATACCACAGTATTAACAAATGTTACTTTGATTATTTGGCATACAGGTCTTTTGACTTTTGCAATGAACTTTTTTCTGATATATTTCAAGCATTTATATGCTGCAGCATATCCATACATTCAAAACAATCAATAGTTTATAGTTTTAAAGAAACTAAGATTATTATATTTATAAATTAAAATGGAGCTGTGTTTTAAACAAAAACATTGCTCAATGTATTAAAAAATATTTGTTTTTTAAGGAAATCTGTACTTTACTATCTGTTTCAACATTCTCAATCCAAAAAAATATATGCTTTTGCAAATGTAGATTCAATATCATCTCTACCAAAAAAAAAGTAAAAAAACATTCTAAATCTTATTTTGAAAATGGAATTTTTTATCTTTCTCAAATAAACGACTTTTCCATCATTGAAGTATCATAATTTGTATATAATTGTATAAATGCTTCTTACAATGAGAAAGTGTCAACAACATTGAATGTAACATAAATGCATTTTTTTTCATATGTCATAGCATCGGCCAGAAGGCGAACCCACAACAACCATCTGCAACAACTGCTCCCTTGCAAGGCGGTTGTGCTGACCTCTCGGCTAACAACACTTGATGTATAAATGCATTTTTGTATCAAATATCCTTTTCAAATGCAAAAATAATATACTTAATATAAAAAAGAAAAATGCGACTTCTGTGATTAATCGTAATGTTCTAAAATGCACTCCACTGATCATTATTAAATTTTCTGTTCATTCACTAAATTTACTCAGTAATAAAACATTGATAGGAAATAGTAAATAATATAAATACTTTTGATTAAAAATGCATATGCAATAATGAGTAGGAAAATTAATATTATTCAATTGAGCGCATTTTGGAACAAGATGATATTTCTTTGTTTATTTTGAGTATAATGTTTGATTTTGAAAATATGCTAGCATTGAAAATTTATTATAGATAATTTAATGTTTTTGAAAAAATATCAAAAACATTAAATATAATAAATTTTCAATGCCAGTACACTTTCAAAATCAAGTATTATCACAAAATAAAAGAAGACATATATAGTTGCTGCTTGTTCCAAAATGCTCTAAATTAAATATTATTAGTTTTCCTTTTCATTATTGAGTATACATTATTAATAAAACTTTTTTTATTTTCTATTTCCTATCATTATGTCTGATTACTAAGTAAATTTAATGAATGAACAGAAAGTTCTAATAATAAAGCTTTGACACAATTGCACATAGATTATAACTTCCTTGGATAAAATTTATTTAGAAGGATTCATTTTTATAAATTAAATTAGATATAATAACAGACCTATATACCTCAAATTTAGTTGAGATAGATTACTATAATGAAATACCCTATGTTTTAAGTTGTTAAATGAAGCAGTATAACACATTGGAATTTGTTCTACATCTCAACATATAAATTTACCTTCTGCCTAAAATGCTATTAAGATATTTAAATTGATCTGCAGTCTGTAGTTGCTAGCCAAGCAAGCTGAAACTTGCTAAAAGTTTTTCTGTTAGTACTTTCTATTAAAGCAGCAGAGTTTTTCAACATTAGTTACTAAAATAAATTCTTTATATATTGTATTAGAAACATTATGTAGATCATTTTTTGAATTGATAACAATAATATAAAAAAACTACTAGCAAACTGCATAACTAGAAATAAAAAAAACAATAATGATTTTTTTTTTTAAAGTATCAGTCCTTAAGTTGACTTAAAGATCATTATCTTAAAAATGAAAAGCATGACTATATCTGTATTCCTGTTTAATACTAAGTTTTCATTTCAAATTTCTCAAATTTTCTATAGTTGATAATAATTATCTCATTTTTCTTATGGAACTTGAGAAATAAATATTTTTTTGAATATGTAGATATTTCTACCTGCTACTACAAACCTTATTGATTAATTGTATGAAAATTTTTATTCAAATTATAAAAGAAATATGTAAACTATATCTTTATTTAAGATAATTTTTTATCACTTTTCAAGAAAATAATCATGTTTGTAACAAAACAACACTCGTCTCTGATAATATTCATCAATGATTAGAAACAAATTATTCGATAAAATGCTATAGAGGATAATTGCTGAAGTCTCTCAATCTCCTTACATAAATTGTAGCAATAAATTATCTTTAAGATTAGGTGATACATTTTTATGAAACTATTATTGGAATTATTTAAAAAATCTAGTAAGATCAGCATCACTGGAAGAAAAGAGAATAACAACATTAAAAACGTATATAGTAATTGCTTTTTTTTTTTTTAGTAACAATTGAATATTTGAAAAAGTATAAAGTTTGACTTTTTTCTAAAAACATTTGATATTAAAAATAAAAATGTCATTATCACAAAACTTCCAAACAAATATTTGTTATTGTTGCATCATGAGAGCAATGAACTAATTAAATCTCCCCTTGATTGTGATTATAAATAAGCCCATTCAATTACAAGAATAAAATTCGTATACACTCTTAATTATTTGTCATTTTTTAAATAAATATATGAATGTTATTATAGGGAATTTGAACACAAACTTTCAAGCTCCATTTAGTTATCCAATCCATCTTATACAATGAACATCACATACATATGAAAAAGATAAGTGATCTCCAATATATGTATTTCATGCTGAATCATTAATTAGTTGGTCAGGATTATTATCTTCCATATATATATATATAATCAGTGTTCGGTTTATATTAAAATAGCAAATCTTCATACTTTAATGAACAGGTCTCAATCTATGCCATCCTCCAACTCTTCAGGCATTCAAAGTCTATGTTCAAATCTCTTCTAAGTACATTAAGCTTAAGTATATATATCATACTTGTATTCAAATATGAATGCTAATAAGAATTATTTATAAGATTAAAGATTTTATTGTTGTTATTATTATTAACTAGATATAGACTTTAAACTTATTTAAAGGCATTTAAGAGGTATAATAGTCAAGCCAAGTTATTAAAAAGTTAAAAAGGAGAAATGCATCATATGGATCATTTGATCTTTTTAAAGTTTCTATTAAACTAATGATTTGTAGTTTATAATTCATAATATGGTTGAGTATCAACAGTGCTGGAATGACTTTAATCTTTAGTGTCACTACTCTAACACTGCACTTAACTCAGGATTATGACTTTATTCATATGCTTGAAATAGTATATATTTGACAGAAGAACTTTCAAATATACCCTCTCTTTGCATACATATACTTGAAAGAGGCTCATGAAAATTCAAAAATAAAAAGTATAGAACATTATAAAAAAATCATTTGTGCACATATTGCTATAATTAAAGAGTTGATTTATGCTAAAGTTGAGCATAGTTTTTGTGGAAAAAACAGAGATATCTTTACTGTACAGATTGTCTCAAAGGGTGTCTAAAGATCTGCTTTATTGAGAGAATATGACTGAATGGGTAGCTACAATTAGAAAAGATAATGGTCATTCAAAAAATAATGTTAAAAATAATATAAGTAGCCATATGTTAGCAACTGATTTTGCATAGTCCTGCCAAAATTGAAATTTAACCTGTACCTTTTACTTTTTCCCGAGTTAGAATAATCACTTGTTGTGAGGGTGCTAATGATATTAATAATGCTAAATAAACAATATCAGATATATATAAAATGGAAAATTAAATTTTTGCATAAAGCCACTTTATTTTTTAAAATGCGTGCGTCAGAGATTAAGCTATTTTTAAGATATAAAACTTTTTTATTAATAAACATTTAGTAAGACACGCATGAATAAAACACCGTGGAAAAAAAAATCTATTTATTTGTTCAAATCATTAAAATGATATTAAAGAAAAGCAATATTCAAACGCTGCAAAACAAAAGCGTGTAGTCCAAATTACAATCTAACGCATGAAACATGTTAGATAAAAATTCGATTTTCTCTATTTACGCTTAGATTCAAGGTCCTTATTATTTTCAGATTTGCGTTTTCTTTCCATTTATAAAAACAGTAATAGTTCAAAGTGTATTGTCTTGTCATTTTCAGATTTTATTCTTATTTCTTTATTTCATCTTCTCATAATCTGTATTTGATAATAATTTCAAAACATAGAATAAATTTCTACTTCATTAACTATTTAAAGTCAGTAAACCATAAAAAAATAATATGAAGTAAAGCAAATAGTTAATCTAATTCATAATTCAATGACAATAAAATTGCATTTTTTATAATTATTATTTTTTTTAAAAAAGAGAAAATTAAAGAGCTAAATAATTTAGATAATTTTGCAGCTTATTTCTATTGGCTTTTTTTTATTATTACCAATGAATAAAGCGTAAGTTTATTTCTTAAGTATAGAAAATCATCACCATCATTAGATATATATCAAAAGCACACGTCAAACCAACAACCATCTCTTTCTTAAGCTAAATTTTCTTTCCAGATGATTATTCAGTTTTTTCTCTTTTCTACATCTTTTTTTCTCAACAGAATACCCTCTTCAATACTACTAATTTTATCCCTTCACTTTATCTTTTCAATTTTCATCTAATTTCACATCACAAAATCTTCAATTTTTTTTCTTAACTTTTAGAAAACATTTCATATAATAAAATTACACTCAAGACATTTAACAAAGTTTTCTCTTAATTTTGTCTATAATAAATCACAATATAAACTTTATCCAAGATTAGTTATAACTTTTTGTTAATTGCCTTTTTCTACAATCAACTATCAAAATAATAATATTCGAAATAAGAGAACTTACATGCCAGTAAGATATTTAGAAAAAATATTAAGACATCTATTTATATATTTTTTAGAACAGAATAATATATTTGAGGGTTTGTTTTTATTGCATTTGCTTAGTTTTAGGGAAAGATAATGATAAATGAATTTGCAAAAAAAAAAAAAAAAACAGATATAAAAGTCCAGAGTCATTATTAATATTTGAATATACCTCAATACAAAGAAAAAACAATGTCAACATTTTTATATGAACATATAACATTTAAACAATGATATGAATATAAACATTGTATTAAAAACAAATTATTAAAAGGGAAGTTCTATCTCTATTCTTGTATAGTTGATTATTAATCTGATAATCATTAAATACCATATTTCAGATGGCTGGATATTAATTTTATTCTGATTTTTCACAAATGTCAAAATTAAGCTTATATACATTAAAAAATTTCAAGATTAGGTAGATTCATTCTTTGATCTTTTGTTCAACATTTAGAATGCTATTTATCCATAACATGAGGGGGATTGATTTTCTCCTCTTAATTATATAACATTCATTATTATGGAAACATAATTGATATAATTAATCATAGAATTAAACTTGGTTGGAGTACTTTTGGTAGAAATATTTTAATATTAGAAGGGAGCATGTCAAAAGGAAAATTTTTAGTAAATGTGTTTCACCAGTTCTTACTTATGGATCTGAGACTTGGATACTTATCAGAAGAGCAATACAGAAACTTCAGACCACTCAAAAAAGTATGAAAAGATGCATGCTAAGAATAAACAAGAAAAGATCAAAAATGAAATACATGGGTAGGAGAACAAATTAAGAGAATGAGGTGAAGTTGGTTGGACATATTTCTATGGATAGTTGATATATTAAATTGGATTCAAAGAAATTGTAAAATACCTAGAAAGAGACCACAAATCAGATGGATGGATAAAATAAAAAAGTGTGTGGGGATGATATGGAGAAGAGAGGCAAGAGATCAGAGTAGATTAAGTTTGGAAAGACTTTTATCTTGCAGTGGATTGATAATAGTTGAAAGTGTAATGGTGACATCATAAAAATGTTAATATTCAAAAAGATATAACTTTGATTATAGTTGATTTATTTTTTAAAAAAAATTAGCATGTACATGCTCAGTAAACAAATTATTTTTTAAGGCTAAGTGATAAAATAAAGAAATTTTGATCTGCACTTCCTTTATTTTCTACTTCTTTTTTTTTTATTGGCTATCTGATTAACTAACCATTTTTAACAGTTCCATCTTTTTTTAAAATATTTTGCAAATTTTGGACATCACTTTCATTGACTTTGTTTTTTTTTTGAAAGAGATTTATATCTTCAAATGATTACATTTTTCTGGTTATAAATGTCTCTATCACCTATTCTGTTTGGCCAATAATGTAGAAAAATCCCAAATATCTTTTTTCAAACTTTATCCTCTACTATTATTTCATTTATTAATTTTGTTATAAGTAATATAGTTATAATGGGATTTCCAAACAATAATCACTCTTTCACCATGACTATAAGATAGCAGAAGATATGTAATGGAAGATGACTCTGTTACTACAGAGCCTACCAAAAGTCAAGAAGATGAGTTAGTAGCATGGTCTAAAGATACAATGCTTTTACATTTACAATTTTAAAAACACTTTATCTACTTCCAAAAAAAAAATAATAATCTACAAAACAGAAATAAGAATTTGGTTAGTAGTTCAGAAATTTTGAAATAAAAAAAGGAATGGGGCATCTTTTTCAGTGCCCCTAAATTTTTACTATAATCTAATAAAGGCTTCCACCTTTTTATTGCTTTATAAATTACTACCAATTAGTAATAAATTGTGGTTTTTGCAAGATTAAAGTAAGGATAACTGCATTCATTTTTAATACAAATCTAACTTATCAACTTTAACAATTTGCTTTAATTTCCATGTCTTTTATAATCAGAAATTTCTATAGATTAAATTAAAACTTATATTGCATTATTGTTCTCACTACCATTTATTTTAATGAAATTTATAATATTTCTGTAAACCTTGAAGTTAGCATCAAGGAGCAGGAATATTTTCACTGAGCTGTTGTCTAATCATCATCAAGCTCTTTTCTAATATTGACAGGCAAGGCGAAGGATTTCTAGTGAAGTACCAAAGTAATCATAGTCATATTTAAATGATAATAATATTGTTCTGTCTAATTTATGTAATTTCAACTTTGAAAGGTAATTCTGTCTTATTATACCTAATAGTAAGTACTGAACTGTATAGTATATCTTTATTCTCAAGTTGATAAAATATATATATATTTTTAAGACATTTTTCTGTTGTTTTTTTTACAAGTTTGCACTTTGTGTTTTTTTTTACAAGTTTGCACTTTGCAAAAATGCCAGATTTTGTGAACTTCCATTTTATAAAATTTCATTTATAAGAAGTTACGAAAACTTAAGTGCATGCGTGTATATATATATTAAAACAGTATATTCCTTCTCTCATAACTGTTTCATCTATTTTTTTCCATAGCTTCATCTGTGCTGGATTTAAAACCTCTCTGAGTACATGTATATAAGTGTCAACATGATTATATAGGCATCATCACATAGATATGCAGGAAAACTACTGTAATATTATTGGTATATATATATATTACAGCATGTATATTTTATATTAAAATAATAGATTTCGTATTATAGATTTTATTTTGTTAAAAAGAGTCGATTTATTATTTTTATATTTCAAATCGTGTGTATATATGCATGGTCTACATATGACTATGATATATATAGAGAGCAATATTGTTTAAACACTCTAATGATTTAATTTTGTCATTAAATAAGTTGTAAACAAAAGCCATTCTAGGCATCCCTGTTTTAACATAGCTGGCTGAGGTAATTTACATTGTCACTAAGTGATAACATTTTCCCCAAAATATATAAATTTTGTAAACAAAATTTAATGAACTGAAACTATTGCAAAATCATTAGAGATTTAAAATGGTCAAGTTTAGTTAAAAACATCCTGTTAAAAATTAACAGGGAGGTTTAAATGAATCAAGTTATAAAATTCCAGAGAGTGCTAATTGATTCTCAAGAAGCAAATAGTTTTGTTGACAGCAAGATGTTCTAATCATTGAATGATATAAATAGGCCATATTTCTTGCTGTAAAGGTTATTCTATAATTTTTAGAAGTGTTGCTTACCAGAATCCATGCCAGTTTCCAATCTGACATGTCTGGCTAGGTGAACCCAGGTTTGCCATTTCTCTGAAAAGTGATGATGATCTCCATTCCCCTACATGCCTGATAGCATGATCATCATCACAGAGATGGGGAACTTCCAGCAGCCTATCATATGAAGAAAACATCTTAATCCAAACCACATATCTCGAGGAGTGCCACTATGCCTACTGTATGATGTGCCTGCATTACAAGCTACAACCAAGAAGATCTGTAATATTTCTTTCAAATACTGCAGAGCTCTATAAATTAATTCTTAAATCTGAAATTTTAATATTAAGCTAGCTTATTTAATATAATGAATGTTCAATCTTATTTCTTAAAACTCTGTTAAATTAAATCATTTATAAAGTAAAACTTGCCTGAATTCATCTTTATAATGTAAAATAATTTATTCTTTTAATCTATAAATAACTGCAATCAGTTATGACTTAAATTTCTTAAAACTTTGGTCATGCCTATATTTATTGTTTTAACTATTTTTTCTAAATTTATTATATATGTTATAATATGCCAATCTTTCAAAACAGTGAATACTAATTGTTAACAAACTTCAATAGAGATAATTAAAATCATCATTTTAAATATTTTAAGAATGCTACTTCGCATATTAAATTGCTGTTTTAAAATACTATATTGATAGATATATGTTATAAGTGCATTATGATTTTATATATGTTATAACTGCATTATATTTCGTGAGGGTTTGCTTAGTCAGTTATTATAACTTATGACTTTTGAGATCTGTTGGTTAGAAGTGATGTACTAGCTAGAGATGATATTAAAGTATATTTGTTAATGTTTATTAATGCCCATCAAATATACATTCCCTCCTTAATTATGATTATATATATGCAGATTCAATATTTTAACTTAGTTTGTAATTTAATTTAAGCCCTTTTACTTAACATAATTATAATGCTAGTTTAAAAACTGGGTTGTGTTAGTTTGGCAGATTGAAGCCATCTGTTTTTAGGTGCAATTAATTAACTATATATATAACTATTGGTATTTTGTGTGTGCATTGTGAATTTGTCTTTATAAAGTACACATTTGTATGCTTACGTTTTGCAGCACCTTTTAAAGTGGGTTCATGGTGACCAGCCATCCCATGTCTTAGTTTGGATATGGCTATCTTTATTAGAACTGGAACATGAGGATCCAGACCATATTTATAAAGCCAATCCAAGTTCCTGAAGTTATCTGTTCATATATTAATTGTAGCAAACTGTCCAGTCTCAGGGTATCGAGCATTTGATGCTGAAACTCTTGAATAATTACTCACTTGCACTGCAGACTTATTCCTTAGTATTTTATTCAGTGCAGATAGTATAAATATGCAAATCTAAAAGTAACCAGTTCTTTTCCTCTTTATTAATCAACTATTCAGCATTAGACTGTAACTCAAATCTTGGTTACCAGATTAAATCTGCATTATTTTGAGTTTATTTATTCACTCTCACTGTTAATATATATAATAGCCATCTTAGAGCTGTATGTAGACATCATCTTGACTAGGATATTATCTTGTAACATTAGCAAACCAATGCACAATAGAATGGACATATTAAATGATTATAGGCATGATTTATTAACTGCACATACACCTATTTTAATGTGTTAGAAGGGGATTGCTGTATTGATATTAGTCTCACCCAATATGTAAACAAATGCATGCATTAATCACACATACTTAACACTATATAATTCTTGTCATTTTCTTTTACTTGATTTTATGTTACTGTTTAAATAAACCGGTTTAAAACATAAAACTCATTCCATATCTTTCTTGCTCATAGTCCTATCTCAATTCAATCCATATTGTCTTATTCTAATTTCTTAATGATTTTATATGTTGAATATGCATTGTTTTAATTAAGTCAATTAGTGTGTTAAGTGGTCTGTTTAATCATTAAGTTATGTTTAGATTGTTTACTCCTCTTGAGTCTTAGGTTTCTCCCTGTTTGTAGCAGGCTCACAGAAAAAATTGAGACTCATGTGTAACCTCAGAAATGTCACTCATAAGGTATTAAATCATGAAGTTCTGACAAATGAGTTGAAGTTTGGTTGGACTCAAGATCTCACCATCTCACTTTGGTCTGATTTGGTGTACTTTGCCTTGACTCTGGATTTTGTTATGTGAATGTACAAATTGGAGCTTTATGTATGTTTTTTTCTGCTTATGGTACACCAATTATGGGCCTGAACTGTTTCTCACATAACCCTGATCAGATTGTTTTCCCTAAGGGTAATGTGTTGTGGTGCAATATGTGATATGTATAATTTTTTTTCCCAATTGTGGCATCACAAATTAGTGTCCTTAAATAACATACCCACACTCCCTGAGATCATGGGAATTCCTTTAATTTATCTGTATTTATGTGCAAAAAAAAATTCTCCTCGTTTATATATGTAAATTTTTTTTCTTTTCCAAAGTATGGCATCACAACTGGAAGACACGATCATAATGATATATCCAAATTACCTGAGTTACATATATAAATATTTTTTGTCTATTTACCTGAGACTTTTATGTTGATGTATCATAAATTTATGCAAGATGTATCTACCAGTTATTGTTTTATAATGCCTATTGATTTGAAATTAAGAATTTTATATTATATATGTAATATTTTTTTTACTCACTGGTGACTGATGTCTGAGGTTGACTTGAACAGCTTAAGAGTCATCCTTATATAAATTTTGTCATCAGGGGTAGAGAAAAAGGTTTAGAAAGGGGGAACCCATTATTTTAACGTTTTATTTAAAAATTTGGATTTGTATTGGATATGAGCAATGAAATGAGAAAGACAAAGTCAATATATATATGTGTGTGTTTGTGCTTGAAATATAAAATTAAACCTGCCACAGAAAATAACTACTACTACTATTATTACTTCTCAATTTAGTGTAACAATTTTTTTAAAAATTAAATTTATCCATTGATTATTTCAAGGTCAATATTATGACAAACGATCACATAATTGTCTGCTGCCAACATTTACAACACAGAATTTCAAAGTCTAAAGGTATGCAAATGTTATTAAAAATAGCATTTCAATATACAACAGCACAATTAAAAAGATTTCAACTTCTACTATTCATAACACAGAATTGCAAACTCCAAAGAAAAATCGAGGTTATTCAAAAACTATTAAAAATAACACTTCAATGAACAATGCACAGTTAACAAGATTTCAACATCTTCCAAATCAGCTCCATGTTTCAGAAAAAATACTCCCAGTGATCTTAGACCTCAAGATTCCCCTCTGCTTCCAACTGGACCAATGATACCCTAGCAATGATCAATGACCGATTTAATAACACTATACTGGGGGAATTATTTATGACATTTTTAAGGATTTTTTGGCTCCCCCTCCCTACCAATCTCTGGTATTGTCAACAATAGACAAATATTTCACTATATAAATTTTCTAGACAATTTTTTTTATCACACAATAATCTTGCACAGCCTTTGGATTACAATTAACCATATTGATGATCATCCAAATTCAAAGTACATAGTTACTGAGTTTTATCAGACTACCCAAAGACACAACTTTCAAACTCAGATTAAAACACTACATAACTTTGCCTTGATTACAGTTGATTAGAACCAACATAGCTGCATCACTGGAATACTAAAGAACACCCAATTTGGGTAGATCCCCCAAAACTTTCAAAGAATGATGCAGCCATTTGGCAAAGTTACATCCTTTTACTCCATCAATTTAATAAGATATCCCCCTACTTATTGCCACTAATAGCTTTGAATTTCAGACATTTATCATAACACAAGTCATACACAGCTACCAGACCAAGAGGCCTTGCTGTCACTATATTTCAGGATTAAAAACTGTGTTTTTTGTGGCCAGCAGTGTCATCTTGAAATGCAGTGTCACAACTTCCAGCAGTAATCATAAGTGCAGTCACCTCTACCTGCCAATCAAACAAACTCTTAACTACTCCAGTTCAAGCAACCACAGAACCATCCAAATTCAACTCCAATAGTCATGTTAAATACACCCACCCACTCCTCACCTCACCCCACTAATTCTTTCTCATTTAGATTCACTACCCAATGATCTATCAATCCAATCTCATCAAATACTTTATTTATCCTCCACTTCTTTTGAACAGCCAATCTGAGACCCAGAGTCTGACCAATTTATCTTTTTTCCTAAATCAATTGACCCAACAAACTCTGAAATACTTTAACCACCTTTTCCCCATGCAGAAATTAGTCACACTGCAAAGCACATATATCATAAAACATCCACAGAAATTATGGAAGCAATCTCTTCATGCCTCTCACCTATAACTACACTCCCACCTTCAATGAAACAAAAAGAAAACCTGAATGAATGAAAACAATCCAGCTCAGGAAATCAAAGGTCATGATAAGGAGCTTGTGCCAGGGTTTTCCCATCTCATGGATAATTGCCATACCCCTATGGAATTAACAATCCCTCACTTAATTCTACTTCTTTAACAGAAAATCTCCAACCTTATCAGTATCCAGTCTATGATTCAGAAAATCTCACTACTCTGACTCTCCCACTGATCAAACTGCAAACAATTTCTGTGACTAGCAAATATTCAACCAGTCATCATGCATTAACCCTTAACTCACACATCATCCTTTCTCATAAGATCATAGGTAAACATTAAATATTGCTATCCATCATCCAGCCATATTTGAAGGAATATTATAATAAAAGACTAACATTGATGTTTATAATTACAATTATGATCACAACTATACACACTGGTATTTGTATTTTTAACTAACATGAACAAACTTTTACCTTCTTCTATAACTCTTGTTGCCATAGATTACTCTTGAAAGGTTAGCAAAAAAAATATTTACAAATAATATTTACAAAGATAATAAAATCTTTGACATGCAGAATAGCTAACAGATTAAATTTTATGTTACTCTGGAACTCAACCATATGTTAAAATGCAAGCCTAAATGACATTTCTCATGATAGCAATTCAAGATTTCTAGAATTCATGCAATACTATATTGAACTTAAATTTTTTTTACCCATATTTACCTACAATCATGTAACCTTTGTGATCCAATTTTGTAAGTTTTTTGTAATTCTCTTAGATGAATAAAGATTTTTGTTGAGACATAATATTAACAGCAACAGCAATAACAACAACAACAGTTATATTAATCTTTAATTGAATTCAAAGGTTATATTTGGGGATGATGCTTAATGTTTAACTTAATAAAATTATTGTTACTAATCATCAATGCATTACCTTAAATGGATAGTATCAAAATGTGAGTGCAGGAAGTTTGAAACTTATAGTTCAAATTGTAATTATTGAGTAAATGTGTTGCTCTATGGGATTCAGTATTGTAAGACTTAAAGCTAAAAAATTTTGAATGAAAGTTCAATCTGTCATTTTTACTGTTCAAATATCATATGGTCTCTCAAGTTCTTATCTATTATAATTTATTTTCAATAGGTGAATTAAAATCTATTTGAATTTAGAAATGATAGGAGGATAAAAAATGCAATTAAAAGTAAACAGTAAGTTACCATTTATTGAATTGACTATTTAAAATATTTGATAAAATAAATTGAATGATTCTTACTGATATTTTGAAGAAAAAAGGTTTAGAAGGAGATAGAACAATATTTTACATATAAATAAAAAAATATTCATAAAAAAGATCAACGTTATTTACAGAAGTGATAAATATAAAAACAGGAATATGACAATATGATGTTTTTATATAGTAATTATTTAGATGATTTATTTAGTTAGCATTGTTCTGTTGAAACAAATCTATAAAATAGAAAGTTCACTCAATCATTTTTACAATGTGTTTGCAGATACTAAACATAAGTTTAATGTGATGGTAAGTAGAATTTGATTTATCTAATTTATAGAACATTTAAGATGAAAGTGTATAAATCTAAGTTTAATGATTTTAGATATATGGAATAAAAAATAAAAACTCTAGTTGGGCAAAAAATTGTACAGGGCTTAATATTCTATGTATTTTAGTAGTTGGTTATCTAATGATAAAATATTAGAATGATAATAAATTTCAAGGGCTGAGCAGACTTTAAATAAAAGCAAGATCAGCTTATATCAAGGTTTTATAAAGATATTATAAATTCATCTTTCAATTTTCTTTCATTTCCACCTACACTTAATTCAGTTTTTTTTATCAAACCTTAAATATATTCCTGATATTATAGTTGAAAAGCAATAAATACATGCTCTAGATTGTATTTAAGTTGCTGAACAAGTTTTTGTTATGACTTGGCCTAAAGTACAATTGATAATTTGTTCTATAATCTATGACTATATAAGGATATTCATAAAATGAAGACTAAATCCTATTATCAGCAGGTTTGTAAATAAACCATTATTTCTTTGATCATCTCAAAGTACTGATTAATATTAGATAACTGGTTAGGTTAGATAAAAGGATTGATATAAGAGATGGGAAGAGATATGTGAAATAGATCTGGGTAATGAACAAAACAAAATGAAGAAATGGGTGAATCACCTATATGACTGTTTCTGGACCTATTCATAGAACAGGATATTATTGATTGATTGATAGAAAAATGCCAGGCAATTTTGAATTTGAACCGTGAATATGATTAACTAACTGAACTTAAAATATTTACTTAGAATATCTTTTTCAGAGTTTTTGGAAATAAATTTAATTTTGCTGTAACTAACTATTAGAATCTATTTTAAAAATGTAAATATGTATATATAAATATATGCACCTTGCAAAATGATAATTATGAATATTGAATAGCATCTAATTTAAATAAGGTTTAAGAAGGAGAATGGGTTAACAATACCATTTTTGTTATAGGATTTCAAAAATCTAATGAAACATAATATAATTAACTTTAGATTAATTTAGGTCTTACTTAATCCAATATTAATTATTTAATTATATATTGGATGCTATATTAATAATTTAAAACTTGCCTGATTGATATATAAAACTTAATTGGTCCATTGGTTGAGATTTTAATTCTAGCAATTAATATTTATGAATAGGTTGAAATGAATTGACAATCTGAAAGTTTTCTAATTCATATATGCATACTAAACATATTATATTTTAAAATGTTTTTGCTCAGAAAATTAAAAAATGCCGACATTGTTATATAATAAAATATTGTTATAAGAATTCATTAAATAAAAATCCATAAACTTCATTTATTGAAAAAACTATAATTTAAAAATTTTAAATAAGTTATTGAAGCATCTGAAAAGATTTGAAACTTTTTTTGAAAGCTATAAGCATTAATTCTATATTATCAATGTGAAAAAGTTTAGTTCAGTAAAGAAACAATAAGTTTTAAATATAATTTTTAGTATCATAAATCAAGTCTAAATTCTGGTGAACAAACCGTAGGTCTGTTGGAACTTCTTATGAGCTCTTTAGAAACAAACAATTTGATAATTATTTAATATTAAAATAAATATAGCCTTGATATTTAATAATTATTGTGATCAACTTCAACATAATCTCATTTAAATACAATTTATTCGAACCATTTCAAACACTTTTTAGCAAAACTCTTTATTTGTATGTTTTGATTGTCCTGCAGTCTTCTTCATAGCCAATTTACTTTAATCTCTAAACATTTCTTTAAAAGATTAAAGTAAATTGGCTCTGAAAAAGACTGCAGGACAGTCAAAATATAAATGTATGTATATATGTACAAATAAAAAGTTTTGCTAAAAAATGTTCAAAGTGGTTTGGATAAATTGTATTTATATAGGATATTACAGCAAAATAAAAAAAAATGGTGATTTTGATAATAATCTCATTTACTGGCAGATTGAATACTTTATCATTTTATTTCAATTAGTTTGAAATAAATTTGATCCATGTTACTCTCTGAGAATGATTCTGAAATTTTTAGTTTTTGAATCAGTCATTCTAACACATTTTAAAAAAAGTATAAAATGTAATCTCATTCAGAATAATTTTATTCTTGGTTATCTAAGGTTTACCATTCCATGAGGATGCTTCTTGTCAAATGATAGGAGTGAAAAAAAAAACAGAATACATAAGTCATCAGAGAAATTATTGTACAATTATGCTCATCCTTACATTTTGCAATAAAAGTTGAATTTTGGTTTAAATATATTTTATTTTTGTACACATTATTTGAGTTTTTGATATTTTTAGATTATAAAATTTTCTATTCCAAACTCTGTACCAGAAATAATCTTGTGGTAGTTTTTTCTTTAATATAGCAGTAAAATAATAATTTAAGATATTCTTTCCATTTCTGCAACTTCAAATTCATTAATATCTTGTCTTCTATTATGATTTAGAATTGTCATTCTCAAGTGAACAATGATAGCTCTCATTTCTCTTCTAATTGGAATTCCCATCTATAAAATATAGTCTTAGTGATCATTGCACATATACAAAGTTCTAGCAATAGTAAGAAATTAGTAAATCTATGTATACGTAGAGAAACATATCAAGCAAATTATATTATTAGGTAATGACAAATAAATTTTTTTAGCTCTAAGCTGATCTTGGATAATAGGTTTTGTTTGCTTATTTACATTAAAATATTTTAAAACTGTGAAACTATTTGCAAAATAACAAAAAAGTTTTTTTTTTTCAATAAAATATTGGTATGACAACAAAATTGGAAAACAAGAGCTGTGAATAGGCCACCATCAGATTTTCAATGATATGAATGGTTGAAGAGTTGGAGAATGGAGAAGATTGAAGCCTATCTATTAAAATTTGAAGATTTTCTATCTTAATATAAATTATGTGTGAGAGTTGATGATCCAGATCAATTGATGAATACTGATTCAGCATGAAATATATATATTGGAGATCATTTGTCTTTTTCATATGTATGTGGTCATGTGTATCAGATGTATAAGTCGGTTGTATAAGATAAAATGGATGACTGAAGGGAACTTGAAAGTCTGGGTTCATATCCCATATAATTTTTACAAGTATCAATATAACTTGATAATTTGTTCATCCTTTTTGTTTGTATTGAAAACTAACCAGAAAATGTTCTTAAAAATCAATAAAAGCAACTAAAAGTGAAAAAGCATCATAAAAAATAAGTATGAGTAAAAGAATTTTTTATATAAGTGAAATAGCATTAATCCAAACATCTATTATTCAAAAATTCCTATTACCCAAATAAATATAAAAATAATATTGACTCTATTACTGTAAATAAATTATTGGAACACATATTTACAAACACTGTTAAATTTTAAAAAATTCAAAACCTTTATTATCCAAACAAACATTCCATGGTAACCTTAATCTTTTATAATAAATAAATTAATTTGCCATACATATTCAAAATTATTATTATTATTTAAAAAAACATTTAGTAAATACCTATAAATTAATAAACAGATCATAGTAAATTGCCTATGGTTTTTTTATTTAGCAAAGTTTAGGATTGCAATGAGAAGTAAAATTCTTATTTTTGAAATCTGATTCAGTCTTGGAAAGAGACATTTTGAATTACATTTTTTTTGCCTGTTCATTATTAATAGCAGCATAAAATCATTAAACTAACAGTTAGGGCCGGATTTATATATTTTTAGGCCCTAAGGTAACAAAAAATTGAGGACCTTTCCCCAATTTGTTTTAATTGTATAAAAAAGATACATATATCCATTTACACAGGTTATTAATACATAGCAAAGTCTTTGTTATATTATTTAACATTAAACAAAATATAATATAAAATAAAAACATACAAATATGTTTAACATAAACATTGTATTCGTTAAAAATGAAGCAAATCTTAAAATGTCATCCTTAAATTTAAAATATTACAAAGTTAGAAATAGTATTATCGAAGGACAAACTACGAAGTTTACATTTTACAAGTCTCATGAAAGCTGAGGCCGCAAGCTTTAGCTTATTTAGCTTAATAGTAAATGCGGCTCTGCGAACAGCGAGGAGTTAGACAATATACATTTAACACTATTTTAAGTATCAGAATTTGAAATTGAATCAATACCATTTTTTTTTCTAAAAGATCTTATTCCAATGAATTATTTATCACGTGCTGATGCATTGTAATGAATAAAGTTAATTGAAGTTCATGATGTATTTCAAAAATTAAGAAGGTAGAATTAAATTGTGTTAAGAATAGTGAAAAAATAATGAATGGTTCACTACTTGAAAATTTTGTGACGTTCGAGCACAGAAGTAGTAGAGTTCTGTACTAAAACCATTAGCATTTGAGTTTATTACTCTACTATTACACTAAATCACGTAAGACTAGAAAATGACATGCTCTGGAGTTCATAAGAACTTCTGGCACTGCAGGTAATAAAAATGGAGCCGCGGCCAATGTACCTTTATCTCCAGAGTCCGCCACAATACCACTGTAATACATTCTGCAGGGCGATAATTAAAACTTTAATAACTAGCTTTCTACCTTCAGGCGGAGATCTCAGCAAACATATATACATCTATTAAATATAATTTTGTTTATTGATGCTACTCTCCAATATACACATATATAGCACCTACCCTAACATCAGCAATTTCAAATCTATTATCTCTACTGTACATTTATATATATATGATTAAAACAAAATCATTAATATTATCGAACTTGATTGCATGCACTCTCTTTCATTACTGACTTCTCCAGCTGAGAACATTTTTCTTCCCACTATTTTAGTCGACTGATAATCAAAAGAAATATCTCCTCAAAGATACCGCTTATTTATCAAATAAAACTTCGGAAAAAAAAATGTTTCATAAAAATTGAAACTTTTACAGATTTAGTTTTTGTTTAAAATATTGACTTAATTAAAATTTAACTTTAGAAGTGAAAGCCATGTAAATACAATAAATCATGCTGAAAACTTTTTTTATGTCTCCTTTCACACTCTTCCTCTCAAATAATTTTTTTAATAAAGTTAAAAACTCTAATGATTCGCTATTTATTATTGACATTCCAATTTTATGAAGAAAACATTCTTTATAGTTTGTTGTATTATTTCGTTTTTATTTTATAAATAAATAAATTGGAGAAATCCTTTATAATGAGTAGTGACCCCTTTCTTTTTTGGTTACAATCTCCCCCATCTTCTTCTCTCTTTGACGAAAAAAAATCGGTTAAAGAGTATAGTCTTATTATTTTGAACTCTTAATATTTCACAAAATTAGAAGGCGGTCAGATATAATAAAAAGATATAAAGCTCTCCTACGTCGTCTTTGATATATTTATTCACAATAGTATTACTGCTAAATAGTACTTAAAAAATATTTTCAGTCAAATTTACTTTCAATATTTATTTTCTTTTATTAATAATATAAGAAAGACAAACAATGTTGCTTATAAAAAAGAAGAGTATAAATTATTGTTATTATTATCATTAATTGAAGATATTTTCTTTAGAGTCAATAATAAAATTATAAAACTAAAGAGTAGTTTGAAATGTATATATTAAATGAAGAAGAAAGAATAAAATAACTTTAAAGTATTTATTTGTTAGTTTATATGTTGTCAATAAAATATTGAAAACTATTATCAAACTAATAAATTTGGGTGGTGACATTTTTGCTGCAATTGTACATCAGATTCGAATCGAATCTTAGATTCAAATAAAAAATGTATTATAATGATAGAAAGGCCTCGAAAGATAGTGTTAAGAAAATTTGTTAGATTTGCCCACCATTTGAATTAGAATCCAGCCGAAATAAAACATTAGGTTTTTTTTTTCAGATTTTAATCAAATTAGAATTTTTATTTCAGGTATCCAAATCTTTAGCCAATCTAGTTGGTAATCGAATATTGAACTGTCGGATGTTGTCGCCCTACAGTGGACCAATTAAAAGTTGCCCCCACCCCATTTAAATTCTAAAGAAAAAGTTTATCCATACAACGATATATTATTAATTGTTTAATTATAACTATTTTCTTTTTGTTTGTTTTTTAAAAAAATAATTTGTCAATAACTTAGAAAACTCATTAATCAATTTACATATATAGCACTTACTAAACCAAACACACATTTGCTTCTACAACACATATTATTTGCAATATGGAAAAATGTTCCTATAAGTTTGTTGTTGTTCGAAAATGGGGATCTTTTTTATATATATAGTAAAAATATATAGATTTCTTTCATAAAGCAATTACATACTCAGATGGAAAAAAGAAAGAGAAATTAATGCTCGCAAATGTGCCACAATTTCTAACAACATAAGCTTAAAAGGGGAGGATCTTTTGCGCTCTTATTGATATACAAAGTGTCTAATTATATATCTTTGTCTTCAAGAGTTTTTTGATAATACATAAAAAATCTGAAAATAAAAAATTGTAGGGTTCAGTTAAAAAAAAAACAACACTTGTTACGTGGTAGACTCATAAGGCAGATGTAAGAATAAACGTTAATTAATAATAAATCTGTACAACTCTGTAGTATTATACATTTTAAATAGATATTTGAGAATGCATCAAATATAAGAGACCAAAAACATTCCTATCATTTTTAAGTTAAAATGATTATGCTTAATATAATTAATAATGATACTTAAACACGGCAGAAAATACATTTAATCTTAATTGAAGTCTTAAATTAATATAAAGTTGATACATCAAAAATGAATTCACTCAGAATTTTTAAAGCTATTTTATTACTTCATTATACTATGTTTTACTATTGTTTCAGGCATTATTGTTTTTTATCCTTGATTTTTATTTAAGAATGTTTGAATGTGTATATACCTACCAGTTAAATTTTCTGTTAAAAGTACCTAACTTAAGTACGTATATAATAGAGTAACGATACTCCATCATGGTGGTAGTTTCAGAGATAATATATAAGATAAGCCTTAATATGCTCATAGGCCTTTAAAACTCAATGAGTATATTAACATTATTCTAAAATCTATAAATAAAATAATGCACACATACACAAAACGAAGTCCACTAGTAAAATTCAGGACTAAATTAATTTTTTTAAAAAAACTTCATTTAATTTGGAGAAATTAATTATTTTCCTATAACCTACATTCAAAATCAAACTAAGATCTTTGGTTTATAGATTATGTTAGTCTGCATTTTCTGTCTAGTTAAGTATGTTTATATTTTTTGCAAATTTGTGGAATTGTAAAAAAAAAAATAGTTACATTTTTAAAAGAGTACAGGTTCACAGACTAGTTAATCAATGTTTGAAAAGAAGACTATAAAAAAATTATTAAAAATTTATAAATTTGAATTCATAAATTTTATTTACATTTAACCTTGTCATTCAGTCAAATGATTTTCTTCTCTTTTTTTCTCTCTCTCTAGATTTGTTACTGTTTTTTTTTATAATTATATTATTCTACTTTTTGTTAATTATTGTTGTTAATGTCTAATGTGCATATTTATAGAATTAAATTACATATATGTTAAATATTTATCATAAATAAGTTTTATTATTATCTGTACTTTCAGAATTTTCAGAAAAGTGTGGAATTATATAGGAGTGGATGCAAAAAAAACCTATTATATATTGAAAAACAAAACTGTGAAAAATAAAAATAAAATAGAAAAAAAAAACAAATTGATGTGAAATGAATGATTTTGTGTAAATTAACTGGCCGTGATGTTTTTTTTTTTAGAATTTTGACCAATTGAAGAACTTAAATCTATATAGCATGCAATTGATAAAGACTACACACACGTGTTATACATAGTTTTTTTTCAGCATAATTTTGGCTTTCTAATGGTGTTTTTTTTTCTCTCAGAAAAAAATTGTATTTTTTTTATGAATATTTTAGTAAAAGGAGTTTTTCATTTTTTTTTTTCGTTTTTTAAATGTCATGGAAAATAATCAATGATGATTTATTTCTTCAAAGAAAACAGTTATAAATCTGGACACACATATATGTAAGCATGAGAGCTTAGAAACTAAAACAAAATAGTTTTTAAAAAAATGTTAATAGTAATCCTTTTTTTAGCTGTAATTATATAATATTTTTCATATTTTTTATATAAATAATTTATAATGCTATTAGACATTGATTTGTTTCAGTTTTGTTAAATAAAAAAAACTTACTTTAATTATTAATAAGTTTGAATTTAAAATACAAACATTTTGTCCCAAAGGTTTTTTTTCCTTTAAAAAAATATTCTTATTATATTTTTATTAAAAAATATTATTTCAAATTTTATAATTTTTTAGTTAAATAGTAAATTCTGTTGGTTTAAAAAGTTTGTAAATTAATAAACGTGTTATTTTCCAATAATTAAAAAAAAAATAAAAGTTTTTTTAATCCAGCTTTTATATATCATTCAAATTTTAAAAAAAGAAGATTAGATCACTATATTTTTTTTACCTAAAATAAAACAAATCCCTATCTAATTGGTTATCTACATTTGAATTTTTTTTTAGTCTTTAAACACTGCTTTAAAACTCTTTGATTTCCAATACACCATCTTGAATTAAAAAAAATTATAACAAATATAATTTATAATATATCTTTAGTTTGAATGCAATAACTATAAAAATATGTACATTGTTAGAAAAAGCAAATATGAAAGAATATAATGAAACTGATAAAATAGTCATTACCTAAAAAAAATTAATAAAAAAAATATTTTTAATACTTTTAAAAATGTTTATTTTTACATTGGTTCATAAATTCTAAATTCTGAAAGTTAATTGTTAAAATGACACTTTCATAAATAGCTTCATCACATTTGTCACAAAATGCTGACAAAAATGATATATAACATGTCTTACCTGAGGTAATTTTTCTGTGAAAAAAATTCCAAAAACAATGCAATTGGTAAAAATTTTTACTAGCTGATCCAGATCCTGTGCTTCTATATCAGGGTATCTGCTAGAAATGTTTGGTTGTTTTTTCATGCAGAGTTTCTGCCAAGATTTTTAGTGTATGTTTCAATTGTAATCAAATTGACTAAAGAATTGGCTAAAAAACAGTATTTTTTACATTTAAAGCTTAAAACATACCGTAAGATGTTGTCCTCTCTAGAATTATTTTACAAGTAAAAAATCAATAATATTTAAATTTAAAGTTTAGCAATGAGAGAAGTCAGACTTTCCAAGGTGTTGATTGGTTGTTTTTCATGTTGAACAAAAGGGAGCACTTGCCAACAATTTTGACAGGTCTAAGTTATTTGCTTTGATTTTCAAAATGAAAATGTATGTTTTAAAGTATTTTTTCATATTTTTTTTACATATTATAAATTATTTTGATAAAATATGCTGAAAATGTAATTATTTTAAAAAAAATAGTTAAGATTTTACTTTTATATGAATGTAAATTGTGAAAGAAATCAATGACCTATGCAGTATTTTCTAATAGGTTACAAACGTTTTTTAGCTTCTCAGCTATAGAATATTTTTATAATTATATATAGAAATTTATTTTTGAAAAAATTTTTGTTTACCTTCATAACCTGACAAAATTATTAATTTTCTTTTTACAAACAAAACTAAAACAAATATATTAAAAGATGAATATATTTTTACTGCTGATTTTCTAATTGACCAATCAAAAGTTTAGAGTTTTAACTCACTTGACCAACTGGAATTTCTGACAGCATAAAGGTTAAAAATATGCTTGGTTTTTAGTAGAAAAAAAAAACAGAAATAGTTTACAAGATATTATGCGAAAAGAAGTTTAGTAAATTGTAATGTATTATTATATTATAATATTGTTATATATTAATTATTATATTATTTGAAAAATGGGGTGTGACCTAAAATACATACTCTTTTCAAGTAAAAAGTGTACTCAAATAAAAATCAAGCAGTAAGAGCAACTTATGAGATATTATGCAAAGAACTTTAGTAAATTGTAATGTATATATATATATTGTAATGGAAACGTATATATACATTACAAAATATAAATATCGACCTACTGATATTTACAACATATATATATATATTATTGAAAAATGGGGTGTGACTTAAAATATGTATTCTTTTCAAAGTCAAACAAAAAATTTTCTAAGATAAAATTAATAAAAACTGTAACTAAATCAATAAACATCAAAATAAACATTTATTATGAGCACTGATTACATATATGTGTGGGAAATGATGTATGGTAGCGGATAACTGAAGGTGCATGTTTTTATTGTCATTGAAATTGTCTAAAATTCTATACCATATTTATTACTTTTCTACATATATTTCATTATATAAAAAATAAGTAATAAAAAACAAGTAAAAAAAACTCTACTCACTGAATTCCTGCCCAGCATGATCTCAATGTTGATTCCAAGTTCAAACTCTGGTCACAAAGAAGATCTAGATGCTATTCCAATGCTTGTCCTGCAAATAAAATGACTTCATTAACTTTTTTTGGGTCAATGCAGTTTGTAGATATGAATGATTACTAAAAGTGTCAGTAAAATGAGCTTCTACAAAGAATAAGGCTTAGAATACCTATGTGGCAATTGGAGCAAGCAATTGAAGCAACCTGTGGGAAAAAAAATTGCATTGCAAAAAAATAAAAAAAATTAAATTTCATCATAGAAAAAAAAATACATACATCTTTTTGAATAAAGAAAAGGCTCGTGAATGCACACATTGGCAATTGAATAATCTTTGCAAGTGGCAAGAGAGTCCATTTCAAACGTAAAATCATTTTACAATTGCTAAATCTAGAAATAAAAGAGAGAAAAAAATTAAATATTGCATCTCAAAAAAAAAAATCATAAAAAATTTAAATTTCATCTTAGAAAAAAAAAGTATACATCATTTTAAATGTAACAAAATGGTGGATCGAATGATGTGAGAACCATAAGTGTTAGACACAATGATTCTGTGCCAGCTCAGTTTAAAATGTAAACTTCTGGTGTGGGGTATGATGGGGCATACTGGAAGTCTAAAACAAAATTTGTAAATTTTAAAATTATTTTCAGACAAAATTAAAAGAAAAATGTAATGAGTGATCTTTGTTTTTTCTTTCTAAATACTTTCACATCATGGATAATGGTAATTTTATGTTGAGATACTTGTTAAGTTGTTCATTTATTTTTATTTTACAGTTGTTTATATTTACATGTATCAAATTATAGAAAATGAATTGTATGCCAATAGCATAGCCAGAATTTTTGGGTCCCTTTCAACACAGATGTTTTTAATATTTATACTATAATTTTAATTTTTTTTTTAGTATATTAACTTATATTATAGATTTTAAATAAATAATTAATTTAGCTGAATTTAATTTAAATAATTTATATTATATATTGTGACATTCACAGTGGGTTTAGCCTTCTATTTTACATTAGGTCGTTTTTTGCACACTATAAAGTGCTAGTTAGCCAAACTATTTAATGACACTAGTCTATTCCAGTAGGAGTGAAGATATTTCAGGAATATAGTTATGTTTCCTGGTTAACTGACCTAATGTTTATTATAATTCGAATTGATGATGGAGTTAGTTTTATTTATTTTAAAAGGTACCAGAGGCAGTAGACTCCTAATTCTCATCGCATTTTTGTCGAGACTTACAAAACAAATTATTGACAGTAAGAGCAGGAATTACATTGTTCCATCATTTAATTTATTATAAAATTTTCCTTAGGCTTTAATGAAGCATATTGGCAAGAATAATTTACACAATTCTCTAAACTTAATAATAAAATCTAAATAACTAAAATTCAGCATATACAATGAAAGGTTTATATTATTAGTAAAAGTTTTATTAACACACATTAAATACTTAAACAATAAGAATTATTATAATATTGGAAAAAAAAAACACATACATAATCCAATAATTATATTCATTGCTTAATTCAAGTAGTTCACTTTTATGAATAAAATTACAAATGTCTCTTCTTTTTTTTTTTTACTAACTTAGAAGTTTATTTTTTAAAATCTCATTCACAAATCTTTTTGATTTATCTAGATAAGTTACAGTCTGTCCATTGACTTACTGGTAAGTTCTTTTTATGAGGAGTTTGTACTAATTTTTTATGGTTTCATTCTGGTAACACTTTTTGCATCTCAGATCAGTATTTGGGGCAAGGCTAGATGAACATTTGGTGACTTTTGTGAGAGAAGGTGCCAGTGAACAATCTGTTTCTACTCACACATGGAGACTAGATTTATCATAGTAGTTCTGGGTAGTAGCATTTGATTATGGTTTTGAAATGCTACACATAAAAGACAGCCAGCAAAAAACAGGTAAAATACCAATTCTAAACTTGTCTGTTTTTTTTTATACTGTTGACCATTTTGAGCTTTCTGCACATATCCTCTTATCCTTTGTGTTATTATCACTTGATAATTTTCTACATTTTTTTCTTACTTTTAAGGTACAAAGTTCTATTTTTTATTACTTGTTTCTACCATCTTTAAATGTTATCAAGAGGTTTTACTCTGATAGTAACCTAAATGTGCTTAAATTCCTTCCAATATTAACATTACTTTAATAAAATATATAATTTTAAACACAAATAGCTTTGATTGTAAATATGAAAAAATATAAATTACACTAGCTAATAAAAAAGACTAAATTATGTCTGTTGACAATTTTTAAATTTTACTTCTTTTAACTTTTACTCAATGCCAACATACTTGTACCATATATATGTAAATGGTTGAATATAATGTAATGGAATTTCCAGGAGGTCACTCATAAACTTGGTTATTCTTATAAAAATTATTTTAAAGAATTATTATTTAGCATTGATCAGCAGGTGATAGTGCTCAAATTATAGTGAATGCAATCTCAATTTTTAATATATTTAATCATAACCACAGATGATGTCCAGAATGAAGCCTACATCAAGCAAAAGTCTTCATGCAAACATAGTCATATTGGTTGATTATCATACACCCCATATTACAAATAATTATTTGATAGTTAGGTATTGAAACTAATTTTATCAAAAATGATAAATCAAAATATATTTTACTCTAGATGAGAAATTAATAATAAAAAGTTATTTTTAAATAATAATAATAATTAATTTAATTACAACAGTAACAATAAAATATAAACAACTTAACAATTTGATTGATTTTCAATTTTAAGGTTAATAAAAATAATAACAAATTTTTATGACAGTTGAAACAAATGTTTTAAATTCTGTTATATTATGTGATTTAATCCTTATGATGATGATGATAATAATAATAATAGTAGTAGCAGCAGCAGCAGCAAGAGCAGTATTATTATTATTATTAGTAGTAGTAGTAGTAGTAGCAGTAGTAGTAGTAATAATAAAATAATAATAATAATAATAATAATAGATAGCTGTCGATTATGTGCACTGTGGCCACTAGGCAATGCTGCAGTACCATCAAAAACCACCAAGACGTCTGCAAATGATAAATTTCTATCCAAAAATGGCTGAAATTGATGAGAAATTAAAATTACAAAATTGTTGAAATCAATGAAAAATTAAAACGCAAATCGCTAAAATCAATGTAAAATTAAAATGCTTGCAGTGAGAAATGTGATAATTAAAACACCTAGGGCAACAAATAGAACAAATTCTCAACCTCCCCCACAAAACTTTTTATCCAAAAATCATTGAAATCGATATAAAATTAAAACGCCTAAGGCAAACAAATTAAAAAATTAAAAATCAAACAAATCCTTCTAAAATACAAATCAAAAAGAAATCTAATGAAACACTATAAAATTCAAATTATAGAAATTAGTCTAATACATAAATTCCTCTGACTTTCAACACTATAACAATGAGGAGTATAATAATTCATAAACCATAATAACATATTATGCTTATTAAGTAATTAAATATAGATAATAATGAGCTCATAGCTAATTAATTAAAAAAAGTAGCTATAAAATACATAAACAGAAATTGGTGTCTAATTAAAAGCATGAAGAATTAAAACAAAAAATGGTGGATGGCAGGAAAATTAAAAAAAAAAAAAATCCTCTGATCGAATACTTTTCAAAAATATATTAAATTTTATTTAACTAACAGATATAATAATAATACACAAATCTTAATAACAGACTAATATATATTAAGTAATTAAATATAGACAACAATGAGTTCATAGCTATTTAAAAAATAAAAGTAGCTATAAAATACAAAAACAGAAATTGGTGTATCATTTATTATTACATAATATAATTTTATTATTAATAGTATTATTAGCTTCATGGTACATAAGAAATAGTTTAAATTAGGTCAATATGTTATTCTATTACTAATTTATAACAAAGTTATTGCAAATACTCAGGTTGGGTCACACATGTATAAAATCATACCTCAACAAATAATTTAGGAAATGTTTAAAAATAAAATAATCAGAATAGAAAATAGAATTTTAAGTAATTGAGAATTTATAATTTAATGAATATTCATTATAGATACCTTCATTTAAAAATTATAAGTTTTTAAAATAGATTTGTACCAAGAAATATTACCAAATTTCATCCAGGCTGAGTTGATCATCTGTGGTGTCCTTGGTGCAGGTGGTCATTAAATTTCTCCTTCCTGGTGAAATCAAATTTGGGCATTCATAGATCTCTTCATTAGTGATGAAATATGGGGTTTATATATTAAATTTTACCCCTCTATTACATTTTCTTACAAGTGAGGTTTGCAACATAAAAATCCATTACTAGCTTTATATTGATCATGTTTTCTTTGACTTAAAGTTTGTTATTTTTAAAATTAAAAATTATCATTTAACCTATGCACAATTTTGAAATTTAGAAACTGATAAATAGTTATGTAAACATTTCATTTTTGTACTTGCATTGAACAAGCTCCTATAAATAATTTTGCAGAACTTGGGTCACATGACAGATTGATCATACCATGTTTCCCTGCAGGTAAATTAATTTGTACATTTGAAAAATCAACAAGGCATTTTTTAGATTATCACTGACTAAAAAGTAAAGAGAAAATAAAAATAGTACATTTTCTCATTTTAAATTATAAATCAAATAATTTATATATATGAATTTTCTCAAAATATGAAAATAAAGATTGATTAAGATGAGTTAGAAGAAGTTAACAATTACAAATACCTTGGTCAGATTATTAATACAGATGGAAACATAATGGATGAAATTAATCATAGAATTAAACTTGGTTGGAGTGTTTTTGGTAAAAAGAACTTGATATTAAAAAAAAAAATATGCCTAGGTGTTTGAAAATGTAAATGTGTTTTACCAGTTTTTAATTATGGATCTGAGACTTGGACACTTAATAGAAGAGCAATACAGAGACTTCACACCACTCAAAAATGTATGGAGAGATGCATGTTGAAAGTAACAAGAAGAGATCAAAAATGTAATAGGTGGGTAAGAGAATAAACAGGTGTTACTGACTTCATTAAAAAAATTAAAAGACTGAAGTGGAGTTGGGCTGGATATATTGCTATAACAGATGATAATAGATGGGCAATTGGAATCTTAAACTGGATTTCAAGAGATTGTAAAAGACCCAGAAAGAGATCACATGTGAGATGGATGGATGAAATAAGAAAGTGTGCAGAAGTGATGTCGACAAGAGAAGCTAAAGATCAGAGAAGATTGATTGAACTTGGAGAGATCTTCATTCTGCAGTGGATTGATAATGGTTGATGATGATGATTTCAGCCTAGTTTACAAAAATGTATTCATCACTATCAACAACCATTATCAATTCACTGCAGAATGAATATCTCTCCAAGTTTGATCAATCATCTCTGATCTTTAGCTTCTCTTCTCCACATCACCTCTGCACATTTTCTTATTTCATCCATCAACCTCATATGTGGTTTCTTTCTGGTTCTTTTACAATCTCTTGGAATCCAGTTTAAGATTTCAATTGTCCAACTATTATCATCTCTTCTAGCAATATATCCAGCCAAACTCAACTTGTCTTTTAATTTTTTCAATGAGGTCAGTAACACCTGTTTGTTCTCTTACCCAAATATTGCATTTTCGATCTCTTCTTGTTACTCCCAACATGCATCTCTCCATACTTCTTTGAGTGATCTGAAGTCTCTGTATTGCTCTTCTATTAAGTGTCCAAGTCTCAGTTCCATAATTAAAAACTGGTAAAACACATTTACCTTTTCAAACACCTAGGCATATTTTCTTTTAGTATCAAGTTATTTCTACCAAAGATACTCCAACCAAGTTTAATTCTATGATTAATTTCATCCATTATATTTCCAACTGTATTAATAATCTGACCAAGGTATTTGTAATTATTAACTTCTTCTAACTCATTATAATCAATCTTTACTTTCATATTTTGAAAAAAAAAATCAATATATATAAATATATAAATTATTTGATTTATAATTTAAAATGAGAAAATATATTATTTTACTATTTTTTTAAAAAAATGCTGTTATTTTCTTTTACTTTTTAGTCAGTGATAACCTAAAAAATACCTTGTTGATTTTAATAATGTACAAATTAATTTACCTGCAAGGAAACTGGTACCATCAATCTGTCATGTCACCCAAGATCTGGAAAATTATTTATAGTAGCTTGTTCAATGTGAGTATAAAAAATATTTATGTAACTCATTATCAGTTACTAAATTTCAAAATTGTGCATGGATTAAATGTTAATTTTTAATTATAAAAATAACAAACTTTATGTCAAAGAAGACGTAATCAATAGAAAGCTAATAATAGATTTTTATGCTGCAAACCTCACTTGTAAGCAAATGCAATAAAGGAGTAAAATTTAATATATAAACCTCATATTTCATCACTAATGGAAAGATCTAGAAATATCCAAATTTTATTTCACTAGGATGCAGAAATTCAATGATCACATGCACCAAGAACACTGTGGATGATCAACTCATCCTGGAAGAAAATTGGTAATATTTCTTGGTACAAATCTATTTTAAACACTTATAATATTTAAATGAAGCTAGCTATAATGAATGTTTCTTAAATTATAAATTCTCAATTACTTAAAATTCTATTATTTATTCTGATTATTTTATTTCTAAACATTTTCTAAATTATTTGTTGAGGTATGATTTTATATATGTGAGACCCAACCTGAGTATTTGCAATAACTTTGTTATAAATTAGTAATAGAATAACATATTGACCTAATTTAAACTATTTCTTATGTACCATGAAGCTAATGATGCTATTAATAATAAAATTATATTCTTTAATAATAAATGATAACACCAATTTATGTTTTTGTATTTTATAGCTACTTTTATTTTTTAAATAGCTATGAGCCCATTGTTATCTATATTTAATTACTTAATATGTATTAGTCAGATATTAAGATTTGTGAATTATTATATTTGTTAGTTAGATAAAATTTAGTATATTTTTGAAAAGTACTTGGTCAGACAATTTTTTTTAGAAAATATTACCATCACCCACCATTTTTCATTCTTCATGCTGTTGGACACCAATTTCTGTATTTTATAGCTACTTTTATTTTTTTAATAGCTATGAACCATTGTTATCTATATTTAATTACTTAATATGTATTAGTCTGTTATTAAGAATTACTTAATAAGCATTAATAAGATTTTATGCCTAACCAATGGTTGTAGAGTGGCATATTATGAAGAGACCCATGCCAACATTACAACAAAAACACCTCAACATCATTATTTATATAGGAGAGCTATAAATAATACTGAATACAAATCAATATTTATCAAGCACCAAAGAACAACAGGCCATGTGTTTGAACCCACTATGGCAAGGGTGCTTTGCACTGAACATAATGATGTAAAATGAAAAATTAAGGAGGCATGCTTTATTGCAGATGACATCTTTGCAATAGACTGAAAGGAATCATGCTTTATAATTTCCAGAAAATGGTCATTATGAAAAAAAATTTGAATAAATTTTGCATAAATCACTGCTAAACTTCAATTAATGTAGGCTTTGAATATGGAGACTTAAGTTCTCTGAAAGCACTTAGCCATATAACTTTTAATAATACTTTGCAAGCTTCACTTTTTGCATAAAGCACAGGTAAATTACTTACTACTCAAAGGTGAAGTATAAAACTAGTATTTTATTTCTATTATGGTTTGTGAATTATTATACTCCTCATTATTATAGTGTTGAAAGTCAGAGGAATTTATATATTAGACCAATTTTTGTAATTTGAATTTTATAGCATTTTATTCGATTTTTTATCTGTATTTTAAAACGATTTGCTCGATTTTTAATTTTTCAATTTCTTTGCCTTAGACATTTGAATTTTGCATTGATTTCAATAATTTTTGAATAAAAATGTTTGTGGGAGTGAGGATTTGTTCACTTTTTCCCTAGGCATTTTAATTATCCCATTTCTCATCTCAGATGTTTTAATTTTACATCGATTTCAGCAATTTTTGCATTTTAATTTTCCATCGATTTCAGTAATTCCTGCATTTTCATTTTCCATTGATTTTATCCATTTTTGGATAGAAATTTATCACTTGCAGGTTTCTTGGTGTTTCTGATGGTACTGCAGTGTAGCCTAGTGGTCACATTATGTGTAACTGACAATTATTTAATAATAATAATAATAATAATAATAATAATAATAATAATAATAATAATAATAATAATAATAATTATTATTATTATTATTATTAAATAATAATAATAATAACAACAACAACAATAGGCATGTACCAGCTGGCTTGGTAATCTTCAAAATCGGTAGCATATATATTATCTATTTTTAGTAATAATTGAACCTAATTTTTTTTATTTAAAATAAACTGCATTGAAAATAGGCACCCCAATATTCACTATATATATATCTTTCTAAACTTAAGACAACCTATTTGATGAAGAATTTGTGTGCAAACATTTTTATTATTTTAACTCCAATATGGCAATCTCTTTGAACACAGCCATAAATACTTATGTTGATGCAATCAAAGTATCCATTAAAAAGTAGATGCTCATCAGAACATGGAAAAAAATCAAACTCCAGTCTCAAAATTTCATCATTCCACAATGAATGATCTTTTAAAACTAGACATCAATTCAGAATCCAATCCATTACCAGTAAGCACAACATAAGAGATATGGACTAATGAAAGTCTAACAAAACTCTCAGAATGCTTTAATATGACCATCCCATGGGATCTATTTATGTCTTTTAAACATTTCTTTACTGACTGGTCTGTTATCCTTGCAATTAGGAGATATAAATTGTTCACTGTATAGATTTCCTAAAGATTTGCTGTACAAAGAAATAAGTACAAATAATTTATGGGATTCTATATTGTGCATTGCAGATCATCCAAATTCTTGCTACCTCACTATTAAAATCTATAGTGAGAAACAAAAAGATAAATTTTATAAAACAATTAAAACTCTAAAGAAATATCCTTTAGTAAAAGTTAACCAATATAGAGAAAACTTTATTACTGGCATAATTAAAAATACATATTTAAATTACACAATCAATGACTACAATAAATTAGTGCAACCATTTGGAGTTGTTGCCTTTCAACCTATGTATTTAAAAGGAAGTCCTATACTAATATATAGCAATAGTTATCAATTTAAAATTAAACTAAGTCAAAATATAAACCCAAATGATTTTTTCACTCTTATAACTGAGCATAAAAAATGCTGCTTTTAATAATAATTCATGGACTTAAACAGCAATGTTTTTATTGCAAACAATGAGAGCATGTTATAAACACATGTCCAAAACTTAAATATAAACATTGTGATATGAGAGCAACCTCAAGTCATCAATGTGGAAAGACCCTAGTTAACATAGAATTCACTCATCAAACGATAAGTGAATCAACTACAATATGTAATAATTAAAATAATCCAATTAATAATTATGTAACTGAAGGTCAAAACATGTCCAAAGTGCAATCAATAAATGGTGAAAGTGAATCCATTTTACAAGAAAATCAATCAATAAATGATGAGGATAAATCAACATTACAATAACTTAACTCACCTCAGCAAGAAATATTAAAAAGTGATTGCCAGAATCACAAAAAATCCATAACACCCCTCAATAAAACTTCGCAAGATATTATAGACTACCTACTGTCTTGCCTTCCCCCTATAGACTCAAAAATAAATGTCATTGCCAAGAGAAAAACAGGAAGACCATGGAGCTACTGAAGTAGAGAAAATCAAGCAGTTTTTAATGACTTTAGTGAAGATAATATGCCCCAGACATTACATTATAAAAAAATTAAAAAAAGCAAATAATAAGTTCAATGGATACTGAGTTTGAATGCATGTCAGATAAAGATTTTAGCACCAATAAAAAAGTAAAGATGTGAAAACTATCACAGGAGAGAGAGGGTAGTCTTGAGACTTAAAAAAAATTCTTTGTCATAATTTGTATAAGTTATTTAAGCTACATAGAATTACAATCTAGTTACTGCAACAGGTGTGTTTGTTTTTCAGTGATACTGTAATGAGAATAAAAATAAGGTCATTAAATATCTGAGGACTAAACTAACCACAAAAATAATAAAATGGCTTGAAATTGTACAGCCTTATTTGATAGGGCTACTTGAAACAAACATTTATAATAAATCTTAGATTAATTTATTGATCTTAATAATCAAGGATGATCGGCATTCTCCCAAGTATCATTCTCCCCCTCAGCAGGCACAGGAGTAGTGGTAATAAAAACTTACCCCTTCTATTCATTTAAATTAATATATATATATATATATATATATATATATATATATATATATATATATATATATATATATATATATATATATATATATATGCACACATTTTAATTATAACCCTATATCATAAAACAGTTACATTGAATGTAGCATTTGTCTATATACCTCTGAATCATAAAGCAATTAATAAAGTTATTCAAGCTATAAACTCCAAAATAGCATTCTCATCACATCCACTAATTTTATTTGGTGATGTCAACATGTCATATAATAGATTTATAACAAAATAGTTGCACTTACTAGCTATACCCCTTATGAATAGAAAAGGCAATCTCCCACAGAATTGAATCACATTAAATAATGGCAGGTTTTCATCATTAATTAACCTGTTTTTTTACTCAGCAGTGTTGCATCACATGATCAGCCTAACAATAAAAAACTCATCTTTATCAGATCATTCTGCAGTTGTTGTTCCACTGAAAAATGATTTTAAACACAGATCAATAACATCTATTGGAAACACAATTAGAGTATGCCTTTCATGTCGAACCTCATAATATTTATTCTTGGAGGCAATTTCCTTTTATAACTGATAGCCCCTAACCTTGGCCCATCATCTCTTCCATAGGGAGGTTTATTCAGCAGCTTGGATTCTCCTTCTTTATGTATTGATGTATCACAGTTATCATATGCGGTTAACAGTTCAGCCACCTGTTGAATAGATCAATGATATGTTCTGATCAGCATCCTCTTTACATAATTTGGGAAGCTGTGGTGGATCAACCTAATAATGTGGAGTTCTGATAAAGGGTCAGATGTCAGGGCTCTTAACTTGGCCACTTGTCTTCTAAAGAAGAGTGTATAAGGTTCTCCAGATGGGCATTTTTCCTGAGACACCTTGTATTTAATACCCTCTTGACAATCATCACTCCAGTAACAGCTTGTTAGTGCCACTTTGAAATCCTTAAAATTTGTAGGCCAGCTAAATAGGGAATCTCACCATGCCTGTGCTGCACCCTGAAGATGGCTACAAGCTATCGGCAGTTTCACCTCTTTCCATCAAGGCATTTATGCTGAATTACCTCTCCAAACTTTTGAGATACTCAATGGGTGTTTTATTATAGCTCCCAGCAGAAGTTCGTATTTTGAGGAACTGATTCATTATTCTGGGCATCTGGTTGGTTATAGGGACTTCATGATTAACTTTATATCTTTCTTCTTGAATCTCTTTTGGGACTGTTTCTGTTCTTTCTTTTATTTGAAATGCACTGTTACTTTTTATTTTTCTCTCATTCATTTGGGTGGCCAATCTGTCCACCTGATCTTGCATGGATTCTTGGATTTTTATCATTTTTGTATCCATGGCTTCACACATTTGGGTCATCTTGACTTCTTGCACAACTAGTGACCATTTTACTTCATCCATAATTTCCTCCTTAATTTTTAATATTTGGTCTGTCATTTCTTTCATTATCTTCCTGATCTTTTCATTCTGGTTTTCACTTGCCTCCATAATTTGTTTTTCTATTCTTTCACTTAAAGTTTTATTTGCTTTTATTCTTTGTTTTTTATCTTTTTATCTTTTTCATCTCATTTTCTAATCTCTTCTTCTCTTTGTTATCTCATTTTCTATTCTCTTCTTCTCTTTGTTCATTCATAATTTTTAGTAGCTGGTTTATCATTGATGCTCCCCCTGTTTTTTGAGCTTGTTGCATATCCTCTTCTTTTAGTTCTTTATCTTCTTGTTTGTTCTTTTTCAGGAAGAATGTTCTCAGCTTTTATATTCATAATGATATGTTTTTTTTTCAATTTCCAATGAGTTGATAACTAATTAATAATTTTGTGTTATATTTTTTCACTCCAAATTTCAATTAAAATCAAGTTAACAATCGGTAATTTAGAAATCAATAAGGCGACAAAATCATCACATGATCAGAAAAGCCTGACAACAATATGACCAGTTCAAAATTTTATTGTAGTAATTTCTGAGTTTTGTTTGGAAAAAAAAAAGAAAAAGAAAATTCAGTTTTAAATTCCCCAGTAAGCATTTCATTTGCTCATAAACAAGTTAACAAGCTGTGTTTTTTATATTTAAAAAGTATTCAAAATCTTAGGCTAACAGAAGAAAAAAACTATCTTCATATATCTTTTTCAATTTCCAATCAGTTGATAATTTATGATTTTGTTACACATTTTTTATTCAAATTTTTAATTAAAAATTTAGTTACTTAACGATAATTTTTTTAAAAAAAGCCATCACATGACCAGTGTCTGTATACTGTAATACCAGGGCAATGTTTCAAAGTTCAAAGATTAGTCAAGCATATGATTATTTTTAATGTTATTAGTTAACTTTGATATTTGTTTATTGATAAATAGTTAACTTTGATAATTGTTTATTGATAAACATTCGATCTCAAGTTCCCCAGCAATCAGTTCATTTGCTCACTACCACGTTAATAAGCTTTGGTTTTTTATGCTTATAAAGTACTCAAAACCTTAGAATAAGTTTAATAAAAAAAATGATTAACTAATCTTATATATTTTTTCAATTTGCAATCAACTGATCATTTATTTTCTATTTTGGATTAGATTTTACATTCACATTTTCAATTTAAATCTAAGTTTTTAACAATAATTTCAAAAAACATAAGACATTGCGAATGTCAAGCCTAACCAACTACCCAGATTTTACCATGTCTTTCTATGTCTGTATGCTTTATCTATGAATCTCACATTTAAACTACATCAGCGTCATGTTTAACACATCCAGCCCCAGATCCAGACTCCAATCATCCTACCTCAAACTCAAACTCATCATTTGGAGACAATTCTCCTTCTCTGGTAATCTGGACCCTCTCCCAATGGATCTCATACTTAAATCTCACCAAAAACCTTACCCAGTCTTCATCTGTAACACAGCTAGATCCAGAGTCTGACCAACCTATCCAATTCTACAATTTCAACCAATTCTAACACAGTTGTATCTCCACCTCCTCTGAAATACTTATCTAGTTAAATGCACCAAAAACAGGCATAGCATAGTTAACAAAACCTCTTCACCAATTATAAAAACAATCCACCATGCCTCTTACACATATCTATGAAACCAAGAGAAAACCTGATCACTCAAAGAAAATATGTACCCTAAAGAGTTAAAAATAATTGACATTGGATTAATATCTGTATTTGCAAACCTCATAAACAATTACCACACTCCCATGAAAATCACCAGTCCCTCACATATGTTACCCAGGAAACCACAGATAAAACTAAACCTGATTTGCATGTGTAAATACACAATCCAAAGCATCTAAAATTGATGTAATCTTGTGCAAATCAATAAATCAACTTTTACTATGTAAACTTACAACTACGATTGTCAATGTAACCATAGCAATCCAAATTATGCAAGCCTTTTGTAACTAATCCACTGCTTGTAAAAATTTCTCCAGTCCTGGATAAATCAATAAATCAATTTTTACATATGTAAATCTACAACTAGAGATTGCTCATGTACCCAAAGCAATCCAAACTATGTAAAACCCTTGTCACTAATTCACAACATGTAAAAGATTCTTGTAATCTTATGTAAATCAATAAATCAACTTTTATATACATAAATCTATGTCTATGGATTGCCTATGTAGCCATAGCAATCCAAACTATGTAAAGTCCTTGTTACTAATCCACAGCATGTAAAAATTTCTGTAATCTCATGTAAATCCACTTTTACCTATTAGTACCTATAACTACAGATTACCCATGTATATCACAGTAATCCAAGCTATATAAAACCCTTGTAGTTAATTCACAACATGAAGAAATTTATGTGTAAATGAATAAAGCAACTTTTATATATCTAAGCCTACAATTGCTGATTGCCCATATAAACACAGCAATCCAAGTTATGTAAAACCCTTGTAACTTTCTAAGATAAATAAAGCTTATCATTGAAACATAATAATAATAATAATAATAATAATAATAATAATAATAATAATAATAATAATAATAATAATAATAATAATAATAATAATAATAATAATAATAATAATAATGATGATGATGATGATGATGATGACAATAATAATAATAGGATGTGTGTGTGCATGGATGTTTAAATTAATGGGAAAATGCTTTTTAATTTTTTATACATAATTTATTTAAGATTATTTATTTTATTAAATATAAATATTTTGTGTTCCTAGGACATCTAAAACTAATTACACATTGAAAAGCATTAACATCAAGTGTGTGTGTTTTTCTTCATTTATGTGACACATGAAACTCAAATTATGTTCAAAAAATCACATGGAAATGCCTATAACAATCAGAGATGATAAATATATGCAAATTGTTCAAAATGGCCATTGCTATTGCTATTATTATTGTCTACTGCTTATTTATTATAATAGTGCTCACTATTTTCTACTATTGCTTACTTCTGATGATAAATTTATAAACTTTTATTATGTGTAAGCAATTAATAAACATGGGCAGTTAAACTAAATTTGTTAAAAGGTACCTAATCTTTGAACAGGTCTGCCAATTTTTGATCTCACATGATAAAAACCATATTCAAACTTTATATTTAAAAATAATCTACCAAATATTCTGAGAAGAAATACTTAAAATCAGCGACTACAGAATTAATTTAAAATTCCAAGACAATGGTAATTAACTTCACCAGATCACCATAATTATTCATAAACAACTCTTATGAGCAAAAGCTAAGAGAACTTTTAAATTTTTCATCTCTAAATACTAATAGATTCTTGTCTACAATCTTCACAGTTTCTAATGTGTTTATATACCACTGCTAAACAAACTTTCACAAAACATATACAAACTTAATTTTTAAAAAAATAAGAACTTGGAGGCCTAGTGGTTAGCATAGCTGCCTTATACTCAGCTGGCTCGGATTCACTTCCCAGTCGACATATTTGACACATGAAAAAAAAAAAAAAAAAGAACTGTAAAATTGATGTATTAATTTTTTTCTTAAACTTTTAAATTTATGTAATATATACATTTTTTCTTTTATTACTTTATTATAAATATATATTTCAGAATTCTCTTCAAGGACATGCAAGTAATGAAGAACAAAATATAAGTTTATTTAATAATTATACAATTATATCATACACAGTACATTTATTTTGTGTGGATAAGTGACCTTTATATGAATAACATTTAACAAAGAGTATATAGGTTAAATGTTTTTTTATTTATGATAACTTATTTTATTTATTTATAATATATTTTTTAATGTAAAATGAATTTGATGATAAATAGTCATTCTTTGTTAAATATTAGAGATAATATACCTCTAAACTTATGCGGATGATGTTTACGTTTATAAGTAATGGCTATTCTTTGCATAGTAGTAATATATATATATATAACATGAAGCATTCCTCTTATTTATGATAAAGAATGTGTACACATACACACACACACACACATATATATATATATATAGTTAAACGATTGGATAAATTGGCAATAGCATATGTAACAGTATGAAATAGGGGTAAATGTGGAAAGATGGCAAACAAATATAAAATGAATGAATATAGAATACAATGAATATGATTAGAGCCAGCAAGAACAAAACTATAAGATCTCCAGCATTATCGAAGAAAATCAAATCATTATGAAGAATAATCATTAATCAATCAAAAAATCAATAGTCAACCTTGTGACTGTATTTAAAAGAGGTACATTATAAAACAGACTACTTATCTAGTCCCTGCCAAACTCAGAACAAAATATAACATAATTATTGGAATGCATATACTTAAGAACTAATCCAGCACTCACAACAATAAAAACCTTATGCTGGAATATAGAAACATGTTGACTATCATCTATGCTATGGCCACATGGTACTATTAATATACAGGCCAACTGCAAATTCAATTTCTAATGAAATACAAACTGCAGTGAATGGACTTTAAAGGTAATATCTTTATACTATCCAGAATTATCATTTGGATGTTGAAACACAAATATAAACTCCTATATTGACATAATTAATCATTATACTCTAATCTAGCTCAGGAAGGAAGAACACTATAAAGCTTATTCTAATAATTTTAAATAATTCATAGGTTTACTCTATAATCATTAAATAGCACTACTGGGATAATTTAAAATCTTTAAAACTCTAAGCTATATTGAAATTAAATCACACATACTGTCAATTTATGAAACATATAGCTGAAGGAATAAAAGCCTTAACACTAAAATATATTTTAAACAATTGTTTAATAAATTAAGTAATTGAAAATTAACAAACTTTAAGGAAATGACATGATAATATAAAAGTTTAAATTTATACATTCTTATTAAAGTATAGTTTATATTAAAAACAAAACTAATCATTTGATTTTCATTCATTAATTGAATTAATCTTTCTTATCATTGAATTATTTTTTTTAATAAATAAAGTTGAAAAAATGACTTTTTAAGTAGAGGGAAAGAGTTAAATTAGCTTAATCTTTTGTATAATGGGGGGGGGGGTTTAAATAAAAAGAATATATCAAATTCAATAAAAATTAAGTTACTAAAAAAACTATAATTTTGAAAGGAAAAAAAATCATCTGAATAAAAAACATGTTTCAATTGAAAAAGGATATTAATAAAACTATTAATTATTATCAATTGTTAATTAATTTTAAAACTTTATAAATTAAGACATAATGTGCACTATATAAATACATTTTTATCATGGTTTTACTTTTTTTGATAGTCCTTCTTTGCATTTATAATACTCAGCTTTCCCATGTAAGTTTTTTCCTTGAAGGTTTTCACTTACAGTTTAATGTACAAAATTATTTTTACTTGGCTATGTGAATAATCACATTGTAATAACAGCTGCAAAGACAAGAATATATGGAATGGACATTAGGAATTTGCCCTGTTTGGTTCCTTTTGGAGGCCTTAAAAGAACTGAGCAGGGAAAATTCCTAATTTCCACTCCAGACATTCTTGTCATTGCAGCTGTTATTACTATGTGATTATTCATACAGTATATGAACATGGACGGGCTGCTCACCAACATACATTAGCCAGCATGGTGAGTTTATTGGCTTTTTACCTCCGAGTTTAAGAATATTTTTTCAAATATATTCAATTATGACAGACACAAATAAATCATGGCCCTTATTCCCAGGAGGCTGTAAAGTCTCCAACCAAGGCAGAGGTTGGTGGCCAAAGGTGGAGGGTGCTAAGAATTCCCTGATTGTAGACTCAGGCTGCCATTTGATAATGAGTTTTTATTTAAGTACCTACAACTTCAGATCACTTTCAAGTGAAGGAAGATTGCAAGAGTTAGAAGAAAAACTGTCATATTAAATGAGACATTATTGGACTTTGTGAAGTTAGAAGAAAAGGTGAAGAAACAATTGATTTAAAAAGTGGACATATACTCTACTATAAAGGCACAAATATTGGAAATACAAGTGGAGTAGGATACATTATAAATAAAAAATGGAAGAACAATATTGTGAAGATTGATGGTGTATCAGACAGAGTGGTAAGATTAGTTTTACAACTTAATAGCAGATACCAAATGCAGATAATTCAGGTTTATGCTCCAACAAGTTCTCATAGTGATGAAGTTATAGAAGATTTTTATATGGATGTACAAAAGGCTTTTGATCAGAGTAAACAACATTTTAAAATTTTTATGGGAGACTTTAATGCTAGAATTGGTAAACAAATGAAGGATGAAAATGTTGTAGGTAATTTTGGTTATGGTAATAGAAATGAGAGAGGACATAGACTTGTGGAGTTTGCAGAAAAAGAAAAACTTTATATTATGAATTCTTTTTTTGAGAAAAATGTTAAAAGGAAATGGACATGGAAGCATCCAAATGAAGGTACAGCAGAATTGGATTATATTTTGACTAACAGAAAATACATATTTCAAGATTGTAATGTTTTTAATAAATTTAACACAGGAAGTGATCATCAATTAGTAAGATGTAAGATACATGTTAATGCAAAACTAGAGAGACAAAAATTATTAAGAAAAACAATATTACAGTTGATATTCCTAATCTTCAGAAAGATTCTAATGAATTTAAATTAGAACTTACAAATTGGTTTCAAGTATTAGTAGATTTTGAATATGATTCAGATTTGAATGACATTAATAGGAAAATAAGCGATACACTTTTAAAAACTGCAACAAAGATAGCTAGTAGAAAAAAGCAACAATTGACCAATAAAATTTCTACTGAGACTAGAGAATTTATGAAGAAAACAAGGAATATGAGGACATACAACAATGATGCATTAAAAAAGATTGAATATCTCAAATTTGGTAAAATGGTGTAGAAAAGAGTTGAAAATGATATAAGAAAGTATAATTGTGAACTAGCAAAAAAAGCTGTAGAAGAGAATAAAAGTCTAAAGAGTGTAAAACAACATTTTGGTATTGGTAGAAAATTTATATCTGCAATAAGAAAAAAAGATGGCATTATTACTAAAAAGAAAGATGGCATCATGAAATATATAGAAGATTTCTATCAAGAATTATATAGTAATAAAGAACAAGTGCCTCTTATACCTATTATATCTTCGAAATTGCTCAGAATTTTGAATAAGGAAGTGAGACATGCAATTAAATTTATGAAGAAAGGGAAGGCTCCAGGTAATGATGAAATTATAATTGATATATTAAAAGAAGCAGGTGACAAAATAGAATTTTTTTTAGCAAAGTTATATACCAAATGTCTAAATAATAAAGATGTAGCAGATGATTGGAAGAATGCAGTATTAATATTAATATTTAAAAAAGGTGATAAAGAATATATTAGAAATTACAGACCTATTAGTCTTTTATCAGTTTTATACAAAATTTTTACTAAGATAATTACAACTCATCTACAGAAAACACTGGATTTCCACCAACTAAGAGAACAAGCTGGATTTAAAAGTGGTTTTAGTACAGTAGATCATATCCAAGGAGATTATAGAAAGGACAAATGAATATGAGTTGCCATTATGCTTAGGATTTGTAGACTATGAAAAGGCATTTGATACTATAAACATTTCTTCAGTGATTAAAGCATTGAATCATCAAGGTGTAGATCCAGAATATTGTCATATTTTAAAGAATATTTATAAAGATACAACAGCAACAATTAGATTACATAATGATAGTAGGAAAATCAACATTGAAAAGAGTGTAAGACAGGGTGACTTCATATCTCCAAAACTTTTTACAGCAGTGCTACAAGAAGTATTTTGTAGATTAAAATGGGAAACTAAAGGAGTGAAAGTAAATGGAGGTTATTTAAATCATTTAGATTTTGCAGATGATGTAGTTGTTGTTGAAAATAATGCTTTAGAGCTACAGGAAATGTTGCAGGAGTTATCAGATGAAAGTAGGAAAGTAGGACTAAAGATAAATGTTAAAAAAACTAAAGTAATGTTTAATAGATTTTCTCAAAATATGAAAATAAAGATTGATTATGATGAGTTAGAAGAAGTTAACAGTTACAAATACCTTGGTCAGATTATTAATACAAATGGAAATATAATGGATGAAATTAATCATAGAATTAAACTTGGTTGGAGTGCTTTTGGTAGAAATAACTTTATACTAAAAGGAAATAGCCTATGTGTTTGAAAAAGAAAGTTTTTAATAAATGTGTTTTGCCAGTTCTTACTTATGGATCTGAGACTTGGACACTTAACAAAAGGGCAATACAGAGACTTCAGACCACTCAAAGAAGTATGGAGAGTTGCATGTTGGGAGTAACAAGAAGGCATCAAAAATGCAATGTATGGGTAAGAGAACAAACAGGTGTTTCTGACCTCATTGGAAAAATGAAAAGACTGAAGTGGAGTTGGGCTGGACATATTGTTAGAAGAGATGATAATAGATGGACAATTGAAATTTTAAACCGGATTCCAAGAGATTGTAAAAGACCCAGAAAGAGACCACATGTAAGATGGATGGATGAAATAAGAAAGTGTGCAGGGGTGATATGGAGAAGAGAAACTAAAGATAGGAAGAGATGGATTGAAGTTGGAGAGACCTTCAAATTGCAGTGGATTGATAATGGTTGATGATGGTGGAAATTTTTAGGCTAACACACACAAACAGGATTTATACATTTTTCTTTTCAATAAATATTTCAGGTCAGGCTAACACATAAAGACACTTATGCTCATAGCTGGAGACAGAGTTTGTGTTACAGATTACTGCAGTGACATTTTTCTTCTTTTTTATATTTTATTCCAGTGAAGCAGGTTACATGGACGTAGAAGATATTTATCATTTAGCTAAAATTATCACATCGTTTTCATGGTAGAAAACTTTATAGCTAAACTCATAGTGTGCCTTACACAGCTAATTTAAAATTTCTTCTGTTCTTTTCAACAGTGATTAATACTTCTTTGGCTTTTTCCTGCAACATCTTGATTAAGACTTACTTATTTCTTCTTTAGCAGCTGGATTAAAACTGGCTGCCGTCTTCAACAACTTGGTCAAGAACTTGTTTTTTTACAAGACACAGTTCAACTGATTAACCCACACTCCTAATTTTGGAACAAATTTGTCTCTGACCAATGATAATTGTGTCTCCTACATGGCCAAATTAAACACTGACTAATTAGGTTTATTTTTATGAAAGAATTGTTCTGTTATTTCCTTTTTCCTTTTTAATTACAAAACATATAACATTAATTGAAAAGATTAGGCACATCATTTATATACCAGTAATGCATTTATTTTTACTTTTCAGATATATTTTAACATTTCAATATAAATTTAAATAAAGAAAAATATAGTTACAGAAATAACTTTATTCATCACTTCATAAACTATTTACTTTTAAAGTATTTTAAATAACTTTACTCGTTTATAAGTTCACTCTTCTTATAGAAAATTCAAATTATTTTAAAAAATTATATTGCTTGATATGCTATATTTATTCATTTTACAATCTATTATTATAATAGCATTCACATATTATGTTTCATCATTCTTTCTCACAATCAAACAAAATATGCATTAAATATTTTAGTTTAATGATCTCCATCATTCATATATCTCCAGGAATATCAAATCATTCCTTTTCCACTTTCTTAAATAATTAAAGAACATTAGTGATAGAATTTTTCTCTCCTCTTGCATTCACAAATATTAACAACTTTCAACAGTCTAGTTATTATTTTAATCAACTTTTTGAACTACTATTTATGATGTAATATCTAATGGTGATTAATAGTGATTATAATAAGGGATATGAATACAACAATAACTTAAATGAATATGAAATATCATGATTACAGTGCTTAAGGTCACATATTTATTATGTACCTAAATTCCGGTCATGGCTTCTATCTGAGCTCTTACTGAACTATGGAAAGAATGCAACTGCCCATGTACTAATTATACAGAACTTTGTTACCTGTATTTAATTCTTAACTCACAATAATATGATTCACATATAATATTCCTCCTTAATATCCCTAGCACCCAGTATTTCACTTTGCAATTAATTTCCCAGACCTCTATTTTTCATCTTCCACATTCTGAATACTTCTCTTAACATTGCAAAATTTTTTAACTACATTACATAAAATAATCTACATTTTCAAAATAAATATTGAATAAAATTCAAAAAGGTTCAAAACATTGTATACACAAATGATTTCAATAAAATATCCATTGTTATCATATATTCATCCACTTATATTATAGTACTAGATAATTCAGAGATCAACTTTTTCATTTTATTGTATCTACACAGATATTGTCTATAATAATACTTTAGAAAGTCATAATCATATTTCAAAAATATGCATACTTAAACATTTATAAAAATTGCTTAAATACTTTTAGATAACCTACAAGGCATTTTTTTGACTTTTACTTTACATTCATAAAACAGTTAATATATTCATAATCATATAAATATGATTCATCTGGCTTAATACTCAAGTATTTAATTAAATGAAACAAAATATAAATTAAAATATTATTAAAATACATAATAATTTACCTTTAATTCCAACAATTATTGGAATTGAATACAGTGACCCCCTTCTCTCTTGATCTTCTAAACATAAAATAAGCTATAGGTATTTTATTTTACCTTTCAGAAAATTAAATTTTCTGATATCTAATATTTTTCTTTATTTTTAAAATAAATTATTTCAATTTTAAAACTAAGCTTATTTTTAATAATAATGATATTAACCGAATAATAATAATAATAATAATAATAATAATAATAATAATAATAATAATAATAATAATAATAATAATAATAATAATAATAATAATAATAATAATAATAATAATAATAATAATAATAATAATAATAATAATAATAATAATAATAATAATAATAATAATAATAATAATAATAATAATAATAATAATAATAATAATAATAAAAAAACATTAATATTAAAAAAAATAGAAAAATAAAATAATTGAAAGCTACTAAAGTTCTTATTTGCTTTGATTCCTCCAGCACTGAGCTTACTCTGTTGCTATTGACAATGAAAAATTTGAACAAAACTACTGTCTCTTCCTGCCACACTGATTAAAACTCCATAATGCACAAAATTAAATCATTAAAAATCTTTATGAAATACTGTTCATCCATACTGGATAAATAGTCTATCTAAGTCCATTTTTTTAGCATTTCCAGGAGAATGCGTATTTCAGATAAAAAACATTAATATAATTTTCATATTAGGTAGTAATTTTTCATGTAGGTATATTTTTTTAATCAGGCTAGTCCAGGCTATGGCAAAATATAGAACATTAATATTCATTCATCATGAATCATTTATAAAACATTTTAAAATATTAAAGATTTTAAAACTTCTCATTTGATAATTTAATATACAAAATTAACAAAGCGTATGACACACTTGAATGTGAAGCTATCAAGATACACAGAAATTATTACATGCTAAGCGCTTTCGAGACTTTTTGCCTCATATTCATTCTGCAGCTCACAGTACCACTATGAATATGAGGCAAAAGGCCTTGAAAGCACTTAGCATGTAATAATTTCTGTGTATCTTGATAGCTTCACATTCAAGTGTGTCATACGCTTTGTTAATTTTGTATATTAAAACATTTTAAAGAATAAGATTATTTATCGGTTAATTTTTCAGCAGACAACTTGCATTTACATTTTCCTCTAACATATATACTGGTATTTATGTGGCAATAATTTATCACAGGATGATTTTTAAAAATTGAAGATTTTTATTTTTTCAAACATGCACATAACTATACTGATTATCTTATTGTTATAATCAGATTTAACATAAAATTTATTTTCTTATTAAATAAAAGCATGTCATTTCTTATGTTTTGACACATTAACTTATTTTTAAAATGATTTGTTCTTAAGTAAAATAATTATTTTTCAATTAATCTTATACATAAAATATATCTCAGAGTTTATATATGATTAATATTTTGACAATTAATAGTTTTGTTCTTCTCTTTAATTTTGAAAATTCAACAAAGAATGAAATCCTAGTAAACAACAAAGCAATGAAAAATACTCTTACTTTTTAAGATAAGGTCTCATTAAATTACAATTATAAAAATCAAACATGAAAAGTTCTTAATTTTAAAATAAAAATAATACTCTAGAATAGCATTTATAATATCATGATTAGATAAGAAATTTTACAGATACCCAAGATATATCACACTAACATATTTTCTTTTAATCTTCTTCTGAAGTAAAACCAAGCAATCTTATCATCTTAAATTTATGATGAAGAAAATCAAATGATCTTCCAAATAAAAAAAAATTGACTAAAGTGATCTTATCAAATAAATAAATTATTATTATTTTTAATTAAATAAAATAATTTTTTTAAAATATTTTTTTAACATCAGAAATACAATTTAAATAAAGTGACTTTTATTATCAAATTTTTTGTATTTATGTAGTCTCAATGCATAACAAGCAAATAGAATTATGTGGGAAACATTATGATATGATAATGATAAAAGGTGAGAAAACTTAAGTTAATAATAAAAGTAACATTTATTTAACATTAAGAACATTCAGCTGTTTTACAAAGCTGTCAAAATGAATCCTCAAAAACAAAATGTAATATAGAGGGAAATTATGTATTACAGTTTTAAAATAAATAAATAATATTTATGGTTAACAAAACCTAGAACTTTGAATTCTTTAATAAGTTCTTTCATTTGATATACAATTATAAATTCTCTAAATGAACATATTTAACTCCCTAATTAAAATATAAATTTACCAATCCTTATAGTGTGATGAATGCTGAAGATGTATGTTATTTGATAAAATCACATATACAATTTTAAATTTAACATTAAACATTTTATCAGATTTAATATCTTGAGATGCTGACTAGGCATACCTATAATAAGAGTGCAACTGAAAATAAGGGTGACATTCATTAGTACCTAGAAAATTATCAATTGCCAGGACAATACCCATAGCTTTAGACAAAATATATAACAAATAAAATTTACTTTAGATATATGAAAGCAAAGGCAAATATGTAATGAGGGCATGGAATCAAAGAAAAATGCATTTACATATGAGAGCAATGAATGAACTAGGACTTTATCACTAATCAGAAAATTAATAAGAATAAACCAACAGATAAGAGCCTCAATTATTGTACTGGTCAAAATTGTATGTTAACTCAACATGATTCACAGCCAGGGTAAAAGTACCTCAAATCCAACCATACATGAGATCAAAGATTAAGAATATTTATGGATTCTAACCTGTTTGCCCACTCTCTAAATCTGCCAACTAATTAACAATATTTTCAAGGCAAGCAAATAATCTTTTCTAAACTCCGGCTGGCAGAATCAACGGTGGAGCATGAGCCTCGAATAATTCTAATGTTTAACTCTAACATTTATTCTAATTACACCTATTCATGTATTTCAAAATAGGAATGGTATGTGTGTGACCTTGAGTCATCAGATAGTAGCACAATAATTAAATAGAAATACTAATTTTAGAATAATATTAATGGAAACAAACCACAAGTAGATTAAATACACATATATTTAATAAAAACATCTCTATAATTCCTTAATGTCCCACTGATTTATTCCATTGTTTGTTAATATCAATTTCGATTATATAATTTATTATTCCTCATGTAAGGGAGCAGAATAATTTATATTCCAATTTAAACAGATAAAACGATTAAAGTTCTATGGTAGATGCCCCTCAGGTATGTGATATAAGAAACAAATATTTAACAGCCATATTTTGAGTAGTTTTAATACAAGTAAATATTATTCTAAAAGGGAAATAATCTGATCAAGTTTTTAGGAATTGGCTTCAAAAAGAGTGACATGCTTAAATATAAGTGGATTGTAATATTTGCAACTAAATACGTTACTGATAGTAAAATATAGACTAATGTGATCAGACTGTTATCAACCCATCATGATGTGCTCAGGAACAAAAGAAATTAATTAGACCCAGCATTTTACATGACATAACCAGCACAGACTCAATTCTTTTGCCCTGTTCTAGTGATGCCAAGAAATAAAGACGAACGGTCTGTGCAATTAGCAAACTTCAAGATATTTCAGGTGAAAGATCGGGAATCAACAAGGCTTGCTAAGCTCAGCTTGCCCTTGGTCTTCCCAATTTTGTCTTTCATATCCTGATCTACATTTTATCACATGAATATATCACATGTTATAATTCTGATTTAGCAATCAAAGGACAAAACAGGCGATCAAGCAAAGTGCTGGTGAGGCAAAATACAAATACTGGAAAAATAGATTTTAAAATTAGATATGAAAATTGTTTTGAGCCATGAAAGATTATACTGATACTATACAGATTGACCAAGATCAGATCAACACAAATAAGCCTAAATATTATTATAAATATCTATTTCTCTGAGTGACATGACTCTCCCTTCAAAACAAAATCCCACCAATATTTTAAATTTAACACTTTACATTATCTCTTACTGTTTAGCAAGAAAAAAACTTTCTGAACCTCCTCCCTTTTATTCTTTTAAATGAAATAATATAATTAAATAAAGTTTCACATTTGATCCAGCGTCTTCCCCAAAACTAAACCATATATGCATAAAATATTTTCAAAATATATAAAGTAAAACAAAATGATTTCACCTTGACAAAAAGGGTGGTCCAAGTACTAATCATTTAAAGCAAAGAGTTATTTATTTACCGACAGATGTTAGTCAGGAAATAGGAAACAAAATTATTTAATTATAAAATTTTTGTCGAGATGGAACAAATTGGCATATAGATATTTTAAATCAGACATATATAAATCTGCTATATACGTGTATAATAATTAATAAGTTTTGTTAAAATAAGTTATACGTATATAATAGTTAACATTTTATTAAAATAAGTTTTATTAGATGAAATAGACAGGAATTTTGTAATTAAATTTGGTACGCTATTAAAGATAAGTGCTTCAGATTAGAAACTAATTAAGCAGCTAGATTAAAAGTGCCGATTACTAAAAGTAGACAATAGGAGAATTAATTGGTTTCTAAAACATTCCTTAACAAGAAAAAAGAAGGAACAAAAAATAACTAAGCAGCACTTGCAGTGGCGAACTCATTGAATGCACATGAAAGTCAAGAGTTTTAACTTAGCAATGGAACAAACCCAGTGAACTCCACCACTGAAGGTTAAAAAGTGGACCTCGGAACTTTGCAGGCCACACCAGTCTAAACTATGTTTTTCTTATGCCTTCATGGCCAGCATTCATAAGTTAAACTTAATTGTCTTATAACTATATATGTAATATTATTTATCCGACTGATAATTCTATTAAACTATTTGTCTAATCATTTGGTTTCTGCTGTCTATTTACCTGATTGTTAAGCTGAGTGAGTGGCTGTACACAGCAGAAAATTGGCACAGTTAATCGACAGGATACATTCCAGTATGAAAATCTGGTTCAATTTAGAAACAGTAGTGGATTCGAATTGAATTGTATAATGTAGAGAAAGCGACAATGAAATTGAGAATTGAAGTCCGGGTGAATATCGAATTAGTAGTCTCAAAATATTTAGTAAGCATATTTATTAACAGAAATTGTTTAGTAAAAGTATTAAGAGAAATTGTTTAATAAGCATATTAATAGAAATTTGTCCTAGTAAGCGTGTTTAATAGTTATCTCGTAGTGAAATAGAAATTTTTTTTAAAAAAAAAAAGCAAAATAGAAAATGATGACATCAGTGCCTCAGGTAACAATTAACGAGTTCAACATTAATAACCCTTTTGATTGGACAATTTACCTTAAGAGAATCAAGAAACTGTTTTTGATTAATGGCACGACCAGCGACCCCATTAAAGTTGCTAATTATTGTATTATGCCGGGCAACAAGTAATCGAAATAGCAAATAGACTCTGTTATCACGAAGAGCCAGAGAATTTGCCATACAATGTAGTTATGGGGAAATTAAATAATTTTTTCAGTCCCCAGCCTTCGAAGCATGTCGCAAGACTACATTTCAGAAACCGAAGGCAAAACAAGGGAGAGCATATATGAGATTATGATCAAGCTTTTAAGAGAACTTTCTAAAAGTTGCAGTTATGGCAATGCCTTAGAGGATAATCTGCTTGAGCAATTACTTTGGGGCATGTCAGACGATAGGCTTAGGCAGCAGTTACTGGCCTCAAGAGAGTTGATGTACGATGAAGCAACCAAAATGGGAGTGGCCCACAAAATAGTACTTGACCAATCGGAAGAATTTAGAAATTTTACCCACAAAATTGACAGTAATGCGTATATTCGGAAAACTGAAAATAAATCCCAACCTATTAAGAGCAAAACATATGAGATAGTGTGTTATTGCTGTGGAAAAAAAGGCCACATGGCTCATAAGTGTAAATATAGTAAGGAGGATTGTAGGACTTGTGGTAAAGTTGGGCATTTGCAGAAAGTATGTCGAAATAAAGGAGAAAAGGATCGTGGCAACTCGCCAACTTGTAAAGTCGAAAATAAAAAAAAAGTGTGATATTTACAATACACAGATTGGATACAGAAATCAGTTTATGCTGACAGTTAATTTATTAAAGACACCAGTGAAAATGGAAATTGACAGTGGAGCAGGCATGTCAATGATGACACTTGAAGACTGGGAGAAAGTAGTGCAAAATCGAAAAAACCCTTTTTTATTAATGAAGACAAGTTTAAGAGCAAAAGATGCTAGCGGAAATAGTATGAAAATATTAGGAAAGGTGATGGCTCAGATTAAATTAAATAGTAAGGTTCGAACACTACCATTATATATAGTACAAGGCGGTCTAAATCCTATTATAGGTAGGGAAAGGTTCAATGCTTTGGGAATAGAGATATGTGTGATAAATAAAGTTGCTATTGAACATAAAATGAGAAATAAATATAGTGAGTTATTTAAAAGTGATGAGGGAAAAATTATTACAATGCCTATAAACATAGAGCTACAAGGTGGTGCGACCCCCGTTATCTGCAGACTCAGAAAAGTTCCTTTTGCACTGCAAACTAAGGTGGAACAAGAGTTGATAAATCTGGTTAGTAAAGGTGTATTAACGCCAGTCGAGAAAACAGAATGGGCCACTCCAATCGTGGTTATATCTAAGCCAAATGGGCAGATCCGCATTTGCAGAGATTATAGGACCATAATAAATAAAAACCTCACTAAAAGTCAGTATCCTGTACCAAATGTCAGGGAAATATTGGCAAATATGCAAAGAGCAAGTCACTATCCTAAAATTGATTTAAAGGCCGCATTTCACCAGGTACCAGTTTCTGAACGCACCTCAGAATTGCTAACTATTACAACACATAAGGGATTGTTTAAATATAATAGATTGCCTTATGGAATTATGGTTGCACCAAATATTTTCCAGGCCAAAATGGACATGCTGTTCCAGCAAATGGTTGGTGTAACACTGTATTTTGATGATATTTTGGTCATGGCCAATTCAGAAGAGGAATTACGTGAACGAGTTTTAAAAGTTTGCGACAAGTTATGCAGTTTTGGAGCTAAAATAAACGCAGACAAATGTATCTGGATGGCAACTGAATTAAAATTCCTGGGACACATAATTTCAAAAAAGGGAAAGAGATCCGACCCTCAAAGATTGCAGCCATAAAGGAAGCCTGAAGACCCAGAAATGTTAAAGAACTTCAAGCTTTCTTAGGACTTCTTAATTATTTTGAAGTTTTTCTTAAGGGGAAAGCTCACATAGCAAAACTGCTATACAATTTATTAAAAAAGAGCCAAAAATGGCTTTGGAATCAACCCCAAGAAAAAGCTTTTTGTGACATGAAAGAATTATTAACGTCAAACAGCTTATTAGTACATTATGACAGTAGCCTCAAATTGATATTGACAACAGATGCATCCGAAGTTGGAGTAGGGGCAGTCGTAAGCCATACAGTAGCTGACAGTGAGCAACCAATTGTCTGTGCTTCCAGAACATTAACAAAAGCTGAGCAAAATTATAGTCAATTAGATAAAGAGGCACTGGCTATCATATTTGCGATAATAAAGTTTCATCAATATTTGTATGGTCGACAGTTTAAAATCTTTACCGATCATAAACTGCTGTTGGGATTATTAGCAAAAAATAAAACTGCCCCTGATCATCTAAGCCCTAGAATGTTACATTGGGTTAATCTGTTATCAGGCTATGATTTTGATCTAAATTTCAAAAAAGGAAAGATCATTAAACATGCAGACACACTGTCAAGAATGCCCATTAAAGCTGAACTACAAAAAGAGGACCAAACTATTAACTACATCGATAATTGGAACAACGAATTAATAAATAGTGAAAAGGTAGCTAGTTGGACTAAGGCAGACCATGGATATAAATACTTAAGTAATTGGATCAGCAAAGGCTGGCCAAGAAGTTGATCTAAGACACTACATAAAATTTTATGGGATGTAAGACAAAGACTGTCCATAAAAAAGGGATGTATACTAATGGATGATAGAGTGTTGATACCGAACAGTGGGTGGAATAAGATTCTTCACTTAATTCATCAAGGTCATCCTGGGATAGTGCGGGCCAAAGCTCTGTCTTGTAGTTACATATGGTGGCCTGCCATTAATATTGACATAGAGAAATATGTGAAATCATGTGAAAGTTGCCAAATAAATGCAAATATGCACAAGAAAAAATAAGCTGCTTGGCCAGCATCTGAAAGAGCGTGGAGCCGTATTCACATTGACCATGCTGGAACATTTCACGGCTTCATATTTTTGGTAGTGATCGACACTTATTCAAAATGGATGGAATATAGAGTAGTAAAAAACACCAGTACCGAAGAAACAATCGCAAAACTGAAGGAGATTTTTGCTTTTCATGGGATTCCTGAAACAATCATGTACAACAATGGTACCAGTTTCACATCCACTAAATTTGAAGAGTTTCTCACAGAATGGGGAATTAAACACTTAGCCATGCCCCCATATCACCCAGAGTCCAATGGTATTGCAGAAAAGGCAGTACAAATTTTGAAGCAAACATTACGGAAGGTACTGCAAATATACAAGACACCTTACATTCTGCCTTATTATATCAACATAGTACTCCATGTGCTACAGGTAAATCTCCTGCAGAATTAATTTTCGGACGGAAACTCCGCACAAAACTATTGTTAATCCCCGAGAACAAAACTCTACACACTACGAAAGCAACACTGGAGATAGTATTTACTCCAAGGGAGAAAAAGTCTGGGTTAGAGATGTTATCAGGAAATACTGGGTGAAGGCCTTTGTAAAAGAAATTCTGTCAAAACAAATAATATTTGTAGAGACAGAAACTGGAAAAACAATGCGCAAGCACATAAATCATGTGAGATGTCGAGAAGAATTAGTGCAAACCGGAAGTACTGCAGCACCGCGCATTCCCAAAAGCGAAGAGAAATTCGACGATCAAGAAACTGAAGGAGACAACAAAACACCAGTAGAAGGGAAGTATGATGATCAAGAGACCAACAAAATGCCAGTAGAAGAGAAAACATCTCCACGAAGATCTTACAAGAACAAGAAAAGAACCCGCATACTTAAAAGACTATTTAAGACTTCAGAAACAATAATTTCTGAAGTTGTGGAGGTGCTATATACGTGTATAATAATTAATAAGTTTTGTTAAAATAACCCTTATACGTATATAATAATTAACGTTTTATTAAAATAAGTTTTATTAGATGAAATAGACAGGAATTTTGTAATTAAATTTGGTACGCTATTAAAGATAAGCACTTCAGATTAGAAACTAATTAAGTAGCTAGATTAAAAGTGCTGATTACTAAAAGTAGACAATAGAAGAATTAATCAGTTTCTAAAACATTCCTTAACAAGAAAAAAGAAGGAACAAAAAATAACTAAGCAGCACTTGCAGCGGGGAACTCATTGAATGCACATGAAAGTCAAGAGTTTTAACTTAGCAATGGAAAAAACCCAGTGAACTCCACCACTGAAGGTTAAAAAGTGGACCTAGGAACTTTGCAGGCCACACCAGTCTAAACTATGTTTTTCTTATGCCTTCATGGCCAGTGTTCGTAAGTTAAACTTAATTGTCTTATAACTATATATGTAATATTATTTATCTGACTGATAATTCTATTAAACTATTTGTCTAATAATTTGGTTTCTGCTGTCTATTTACCTGATTGTTAAGCTGAGTGAGTGGCTGTACACAGCAAAATCTTTAACAAATACATTCATAGGTAAATAATAAATATCTTTCTAAACGGCTTTAAGAGAAAATTTTTGTATTAATATAGGCATAATTTTAAGACTGACACAGTTAGAGCAGAGATATTAAATTGAAATTATAGCAAGTCAAGATTTCAGAGTTGAATTAATAAAATAGTTACATTTAATTAGGGGGAATTTTATTTAAGAAGACATTTAGTTGTAGTGAAATTAAATTATAAGGTCAACTGGAATTTGAAGAATAAATTAGGTGGTTAGAAATACACAATTGAAAACATATTACCTAATTTATTCTGAGTCCTTTTTGGAAATCTTGGTCTCATGACAAAATACAAATTTGGAGTGGCGTTTCATTATTTCTGCACACTGGCAGTCCAAAATTCAAACATTTGATTAAATTTCTCTGGCTTTATGGTACTCTGGTGATCATATGTGGGATAATGGGGAAATGGACAGGCTAAGAACTGTTTACCCCACTACCATGCTTCTACATATATCTATATTTGTTTAAAAATAAAACCAGCATTGATTTGCCTTGCACTGACTGAATGAATCTATGACTCACTGACTCCTATTGTTCTTATGGGCTATTTATACATTTTCAGAATACTTTTTGAAAATTCCTCTTTTTCATTCACTCAAGGCCAAGTGGATATATAAAACTCAGTTGACTGTAATCATTGATCTAAAATATTTTTGTATTGTATTCTTAAGATCTACCTGATAAACCCAATGATTTTATTGTTTCAAATCTATTTTTAATTTAATATAGATTTGAAAATTTTTTTTTTCAAATATCTTTTCTGTTTTACTTTTAATTTAATTAGAAATTCCATTACTATTTTGTTAATGGACTTTTTTTTGTTTTACACTAAAGAATATTAACAGGGTTTATCATGAAAGTAAATCTCTAGAATACTTTGACTTTAAAAAAAAAATTAAATTTATTGATTGATTTTTTTAAAGTTTTCATCTGGAATTATATATATATGTATTTGCACATAAATATATATATATCTGAGCCCCTATTTATAATTAAAATTTTAAATAGAAAATTTTGATATTTTATTCACTTATTAACTGATCTAGAAATTAAATGTATATAAGATGGCAGATGGAAAGTTTTATAAACATTGTTACACACATGGATCTGGTTCAATCTTAGTTTAGAAACTTAGAAAGATGTGCAGCATGGATCTGACCTACAGATTCATTGTTTTATTATAGTGATTTGCCTCAATAAAGCATTACGTGCTTAAATATAAGATAAACAAACAATATAATTTATTGGAAAAATTTATCATAATATAAGAGAGACTAAACTATGATCTCTTTAAAATATACTGGTAAAATAAAATATTCAATAAAAAAGAGACTAATGCAATTCTCTCTTTAAAAGTATAAGAACTAAATGATGCATAAAACCAATAAAACAATAAATAGTGCTAAACATAGCTTAATATAAAAATTGTGGCATAATAATTAACAATAAAAATATACATAAGCTTATACACCTTCCAACATATGCATACATATTCAAAATAAATAGTTTCATAATAGAGGTAAATATAATAATTTAAAATATATTATTACAGTAGCAATTTTCTGAGAATTTATAATAAAAAATACTTCATAAATAATTCATAAAGGATTATACAAAATAAAATGCACAAAAGTAATATATAGCATTTATAATACCATAAATATTTAAAATTAATAATTATACCCATTACAAAATAAAAAGAAAAAGAGAGTCCTTCATCTTGATATTTCTATCATTGGACTGGATGCAGTCACTGAAATAAAGTTCTGAAGTATCCTGCAGATTTTTTGAAATATTGTAAAAATATATTCCATTTGAACACACACAATAATTCACAAAACATGAAGAAGCAATATATTTGAAGACATTAGCATGGATAAATAGCCATTTAGACTGAATAAGTAATTTATAAACTAAATAACAAATATGATGCACATTAAACATTTAAGTGGAATATCATATAATATAATTAATTTTTATTTTGAAAGCATACATTTCTATCATTTATAGATAAGTAAAATTAATAAAAAGCAATTATTTTAAAAGTCTCATTTTATAATAGAGCAAGATAAGTTAGGGATAGTTTTAAATAAATATTATCATTCATTGGCAATTATAATGAAGAGCAAATATGGAGAATAATAAGTTTGAAAATTAACTTTCATATAAATATTTCTGGAACATTCATTTTAATAACACATATTATAATTTATTCATAATTATAATGAAGAGCAATAGTTCTGGAAATGACACATAATAAGTTTAAAAAGTAAATTTTCACATTAATATTTCTGGAGCACAGTAGTAAATTATAATAAATTTCCAGAAAAATGAATACATTCAATAAGTATTGAATCAACATGTTGAAAAATATTTTCTTTTGTAAATTTAAATGTAGACCCAATAAAGTTATTTTCATGATAAAATCATTTTCATAATGTTGTTACTGATAATGTTTGTCATTTAATAATGATAACTTCTTGAGAAAATTGACACTTAATAAACATATATCAGTTTTTTAAATAAGCATTTATAATAACAATAAGTCATACTATTTAACTTTAAGTCATTCACTAATAGTACATTCTTTAATATCTTTATAAAAATCCAAGCAATATAAGTTTTATAGATAAAATTAATGCATACAAAAGTTTATAATAATTTAATTTTTTTTAAAAAAAAAATATAATCATTTTAGAATATGACATTTATAAAATACTTTATTATTCCATGAGATTTTATGATTTGGGGCCAAAAATACTTTCCATTTTCAAATGAAATCATTCCAAAAAGAAAACATCATTGTTAAACAATAAAGATGTAACATATTCTTCATGTAAGCATTGCATAAAAAGTTCTTAAAATATTTAAAATTCTTCTTAAAGAATTTAAAAGTTTTTTCATATGTCTTAAAATGATTCTTTCTACAATATTATCTACATATAGCATAGATAGTAGAATTAATAAAGTTCTTACAGAGTGTGTATAATAATAATTCTTTTCTTCAAACTCCACTGAAATAATTGGTTCTTGGAAAAATGATTTAATTTCTATAGTGCTTTTTGTTGAGTTTCCCATAATGCAAAGTCTTGTTAAACAATTCTAGCATTGAAGAGTTTTAGCAATTATAGATTACCATGGATAATTATTAATTTAACAGTATATGTTTTAAACTGTTACTTACAAAAATAAAATTAGTTACCAGCAATTAAAACTGGGTTAGACTAATATATGAAGATAAGCTTGTCAATGAGAGTTAAGCAGGTGTGAGAGTTAGTATCAGTGTGTGTATGAATATATACCAGCTTTTTATAAAGCAAATCATGTGATCAATTTTGATGGATAATATTGACAAATTAATTACACAACCTAATTGATGAACAAGGTTAATTTTTTTTTAGTAACTATTGGAAAACTTCTAAAATTAGATTTCATTGACATAATTCTAGAACTTTCCAAGACATTGTCTAGACTGAAAATACCAACAATTAATTAATTAATTATTAAATCATTGCTAAACAATTTTTAACCAAATTATTTAGCAAATTAAAATATATTACAATAAATAAAATATTACATTCTTCTTTAACATAATAAAATATACATTGTTCAATAAGATATTTTAAATATTTTTTATCTGTTAATTCATTTTTAAAATAAAAATAATTTTAAACATTAGCAATTTTAAATAACTTTAAGGATTAAATTCCAACCAGCAAGTTTTAAGTCATTAAAACTTCCACATGCACACATCCTCACATACACTATTTAAAAATTGCTAGCTTAGTCATAAGAATTATTAATTTTTAGAAATTCCTCATTTCTTTTAATCAGCTAAATTTTAAAATTATATAATTAAACTATTTTTAATAACAGTTAAGATTAAATAATGCATTTTATTAACAAGTAATACTTAAATAATTAAGGCATTAATCTTAAAGTTTGAACTCATTTTTTTAATGTTCTGCTCTAATATTTAAATTTATAAACTATAGCAGCTGAACTAAGATGATTTCAATGTTAATACTTTGAAATTAAACTTAATAGCAGTCAAATCAGTAATAACTTTAGAATTAAATATTTTAAAATTACAAAAGTTACATATGTGATTTAAATATTATAAAATTAAACTTAAAGATTACTTTTAAGTTATAGATATCATAATATATATATATATATGCTCTGCACACAGATAAAGAAGCTATTAAACATAAGTAAAATGATCAAAAGTTACCGCCAAGTGCTTTCAGGACGGTTAATAGTCTCATATTCATGGCTACTTGTGTTTAGTTAAGAACTGTAATATTAATTTTAAAATGGATAATCAGTTATATAATTACTTAATTATTATTTAACAACAAAGTGTACTTATTGGAGAAATTAAACTAGTGATAAAAATTTTTTTTTTTTTAATAAACCTGACATTCAGCTCTCAGGCAAAACCTGAGGGTCACAATATCTATACCTTTATGTATACAACATTTTAAATATATACTAATATATCTACAAATATATTATTTCCCCAAAAATTAAAAATGAAGTTATTACATGTTTGTATAAAAAATAATGTATTGAATTTGCAGTTTGGAACAAAACTTCCAGATAATCAAAATTGGAAGATAATTAAATTGAATAAAGCATTTTGAAGAATGCAAAGAAGTTAAAATTTTGTATGTATTTATTTAATTTAGCTAATGCAAAAGAAATAAAAAAGGTGTTGAACATTTTGGGAAAATATTTTATTATTTTTCTTTTCTTATTATATTTATAGATTGATAAAAATATGATGAGGAAAAATAAGATTATTTCACTGAATTTACAAAGAAATATTAGAGAAAATAAATAGATTTGTGAGAAATAGGTTAAATATTAAAAAAATTGAGAATATTAATTTAGTAATATGTATTTTAAATATTTCTATCTAGCATGATTTTAGAAAAAGGCTGCATTCCATTATACCACACTCAAATGCTTCCAGAAAAGTAATAAAAATGTTACAATAAACATCACATGATCACTATTTCTTATGTTTGCTCATGACTGTTATATAAAACATACAAAACTTTCTATATGTATTGCCACTCAGATCTATGTGCAGTGCTCTCAGATCCAAGGCTCCTTACTCATGAAGGTCACAAGCCAAAAACTAGTTTGGGGATATTGGATGAGTAGGTACTAGATGGGGATTTTATGCACAAGCTTTCTGGCATCCATTGATTACTCTGGTTTGCACTGAGTGGCAATACATATAGAGAGTTTTGCTTGTTTTTATAATAAAAATGTTATTTAATTAGAGCAAATAACCCTTAGAGAGTAGAATAGAATATAGTAGGTCTTAGTTAAATTAACTCAGTTTCTATAGAATAAATAATTGACTAAATTTTGAATGAAACTAGTATAAAAACCAAATCTTGGCTTTTCATAAATGATAGTATTTTAGATATATTATGTCTCCATTTATTAAAAAAATTAATAACACTAGATCTGCATTAAAAATACTTTGCTCTTAATGGTGTCAAAGCTGAGAAGATGAATATCATCACCTCAATCTATAACTCTCAAAGGATGTAGTAATGCTATGTAAAGGATTACATTAACCTCCTCCATACTTCCCAATTTTGAATTATATGTAACATCCTATCAAAATCACGTCCAGGGATTTGCCTAAACTTATCTACTCATTGCATTAGTAAGTGGATAACTAAACAGGTCTATGCCTCTCCTACTTTTTATTCAAAAACATGCTTTTTTAATAATGTTAAATATCATATAATTATGTATTTAAATATATCATTATTAAGCTTCTTGAGCAATCTGTTGACTTTATACCAATATATAAATAAATTCATCAGCCTTGTGAGCATTATCAGAAATTAAAAGCATTTTCTGCTAGCATCATACTTCAAATGTATTCATTTTGTTCTATCTGGTTTTTTGCATCCATATTTTAGCAGCATAAATAATAATTGAGAAGAAATGATCATTTTTAATTTGGTGGCTCTTAAAATATTTGCCATCTTTCTATTTAAACAGTTTTGTTGCTGTTGTTCTTGCTATTACAATTCTGAATTTTCTGTTCACATTGATTATTATAAGCTAATGATAAATATGGCTGGTCATAAATTATTAATATTAATATAAAAAAACTAAAATAATACAATTACAAAAATGAAATTCATTCAAGGACTTTCTGCCCTTTAGTCTGACAACCGACCACTGTTCTAAACCACAAAAGACATTATTGAATATACATAGTATAATGAATGCTGTTCTAATTTTCCCCCTACAATTTATGAACTAATTTTTTTTTGTAAAAAGTTTTAAATAAGTAACAAATTTAATTAGAAAACTAACTCCATGATTACCTTTTATCTTTCAATCTTAAAATTTCTTTTTTTGTTTATTTTCAGGTTCTACTCTCATTTAGAATTTTTCTTTCATGTAGCTGACCCATAGTTTAAATCTGCTAATTATTCAATATTGATTGATAATTAGATATATATAGCTAATTTTAGTTAGGGGGATAAAACAATGATGAAACTCAACTTTCTGTATTAGCAATAGGCAAATTGGTGAATAAATAATGCCTTTTCTTCTTCACTGATCTTCTTTGAGGGTGATGGAGAGGCAATTTGTTCAGCAGTGGTTTATGTAAAGGCTATTTTACCGTTTATTTCCAAATATACCATACTCGAAAATCAAAACTTCAATAATTTACATTTTGATTTAAAGTTTTTGGTATATTATAATAATATAATTTTATTGCTACTAAATAACCAGTTTCAAATAAACTTTTTTTAAAGATCGCCATTAAAAAATAATTATATTAATTTTTCAATGCAAATAAAATTGTGAAATAAATACATTTGAGTATAAATAATGGCACGTTATTTTTATCATTTGAAAATCCCTACAATGTTGGACTTTGAAAACTCTATCCATAATATAAGTTAAAAGGAATGATCTAAATATAATATATAAACACATAGTCAGATGGATGGCTTATTGTTTAAAAAAAATTGTAAAATATTTGTATTTAGTTTTTCATTTTTTTATTATTATATCTTCTAAAAATTTTATATATTTATTTTACTATATATTATACTTTTTGTTTTAACCTCAATTTATTTTCTTTAAAACGCTAGGTTCTTATTCTCCTCATTAATAATAATTTTCTAACCGCGAGAGCAAAAACATAAGCTCTCCACGGGAAATTGATGGGAAAAAGACATAAAACTGAATTGCTTTTTGAGCAGAACATTGTCGCTAAATGCTCTGAGCTTGGTATTATTGTTGAATATGTTCAGCTAATTAAGGGTCCCGACCAAATCAACGCAAGCTAAAGAAAAAGACCTTTACATTTTGCTATACAATTTTACCCCATCCTAACTTCCTAATTCGTTTAATAAACCTTTCATAAAGTAATAAAGCAGTAACAGAAAAACCAGAATTACGATATATAAGTTCTTTTGTAATTCTACAATTATTTCCAAGGGTTACCCGCATGTATATAATCACGTGATATGTCTGACTTCATCTCTCAATTACATTTGTATTTGTAGTTTGTTTTTTACCAGTATATTTATTATTTTCACAATATCACTATTTGCGTTGATAATTGCTTTTCTCTTGAAACTTTACTACAGCTAATGAATCAGTCCGTAATTAGAATAACAAATGACGTTTTGATCTTTATGTTCATTGTTAAGACAATTAAATTTGCAACAGCTTGTTAAATATAAGGGCAGGATATTCTTCTTCTTTTGTATTTGAAGAATCTTTTGTCACTTTTATACATTATTAATCTTTTTATTCTCAATATTATTTAATTACTGCTGTCTTCCTCATTTATACTTCTGTATATATAAAAACGCTTAAACTTAAATGTAGATGCGTATATTTTTCTCTAACCGTAAATTTATAAACGCTCATATGGGTATGTTTTCTAGTTGATATTGAGTTTAATAACTCAGAAAAGTCTTTTGATAACTAATACTATTATCAAGCAATAATATTTGATGTTTGTTGATAGTAATTTTCACTACTGATTCCGTATACCGTAGTTGAGTTAGATAAGTATCAGTATCTGGCAATAAAAAACAATAACAAAACAAACAATAAAATCTAGTGCAAATTTCATAACTATCAGAGTTGTTATGCATTTAGAGTATGAAACTACGGATTACCTTTGTACACAGACACATTCAAAGACAAATTAATATAAACAATCAAACTAAATAATTTTAAAGGGTTAAGTCAATTAAATCCGTCCAGTTTGATCATTCATTTATTACTGTAATACTCAAAAAAGTTTTATAACATTTAGTTTTACGATCTAACAAAGATATTTGATCTATACAGATGGTTTTCTGGGAAGTAGATATAATAATTCCAAAGAGTTCCTTGATAATGTTTTTTGCTCCAGCAACAAATGAGACACATATTCGTTGTCAATGATAGCTTAATATTTATTTTTACCTAAAATCTCAAAAAACAAACTATAGCAATATTTCTAATACACAGCCATTTAATGGATCTGTTATTTAAATCTTTATTCTTAATTTACAATAACTAATACCTGTTAGTATATGTATACTTTTATCATCTATTGTTTTAATTTAATATATTAAAAACCCAGCAATGCCAAAAATATTTATTTAGAAATTATTACAATGAGTCTTTTTTTTTTTAACACAATAATCCAATGTTTTTATTGGTTCATCATTTATCTATCAGTAACTAATGGTTGTAAAAAAATATTAAATACAAAAAAAGCCAACAAATTGTTTAAATTTTAATTCATAAATTTTAAGCTCATGCTTGCATGTATAAATCATTTTGTAATCGGCCATTTTCTTATCTTGTTTATTCAGTATGCATTCAGTCAATTGCTGCTCTCTCTCAATTGGTATATCACTGGTCTAATTTTTTCACAACAGCATTATTCTATTTTTTGTTTTATAGGTGTGTGTACATAAGTCAAACATGTACATTTCACAATAATGCATAGAAAACTCTTTTCTTTTATAAATTGGCTGAATACTATTTATATTATTGCTAAAAGTGGGTATTGACTTTTGGCATATAATAATATTAATATATTAAGAGTCAAACTAATACTTAACAGTAATTTTTGTGTAGATTTAAATCAGTAATAATACAAATATATAGAAAGTTGTTTTTTTTTATCTTAGAAAATATAAAACAAATATTTGATGAGTTGAATGCATTATACAATAGGGATCCAAGTTACATTTAAAGAATAGTAAATTCTTATGTATCACAAGTTTGCTAATAAGTTTAATGGATTGTAATTTTTTTAATATATTTATTTTGTTGGCATGTTTTTAAATATAAAAGTTCTACCAAAAAAATGCATTATCATATATCAGAGATTATTTTTTTTGTTGAAAACAACATCAATTTTAGAACTTGTCTGAGAATTAGGATAAGATGCATATTAAGTTACTACAGTATTCATAAGATAGTGCTAACATAAGAAAAAGAACAGTACTGTTATTATTTAATATTTATCTAGATTCTTGAAATTTATTGATTTTTTGTCTTTATTTGAAACCATGACATAAGTGACATCTTTAAATTTATTGACAAATATATTGAATCCAATTCCATTTTTAAACTTTGTGAGTTAGCAAAATAAATTATTATTTTTAAACAGAATAATTATTAATTCACAGTACACAAATACAATAAGCAGCTTAGGAAACTAATTTCAGAAACATTTTTAAAATTTAATTACAATACCTTTTTAAATCAGCTGAAGAAAGAAGTTTCCTGTTAACTGAAAGGAGGCCCTTTGATTCTTCTTGGAGATCTTAAAGGAACCAAGTAGGGCAAATTTGTAATGTCCATTTCACATGTTCTTATTGTTGCAGATGTACACAAACATGGATGGGATACTCACCAACGTGCATTAATAGCATGGTCAGTTTATTGCCTTTTTACTTCTGAGTTTAAGATCAAGAAACAACATGGACTTTTCTTCCAATTTTCTGATAGCTCTTAACCGAAATATCACTTGAGTTTTCTTGAAAGCAGAATGAATTTGTGTGTTAATAAAAAAAAATTCTAATAAATATTTACAATCATGACAGACAAAAGTCATGGCCCTTATTCCCAGGAGGTTATAAAATCACCAACCAAAGCAATGGAAGGTGTTAAGATTTTCCTGATTGCAGGATGCCTTTGATGACAACTTTGTATTTAGGGAATTACACCTGCAGATCACTTTCAAGTGAAGGAAGACTTCAAGAATTGGAATAACTGTCTCATATTACATGGATTATTATTGAACTTTATGAAGTTAGAAGAAAAAGTAAAGAGAAAATTGATTTAAAGAGTGGGTGTCAAATGCAGGTAATTCAGGTTTATGCCCCAACAAGTTCTCATAGTAATGAAGTAGTAATGGATTTTTATATGATGTACAAAAGGTTTTTGATCAGGCCAAACATTTAAAAATTGTTTTGGGAGATTTTAATGTTACAATTAACAAAGAATTGAAAAATGAAAGTGCTGCAGGTAAATTTGGTTATGGTGATAGAAATGAGAGGTCATAGACTTGTGGAGATTGCAGGAAAAAAAATTATGAATTCTTTTTTTGAGAAGAATGTTAAATGGAAATGGATGTGGAAGCATTTAAATGAAAGTACAGCAGAATTGAATTATACTTTGATTAACAGAAAATACATTTTTCAAGATTGTAATGTTCTTAATAAATATAACACATGAAGTGATCGTCAATTAATGAGATGTAAGATATATATATATATATATATATATATATATATATATATATATATATATATATATATATGTTAATGCGAAACTAGAAAGACAAAAATTATTTAGAAAAACAATATTTACAGTTGTTATTCCTAATCTTCAGCAACATTGTAATGAATTTAAATTAGAGCTTGCACACCATTTTCAAATATTAACAGATTTTGAATCTGATTCATATTTGAATGAAATCAATAGAAAATTAACTAATATACTTTTAAAAACTGCAACAAATATTGCTGGTAGAAGAAAGTAGCAATTGATCAGTAAAATTTCTACAGAGACTAGAGAATTTATGAAGAAAAAAAGAATATGAAAATATATAAAAATGATCCACTAATAAGGATTGATTATCTTGAATTTTGTAAATTGATGTGAAAAAGAGTTGATAATGATATAAGAAAGTATAATTGCAAACTAGCAAGAAAAGCAATAGAAGAGAATAAAAATCTCAAGAATGTGACAACATTTTGGTATTGGTAGTAAACTTATTTCTGCAATAAAATAAAGATAGAACTATTACTAAAAAATGAGATGACATCATGAAATATGTAGAAGAGTTCTATAAAGAATTACATGGTAATAAAAAACAAGGAAAAGTACCTCCTACTATTATCATATCTTCTGAGTTGCTCAGGATTTTAAATGAAGAAGTGAAACATACAATTAAATTTATGAAGAAGAAAAAAGATCCAGGTAATGGTGGACTTATAATCAATATCTTAAAAGAAATAGATGAAGAAATATAATTTTTTTGGCAAAGTTATATATCAAATATCTAAACATTAAAGATGAACCAGATGATTAGAAAAATACTAATATTAATATTTATAAAAGATGAAAAAAATATTAGAAATTACAGATCTATCAGTCTTTTATCAGTTTTATACAAAATTTTTACCAAGATAATTGCAACTCGTCTACAAAGAACTTTGGATTTCAACTAACCAAAAGAACAAACTGGATTTAAAAGAGATTTTAATACAATAGATCTCATACAAGTATTGAAAGAAATTATAGAAAGAATCAATGAATACGAGTTTCCATTATACTTTGGATTGGTAGATTATAAAAAAGCATTTTATTCTATAAGTATTTCTTCAGTGATTAAAACATTGGATCATTGAAATATAAACCCAGGATTTGTTATATTCTGAAGAATATTTATGAAATGCAACAGTATCAATTAGATCAAATAATGATCTTAAGATTAACATTGATTTAAGGGTGTATGACAGAGTAACTCAATATCTCCAAAACTTTTTACATTAGTATTACAAGAAGTATTTTGAGAACTAAAATGAGAAAGTAAAGGAATGTAAGTAAATGTAGATTATGACATCTAGATTTTGCAGAATGATGTAGTTGATTTTGCAAATATTGCTTCAGAGATTCAGGAAAGGTTGTAAGAGTTATAATTAGAAAGCAAGAAACTAGTATTAAAACTAAATGTTAAAAAGATTACAGTAATGTTCAATGGATAGTTTCAAAGGATAAAATAAAGATTGGTAATGATGAGATAGAAGTTAACAACTACAAATACCTTGGTCATATTATTATTACAGATGGAAACATAATGGATGAAATTAATTATAGCATTAAATTTGGTTGGAGTGCTTTTGAGAGAAATAACTTAATATTAAAAGGAATTATGTCTATGGGTTTGAAAAGAAAGTTTTTTTTAATAGATGAATATCACTAGTTCTTATTTATAGATTTGAAACTTGGATACTTAACAGAAGAGCAATACAGAGACTTCAGATCACTCAAAGTAGGGTGGAGAGAAGCATGTTAGAAATAAAAAGGAGATATCAAAACCAAAATACATTAGTAAAAGAACAAACAGGTATTGAAAAAATTAAGAGAGTGAAGTGGAGTGGTGGACATATTGCTAGAAAATATGATAATAAATGGATAGTTGAAATCTTAAACTGGATTTCAAGAGGTTGCAAAAGACATAGAAAAAGATCATATATGAGATGAATGGATGAAATAAGGAAATGGGTGAGGTTGATATGGAGAAGAAAGGCTAGAGATTGGAGAAAGTGGATTGAATTTGGACAGACCTTCAGCCTGCAGAGGTTTGACAATGGTTGAAAATGATAATAATGATTTTTTGAATATATGGCTTATATTAGTTTGCATGGCAAAATTAATAATTAAAAACAATAAAATGTTAACAAACGCACTTTGTTATTTCAATTTTTTTAATGTCATAAAATGGTATAGTGGTTAGTGCCTTTGTTTGTGATACCTATGACCTGGGGTTCTGGGGTTTGAATGCCAGTGCCAGTTGGGTATTTTTATAGATAGCTGAAAATTATTAACCAAGCTTAGGATTGTTTTTTGGGCAGAGGGTTAATATATTGATTAATTTGATTTAATAAAAGCATTTTTTTCTATTTTAATGTTCTTTATTATAAGCTTGAGTAATCAGTGGTTACCAGATGCTAGTGCAATTTAATCACATCCCCAGAATTGTTTCTGGATTTTTTCTTTACCAATAAGGTTTTGAAATTTAAAGCTGGAACCAATGGTTATTATAGATGGGCTAAAGTAGATTAAGAAGAAGTGACCTCATTCACTGTAGTTAGTTAAAGTAATCAAGTAATCTTGTATTGATATTTTAAAATATTAGTATTTTTTAGTGCTAGTTATTAATTTATAAATACAAAAACTTTTGTTATTTTATTTATAACTAGCATTGATTTAAGTGACTGAAGCCAATGAGATAAAAAAAGAAAGAAAATTAGAAGGAAAAAGCACAGAGATGAAATAAAAAGTAAAATATAAATATGATATAGCAATTATTAACTTAGATATTTTTGCCACATTAATTTATATATCTAATTGCATTAGTCTACATGATTTTTGTAACACTAATAAAAATGTTCTTTTTGTGTTTCATTTGGGTAGTTATTAAAACACCTTTTCATAAAAATGTCCTACTACATCCCACTTTTAAGTACCTGTTTGTCCCTTATATGATGGGATTATTAAAATTATTTGTACCTGACTTTACCCAATGTAGGAAGAATTATTACAAGAGATAGTGTGGGTATTTTCAATGTATTCTACAAACCTTTAAGGGCCCTTGTATGTTTCTTTAAAATTTAATTTAATTCTGTCTTTTTATTCTATTTTATATAAAAATGGCAAGTTCTAGTCATTGATGTTGCAAAAATCCAGCGAATAACTTTTGTTACATATGTGGATGATTTATTTTAAAGACATAGGCTACATCTATATCTGAGGAAGTTAAAAAAGCCTATTTTTTATATTTTAAGTGCCAAATTGGTGATAAAGATAAAATCTGGGATCCTCATGTTTGCTGTGTGAGTTATCATGTAAATTTAGTGCAGTGGATGCATCACAAGAAAAATTCTATGCCATTTGCTGTTTCTATGGTGTGAATGAAATCTTCTGACCATGTAAGTGATTGCTACTTCTGTATCACTAAAACAGGAAGGTATTCAAAAAAGTAAATTGACAATATTGAGTATCCAAATTTGCCTTCTGCACTAAGGCCAGTTGCTCATAGCCAGGAATTATCAGAGCCAATTGCATCTTTAAACTTGGACAATGTTATATTTCCCAGTAATTCTAATTCTTCATCAGCGTCTGATCCACAACTTCCTGAGATTACCAGTAAAAACCTACATTTTTACAAACTAGCAGTGAACTTCTCTTAAAAACTCAGAATAAATTAAATGATTTGGTACATGACTTGGGTTTGTTAAAACAAAACTCTGAACTTCTTGGTTCCAGACTTTAACAATAGATCCTGTTAGATAAATATGTGTTTCATTTTACTAAAAATGGAATAAAACATTTTCAAGTTTTTATAAAAGGAAAGGATTGCTGTCTATCTGTTATGATATTGGTGGTTTAATGAATGAGTTTAATATAAAACATGTACCATCTGAGTGATGTATTTTCATAGATTCACCTAAATACAGCCTTAAACACTCTTGCTTCATAATGGAAACAAAAAAAACATTTGTTTGGCCCATTCAGTGACAATGAAAGAAAATGATGATAAATCAAGTTAAATATGAACAGTATCAGTTGGATATTTGTGGAGATTTAAATGTGATAGGTATATTGCTAAGGCTTCAAGGGTTTTTTATTAAAGTATCTTTCGCATTTGCATAAATTTACATCGCTCCTAATCAATTTCTTATCTATTTACAAAATGGTTATGAATATGAGGGCTCTGACCCTTGAAAGCGCTTAGCCACTTAATTAAATATATGTATTAAAATAATATATATATATATACAGTTCTTTATTTTGTCTTCAGCTTTGTGTGCTTGTGCATGTTAGCGCATTTTATATTTTGCACTTTAGAACAATTAGTTACGAAGTTTAAACTGTTTGCTCATTTTAAAGTATTGTTGTTTTTGTGTCTATGAGACAGTCGAGCAAAACAAGAACATTTCATTAAGAAAGATTAGTTTGATAAAACTTCTTTTGAACCAGGTACTACTGCAAATATAAAATATGCTTCACTTGTTAATCCAAAAAAGTTACTCCCGCCTCTCCATATTAAGCTTGGATTAATGAAAAACTGTTAAAGCTATGGACAAAGAAGGTAATGGTTTCAATTATCTAAAAGAAATATTTCCTCAGTTAAGTGATGCAAAACTAAAAGAAGGCATCTTTATCAGACCTCAAATACGAAAACATTTAAGTGATTCTCTTTTTTAAAAAAAAAAATTAAATGACAAGGAATTGGCAGCTTGGAACTGTTTTGTAAGTGTAGTGAAGGGATTTCTTGGTAACAAGAAAGATGAGAATGATAAAACTATCATAGATGATTTTTTAAAAGCCTATGAACCAGTAGGATGTCAGATGTCCTTAAAATGCATTTTTTGCACTTGCATTTGGATTTTTTCTCTCAAAATTTGGATGGTAAGTGATGAACAAGAAGTGAGATTTCACCAGGACATCAGGACCATGGAAGTACAATACAAGGAATTCTGGAATTCATCTATGTTGGGTGCCTATTGTGGTTTTTAAAAAGAGATGATTGTACTGAACATAACAGAAAAAAGTGAAATATGTTATCAGTGTTTGGTATCTTCATGTAACATTTTAAATTTTTTTTGTACATGATCCTTAGCTAAATGTCTTTGCATACCATATAATACTAAATCATCCATGTACGATACTACTGTTACACAATGCTTTACTTACCACCCTCTTTTACAGTTTACAGTTTCAATTGCCCCAGCAATCTTCTTCATAACTTTTATATCTCCTAACCTCAACCACTACAGTTGAAATTAAGAGATATAAAAGTGCTGAGGATTTCTGGGCAATCAAACCTGTAAATTGTAAAAGAGGGTGGCAAATAAAGCATTGTGTAACAGTAGTAAAGTGCATGGATGATTTAGTATTATATGGTATATATTTGGCAGTGCAATAAGAAAGAGTAGTTATTATACTTGTTGAAGTAAATGTCTTTGCTTCGATTTAACATGTTTTACATATTTTTATTAAACAAACATTACATTGCAAAAATATGTCTTCATTTTTTTATCTGACCACCAACTCTTGTAACAAAAAAAAAACTGTACATATTACAGTATTTAGCATACCCTTTTCAGATTTAGGATCACAAAAAACTTTATATACAGCTGTTTTCATCAATGTTACTTCAAAACAGTTTAAATTTGTTGACCACTGTTATTATTCTAGATAGTTTAATATAATATGATTTGGTTCTAAATAAATCTTTAGTATAATGTTTATTATGATCATAAGTAGCTATCTATTTCAACTAATATTTAGTGTAGGATTTTCAATTAGATTATCAAGTATAAAATGTCAGGATATTATTTTTTGATTCGTCCAATATTGATCATTATTTAATGCTTCATTAATTGAGGAGTTTACATTGATCACCTTATCCATTTTTTTCTGATATTATAACCTCACTACATTATTTATTTTAATTTTAATTAATCTTTTTTTTTCTTCTTAATGATAGGTATGAAATTTTGTGGTTATAATTAGAATGTAATGACTATCTTCATTAGTTTTTATTTACTAAATTATCAAATTATATTCATATATATTATATATAGATATATCGGATTCTAGTAATATAGAATATTTTTAATAGAGAAGATGGTTATCATTTTATAAAAATTGTTCATTTTTCTTCAGTGTTACAAAGTGCACTTGTACATCACCTCATAGTTAATTGCAGCACGTTCTAACATATTACACTGATTAACTATTACTCTTTTGAAACAATTATTAAAAAATTTTTGGAGTTCTTAATTATTCTTTTTTTTTAATTTTAAAAATTATAATAAATAATAAAAATATATATTAATAATTAGAAGGGATTTGACTCAGACTTTCAAGCTCCCTACAGCTATGCACTTCATCTTATATAACTGATTCACATGACCACACACATGTCAAAAAGAAATAATCTTCAATATATGTATTTTGTGCTGAACCAGCACTCATCAGTTAGTCCAGATCACTGTGTTTTACACATATATACAAATGTTGTCATCAAAAATAGATTTGAATGTTCCACCATTGGATTTTCAATATGAATGGCTGAAGAGTTGGAGAGTGGAGAAGATTGAAGCTTGTCCATTAAGGTTTGAAGAATTCCTATCTTAATATAAACTGAACACTGATTGTATATATGTTTGTGAGTTGGTAACCTAGACCAACTGATGAGTGCTGGTTCAGCATAAAATACATATATTGGAGATCATTGATCTTTTTCACATGCATGTGGTCATGTGTATCAGGTTATAATATGGAATGCATAGCTGTAGGGAGCTTAAAAATCTTAGTCCAAATCCCTTCTAATTAATCTAGACAATATGCTTATATTTGAATATTAAATATTAATAATTATACATAAAAAGCCTTTTCAGAATATTATTTTGTGCTAGTTTCAACTGTTAATCATCCATTGTAATGTTAACTATTTTTCCCAGTCAATAATAAATTACTAAAAGATGCTACTATTAAAAAAACCCTCAATATATAAAATTTTTTAATAAAATGAAAAAAATAAAATTATAAATGTAAAACCGTATAAATTATTATATTTTTCTTCTTATGAAAAGCCATATCTTTTTTCAAAAATTTAAATTTATAAAGGTAATATAATCCCTTAAGATTATTATTCAATTTTAGTCCTTTTATTTTACAGAAATTTTGTAAATATTTAAATAAATAAATAACAAGCATTTTAGGATATGGAGAGATTTGTATAAAAAATACAAATAGTATTATAAACAAATTAAACAATGTAAAGTTGACTAAGAACCAAAGCATTTTTATAATGGATATTGAAAAAAATGTATTCCAATTATTCCAAGATTTAAAATTATATATAAAGATTAATAAAAAATTTAAATCAATATATAAATGATATAAATATAATAAATATTATAGAAGAAAGTTTAACATTAATACATAACATTTATATTTTAAGTATAATAATGAATTTTAAGAAGAAGGTAATGAAACCTCCACATATGCACCATACTATAATATTCAATTATCAAAATTAAATATAAGTAAATTCTTGATCCAAGTAACAAGATAAAGACTTTGAAAAGATAAAAATGGTCATCTTATCTTCATATTATCTTCGTACTTAAATGCAATTATATAGGAAAATCTTAAGCAACTTGGAATGACAGTGCAAATGTATTAAATTATTCACTTTACTTACATTTCTTTTTTATATCCTATTACACTTGTGAAATATTGAAATTTATTAAGATGTTATACATAAAAATACTCAAGAATTTTTTACTAGTGCCATGCCAAGCTATAATGTTAGTAAAACAATTTTGATTATTTACATTAAGTATAACATCTTCTAATACTGATACATAGTAAATTCTAATATTTTGTAAGTCTTAATAGGATATAAAAAATGTACGTAAAGTGAATAATTTAATATATTAATACTCTATCACCTCCAGATTATATTCATGCACTCTTACTATTGTTTTTAAGTTCAATTTGAGCCAAAAACACAGTTTAATCAAAATATATTCTTACAATCGGTATAACAATCAGATTTGTACATTCACATAATAAAATCCAGAGTACAGGCAAAATACACCAAAACTGACCAAAATGAGATGGTGAGATCTTGAATCTGACCAAGCTTCAACTCTTTTACCAGTACTCCGTGATTTAATATCTTATGAACAATATTTTTGAGGTTACATTCAGTCTCAAATGTCTCTAGTGAGCTGGCTCCAAATAGGGAAAAACATGAAACTCAAAAACTGGTAAATAACTTAACTAATAGGGTTAAATGAATTACTCAGTATGCTAATTAACTTAACTAAAATAATGCATATTTAACATATAAAATCATTAGGAATTGGGATTGGATTGCTAACAAACAGACATAAAATAAATTTATATTTTAAATATGTTTATTAAAACAATTAAATAATTCAAACAAAAACAAAATGACATTAACTATATAGTGTTAACTATATAGAATTAACACATGCAGACATTACATAGTGGATGAGACTAAATTAACACAGCGGTTTCATCATAATATATAAAATAGTTATGTGTAAATATTTGTGCAGTTAATAAAATCATGCCTATAATAGTTAATGTGCCAAATTATTCTTCATTAATATGCCAATGTAACAGGTTAATAATCCAGTCAAATTGTTTACTATACACATCATTAAGATGGCTGTTATATATATTAATGATGTGAGCAAATAGTAAGCTCAAGATGATATAGATTCAACCCAGTGAACCAAAAATGAGGATTTCAGACTAATGCTGAATAGTTAATTAATAAGGAGGGAAGAACTAGTTACCTTTAGATTTGTATATATATAGCAAAATGGCTACTTTTTTAGTGCTTAATATATATATATATATGCTATGGTGCTAAATAAAACTAACACATAAGTTCATGGATTCCACATTAAAATGTGTGGTTCTCTAGGACCGGATGGCTTGCTATCATTAATATGAATATATCTAGTTCAGGAACTCTAATAGGCTTAAACATGGTCTGGATCCTCATGTTCCACTTCTAAAAGTTAGTCATACCTGAACTATGGTGGATGGGAGTGTTCTCCACTGCAAAACCATCAGAAAGATAGCAAGATGTAATGTACAAATATAGTTAGTGAAGACACTCACAATGCATAAGTACAATATAAATATGTATATATATATATAATTAATTACTTCTAAAAACAGATAGCTTCTATCTACTAAACTAACATAACCCAGTTCTTAAAATAGCATATCAATCATGCTAAGAAAAAGGGCTAAATTAAATTATAAATCTAAGTTAAAATACTGAATCTGCATATATAATCATAATTAAGGAGGAGAAAGTTTGTTTGACAGGCATTAATAAACATTGACAAATCTACCTTAAATATCACATCTGGCTAGCATGTCACTTTTAACTAACAAATATCAAAAAGTCATAATTTATAATAACTCTGTCTAGGCAAATCTTAATGAAATATAATGTAAATATAATCAATGATAATAACAAGTATATAGCGATGAGTTATTATCTGTCATAATAGAATTTCAAAACAGCATTCAAGTATACCAATAGCATTATTTAAATATTAAAATAGAGATTTCAATAATTATCTCTCCATGAAAAGTTTACTAAAATTACAGTGTTCACCATTTCCAAATACTTGGCTCATTATAACATATATAAAATTAAAGTGAGGTAAAATAATTAGTGCAATAAATATAGGATAACTGCTGTATTAAGAAACTTAGATAATAACTGATTACAGCTATTTAGAGAAATAAAATTAATTTACAGAGATGAACTCAGGCAAGATTTATACATGGTTAATTTCATAAATAATTTTACTTTAGATAGAATTTCAAGAATTAAGGGTGAACATTCAATTTACATTATATAAGCTAGCTTAATATTAAAGATTACAGAGCTCTGTAGTCTTTGAAAAAATATTACCAATATTCTTTATGGCAGCTGGTACTTCAGACATACCAGACAGTAGGCATAGTGGCATTCTCCTCTGGATATGTTGCATGAGTTTAGATGCCTTATTCTTGTGACAAGAAGTTGCTGGAAGGTCTCCCAACTCCGCAATGTTGGTTGCACAATATGGCAGCCACATAGGATGGAGTTCAAGATCACCATCTTCCTTCAGGAAAATGGAAAATCTATGGCCTCTTACTCCACCATTTCAGAATAAAAACAGGCATGGATTCTGGTAGCAATGCTTGTTAAAATTTTCAGAGTAAGCTTAAGAGTGTAAAAAATTAGAGTATTTATATAATTTTCAGATCCTATAATAATTTGTCAACAAGATGGATTTATGGCTGGGAAATCCATTAGCACCTGTTTACTATCTTATATTTTAATTTATAAAATTGATTTAAACTTTTGTTTAAATTTTTAACCAAATACTTTTAATTTAAATTGGGCCATTTTGATTCCCCTAAGACATGGCAATAATTCCAGCTCAGTGGATTTTGTTATGAATAAAATACATTTTGGGAAAATATTATTGTAAGAATAAGATTTAAAATTTTGCTCACATGCTATATTGACACATGAGTGCAGTGGTATAATTTTTGTTTATAACTATTTTAATTTAAAGTTTAAGAATTATTAGAAACTTTTAAATAACATTTCATTATATATGTATAATGGTGACACATGAACTTCATAGATATACATGTGATTTTCAATATAAAATAAATTGACTCATTTAACAAAGTAAAATCTATAATTTAAAAGATTTAAATTTTAAATAAAATATACACACTGTAATATATATAAACATATAATAGTACAGTCATTTGTCTACATATATATGTGTGATGATACATATATAATTGTGTTGACACTTATATTCATGTACTCAGAGGGTTTAAATCTGGCATAGATGGAGCTATGGGGAGGGGGGATGGGGAAACATGTATGAGGTCAGAAATATACCATTTCAACTGCAGTTTTCTATGTTTAAATAATTTTCTTGTTTATTACTGCCATATTATTTGCTCTATAAATTTTAATAACCATTAAATTTTCTCACTTCGTACTCCCAGCCAATACTCATTATCATAGTTATCATTTCTGTCCTAACACAGCAATTTATTGTTCCATTATCATTATATAATTATTTTTATCCTTCTTTTTGAAAACTTTTGAAATTTCTTTATACTTGTTTTTTAGTTCATCATAGCAATTAGTATAAAAGCTAGTTTGGTTTATAAATATAAATAAATGAAAGATGCCCATGACTATTCAACACTAATATGCTGTCAAGGCAACCTTTCATTAGTAAAAAGGTGATTACCATCTTTCTTTAAGATCTAAGATGATTATAAAGACTTTAAATACTGGCACTTGATTGAAACAGATTGAGATTTTTTATAGAAGTTTTAAAAAGCCTATTATTAAACAAGCAAATTAAACCTGTTTTGAAAGCAGACTAAAAAATAATCATTTTTAACTTTCAAACTGCATTAAAGCTAATTATTATTGAAATAATAAAGATTTTCTATGAATTAAAAGTATCAATCTGGTTCAGCTAATCTTTACTTTCTATATAATCATATTAGATCTTAGAGAATAGTGAAAACTACTTTTTATATTAATAAAAGGTTGCCTTGCATTACATTGAAGATTCTTGGCGTTGAATAGGTGTGTACTGTTTTTATGAGTGTGAGTATAAATATCTGACTATCATCTCAATTTTAAATTACTTTTTGTTTTTGGACTAAAACAATATATATATTTTTATCTATAATATAAAAATTATTATACCTTCTTTAATTTTTTTTCTATAGCTGATCTTTCAGGTTTTGTAAATTCCTGCATTGTTTAGCCCACTTTAAGAGTTTAAAAATATTTGTGCCAAATTTATAAATATTTGGCATACTCTTCAGCTTACTGTTTGTAGTGATATTGAATATAATGTTACAGGGGCAAATCTCTGTTGGATTGAACATGTGATATAAATTAATAATAATCAATTTTCTTAAAATAAGTTTTATAATGAACTTGAGAATGATTTTCATGACGAAGACAGAATTTATTTACTTTATAATAATCATGTCAAACATTCATTCTGCCTTATCAGGCAACTGAGAAAAATGACCATGGTGTTTCTTGATCTTAAAGTCAGAGGTAAAAAGCCAAGAGTGCTTTTGGTAGAAATAACATGATACTAAAAGGAAATATGCCTATTTGTTTGAAAAGAAAGGTTTTTAATAAATATGTTTTACCAGTTCTTACTTATGGATCTGAGACTTGGACACTTACCAGAAAAGCAATACAGAGACTTCAGACCACACAAAGAAGTATGGAGAGATGCATGTTGGGAGTAACAAGAAGAGATCAAAAACGCAATACATGGGTAAGAGAACAAACAGGTGTTACTGACCTCATTGAAAAATTAAAAGACTGAAGTGGAGTTGGGCTGGACATATTTTTAGAAGAAATGTAATAGATGGACAATTGAAATCTTAAATCGGATTCCAAGAGATTGTAAAAGACCCAGAGAGAGACCAAATGTGAGATGGATGGATGAAATAAAAAAGTGTGCAGGGGTGATGTGGAGAAGAGAAACTAAAGATCGGAGATTGATTGAACTTGGAGATATCTTCATACTGCAGTGGAGTGATAATGGTTGTTGTTGATGATGATGATGAATCATGTCAAAGATACCCTAAAGTGTTGCAATATTGATTACTTTCATTGGTAAAGTATTAATACAAGTAGAATATAAGAGAAAGTAACAATTAGGTAAAGTGCTAATTTTTTTTTTTTTTTTGAAAGTTTGCTGTTAGATCAAAATATAACACTACAAAATATTATATAAACAGATTAAAGGCCAGCTTTTAATATAAGGATAGTATCTGTGGTTCATTTATTGATTGTAGATATTGCAAAATAAATAAGTAAATGTTTATTCTTTGCATTTCTTTTTTTTAAAATTAGAACAAATAAATCATTTGTGAATAATTCTTATAACAACGACGTACATATATATATATATTTAAATTAAGAATTTCCATGCTTTATCGTGCAATTTTCTTTTTATTGCTACATATTGACAATACCCAAAAATATATTGATAACAGTATATTATATTGTATCTATAACTCAGGTTTGATAAACAATTTAGATCTTTTAAAATTGAAACAATGTGTCAAAGAATATACGACACAACTATACCATTCTTTAATGTTTATCCCAGTATGGTAGAGCTAAGATCTAAAGATGCCAAAATTGAAGCACAACTTCACCTTTTTCGAAGGTCGAAAGTTATAGGCGTCGATCCATTAGAAATATTATTTATTTTTTTAAAATTCCAATTAATAAAATTTTTATTTTCATACTTCTCTAGTCACGAAAAATTACAAAATGAAATTAATTATTTTAAACAAAGTAAGGGTCCCTCAAGCTTTTTTCCTAACATCTAACGACTTCTTGAAAAATTAAAAGAAAGTATTTCAGTACAGCAATTAGAAAAAAAAAACAACAACCCTGCCATAGAATAAAAATAGAGAAACGATCAGTTGAACTAGCGGCATGATTAAAGATCGCCTTTTTTATTTCATTGTAACCAAAGGATATGTTGGCAAAAACAAACTTTGAAATGAGTATATTTTATTTATTAATTTTAATTGACAAGATTATTGAATGATTTTAAAATTAATTTGACAGGTCTCAAAAATAACATGTTATTAAATATAACAGGTGAAGTTTAATAAAAGAAAATATTTGATCAATATAATTAAGTTTAAATAATGTTTCTTGCTTTAAAAATTAGCTCAATTAGTAACTATTTACAAGTGATTTTTTTAAATATATATATATCGCATAAATTCGAATCTAGCCAATAATAAATCAAATGTTTTTTTTCTAAATGAATAATGGTTAAAGTATAAAATTACAATAGTGATGCGGAAATACAATAAAATGGATAGAATCCTTTTAATAATTTAGAAAAGACAATTATATTTACATTCATACCCGCGTGCGATTACGAATGCTGTCAATTCACGATGGCAAATACTGTAAAAGTCTCGATATAAAACAAAAATGCAATTGGTATTACCTCGATATTAATTGTCTGAGGAGTTCAATAAATAACAAAACGTAAAGCTATTTATTATTATTAGCTTCTTATTTTTTTTTAAAGATTTATTTTAACTTTTATATATATAAGAAGGATTTCATAATCAAAAATGAAAGAATTGTTACTCATTTACTTTCATTTTTTTTTCTTCGTTAAAGATCTAAAAAAAGTTTGATTAATGGTTTTCAAAGTTACTTATTAACTTTAACAAGTTACCAAATAACAAGTTAATTGTGTTAAGAGAATGATAAGCAATGGCAAACTAACTCCAAAGACGGCCACATATTATCAATTGATTGTGGTACTCTCTTGCATAGTTATTCAATCTCTCTTCTGACAGAGAACTCAACATATGACCCCAAAACAATGAACGTTTGAAACTGATGTATTTACATACTATGCTTATATTTTTTAGGTTTTAAAAACAAAAGCATTTTTTTTTTAAAGAAAAGATAGTAAGTATACGTATAATAATGAAAACAAGTGATCAAATGTTATGATCTGGTCATAGTACACTATTCCTTAGTTATCACAACATGCCTTCCTGTAAAAAAATATAACATATCATACATACCTAAGTGTTAAAATACTTTTTTTATTTCAATAATGAATAATATTCATTATTACCACTCTCACGCAAGGCAGGGATTGGTTTTTATCCGCTTTTAACACATTATAGAGGGATGTAATCATTAACATATGACCAAAGACGTGGAAAAAATGTATGACGCCTAAGATGCACATTTGGTGCCCGACCATCACTCATCAGTTGTCCTATACAATAATCTCTTACGCCTGTCTTTATCATTGTTTAATATATATATATTACTATGGTTTAATTGATGTGTCAAATGTGCTGCCCTCACAACTTTGGCACAAATCCCTTAATAAAAGTATATTAATATCTTTTATTAGTCATTCATTAGATTAGATATTATCCAATAGATCCCTTTACAAGGTATTAAAAATGGATAGGAACCAGTTCCTACTTAAGCATGAGAGTAGCATAGTGAAAATTACACTATAGAAATATTATTCATTTTTGAACAATCTCTAGTCTAATGCATGATTAATAAAAAATATTATTAAGCTTTTAATTTTCTTTAGTGGCTTTTTTTTAAAAGAAAATTTTAGAAGATATAGAAGTAGCAAGGGAAACATTTCATTTACTTCTGGATTTAATAATTATACTAATTGCTTATAATGCTAGCAGTTCTTCAGTAGATTACTTGTATGTAAATATAACTGTAAATATTTCGTGTTAGGGCAAATATTCTTTTATATTTTAATATCAAAAATAACGTTTTTGATTCATTGACGAACTTCTATCTTCAAATAAGAAAGTGTTAAAGCAAGACTCTTATATTAGTTTTTTTAATGACATTTATCACATTTTCACTTACTGTTATAACCCTTGTCATGTCAAAATTTGTAGTGAATTACTTGTCTAGCAATTTTTTTTAAGAATATCTTTTTTTTAACCTTTATTATCTAACTATTCAATTTTTGTTTCAATTTTTTTATTTGATTTGTTTATGATTTTATTAATGTCTTATTATATATATTAGATAGCAGTAATGTTGAATAATCTACAGATAATTAATTTTGTCGAAGGAAGAAAGCAATCACAAACTACTCCCTAATATTATTGTGTGGTTTTATTGCTGTAAGTTTTAATTGCCAGGAGTCTACATTTAACAACACGATTCATTTAGTAATAATACAAATTCATGTGTGGATTAAGTGCTCATCAAATATAACATTTAGAAGAAAATAATAATTTTAATTAATTCATCCTAAGATACATATTACTTTTCTTTCTCTTTGTTTTGTATAATTTGTAAATTATTTTAAGTTATTAAAAGGCTTATCAAGTTTAAATAATAGCATATGAAAAATGTTGGTTTATGGATATATTGAATGATGTAATTTAATATGCTTAAAATAATATATCGTTTAATGAAATAAATGAGATGGCTGTTTTATTTAAAATTAATCAATGCATTTCTAAATGCTAATGTTGAAACTTTCAAAGCAGCTAGAAACATTCTTAACATAATTTTCTTCAATATTTAGAGCTATATAAAATTTTAAATAAATGGGTATTTATTAATCTTACATAGAGGAAAATAATAATAATAATAATAGGAAACTGCAAAGTCTTCTATTTGGCATTTGATTAGCCAAGAAAATATTGTCACTTCAATATTTTCTCCTCATTCTCCATTCTGTGTAAGGATGTATTGGAGAGACTTTATTTTGAAAAACACCATTTTAAAAAAAGATATTTATTTTTAAATAAAACTCAAATATAAAATCTTGATAAGTAATGATTTTTAATTATTATATTTTAATTAGAAGGGGGAAAAAAAGCAACAAAGTCTTTCAGGTCTTTGATCTGTTCTTAAAATTTTCATTATTTTTTGGCAGTAAATTACAAATAATGCATCAGAATTCAAGAAAGTATTTTTCTCTTCTTACAACTGAAATCATTTAAAAATATGAATATAAAATTTAATAAATATATTTATTTTAATTTTTAAGGAGTTAATAAAATTAATGAATAGTTTATTCTATGAAGTTTGTGTGATGTTTGAACATTAGAAGATCAGGCTGAGATTCAATCCAAAAACCATTTAACTCTCAACATGTCAGTCTACCACTGCACCAATCTGTGCAGGGCAAAGTGCTATTTGTAAACCAAATTGAAAATTTACTACCAAAAGTATTTAGAAATGTTTGATCTTAAAGTAGTCAGTCATTGAAACATGTATAGTTATAGGGTCTATCAACAAGTCTATAATCTATTGTTTTGATTATAACACAATACTATCTGAGTAGTGAAATACCTTCTACTGAGCTTATTGTAAAATACAGTATGAAATATTATTTATTAGTCAAAGTAACTGTTCTGGAGGATAATTAGAATAATTGCTAAAAAAAAAATAATAGAAAATTATTTTTATTAAATTACACATAAAAAATATCTAAATGAAATAAATACATAATTTGCAATTTTTTAATGAAAATAACTCTCTCCTCCCAAACATTTTTATTTAATCAAAAATCATTCAATTTTCTAAGTAATTTTTCATTCACTTTTAATTTTCCGGTTTTTAATGTAATAATATGCAGATGTTAATAGAAATTAAATATTTCTTAGATGATTTTAAAGTAAGTTTTGTAAACTGAAAAATTACAAATTTATATATATATATATTTAAATGTACAAACAAACAAGAGTGATTTCCCAGAGCAACACCTAGGTTAGCGTCAGTAGCATCAATAGATAATTAGAGCTGCATTAAAGTTGGACTTTATATAGTTGTAAGAAAGAGGAAAGAAGGATTAAATATTGAAGGTAAGACTTAAAATGGGGAAAAAGCTAGATTTTCCTCAAAATTTTTTAAAGTTTTAAAAGAATGTACAGTAACAAATATGACGATTGATAATGATATCGTTTCCAAAGTAGAAACATCCATTTTGTCAAAGAACTGAATAGTTAAACCTAAAAAATGAAAGCAATTAATAATAATTCTGGAATTAATGATTTTGAACACTATAAAGTAAAATCTGACTGATGATAACTCTTGGTAATTTCTCTCCAAAAACAGACCTTTTTAATAAGACCTCCATTTCTAACATAGCAGATTCTCATAACATTTCTACTGTTGTTCCAGGCCCTATAGTGAATTTAACAGAGATTGTAACAGCTAATTTATCAAAAAGCTCAGTAATTAAACCTAAAAAAATGAAAGCAATTAATAATAATTCTGATAATAACAATCTTGAACACTCTAAAGTCAGATGATAACTCTTTTAATTCATCTCACAAAACAGACAGCTTTGATAAGTTCTCCATTTCTAAATAGCAGATTCTCACAATAACATTTCTTTTGTTGCCTCAGGTCCTGCAGTGAATTTAGCAGAAGTTGTAACTTCTGCTAAAAATCAGCTCAATTTTGATCATAATAACATTGGAACCAATGAGTTGACTGATGTGATTATAATTCAGAAATTATTGATGGTGACAATGGTCTCTTGGTTGAAAAATTTAATGAACCAATATACAATACTGACAAAGTTGGCCACAACCTCCTGAAGCAAAAATTTATAGAAAAAGAGGCCAATTCACCTATAAATGCAAACTCATTGGATAAATACTATAATAGATCAACAGGTTGTCCTGTCTATAATAACAGTGAAAGTCAGGACTCCACTTTGCTTGCTTCATACCTCCAGAAAGACTGTGCTAATGATTTACCAAAGAAAATTTCTTAATAGACATTTTGATAAAAATATTGATGATAATTCAGCAATAGGTTGTCAAAAATACTATAATATAATGGTTTAAAAAATTAATGATGAATCAGACATAATCGGGATTGGCTTTCTTCTTCTGATCAATGATTCCAATATTTCAAAAATGGAGAAAAAAATCAAAAAAGTTTGTTACTAATCTAAATAGAGATTTGTGTAACTTCAAGATAAAAAAAAATCAGTCCTTGAAAATCAGACCAAAATGACCTATATTTAATACCCAAATGGTTTTAAGTAACCATATGAAAGATATAGAGGATGGAGTGGAACTCCTATACAGAATCCAAATTAAGTGATGGAGATTGACAAGTTTATTCTGACTAAATAGAAAACTAATATGAGGCAGAATTTTCCTGTGATTAATGGTCAACTGAATAAGCTTGATGATAATATTTCATATCAAAATCCAGTTGTATCAGATGTACTTCAATCCAAAGTATCTTATGCACAGAAAGTCAAAGCTGGGATAGAGTCAAATTCATCTGTTTACAGGCCTCCTGTAATATACTCTTCAACCTTATATGAAGAAATATATGACTTGGATGATCAAACAGATGAGATCATTCTCAATGATAGAATCACAGACTCCCTTAGTGTTAAAAACATCCTGCAGCCAACATACCTTCATGGGAAAAGTATAAAGAAATTAATGATAGGTTCAACCCATCAGTTCCTCAACTCCTCCTCAAATCTTTTTAAAAAAATTTCAGAACCCACTCACATTAATCATATCAGAAAACTATAATGATACTAAGCCTATGAAATTTCCCAATTCATTTACTTTATAACACCTTAAAACTTAATGACCATTGGAAACATTACCAGGTTTACCACTATGCAAATAAACACTAATTTGTCCTTCAATTTTCCTCCACTGTATCTAAAACTATTTTCAAAAACAACTATAGGAGGGTTGGTGACTTTTGGCTTTGCCAGATTGATCTAGATATTAAAAAAATCAGCTATTAAAAAAATCAGCTAAAAGAACCATTAGGAACTGTTTTCCAGAGTTTGAAACTGAAAACCTGCAATCACTGTTGTACAACTACGGAGACATCTCTGAATTTAAATATCTGTTTAAAAAGGGTGTGTGCTATCATGTGCTGTCAAATATGGTCACATTCAACATCTTTCCACAAAAACATAACCACTGTAGACATTTCTCTCTTTTTTTGAAAAAGTGAATGGGTCTTCTCTTGTAGTGGGGTTTCAAGGAGTTCCCTCGTAGTGTTATCTTTGTAAGTGCAGGGATCATCTGATTAAAGATTGCCCCAGGAAAATATGTGCAAAATATAAAGGCAAAAACTCCAGATTCCACAAATGCCTGCTTGATTCAGCTTCTCAGATCCCCCAAACTAATAAAGACCCTCATTCAGTCTATCCTAGAATTTTAGGTAATCAATCTAAAGATTTGATCCAACATGAGACTCAATCCAATCAGTCCTATTCTGACCAGTTACAGCAATTAAAAAATGCTTTGCCAGCAGAAGGCTGGGCTCCACTAAAGTCTGAAATTTACCTACTGGTGTAAGCTCTTCTTGGAGTTATAGAACTCTTGGAAAGTGATATGGGCCCTGTGTCTACTACCATTTTAATGAGCTCACAATAATTCAAAAGATTCCAAGATTGAGCAAAAGGAAGAAAGAAAAAGAACCATCTGCAATTATGGATGAGGGCAACATTGATCTGAATAAGTCATCTAGTGACTCCAGCACTATTTGTCACTCTAAATCTACACCAAAGAATTCATGGCAAAAAAAAAGGAAAAAGGCAATTGGACATGGACTGGGAATTTCAAAGCCAACTGGTTGTCCAGAACCATCCATTGGTGCTGCAGTTCTTGCATCTGTTTCTTCAGACCTCCCTACTATTATTCCAGAATGGGTCTTGCCCACCTGTGGCATTGTAGAAGAGCAATACCCACAGAATTCAACAATCTCTTAATGGAAATTAAAATAATATGGGTAAACTTTAGGGGATTGAACACATTGCAAAGGGCCTATGCCATCCTATGCCATCCTAAGCTGGTTCCAGCAAAAGTCACCAGACATAGTATGTTTTGCAGAAACAAAACTCCACATACACAGTAACAAAAAGATTGTGGAGATAATTAACTTCCTTGGTTTATTTCATTATTCCATAGAATCATTACCCTCTGGTGGTGTAGGATTCATGATAAACTGAAACTCCAAATTTACACATTACAATCTAATCCATATAGAAAATAAACTGTTATAATAAATTTTTTATTTGGGAACACAAGTTTAAATGTAATTTACATGTATTTACAGGACAACAACAGCACAATCTTTAAAGTTGTAAACATGATCAATGTGGCCCTTGCTTCTAATTCTTCATCCACAGTCCTACTAGATGATTTCAACCTGCCATGTAGTAGATTCATTCATTTGATCAACACACCACTCAGGTCAGATCAAATTTTTTTCCACATCATCCATTTGATAAACACCCCACTCAGGTCAGCTCAAGTTTTTTTCCACAGCACCCATATTTCTTTTATACAAAACAATACTCCAAGTTGATTGACCTGGCCTATTACTCTCCAGATATTCTCCTGCAAATTGAGACATCTCTTAAACATGTATTTTTTTCAGATCACCTCACTCTTATAATACGTATTCAGCTAGGATGCCCATTTTATCACAAAAATGGACTAGCAAGAACACCCATAATGGTTAATAAATTTACCATCCCAGAGGTTGTTTTCTCTGAGTCTTACATATATTTCCACATTATCTCACATCCCAGTTTATGTGTGGCTCATGTATACTGAAATCCTCAAAGCCATATCCAACAATTATACCCATAATCAAAAGGGTCCTTTCAGATTATTGAAAGACATGGAGTTAATTCACACTGCAATGAGTTTACTCCCCCCTCATCATTGAATAATGAGAACATCCTGGACCTCAAGAATTGGTATAAAGAAAAAACAAAAGGAACTAGCTGAAATCATTGCCATCAAAAGAACTAAGGTGTTCCTAGCTAATATGCATGCATGAACAAGCGGCTACATAAGATAGGCACTGGGTGTTAAGCAAAAACATATGACACCTGTCTATTTCTGAAGGTGGAGTGAACTATGTTGGTTCTCTGATACTAATGGTCATTTATAAATTTTTTTCAGGAAAAATTTTTAGGCTGCAATGGTACCTAACTTTAGAATCACTTACAGTAATTGACTTTATAAAAGCCATGACATTACCCATCAACAGATCCTTTCTAAATTAAAATTTTTCCCAGATAAAACTCATCCTGGGCCCCACAGCCTCACTAGATTTCTCTTGCTACACCTAGCTTACTTTACTGTTCAAATTGTCAGTGGTCTTCTGTACCTTGGCCTCCAGTAGCTTGGACATTCCTGTCTTATATCTAATTTCATTGGAGCCCTTCATAAAAAAGAGAAGCAGCCCTTTTTTATCTCTAACATCAGGCCTATCTCTATGATCCTTCTATTAATTAAGCTCAAAAAGATGCTAATCAAGAACAAGACCCAGAATTAGATCTTGGAGAAGATACCCCCTGCCCAATTTGCAAAAAAAGGGCTCTTCAACCAGAGATGCAGTGAACAAATAAATTATTGGCTGACTAAATAAGAATGGAGAAAAAATCCAGACCCACTGTGGTTCAATTAGACATCATGGCAACACTTGATTTTCATAAGGATTGACATACTGCTAAATATTTTAAGTGAATAGGAGTTCCTAAAGTATATCTGATCATAGTAGAGAACCTCCTGAACAATAGGGAGATAATGGTTACAATCAATGGTCAGATAGCCCAGGGTTTTGGACCTTCCATCTCTATTCATCAGAGTTCTCCATTGAGTGCCCTATTGTTCATAGCTTACATCAATCCATTACTTAGAGAGATTGAGACAAAGCTCCCTGGTTTTTTACACCAGCGCTTGGCCATGAAATTAAGCTTCTCTCATTTATGAATGATGTTGTCATGATTCTTCCTTCTCCCAAATTCTTACAAGTGTGAAACAGATTTTAATTCAATTTTCAGTGAATTTCCAAATTATCATTCAACCCTCAAGAGTCATCTGCATGTAGGATTTTATCAGGAAAGTGTGTTTCTTCTTGGTTTACTACAAGGACTCATCCCTTTTTAGGCCTCCATTTTTACCTCTTCCCCAATGTAATGTGGAAATCATTGCAAGATGACCTTCTTCTCACCTCCAAGAAAAATATTGCTCCATTAAAAGGGGCATACCTATCTATTTATAACAAAGTGATGCTCGTTAACTCCCTCATTTTTTCGTGAATAGATTATTACCTCCTGATCTCAAAACCTTCAAAGAAGTTCATTTCACAAATTAATTCTTTATGCTCCAGCCTGCTCTGGATGAAAAAAGTGGTTTCTATTAGCATGCGAAAGATGCAAAATCACAAAACACTCAGGGGTTTGGGTTTATAATAACACAAATCTTCAAAAGAACCCTCAACATCATCCATATTTTTAAAATCAAGTTATCAGGTCTTGCCCCAATAGAAGAGATTGCTCCTATAAACAAACCTCCCCCATATCATTGCAAATCCTAGCTAAAGAAATTATTTAACCTTCTGCCCAATATATTAATGTAGCCACTCATGATTTTGACAAGAAACATATTGGGAGGCATTTAAATTAATGAATCATCATTTGACTTGCCCTCCTAGTATTCTTCATCTGTGTAATGAAAAACTAATATCAAAATTAAAAAGATGGTATCTTGTACCCAAATTCATTGACTTCATCTTAAAAACAAACCTGAACTCTCTGCCAACCAATGACTTTTTAACAGCTAGGAGATGGCTTTGTAAAATCAAGCCAACATGCTTTATCTGTAAGCAGGACTTGGAGACCCTTCCTCATGTTTTGAAAGAATATAGAGGATTAAATGATGTGAGACTATTAAAAACTTTTAAGCTTAACTGGTCCCAGCTTTTCAATATGGTCAGTTGTATTGGATCAGATAGATTCCCAGACATCAGGAGAGCTATCTTCATAAATCATTCTATTTGGCTTCTTAGATGTCACCTGATCCTGGATTCATCACTCTGTAATCCAGTGCAGTTCATGAAAAAATCCCTGTGCCTCATTAAGAGGAGAAACCAATTGTTAACACTGGCTGAGATCTTCAATTCTATCTAGTCACACACTGATAAACTTGTCTGCTCTCCCCCCCCCCCCCCACATAATATTCCTGAACTTGGTTCTGGCTTTTGACAGCTAGGAAGTCACATCTTTTTTATCATAGAAGACAAGTGTATGTTTTTGTTTAATTTCATAAATGTAATATCATAGTTTCCTTTTCTTTCTACTATGTATACCTCAACAACAATCACATAACTGTCAATTGATTTTTTTTTTTGTTATGTAAACGAATAAATAAATAAATTTCATTAAAAAAAACACAAGAATGATCTAAGATCAATTAAGAGATCAATAATAATTTCTATAAAAATGGCCATATTTAAACAATAAATTATGGAAAAGTTATTAAATCAAAGAATGATTTAATATATTAATAATAAATAAAACTTATTGAATAAAAAATCATTACATAAATTATAATAAATAAATAAAAAACGGAATTTAAAACATATTTTTTAATATTTAAATACAAGTACATTGCATATACTAAACATAATGTTATTTAGAATGGATTTGAACCCAATCTTTCAAGTCCCTACAATTATCCACTCCATTTTATACAACTGATACACATCACCCACACACATGTGAAAAAGAAAACTGATCTCCAATATATATATATATATATTTTGCAGTTGTTCCAGATCATTACCACCCCCACACAGATGTAATCAGTACTCATTTCATATTAAGATAGCAAACCTTTATATTTTAAAGGACAGGCTTCAATTTTCTCCACTCTTCAACTCTTCAGCCATCCATATCATTGAAAATCTACCAATATATGTTGTCATACCCAAGTTGGCACTAAGTCAATCTGATACCTCATTTATAGGATCTTTATATGTTCAATCTTAATATGTTCAATTAAATGCATAGAAGAGAAAAGGGCAGAATACGACTGAATATGCAATATTTAAATACAAATATATTGTTTATACTGAACTTAATACATTTAGAAGGATTTGAACTCATACTTTCAAGCTCTTTATAGCTATCCACTCCATCCTATACAATTGGTACACATGATCACATACACATGGAAAAGATAAATGATTTCCAATATATACATTTCATGCTGACACAGTACTTATCAGTTGGTGAAGATCATCATTTCCTATACACATATATAATCAATGTTCACTTTATATTAAGATAGCAAATTTTCATATTTTAATGGACAGGCTTCAATTTTCTCCATCCTTGAACTCTTCAGTCATCCATATCATTGAATATCTGGTGATGGAATGCTCAAATCCTTTGTTGATGACAATATTATTGTCATACCCATGTTGAATTTAAGTCACTCTGACCCCTCATGTATAGGATCTTTATATGACTATTTATAATATTGGCATTTTCAATGCTATGGATGGCTGAAGAGTTGGAGGGTGGATTGTCCATTAAGTTACAAGATTTGCTATCTTAATATAATATGAGCACTGATTATAGATATGTATGGGAGATGATGATCTGGACCAACTGATGATTGCTGGTTCAGCATGAAATACAAATAGTGGAGATCATTTATCTTTTTTACATGTATGTGATCATGTGCTTCGGTTATATAGGATGGAGTGGATTGCTATAGGGAGTTTGAAAGTCTGAGTTCAAATCTTTTCTAAATCTTATATTTTAATTTGTTCTAATTTTTTTTAGTTTTATACTTATTTATTATTTAAGTATATGCATATATATTTTTAATGTAAAAAAACACTAAAACAGAGTTTAAATATAAAATTTAAAAAGATTTATTGTACTAAGTATACATTCAAGCGAATTTTTTTACATTAATATTTAGAATGACAAAATATCAAAACATAATTATACATATTTTTAAATAAATATAGTTCTTTTTATTTAACATGCATACATTTTTTTTTATATTACATTTGTTTTTTGTTAATTTAATCATTTTAAATAAATAGACAAAACAACCATTTATAATAAATAGTCACTTCAGATCAAAGGTTATTCAATATCATCTCTTAAAAAACAATAAGGAAGAAGGAAGAACTTACAAGATCAGTTGATGACGTTTTAGTGGCTTTTTATTTTTATTTTGCACTCTAGCTAAGAATAGATCCATAACCATTAAGTGACCTTATTACATGATTAAGGTTGGTGGGAGATAGGTATGAAGAAAAAAACCTTACACTTCTTGAAAAAAAATTTATTTGACCTGGATTCAAACTTGAACTGTAAGCAAGCAAGAAAGATACAATATCTTTGAACTGTAATGGTTTTTAAATAAGTGCTTACAAACTTTTTAATAATTTTTAAATGAGCAATTTTTACTCATGCCTAAGGTGCAAAAATTGATTAGCTTAGCCCTAAATATGATAATACATCTTATATTTTAATTAAAAAAGAATCAAATAGAATATGCTTGAATGTTATTTCTGTAATGTATTAATTACATAAATACCCTACTTTAGAATAAGCCAGATTTCTCTAATGCCTTATTTGCAATGATTTTAGTAAAAATACACTTCAGTGCTTTGATTTACATATTGATTAGCAATCATTCAAGTTTTTTGTCTTCTATGCCTATAAACTTTTAACTTCACTGTTAACTTCATCTAATAAAATATTTTATATACCATACATATAGTTTTTCAGTTTAGCAAATTATATAATTGATAAAAATATTGTATGCAATCTATTTATGTTTAAAATACAGTATGCTATTTACTATTAAGTATAATGTATTATGAATAAATTGAAATATTTGTTTTAAAATGGGTTAAATAAAAGTTCACATTTTATTTCTATTTATGAATAACATGTTAAAAAATTAAAAGATTATGAATTCATATATATAATTTACAGAATTATCATTCTTATTTTCACCCATTATGAATCCATTTCAAAATAAAATTTATGTGAATCATAGCTTCTTTTCTCCATATCACTCCAGCAAATTTTCTTATCTCATTATCCATCTCCCATGATTTTTTTGTAGATTTTTTTCTCTCATGTGTCACAGCATCAGCCGGGAAGCAAACCCGCTAACCCAGAACAATTGCTTACAAAGCAGATGTCGCTGACCTCTCGACCACCGATGCTTGATAGATTTTAAAGAATCTTTTAAAATCTAATTAAAAATTTCAATTGTCTATTGTAATCTTCCTTCAAAACATATATAGCGTAGTTCCATTTTAGCTTATTATTGTTTCAATGCTGACAATGACACCAGTTTATTCTTTCACCCTCATATTTAATATACGATCTCTTTTTGTTACTTCAACATAATGTATTCTGAAATCTTTATAATTCTATTTTATTGTGAGTCATAATATCATATAAATGTAAAAATTGATCAAATAGTTATTTAAAATATTTCATTTTAAACACATAAAATTATTTATTATTAGATTGTTTTTACCTGAAGCACCCTATGTAGGATTAACTTTGTTCATTATATTGCTATCTGTATTAATACATTGACAAGGCATTTGTAGTTGCATTCATTCCTTTAGCTTCCCATTTAAATCCACAAAATACTTCTTGCAGCACTGCTGTAAAAAGTTTTGGAGATATGGAGTCACCCTGTCTTACACCCTTTTCAGTGTTGACTTTTCTAGTATCATAATGTAATCTAATTGTTGCTGTTGCATTTTTATAAATATTCTTTTAAAATATGATAATATCCTGAATCTATACCTTGATGACCCAATGCTTTAATCACTGAAGAAATATTTATAGAATCAAATGCCTTTTCATAATCTACAAATCTAAAGCATAATGGCAACTCATATTCATTTGTCCTTTCTATAATTTTTTCAATACCTGGATATGATTTACTGTACTAAAACCACTTTTAAATCCAGCTTGTTCTCTTGGTTGATACAATGTTCTCTGTAGACGAGTTGTAATTATCTTGATAAACATTTTGTATAAAACTGATAAAAGAATGATAGGTCTGTAATTTCTAATATCTTCTTTATCACCTTTTTAAAATATTAATATTAATACTGCATTCTTTCAATTATCTGGTACATCTTTATCATTTAGACATTTGGTATATAACTTTGCTAAAAAAATTTTTTATTTCTTCACATGCTTCTTTTAATATATCAATTATAATTCCATCATCATCTGGAGCCTTTCCTTTCTTCATAAATTTAGTTGCATGTCTCACTTTTTCATTTAAAATTCTGGGCAATTCCGAAGGTATAGATATAGAGGTACTTGTTCTTTATTACTATATAATTTTTGATAGAAGTCATCTACCCATTTCATGACGTCATCTTTCTTTTTAGTAATAATTCCATCTTTTTTTCTTATTGCAGATATAAATTTTCTACCAATACCAAAATGTTGTTTTACACTTTTGAGACTTTTATTCTCTTCTATAGCTTTACTTTCTAGCTCACAGTTATACTTTCTTATACCTTTTCAACTCTTTTCCACACTATTTTACGAAATTCAATCCTTTTTAATATATCATTTTTGTATATTTTCATATTCCTTCTTTTCCTCATAAATTCTCTAGTCTCAGCAAAAATTTTATTGGCCAATTGCTACTTTTTTCTACCAGCTATCTTTGTTGCAGTTTTTAAAAGTGTATCCATTATTTTCATATTAATTTTATTTAAATCTGAATCATGTTCAAAATCTACTAATACTTGAAACCGATTTGTAAGTTCTAATTTAAATTCATTAGAATATTTCAGAAGATTAGGAATATCAACTGTAAATATTGTTTTCTTAATAATTTTTATCTCTATAGTTTTGCATTAACACTATCTTACATCTTACTAATCGGTGATCACTTCCTATGTTAGAACATTACAATCTTTAAATATGAATTTTCTGTTAGTTAAAATATAATCCAATTCTGCTGTACCTTCATTTAAATGCTTCCATGTCCATTTCCTTTTAACATTTTTCTCCAAAAAAGAATTCATAATATAAAGTTTTTTTTTTCTGAAAACTCCACAAGTCTATATCCTCTCTCATTTCTATTACCATAACCAAAATTACCTACAACAATTTCATCTTTCATTTGTTTACCAATTCTAGCATTAAAGTCTCCCATAACAACTTTAAAATGTTATTTACTCTGATCAAAAGCCTTTTGTACATCCATATAAAAATCTTATGAGAACTTGTTGGAGCATAAACTTGAATTATCTGCATTTGGTATCTGCTGTTAAGTGGTATAACTAATCTTGACACCCTGTCCGATACACCATCAATCTCCACAATATTATTCTTCCACTTTTTATTTATAATGAATCCTACTCCACTTGTATTTCCAATATTTTTGTCTTTATAGTAGAGTATATGTCCACTTTTTAAATCAATTGTCTTTTCATCTTTTCTTCTAACTTCACAAAGTCCAGTAATGTCTCATTTAATATATGACAGTTCTAATTCGTGCAATCTTCTTTCCCTTGAAAGTGATCTGTAGTTGTAAGTACCTAAATAAAAAGTCATCATCAAATGGCAGCCTGGGTTTATAATCATGGGATTCTTAGCACCCTTTGCCTTTGGCCACCAGCCACTGCCTTGGCTGGTGACTTTATAGCCTCCTGAGAATAAGAGCCATGACATATTTTTGTCTGTCATGATTGTATATATCTATAGGAAAAATATTTATTATTTACATATTCATTCATTCATTCTGACTTATCAGACAACTGAGAAGAAAGACCATGGTGTTTTTGGATCTTAAACTCAGAGCTAAAAAGTCAATAAACTCATAACACTGGATAATGCATCTTGGTGAGCAGCCCATCCATGTTCATATACTAAATGAATAATCACATAGTAATAGCGGTTGCAATGACAGGAACATATGGAATGGATGTTAGGAATTTGCCCTGCACGGTTCATTTAAAGCCTCCAAGAGGAAACAAAGGATCTTCTTTCAGCTAATAGCAAACTCCTTTCTGCAGCCCATAAAGCAATAAAATTCTGTTCTAATATTTAAAATTACAATTATAATTTTTTTTTACTGAAAAAATGTATTTCTTGACTTGTCTACTTAAAAACAAATATTTTAAAATAAAATCCAAGTGTAATATTAAGTACTTTTATTTTGGAATAAATATGTTGCATGCAAAAATAGTCACAAATATATAATACAGATGATGAATAATTTTTCTTTCTGAAATAATATAAAAGAAAACTACTTGCAAGTATTCTCATAAGTTTATTTGAAACATGAGAACAAAAAATCTACCAATCAGCAGCATTGGTGGCATGTTCTTTATTTAATGTTGATATCATCAGATTTTTTTAAAACTAATAAATCAGTATATATTTCAATTCCAGTTTCTGTTATTAACTGAATACAAAACTGGAAAATTAACCTACAGATAACCACAAGATAGTGAAGATAAACTGAAGATAATCATAACACCATCTATTTATGCAGAACTGCATTTCTTTACGTGAACAAATTAATTTTATTTATAAGATTTAATTCAAAGAAAGTTATTTATTGTAAAAGATTAAAGATTATCTTTAAAATTTGGTTGGATCATAGAATTTTTGAATAATGGATATTCTGGATTAATGATATTCTAGTTGTACAGAGAAATATTTGTGACTTTTTATATATATGTAAAAAAACTTTATATTATGAATTCTTTTTTGGAGACAAATGTTAAAAGGAAATGGACATGGAAGCATCCAAATGAAGGTACAGTAGAATTGGATTATATTTTAACTAACAGAAAATGCATATTTAAAGATTGTAATGTTCTAACATAGGAAGTGATCACCGATTAGTAAGATGTAAGATACGTGTTAATGCAATGAAATGAGCGCATTATATATAAAAAAGATAATATTATGTATGTGCAATTTTTAAAATCAGTCATGTCTATGAGAATTAAGAATGTTATTATATTTTGTGTATTTACTCACAAATCTTTGGATATTTATTTATATGTATGAGTATATTATAAAAAAAAAAAACGCAAAGAAGCTGATCTTATAAATATTAAAAAATTCAATAAATAAAAAATAAATTATATAGAAGCAGTAAATACATTTCAGGAAAAAAATAATTATATAACCACAATAAGTATATATATATATTTAAAGCACCATTAAAAAAAATCATAAAATATTTCAATTTACTAACAAAAACTTTTTTAGATATAGAATTAAAAAAAAACTTTGACTAAACAATGTTATTAATTGTTATAAAAATTAAAGCAACAATAATCTATTTCAGGAACTGCAATTTATGGGTATATTTATATATAATTATCATTACTTTAGTTTCAATACCTATATGCACGTTAAACATGGATGTGCGGTTCTCTATAAATACACTGCAAAATAAACCGTTTCTGGTGTAAATTGTTGGAAACGATAATTACGTTTTTTTCTAGAACGTATTACATTATCTATCTATACGCCTTTACATAAATCATTTTTAAATTTTAGTTGCGAAATAGTATTGTAAAATAAATAAATAATAATACTTAAATCTGGTTACATTTTATTTCTTGTTTTATAAATATAGTGTTTTTATATATCAGTTTTATTTGTTTTTCATGCAGTTTAAGCTTTTTTATTTTATTTCTAATATTATATATACGTTGTAATAAATATAATAGATTCGTTTACATAAAAATAATGTTTTTTGATATGAAATAATGACAGCTTTTTAAAAATATTTGTGATAATTGCTTTTCTTCATGTTTTTGTTATTTTAATTATATGTTTGAAAAATCTTCAATTTTTTTTTTTTCAAAAAAAAAAAAACAGCGTTAACAATTAATTGACATTATTAATTAAAAAGCACCAATAATCACATTGAAATAAAAGTGACAGTAATAAAATGATGTCATCAAAAGAACGTCACAAACAGACAAATATTTTTTTTTGTCTTTAATAAACGAGATTTTGACGTGAAATCGTGACAGAGACTAACGAGCATGTCATTAGCGGTTCGAAGTTGCATGCCATCGATTGATATAATTAATGGTGAGGTAAAAACTGGAATTGTCAAACTCTAGTTGCCGCAATCCATTTTTTATCTAAATCCATTTTCATGCGTGGCTTTCACCATATTGTTTTAACAGTTTGCTTTAATCAGCGTTTATTTTCTTAATCATTTTTAGAAATAGATTTAAGTTCTCTTTAGACTTAGTTATTAGTCAAGCAAATCAAATTCGGTCATGTAATTAATCCATTCTCCATGGTGCCTCCAGTTATTGAGAGTCTGTTGAAAATTTCATTTGAATTAACCTCTTCTATTGATTGAAGACAAGAGTAAATTTACATATAAATACGGAATCATTAGTCTCTATTCGCAATGATAGGCTACAATAATTGCCTTCGTACTTCTCTTTTATCCTGACGTCAGTATTAAGATCCACTGGTGGTCATATTCGGAATAAATTAACTTCTCATAAATATTAAATTAAATTATTAGAAATTAACGCCGATAAAAATTTATTAGAATTTTATATTTTTAACAAGGGTAAATCATTTTACTAATGGAGGTCTTTAAATTTCCGAAGAATTAAAAAAAACTATAAATAAGAAAAAAAAACTTATTTTATAAATGAAGTAAAAATTTTTACTTCCTCCCCCTTAGGTGTCCTTTTAGTATTTAAAGATATTGTTATTTTGAATTATTATATAAAGCTTAATTTTAAAATTGTCTTAGTGAAAAGTAATTCCATATTACATTTAAATATGTAATAAAAGGTCTTGTAGCATTTTCATTTATCATATTAAAATAACTGGCCCATCCCAAATGAAGTAGACATCCGATCATCAATCATTATCATTAATTTTAACCACTATCAATAAACTAAAAGGATGAAGATCTATTAAATTTAATTCATTTCTTTGAGTCATAGTTACTTTTCTCCACATACTTCGATAAACTTCTCTTTTTATCACAATTCATATATAACTATTTTTAGATCTTTTGCAAACTTTTAGAATTCAGTTTAATTAATGTTTAATTAAGACTTCAATTATTAGAAACATGTTCTATCCTCTCCACTTCAGTCTTAATTTTTTCAATAATATCTCCGAAATAACTTAATTTTTCCATCCATATATTTATTTTTAACCCCTCTTCGTTAATTCCAACATATATATATATATTCAGTTTGCTGGGTACTCTGCAGTTTCTCTACAGCTTTTGTTTTAATATTAAAAGTCCATGTCTTAGATCCATAAGTAAGCAATGGTAAAATTCATGTATTAAAATTCTTATTTTTCAAACTCATGAACACTTTTGTCTTTTAATATTGAATGATTTCTAAAAAACCACTATTTTTAGCCTTTAGTTAATCAATTATGTTTCCATATATTAATACTGTAACTAATATATATATATTTGTTGACTTTTATAATTCATTACTATCAATAAAAAAAAAAAAGAGTCATAGATCACATGACCCCATTCTCTTAAGCTTTTAAGATATAAACAGTGAGCATTGCCAATTGCTCAACAAACTTTGTGATAAATGTTTAGCCAGAGAAAGCATTTAAAAAATCTCTGGCAGGACCCTCTCCCCAAACTTCATGCTTTGGCACTTCTCAGAGAGCGCTAGGGTAGCTTCAAATACTAGATCTAAAAATACCAACCCAAAGCCAGTATTTATCTAAAAATTATCTATTGAGTGAAAAATCTGAAATTTTCAGACACCTACATGTCTTCAAACCCAGCTATCCAATTGAAATAGCTATATGGGGCTGAGAGATCTTCAGCCACACCCTATATTAGTAATCTTAGCAATATAACATCGCATAAGACTTAAAGCAGACTATAAATAGTCAAATAAAAAAGTCATAGATCACATGACCCCATTCTCTTAAGCTTGTAAGATATAAACAGTGAGCATTGCCAATTGTTTAACAAGCTTTGTGATAAAGGCTTAGCCAGAGAAAGCATTTAAATGCTTTCTCTGGAAAAGCATTTAAATGCTTTCTCTGGTTAAGCATTTATCGTAAAGTTTGTTGAGCAATTGGCAATGCTCACTGTTCATTACTATCAATCTTTGTCTTTTTTTTTAAAAAAGCTATAAAACTTAATTTTCTTTTCATTTATATTTGTCTTACTTTAGTACTTTTAATTGAGAGCTCTTGTAATATTTTTTTGAGTTTTAGGTATAAAATACTGTTTGGTAAATGTGTATTTAAATATTCTTAACTGGAGAATAACGATAATCCTATTTGATCTATGAATTGACAATACTTTGAATATAAACTAAAAATACATTGCATTATAATGTATCATCATTCTGTTAAGTAAGATGTTATATTCACATTGGTGCAAATAATTATTTACTTTTCATATATAATGAATATATAAATTGAATTTAGAATTATCTTAAAATGAGCAGTGCAAAAAAATATTGGCCCACAATTTCTCTTAATCTATAGAAATGTCTGATCTATTTCCCTGTAAAGATAATGAATAAAATTTAAAAATAGTATAGGCCACGAAACACAAAAATAAAAACATACTTTTTTTTTAAGTATCCAACAAAATATTACTCACTCATTAATGCTGACTCCCCTGAACTCTGATTTCTTATGATAGTTATTCTTTAATACACACACACACGTGTGTATGTTTAAAAAACCTAAAGTACAATAGTAACATGATAACTAAAAGAAATAAATTCAACTTTTTCAATGACAATGGGTACATCATGATCTGAACTTCAGTTTGTGCCAAAATACTCATCATGTTCATCCATGAGAAAAATTATGATTTTAGGAATAATCTTGGTTATTATAAGATTTTAAATCTTGAGTACTTACGATAAGAATTTTTATATATATAGCCATCAATACCGTTATTATTTTGTTTGACCTTTTTTTAGATGTAATTCATTATCTAGATTTAGGACTAAAACCTTTTATTTATATCTTAACAATGGATGTGTTTTGATAAATGCTGCACCAAAATTACATCAATTAGATTTTTTTTTTAAAAAAAAAAACATTTGTTTTTGAAAACTGTAGAATATATATATAATTGTTGCTGCAGTTTAATTTGCAATTAGAATTTTTTTAAAGGTTATATATATATATACACATTAAATGATATAGTGCAAAGATAAAAATTAATTCTGTCATGAGAAATTAATTATTAGTTATGTTGAATGAGACTGTATAAATATCGAAATATGAATGGACATTCATTTACTCAAATTAATATCATTTGGAAAGCAAGTTTAAATATTGATTCATTTTATTTTTATAAATAGGAAATCTGACATAGATGACAGTGATTTATGTAACTAATGTTTGAAATATATATATAATTGTGATAGTTTATATTGTACTCCCTGCAGTATATATATATATATGTATATATGTTGAATGCCACCAGCTTGATTGAGCTTCTAGAAGTCATAATTCCTCAAAGACATTATTTGAGAACATAATATCATACAAACTCTATTCAATTTATTAAGTTCTTATCTCTTACTTACACATATAAACATAAATATCCATGGACTAATTTAGAACATTGAGCTCTTCATCAGAAGGCCTAATCAATAATCAGGCAACTACCAATAATGTTAACTACATGCCTGCTTAAATCTATAATAAGTTAAGAAAATTAAAATAATAGAAATAATGAGATATAAATAATAGCTTTATTAAAGTCCATCATTTCCTTTTATTTATCAATACTGCTGTTATCTTTCTTATCACATACCTCCTAAATACCTAATATTGATTATTTCATTATAGTATTAAAAACATGGATAACTGTATATAATTCCTATATGCACACACACCTCCACATGCGCATGTATAAATAATTTAATATTTAAGACTATTCTTTATAAGACTATTTACTTTAAATGATTTAGAAATTCCTAAAATTTAAGTTACCTTGATTAGTTTATTTATTATCTATTTAGAAGATAAAATTTTTCTCTCACTCTCTTTTTTTTAAAAAAAAAAAAACCTGTTAAATCCATTGCAATTTTCAATAATAACCTCTCTATAAAATTCTACCATTTATCGATTATTAAAATTTATACAACAAATAAATTAAGATTGTTACAGTTATAATTCTATACAAAGAATGGAAGCTGTTATTGAATTTATAATCTATAATACACATATTCGGTAATACAAATGTATAAATAACAATACAAATAAATACAATAGTCATATAGATGACATATATTTTAACAGTATATGGCACATAATAATATAGTGTGTGTGCACAAATATATATAAAGTTGAAAGGAGAAGTAGACATAAACACAGATAACAATTTTAGTAAATATTTTCTACCTTCCTGGAATAATAACTGTAAAGGGTTGTAACGGTCAAATATGCACATTCGCGTAACAAAATCTAGAGTTTTAGTAAATCATCCCAAGGCCGACCAGAATACGGTGGTGAAGACCATAGGTCTGATATAGCCCTAGTTCCTCCACTATTGCTCAAAGATTTACCACCTTACGGATGACACACATGAGTTTACAGCAGTATTCTCCTTCTACCTGCTGGCAATAGAACATCAGTAAAGCAGAGACTATGGAGAAAGTTGACAGATATCCATCCTGTGGCTAAGATATGATTATTAAACAATGAAATGATTTTTAATAACTAATAATAAATAATTACTAAATGATGGAATGATTATGAGTTGATGAGCAAGACTGAGACATGGAACAAAGTTAAATTTAAAATTAATTTAATAAAGTTAAATATTGAAATAATAATTAAAACAATAATTACAATGACTATATGCATTGTCTCACTCACAGGTGATTAAGGTATATAATTTACATTTTGTTTTGGGTTCATATGCAGGTGATGATTTTGGATATATTATCATTTATGGCTGAGTTATACATAGCTTGGTTTACATATATAGGTGGTGTGTGAAATCACTCACAGGTGATATTACATTTCTTGTTACACATTATTTGGTTTCTTACATATATGTATATCACTCGTAGGTGATAATTTAATATTTATACACTTCCGGTTTATATATAGCATTTTAATCATTTGCAGATGATTGTACTTTTTAGGTTACAAATATTTAATTTACTTAGCTATATATATGTCTATCACTCACAGGTGACAAAGAAATTATAGGTTGGGAGATACATTTTCATGAGCCTTAATGTTACATTATAAGTTAGTGAATTGGCTCATGATTATCTATGCCTAGTTTATGCTATATAATAGGATCTAGATTTGCTTTAGTTAGTAGAAGTGAATATAAACATTTATAAAGAACATATTTTACTAAGCATGAATATTCAATGCATTCTCTATATAGCTAATATGCCTATCAAATTGGATTCAAATTCAGATCAAAGCTGAAAATAACAATTATAATGGTGGGATGAACTGATGATTGGCAGCCAGACTTCAGATACTAAGACATATAGAAAACATAAAATTCTGAGTCTCTGCGTCTCATATATGTGCCTTATTCATGGGATTTTTACCAAGTAATGGTTCCCTTTTACTGAACTCATTGCTGTGAAGTAAGAGACATTTAGACCAGATGATCAAACAAATAATTTTTAACTGGGAGTCTCATGCTCCATTTCTGGGGATGCAGAATAGGGAGGTGCAAACCCATCCACTATCTGGAGAAGGTAGTTGTCTGAATGAAGAGTAATGGTGTAGCCCTAACACATATACCATTAAGGAATACAGCAACAAGTAAATACACCATAGCATTTCTTAAGGACACATACGCACCACTGGCAACATTATTATATAATAAAATTTAAGATGCTAAACAATAGTTTCCTTCATGAAACTACCCTGTATCAGTTCACATGATAGTATTTATAATTATACTATTATGGAAAGCTTATGAATCCAAGTTATAAAGCTATCTATATAGGCATTTATTTTTCTAAGGAGGATTACAGCATATTAAGGGAAATTACAATATAGAATTATAGATTTATGCTGTATTTCATCACTTCAACCGAATATTGGTTAAATATTCTTTTTAAAGCAAATCTATTTTAGAATAGCTATAAGCTTGTAATTATATCTTAGTTAAGATATTTTAACCATTTCAAACAGAGTTTCAGTTTGTGCATCAATATACGTGAAATTACATATATATGCGTGAGAATCTAATTACCTCTCACTAATGATTTAATAATGAACAAAACTCAGTTTTGAATACATATAGCATAAACAATACCATAATTGAAAATAATAAGGTTTGGCATAGATTTAACTAAAAGAAATGTAAATTCAAAATAAGATAAGATTTCACGTATGTGAAATCTGAAATTTGGCTTTGTTTTAAAATGAAACATATGACATCTGAAATTTGATTGATTCAGTTTAGGACAATTTTAAATAGTTTAAGAAAATTGACTAAGGCAAATATTATTATTAGCTTAAAATATATTAAATAACTTAGAAATTTGATTGTTATTTTAAAATAGATCATTTTGAATTATATGTGACAAGAGTTATATTAAAACATTTAAAATATAGATTTTAGCAAGTTAAAACTAAATAACTCTTAATTACGTGGAATAAGATTAATACATAACTAAATCAATCATAAATAAATTCAGCAAGTAAACCAAGAAATAAAGAAATCATATCAACAAATGAAAGGTGTTATTGATGCAGATAATAATTCAGTTAAGAAATCATAAAGCGATTACATCAGTAAATCTGGTTTTAAGAATAATAATTCGTAAATCAGATATCAAATCAGTTTATAAATCAGGCAAGATTTTAGGATTAAAATAAAATTACATTTAAGAAATACATTTAAGTTTACATTATTATTATTATTATGGCCATAGTTTTAGATTAAGCTAGCATTTTAGAATTAGTTGACTTTAGTTGAAAGGCTTAAATTTGAATTTATTACAATTTTCTTCTTTCTCTGCTGACAGGCTGTTTGATCATCGAGGAACTTCTTTAGATGGTGGCGGGTGTTGCTTAATCTCTTCTCACATCAGGTAGCTACTCATCGAGGTTGAGAAGGCAAGGAATTTAGCCCTCTACCCTGACATCATCATCATCAATCTTTTTGCAAGAACTTTGTTAAAAAACAGACTCAATTAACTGAATGAATGTTTCAAAATGGCTGCAGCAGTTTTTATATTAGTTCAGCCCCCTCCTTCGTTATATTATTTTTAGACCTGCCTTTCCAGCTTTCTTGCTATTGCTAACAAAATTGTGGAATCCTGCTGTGACTGATTTTCCTTTAGGCCAATTTAACCTCGGTCACTTGCAGTAATTTATTCAGTTTTTTAAATTTAAATATAATTTTAACCTTAAATTGAAATTGGGTCATTTTATAGCGAGAAGGATTAACTTTTCTGGCATCATCCTTACTAAAAAAACAAATCTAAAGTATGGAAAAACATTTTGTTATATATGTAACTCAACCATTTAATTTAGCGATATATGCAGAATTATATAATAATTTCGAATATTACTTTTAGAATAAATATTTTAAATAAAGAAATCTTAATGTTTAAATTCTGTTAACATTATTCTTCTAGCATATATGTAGTCTTAAGTTACACATACAACTTGTTTTTCATTTATTTATTACCAGAAATATATATGTGCATATCTATAGAAATTTATACATGTAGATGCAATTTTCATACTATATTTTAATATATACGCATACATACATACATGATTAACATTATTTAGGTTTTAATTTAGCCAGTTTCGAACATAATATTAACATGATATACAAGGATTTAGTAGTAGTTATATAGATAGAAATATTACTATAGAATATAGTAGGTGAAACAGTTGGATTGTCAAAGCTGACTGTTTCAGGGTTAAATAATCTTGGATTTAAAGTAAAATCTTATTATGAAATAAAGATTTAAAATGGTCTAATAAGTACTAATATTGTATTCTGATTTTGAAATTTTAAAAAAAACAAGCATGTTATATATTTAAAATAGAACTGATAATTGTAAGAATTTCTATTATCTATTTTTAAAAATCTTTGATAAGATTTCCAAATGTAGTTTTTTAATTAAAAGTGCTTTTGGAGGGAGTAAAAATGTTTTTAATCAAGAGAAATAAGAAGAAAACAGTTTTAAAATGTATTTTTATCACCTCAGATGATTATAAAAAGAATTAATAAAGAGATTAGAACATTCTGATTTTTAGTTTGGTTTTTAGTTTAGAGTTGGCTAATAGTTTTCTATAATTGGCAGTAAGTAGCTAGCCAGAAAGAGTTGTCTAGCAAAGCTATACACAAAACGACCATGAATCAGATGTAAAAAGGCAATGAAGCAGCTATAGTTCTACAGAGGAATTTTGATTCACCTGAAGACAGAGTCACTTCAAATCAATCACTAGCCTGCATAAATGTAGGCCAAAAAGTTTACTAGCTGGAAATATATCAAATCGTAGACAGAATGGAACTCATTGAATGGCAACATAGGTGATTATGTCTTTCCTGAAGCTGAAAATTGTCTGGACTATACCTAACTCAATGATGACAATCACCAAAACCAAGCTCACCAGGAGAAACTCAGCTTGAAGAAAGAATTAGTGTATGTATGGTGCTGTTTATCAATACATGCAAGAAACCACAGATCAACACAAAGCATCATATTTATATAAAGAGCAACTGGTGAGTTGTTTCAAATAATTTAAATAATTCATTATAATATATATAGAACAAGGATATTTAAAAATCATTTATTAATGAAAAAAAAAGTTTAAATTTATATTTTTAAATTTAAAAAACAATTAAGAGTCAAAAATAATTTATTGACTGTCCTATTTTTCGTTTTAAAAAAAGATTTGCCCCAAAAAGTTTAGACTAGAAAATGAAAGACATTTTAAATCTAAAGATGTTGATAATCAACCAACAATTACCTGTCAAAAATTGACTATATCTTTTTATAAAAAAATTAAACTATGATGATAGAATTTGATTCATATCTATATTTTTATAGACACATGTATATCTAAATTTTATGTATATTTTCCAAATGGAATTAATTTCAAAAATAATTTTTAATAATTTTAATTTGACAAAATGAAATATATGATATATGCCAGTGTGTGAACACATTTCTAAGTGCACAAACATATATGTCAATTACGTGTTATAAAAATTAACATCATTTATTATTTTGATAAATTTAAATATGATAAAAAATGAATTTCAGTTATATAATTAATCAATTATTTTACCACCCATACATGTACAGATTATTTATATATATATATATATCTGTTTACTAAATTGAGGTATTTGATATCATTTAGAAGTGATAATTAAAAATGTATTTTGTAACAAATCAAGTATTGTACTGGTCAAAACATGTTTATCCATTTAACATGAGCTGGAACTCACAAAATGTACTTCAAACCCAGTCAAGTCCAAGATTTAGATCAGGGACCAACCTGAATTTGAACCCATTCCCCAAGCCCCAGATCAAACACTTAATGGATAACATAACAATTATGGCACATGAGAATTTATTTTAAATTTGGCCCACTAGCAGAGTGGAGACAATGAGATATCTATTAACGATAACAACTAAAATATGTACATGCATAGCTGTATGTTTGGAAGTGGAGAAAAAGTTATTTGAACTACTCGAACAAGTTAGACAATAAAAATATAGTTTAATATAATGACAAATTATTATACATTAGTGTGTGCGTGAATGAGCAAGTGGTCTACCAAGTGGTAGATGATTACATATTGTCACTCACACTATTATTTCTCATATGCTCTTTTATTAATTAAATAACATACACTATAAATAAACATACATCTTTCGTGTGTCCAATATTAAGATCCCAATTGTGTATTAAAAGGATTACATAATATTGCCATTAATGCTTTGATTTACGGTTCTGAAACATGGTGAATAACATTATTTTGGGGAGTGTTCCAAGATTCATTATATATATAATATAAACTATTTTCATGCCATTATGGTCGTGAAAATAAATAAAATACATTTGAAAACATATTCGATTATATAATAAAATACTCAATGAAAATTCTTTTAATTAGTGCTGGTAAGAAGAATGCTTTATTTTCCCCAAGGCAAATACTCTTAAATACAGGAATACTAAATTATGACAGAGGGATTGTATAAGACTGAAATAAATTTAATTAATAAAATGAGAAGTAATTGTTATTTATATATATTTTGAGCACAGGGCAATTTTAATATTAGAGCATTAAAACTGGGTAATGAAGCTAAAGAAATAATATGAAAAAGTTTGCAGTGTTGACATTGGCAAAGAAATAAGAGGAAACAATCATGCTTCTGGACGAGAATGAAGTCTAAGCCCTTCTTTCTTAGGGCAGTGCTTAGAGAAGAGTGAATAGGCATGGTATGACCCAGACTGTACTGGAATAACTGATGCAAGATGCCTTTTTATATAATTGTTTGGTCCTGAGAAGCTCAGATATCAACAGGACAGGCAGGACATAAGAAATCTATGGGTTCAAACTTGTCATGACCCCCAGATTAGAAGCACATAATATATATATATATTCATGAAGATATGCTGAATGTCAGTAATGCAGTATGGAAAGATGTCACTAATGACATTGAATATGATTTACTGCTTTAAAATAAATGACCCTTGTTTGAATGCCATAATTTAGACAAGCAATACACTATGCCACTGTAATATATATATAGAGAGATTTAAATTTCATTTACTAAAATATACATTTAGATTTGACCCCCTCCTTTTCTACTATTTAAAATAAATCAATCTGACCTTCATTGATTTTATAATAACTGGAATATTTAAGTATTGTATTTAATATTTTAAGAGTATGAAAAATAAAATAAAAACTAGCAGTTATATATAGAAAACAATTAATAAGTCACCCTTTCAGAATTGAATAAATAATATTTTAAAAGAAATAAGGTTTCAGTGCATTAATTAGCCTAAGTTCTGTATTTCCTGGGTAGAATCCAGATTTAAACAAATAACAAATTTTTACACTAAAACATAAAATGTTGACTCGTAAAAACAATCTGGTGAGCATAATTAATAATGCATTATATTTTAAGAGGATGTTAATAACCTTAATTCATAAAGGTTTAGTTAAAAAATGACAGAAAAGATTTTTTGAAATTAAGCTCACCAGGTTGCTTGAGATTGGCATATTAATAATAAAAGCATACATATAAAATCAAGTAATAAATAACTATAAATAAGTGACCACACCAAAGTTAAAATGAGCGCACATGAGAGAGAATTAAATTTATAGAAATTAATTGAGAACAATTTACATTATTAAAAAAGTTACAAAGTTAAGTCATACATTAGAAGAAATTGATAGTAGGGTTCGAGATTAGTTACATAGATTTAATTTTAGGTGGTGTGTGAATCATAGCATTTAATAGATCCATGTGAGTTCTTATGTGGCAAGCAAGTTTCTATTCAGAATTCTAAAGTTCTCCATAGGGCTTTTACTTCATTTCAGGGCAACAGTTAGATGGTACATTACCGGGAAAAAGACCCAAAAGGGTCCAAAAGATGATTGGCATCTACTATATCATTATCTTAGATTTCAAAGTTGCATGGAGTATTGATGACAACATAGTTCTCTCAGTAGTAGCTAATCTGTTGGTGATTTAAAATCAGGCCATTTTATATCCCTGCCCAGGTATTTGAAGAATGTCTTCAATTTTTATCTCTAGCTCAAATGTAATCTTTACTCTAAAATTTTACCTTTCTTTGACCATTGTTTTTGAAAGATACAACTGTTAGATAACATTCCAAAAATATATTCAAATCTATTTCCAGATTGGAAATAGATTTGACAAAATGTTTATAACAAAAGTACAATCGTTAATCTTAATCCCCATTTTAAAGAAAAACTTTAATTAAAAATTCCTTCCCAGATTAAAACAATAGTGTTTCCAACACTTTAATTATTTTTGGACAATTAATGGTTGCATCTTCCATCTTGGATTTTATAAAATATACAGTTTAATAGGAAAAACAAGCAATTTAAAAAGAAAAAGTTTAAAAAAAGACATAATAAAATATTTTAAAAAAATCAATATTTTGTTAGCATGTTTGCTCCTATATATATATTTCAGCTGCATCTATGTATTTTAATAAAAAAGAATTAATAATAATAAAAATGTTATTTAAAAGTTAAAATTTTATAACTTAGGCACGCATATTACTCTATCTTGCTGTGTGTGGCAATATATATATAGTGAGTTTTGCCTGTTTTAATAACAGTTATACACAAGCATAAGAGGAGGTGGTCATGTGATGTTTATTGGCTTAAAATATATATATGTGATTAAAGGAGTGAGATGGGATATAGGGTTTAAACATAGATTAGTAGATAGAACTATGAAGCTCAATCTTAAGCTAAGATTGACTTCCTTCAGTATATTCAGAATTTACACACACACACATGTATGTTAAATATGTTTTTTAATCATTTTTATTTTGTGACAATTCAAATATGTTCATTTTTTTAAAAATATTCTACCATGTGCTTGTGTGTGGATATATATAGAGGTGTTGTATATTGGAACATACCTGTAAATCACAATGTAATAAATTGAAACTTGTTTTTAGTTTAATCAACACATATAGATAAATTTTAATCATTTATTGTATTTTATATGATGAAATATAATCATTAATTGTACTGCATATCTATATACAAAGACTAAAGGATGTCAGATGGACAAATATATGTAATTTTTATTTTATTTTATTAAATGTCAATTCAAATATGTATTTATTGTATATTATAAATGCTTGTCTGTGCAGATATATTGATATATGTATTGTATGGAAACCTATCAAGAAGTTGTAGTCAGTGTAATAATTTGAATTTTCTATATTACTCAAAATCAGAAAGCTTAATATATGTGCATAGTCTTATTCTAGAGATTTTAACTTCATTATTTTTTATTGTTATTAATATTCAATTGTAAAAATTATTTCAGTGAACTTAATTTTAAATGGTTTTTAAATTATACTATGTATTGCATCATCTCTTGGTCAGAATTCAGTGATAGAGCTTATGTTCTCTGAGCTAGATTCATGTATAATAGTCTGATATATAAGTAGGGATGTATTTAGGGATTAAGGGGCATCCAGTATGATTTATATATCCCAGTTGGCAATGATATTATATTCTTTAAAACCCAGGCATTTTATTTTAGTTTAGTCTTACTAGAAATTAAGTTTATAGTTGGCCAGTACATTAATGGCATTAAATGGCCAGAGCATTGATGATGACCAGCATGTTTTAATATCCTAGCATTATTATTTTGATTATTGTATATTCTGATGGATGAGCACTTAAGTTTGTGCATCCAAATTATATTTAAATAATTGCTGAAAGTTGGAAAAGGCTAAATTGTTGGCCTGGTCTACAGTAAAACAATTTTAAATCCTGTCACCAGATTGACTGTTGATTTATTTTGAATGTTGATCATTCATGATGATGAATGGTTATTTCTTTTGAGTATTACTTATTCTTGCTTATACTTATTGATAATGCTGTTGATGTATGGCTAATTATGCTTATGCCTTAAGATAGTTAACTAATGGATCTCAGAGATCTCATAATCTCATGCTCTCTTTAATATATAAAATTTCTTATATATTTTCTTTAATATTACTCTTACTTTAATATTATATTTTATTATACTTAAATACTAATTTTATACTTGATATTAAATATTTAAAATTTATATTTTGTTTATTTGGGGATGTTGATTTTTTTCACCACTGGTCTTTCATCCCAGGGATGACCACCCTGATACTCCATCCCATTACAATATATATATATATGTGTGTGTGTGTTTGTGTGAATAAAAGTGTATGTACTGTAAGGCTAACTTACAGTTAACCCAACACTTATACACTCATTTATAACTATCTTTAACTAAACCATTTATTTATTAAATATATTTAACTATTATAAATGCATACATATATATACTTAACAAAAATAAATAAATGATTACCATTTATTTTGATAAAAATAAACTTAAAATGATACTTACTTAAATGTCAAACTTTTAAATATTCAACCAGATTTGAAATTGAAAAAAAAAAACAATTTTATATGTATTTTTTATTATATCTTAATGTTTATCTATAACAATGAGCAAATAAATCAAACATTGAAAATTGAAACAAAACATACAATATTAACAATTCATTCTTTTTCTTAACAATAAAGAAGAAGAGAAAAGAAAATGACTTTTTCAACTATTTTCTTTTAATGGATATTACTGTTCTATATTAGAATTGAATTTCTACTAAATCAGAAAAGGTTTAACTTTTTCAAATTGAAATATTAATTCATTTATATGGAAATTAAAACATAAGGATCGGAATAGATTATAGGGAAAAATATATTTTTTTTTCTTTTAAATCTGCAAGAGGATAGTAATATATAAAAAAGAACATCTATTTGAATTTCTAGTAACTTCTTTATTTTATTACATTGTTTTTCTACGCATAAAAATATATTTAAAATAATTACTGTGCAGGGAGTAGAACAACGTTATATTGTAAAGGTTTTGAAACCAATTTTTATGCTAATTAAAAATATTAATTGTGTAGAATGTCTAACTGGAAAAATGGAGGTTAAGAACATCGATCTTTGAAGGATGTATTTTATCTTATTACAATAAAACCATTGGATAATGCTAATAATCTATCAATTTGGGATAAATATATGACTACTAAACCAATGGATAAATACACTATGCCAGGAGATCTCCACCAGGATTATAAAATATTGACATAAAGAACCAATCTTACTTAGCTCAGGAAAATAAGTTTTTATTTATCTATTTATATATTTTATTTTATTATTTATATCATTTTAATATGTTTATTTTATTGATTTTCATTTCAAATTTGGTATCTTATCTTTACAGAAATGGGAACATCCAAATTTAATTTTATAAGGGAAAATTATTAAACTAAATATATATATTTATAATATTAAATAAAATTAAATTTTATAAAATTATTTATAAGTTTGACAGAACTCATCTAAATTAGATGAAGTAAAATTTTGATTATTATTTAACAGATATTAGTTAAACAGAATTATTATTCTTACTAATTAATATAGTAAACATAATGATATATTTATTTTTATTACAAATACTTATAAAAGAGGTTTTACAATTGCAAATAAGAGATTCATAATAATAATTATGAAACAAATGAAGAATGACTATAAATGTATTAATAGGTCATTTAAATTAGAAATCTTTTGAATTTGTTTACTGTTATATATTGTATATATATTAGTTTGAATTATAATCTTTTCTTTAGAAAAGATTGTCAAGGTATGAAATTTTATCATGGGATATGGAATGGGGATATTAGTTATTAATCTTTTAAAATGATAAAAATTCATCCTTATTTTTCATTATTATTTTATTTATCTTTTTATATCACATTTTTATTGTTTATTAAATATTATTGAGTTATTAATCTGATCTCTCTACTTAATCATTATTATATTACATTCATATTAATAAATAAACAGACTAATTATTAATAGCTACATAACATTTATTTTTATATATGTGTTAATATTATAAACATTTTAGAAATACATTTTATTAGTCATTGCTTATATAAAGGCATAGTAGTAAATGACTTGATTAAATCCATCCCTGAAGAGAGTAAATTGTGAATTCTCCATGAGTTTGAATATTGTGGCATAATGGTGACTGAAAGAGGGATGAGAGGTGGATGAACTAGTCTAAATTACATCTAAATTTATCTAATAATTATTGAGCTAGCATAGTGAAGATAGATGTAATCATGGACTTAGAATTTCATCGCTTCATCTTCAGCATTCTACCCAAAGACCCTAAGTCTGATTATAGTGAGATGTGTATCCGCTTTCTGGTGAAAACCAACGTCCCATTACAGTACATATTTTTTAAAATAAAGTTTGTCATTTTAAAAGTTCCAAATCAGATTTAAAAAAAGAACATAGGACATGTTTTAATGGAAGAGCTCTTTGTCAAATAGTCATTTAAAATATGCATTTTTTTTCATATGTCAAATGGTTGACTGGGAAGTGAACCCAGGCCAGCTTCTTGGAAGGCTGCTATGCTAACCAAGCCAGCATGCTTGACTTCTTTGATGGCTATAATTATCTTTTTTTCCTTTCCTGGGAAACTCAGGTGAGCTATATTTTGGAGTTATTAGCAAATCCTAAAAGTCAATGATCAGAACTTTGCTATGTTTTTTATCAAAATTAAAATTTAGATTTTGTATTTCTTTAAAATAGCAAATTTGAACAGGAACATTTCTAATATCCCTTACAAAATTGCTGAAGACTGGATGAGTGCAATCTTTGGTGCTTGTATTATAGATAAAGATCCTGTTGGATGGCACCATTTTCACGCTAAAACTATAAAATATGAACATTCACGGGCCGTTGATTTTAATAATTTTTCTGTGCTTTTTTGTAATGTGAAAATAAAAACTAAACAAAATTGTCTTTTATAAATATTATTTTTTATTAACGTATACAATTTAAATGATAATAATAAATGTAAAATAAAATCAACAAATTAAAATTTGATTCGTGTTTTTCTATCGTATATTTTTTTAATTGTGTTACGGCTTTTTTTTATACATTTTCTATCGGATATTTTTTTACTTGTGTTACGGCTTTTTTTTTATCAATTAGGGTTAGTTTTAGGGTTAGTTTAGGGTTAGGTTTAGGGTTAGTTTTAGGGTTAGGGTTAGTTTTAAGGTTAGTGTTCTGTTTGTAATGCTAAAATAAAAAAATTCAAAACGTAAGCGTACTCGGACAGAAGAAAGAAACTCAAACTTTTTTAAACAACAACAAACACATACAAATGTCTTCTTTACTTATTAAACATGTTTATAATATTTTCTTTTTATTAAATTTACAAAAAACCTGTATATTTGAACTTTTCTTACTGGATATTTTTTTTGTACTGCTATTTTTTACTTCAAAAATATACAGATGGTAGAATATTCTTTCTCTCATGGAATGTTACTAACAGTACGTTACTTGACACGTTACCTAATTGCAATTCAATAAAAACATAGATATTTAACATTTACCCAAATAAAAGTTCAGTACAGTACATTGTAAAAATCTTATAATTATTGTTTTAAAAAATCTGAACATTTCAATAGTTTAAAATAATAAAAAAATCCAATGAAAACAACATTTCAATACAATTCAAATACAAACTCTCTCATCAAGACGTAATTATTTTATAAACTGTGCGAATTTGGAAAATGTAATTGCTGCTTAGCAACATACATGCTGTACTGTGATGCGACGTAGCGGTCTGCATTCTGTAGCACAACAAAAAAGTTGTATTATAGAAAACACGGGTTCGAACGTGTCGGCCACGGAAACAGCATTTTTATGTGTTTTAGCACGAAAAACGTGCCATAGAATGGCGTCTTTAGCTATAAGATGAGTACCCAATCTTTTGTGGTTATGTAGACATTCTTAAATTAATCATTTTTTTTGTAAGGTGAAAAAATCATTTTGTTTGCAAGTTTGACCAAATCTTTTTCTTTTACTACTCTTTTCTCTAGTTAGCCCAAGAATGAGCTAAAAATATCTTTTCTCTTAATTCTTTAGAATCGTGGCCAATTAAAAGTCTTTATTATATCTTCATTAATTAGTTTTATAAAATAATAAAAATTCTGAACTTCTAATCTCTCTCTTTTTTTAAAACAAAACCTGTAGACCTCATTGTTATATATAATCAATAGATATTTTTTTTTGTGTTTTTTTTTCTTTTTTTTTTAAATACAATTTGTCTACTAATTATTAATTAAATTTTAAGCATTCATTTTTATTCAATTAAAAGCTAAAATATAAAATTTAAATTATCAAATTAGACTTATTTGATATTTTTTAAAACTTATTATATATATATATATATATTTGATCTTATATACCATAATAAGTAGACTTATTTGATATTTTTTAAAACTTATTATATATATATATATATATTTGATCTTATTACCATATTGTGTTCCTTAAAGTAATATTTTTAATATATGAATTTGTATACTGTACCAGTCATTTCTATCTTTTTTTGATCACCAAGGGCCTCACTAGGTCAATAACTACCTAGAAAATTTAATTTACAGTTATCAGTAGTTGATGATAATGAATGCCACCAGATAGACCCAGGGAGAAAAAGAGATCTTTAATATTATTTAGACAATTGAGAAAAGAATAAAGAGACAAATGTCAGCCAAGATAATTTTAAATAATAATTTATTAATTTTTTTTTTAAAAAAAAAAGAAATCCCAAGCAAACAAAAGTATAAGGTTTGACTAGATTTCTCTAGCATCTTTATCAGAGAGTGTACATGAGAATTGAACATTAAATGCCCTGGCAGACAAATTCGTTTTCTCACCCATGATTTAAAAAATTATAATTTCTTTCTGCTAGCGATTTATAAAAACTAATTCCAGCTTCCCACTCAGAGACTTCAAAACAAAGTGGTCTTGTAGGGAATACAACAAAACAGTGCAGGTGATCTTTCCTTAGTCTGGAAAAGAAACATTGGGACTAATAACATCTCATGAATGACCATGTTCAAGATCATTAAGGTTGATTCCAATACAAGTCAAGAAAATAGAACAAGAAAAGATTACCATTTACATAATCTTAAATAGAAGAAATGAAATCTCTGATTTAGGAAAAACAGAACAACACATGAGTATAACAAAAGAAACAGGTGAGTTAAAATAAAATCACAAATGTTTGCCAAAGCATTTATCAAAGGTTAGTAATATAAATTGAAAAAAAAAACACTAAGAATTTACAATAGAAATTCACCATACACTTCCGAATAAATACATAATAAAAAAATTAATATGGAGTCTTAAAACTAAGAGTCCACTACATACAATAATAAGAAAATACATAAGCATTAAAGGAATATTCAAAACTTATAAGATAGACAGATTTGTTTTAAAATTAAGCTGAGACTTTAACAAAGATATAAATATGAGATTCCCTGGTTAGAATATGAAAATCTTTTACCTCGAGGTCTAATGTAATATCTGTCAGATTTCCTCTAACAGAATATGCAAAGTTCTTTCCAATTCAAGTCTATCATGAAGGCTTTGGATTTATATCTCTTTGGTTGGGAGTGTGGAGACTGGATTTGGATTAGTTCTTGTTTAGGCTTTTAAGACCTGATCTTGAAGAAACAATTTGGGATCTGGGGCTCATCTTTGGGTTGATTTAGTACTGCATGTTGTAGATAAGATTATGCATGCTGTGTAGTTTTGGTATACTGCAGAGATAATCCTATTTAGCTAATAGTAAACAGTAATATGATCTCAGCAGAGCTTCTTATTAGCAGACAGCAAAAGATAATATTAGCAATGGTTGTATAAAGACGTGGACAGCAATCTTTGAAATTTAAGGCAGTACAGCAATTCAAATATATATCATGAGCAATGTCCAAAAGCTGAATCAATACTCACAATGGGCAGAATAAAAATGATAAGCTGAATAATAATCAGTCCCAAATCCAGGGCTATTTATGTATACTCTTACCTGCTGAATCATCTTTAATTAGAAGTTTTTGATATGGGCAAATCTCAATCTCACACTTAATTTTAATTAAAACATTTGACCAGGGCCCTTATTTTATTCAAAATTAATTAATAAAAAAACAAATAATAGGTTATTATCTATTTATGTTTAAATTCTATTATTATTTTTTTATAGTTCCAAATTTATCTATAACAATCATTAAAAATTGTCATATTTTTATATACATATTTTCCTATAATTAATATGGCTAAAACTGTAAGTTGATTTTGTGGATTTTGTGCCAATGAATTTCTTTTGAGAGTAATGTATTTTGGGCTATTATACTACCAGTCCAAAAGGCATATTAATCATACTCCCATTATATTATTTCCATTAGGTAACCATTACTGTAAGATTTGTGAAGTTTGGTGCAGTCAGTATTGAATGCATTTCAGCATCAAACATACTAGCCTGAACTGATTCTACTTCTAGCCTTCATAGCACTTGACTATTAAAAAATACAACTATTGCCATAAAATGACTTATATAAAAGACTATTGAGTGGTATTGCATTGCAGAGAAGAAAAATAATACTTTTTAGTTAAATATGTAAAAATTAATAAATAGCAGTAATAAAACAGGAATATTAATTCTGTATTGGAGAGATTGCAGCCCTTAAGAATGAGCCACCACTGGTTTGAATGAATAGTAGTCTATTAATATAATAAAATGCTAAACTCAGTTTGATATCTAAGAAAAGTGCACCCCAAAATCTTTTGGCAGATAAAGTGTTAAATCTTATCTTTGATAGTAATGCATGCAGAAAAAAAGAGAGATTATATTACAGCTATTGAACTATAAAAAATAGTGTCAAATTTTTATTACCAGTTATTTAAAAGCCAGTAACAAAACCTAGATTATTTAAATGAATACTTTTAATTTTTGCAATGCTTTTTATTCATTTTAATGATTTATGTTTTGACTGACTACCAGTCTACTTCAGAACTATAAAATACAATTGCATTACATTGTTTGTTTTTTTTATAGACAAAGTGTAATTTATTTTAATATCATTATTTGTGTAAAGAAATAATGCAATACAATTATATTTTACAGCTCTGAAGAAGGTCTCTAAACAATGACAACTTTCAACAATTGAATTGAATAAAAAGCATTGACAAAAGTACAAAAAAAAAAATGAATTTTTGTTAGAGTTTTTATTTGAATAATCAATGCAAAAAGAAAGATAGAGTATTGAACATCTTTATTGACTTACTGGTTGTAAACTATTTTGTTTTGGAAGTAGAAAAATATTAAGTTTAGATTTTAAAGAGATGCTAATTTTGGATAATACTATAGTGATTAAGTGAGCTCAAAATTTGATAGCTTATATTTAATTATGTTAAAGTTGAATTTTTGCCAACCTATTAATCAAATAACTCATAAGCCAAGAGAGTATTTAAAAGCTCATTATTAGCATATTGTTTTCAAAAGATTAATGAAGATCAAGATTCATTGATTCTCATTGATGGTGCTCCAACTTTTTATGAACAATAGCAATTTATTATTTTTTAAAATGTGAATAAATAATAACACCAGAAAGAGTAAGAAAAAACCGTTTAATGTAGATCAAAAAGGATGAAATTAATTGGCCAATCATAGAGTTTCTGACTTATTGCTTAATGAAGAATACTAATAAAATTTATACCCAAATGCTGTCCGGTTTTTTGAAGATATTGCTACTTACGCCATAAATGTGAAAACTTATATGAAGTTCTACATTTAATAAAATGAAGAAAGTCATACCCAAAAGTGATGCTAGCGTTGCCTTCTTTGTCATTGACTAATCAACCAAATAAAGTGAAACTGCGACTTAAATTAGACAACTAATATTACAAGCCTTACGAATTTTTTTTATGAAATTTAAAAATAAAACTAATTAAATATAAAAGTAAAGAATGGACTCAGCATCTATAAAATTATAATAATTTCTCCACAAATGGTGAAAGTCTTATCAAATTAGAATAATCTATTTTGTTTTTACACGTCAGACATCAGGACTCCTCTAATAACACAGATTAATCTGATATCTTTACATAAGCTAACAATAATAAATATTTTGAAAATTATTTTTTATTGGAAAATGTTTATATGAGTTTTGAAAAAGTCATCAGAGAAAGTAAAATGAAAGTTAAAGATAAATATTAAAAAAATTAAAAGTACTCGTAATGTAAAGTTGTTGTTTTTTTTTAAAAAAAAGTCAATAAACATTGCTGATTATGAATTTATAAGAAATTATCAATAACCCATACCTTGATCAGATTATTAATACACGTGAGCACATGATAATAATAGAATTAAATTTGGATGGGGTACTATAAAACTTAATAATAAAAGAAAATCTTTCTGTGTGTTCTTAACTTATTGACTCAAAACTTGAACACTTAACAGAAAAACATTACAGAGATTATATTGAGAGTAACAAGAAGATATTGAAAGCGAAATACTTGGCAAAAGAACTTATATATATATTGACATCTTTGAAAGAATTAAGAGACAAGTAAAGTTGAATAGACTATATTGCTAGAAGATGATAATAGATGAATAACTGAAGTTTTAATCTGAATCCCAAGAGTTTTAAACTGAATTCCAAGAGGTTGTAAAAGGTCAAGAAAGAGATCAGATGTGAGCTAGATGGTTGGATGAAGTCAGGAAGTTTACGAGTGTGATGTGGAGAGAAAGACTATGAATTAGAGAAAGTGGATTGAACTTGAAGAGATCTTTGTCCTGCAGAAAACTGATAGTAGTTGAAAATGATGATGAAGGAAAAAATAAATAGCAAAAAAGAAGAAAAAAATATTAAAAATATTAGAAATAAAGAACAATTATATATATTGATTTATATGGAAATATAAAAGATAAAATTAATTATAGGATTAAATTTGGACTGAAGGCCTTTGTAAAAAATAAGATTAAAAAAAATTGGTCATCACTGAAAATTTTTTAATTAACATGTTTTATAAGCCTTTCCTATTTATGTTATGTAGATTATTTCAAAGACATTGAAAGAGGTGTAATGTTGATTGATTTTATTGAGAAGATGTGGCAAAGAATAGAATACATTGGAAAGCAATAATTAGTATGATGTTGAAGTATTTCAGAAAGAAAAGTTTTCTGCATACTAAATTAAAAGATGGTGTCCACAAAATATGAAATAAATATAAAAATGGACTAGCATGTCTTATATGTAGAAAAGTTTGTGATTTGTAAATTGGTTTGTTCACTTATCTCAAAACTAATTTTTAATATATATATATTGTTTGTTTTACCTTTTTCTCTTGAGTTCAAATTACCATATTCATTTGCAAGAGATACTGCTACTGCTGCTGATGAATGAATCTGAGATGTATCACCTAATAAAAAAACAATATAGAGATTGTAAATTACTTATCAAAATATTAGAAATGCATGATAGGACTAGTAAATATTTAAAAAAATACAAAGTTAAATGAGAGAATAAATAAATCATTGAAATGAAATGCCTAAAATGAAACATGTTGCTATAAAAAATGACAACAGATAAATAACTGAAATCCTAAATAGAATCCAAAAGATGTAAACACTGTGTTTTATAAATGGATGAGATAAAGAAGTTTGCAACTACTACATAGAAAAGAGAAGTTATACAGAAATATTGGGTTTAAATTTGGAAAGATCTTCATATATGATGGATCAATAATCATTAAAAACAATGATTGCATTGCAATTTCAGTTAAATATTATTAACATTATTTATATAAAAATGTGACTCCTGTTACTCTGAAATTTTATTTATTGCACTCTTTTTTCTAGAAACAATTAATAATCATGACCAGCTAAGGCAGTTTGACAGTTTTTTAATCCTGCTTCAATACCATCTATTGTAAGTTTGATTAATCACCAAATACCATATAATATAGTCTATAATATTACTCTGTCCATTTTCTGACTTTTGCATTCATCAATAAATACTAGGGCTCAAATAGCTATAGACATATAGTTGAAGTATTAATAAAAAGTAAAAGATAGCTGCTAAATGCATATATGCATTATTCTCAGCTTTGAATTCTAATCCTCACTGACACAGAAAAAATCCAGAAAACAGTCTAGATATGGGAATTTATCTCTGTACCATTTAGTGACCATTGATTACTAAACCTTGCAGTAGATGGCTCTAGAGTAAAGTTAGAAATTGCTCTTAAAAGCCTATAAGTAAATATATGAGAAAGTCATGTGATATTGATGTTGATTTTAATATTTTTAGACAAATAATAGAAAGGGCCTTATGTTGCCATAAAACTATGGTCTCTATATTTAAAATTAATCCACAGTCAGATATATGTAGATATGTGAACAAATTGGCTTGTATTCAGAACTTTAAAGTTTTTTTTTACAATTTCAAATTATTATCTTGAATAGTATAAAGGAATAAAACATAGTTGTTAGGTACATAAATACATTAGGTTCAGTTTTGAATTTAAATTTCCTCTTATAAAAAAGTCAGAAAACATTATGAAAATGGAGATATTATGTTTCTATATCATATGTTCCTTTAATTAATTTCACTACAGCATATGGGTTTAGAGTAAGATGAGAATTGCTTTTGGAATCGTATGACTAAGTAGATAAGAAATTCATATGATATTGTTGTTGATATATTCTGAATTTTAAAAAAAAAATAATATTTTTTCCATACAACATATCATGTGATAATAATTTATTGTATATGTTTTCTTTTTCTTATTGAAAATTAGTTTAAAAATTATTTCAGTGGTATAAATAGCCAATAATAGATATGAAAAACTGTAAAAAATTCTTTCTGGAGATGCAACAATTTATCACAACTAGGGTTAGAAGAAATGTTTAAATAGCCAACATGAAAACACTAAAACGCACATTCAAATTGTTAAAGTTTTGAAGGACTAGAATAAATTAGAAGTCTTCAAGCTATGATAAGCTACTAGTATATATGATTAAATATATTAGTTGCTTAGCCATATTTCTTATTGTAATAACTTATTACTGGCATAGATATATTTGCATTTAATTTAAAACATCACTAATATAAACAGCCTTTTTGTTTAACTTTTTACATCCCTAATAGATAAATGAAGGCACGCCATTCATTGTTAAATTTTTTTCATTTTTAAGTTGATTTAATGATTGTCTCTATAGATAGATATATTATAAGGAATTTAAAATTTCATTGTTAGCAAGAATTAATATTTCATAGCTAATATTAATACTTCCAAATTTAGATTAAATAGTGATGAAAAATTATTGGCCACTGTTCTTATATCTTTATTTTGTCTGGTACTTTTTATTAAGCGGAGGAATTTAATACATTCCCAGAAATCTTTTAGATTTCTTGCCAAATTGTTTTTAATTCTCTTTAAACAAGGCTGAAGGTTTTTTAATAATCTTTGTAAATGACATAAATTCTAAAATTATGTTAATCTAAAAATTAACCAGTTGCTTTAAAGTTTTTATAAAATTTTAATTTGCATTTAATAATCCCTTTAATAAGAATCATAGAATACCAACACAATACTTTTTATGAATTTTTGAAATAAGTATAAATTTATTCACATGTTTCTAAAGTCTGTTCTAAAAACTGACTGTTAGAACTGAAACATCAGCATAGAGTTGTCAGATTGCAAGGTTTTATTTAGACCCAAATAATCCTTTTTATTAAGCAAATCCCTATCTAGTGCCAGGATCTAATGCAACCCTCCTGCAGCTACCTTTTATCTCTACTTAACTACAAAACCATGAGAATGAAATTGAAAACATAATATTTTCAATCTAAGCTCAATAGCTTATGTAGTCATATGGGTCTGAACTTGCCTTAGATCCTAAGATCTAGGTGCAGTGCTCCCAGATCCAAGGCTTCTCACTGACAAAGGCCACAAGCCAGAAACTAGTCTGGGGATATTGGATGAGTAGGTACTAGATAGGGATTTTATGCATAAGCCTTTTGGCATCAATTTGATTACTCTGGTTGGCACAGGGTGGAACTACTGTATGGAGAATTATGCCTTGTTTAATAACAATTATGTGCTAGTATAAGAAATGGTGATCATATGATGTTTAGTGGTTTAATCCCTTTTATTCTAGCATTTTATTTTAATATTGTCAATATTTTTCACAGATTTATATTAGAATATGCAATCAATATCTAAAAATGGATGAAATTTGGTCTTTTTAACAAGAGGCTGAATAGAATGAGTTCATTTCAAGTTAAATAGTTAAATAGCAAAAACTAAATGTATTATAATTTCATAATTATTAAAAATACGATTTAATATACTTGCAACTGATAACAATCTTAATAATTTCGAAGATAGCTCAATATATTTACAATTTACAAATTTATGAACATTGAAATAATTTCCTGTCATAATCAACACTTTAAATGCCCCTGAGCAATTCTCCAACTGTATTAAAATAATTATTAAATTATAAAATGCTCATTTGCAGTAGTAAATGAACATTACCAATAATCAAATATTTCCACACCCCAAATTAATTAAAATCCAAAAGCATTCAATGACTATATTTATGTCTAGCACTGTAACTTAAGCAATAAGTATGTCACTTTCTTTATTAGCCACATTGGATAACAATAACAATATTTCCATTGGATTTTATGTATGGTTGCACACTAATATTTATCAATACCATTATAGATTGTTTCGAACTGGTTTTGTTTTCCATAAATATATATTTATTAACAAAAAAAAAAACAGCACACACAATCGAATGGTTATTTCCTGAGCAGTCAAGTAACATTTGAGTGTTGTAAGTATTAAATATAAGTTTTGATGTAGAAACTTTGAGTTCTCACTTTACTACTGCATTAAACTGCTGGGAAATAGTTTGGAGGCCAGATGGCATTTGAGGTGAAGAAGATGAGAGAATAAACCTCAATTCAGGAATCTTTTTTTCTTGAATCTTCCACGATACGCTCTAAATTGGAATAATAGCTATATGTCACCTACTTCATAAAATTACTTTTAAAAAATCCTCATTCTTAAAAAAATCTACATTCATTATGAATTTAAGGCCTTGGATGCAGATATGGCAGAGTAATGCAATAAATATTATACCTTGATGTCTAATATCCGAAAGTGATCTTTGATTAAAAAATAACCGTAGTCTGCTTCCATGCATTACGACTTTAATTAGAAGTAACTCAAGTTAACATTAATATTTAAAAAGATTTTTAAAAAGAATGAAAGGAAATTTGATTAAAAGTGTTCATTTCTATACATTTTACGTTTATTTTGAGGAGAAAAAAAACAAATTAAGCTGTTAGAGAAAGAATTATTTTCTTTTATTATTATTATATTTTACTCATTATTTAACCAAGAGTCAAATTGTGTGAAAATATAAACTTGTTCATGTGGTGATACCTAGATAAAATATTCTTTAATGCTAGTTAACCATATTTAGATGTTTAATAAATAACAATTTCTCATTCTTCTAGTATAAATGTGTATTTTATTTTAATTTAATGAGGTACTTCCAGTCCAGCAATTATTTGAATTATTTAGAAAAATATAGAAATAATTTAAGAAAACAAAGAAAAATAAATTATTAAAATAAAAATCTACAATGCATTTCCCAGTTGGTTTATTCTTCTTAATATGCGAATTTACAAAGCTTAGATAAATTGCAGATAATAAACAGTCGTCTTGACATTTTTAAAGAAACAGCAATAATAATAATAATAATGCGTTCTTCAAACAATCAGGAAGCAGTCAGACGAGCTAATGAGCTCCTTAAACTGCTAAATTATAAATGAGAATGATTTAGCAATGATGAATATTATTTTGAAGCAATAATATTTAAGTTAAAAATGTAAACGATTTTGTTATATATATATATATATTTGAGCATCTCAATGATTAGAAACTTCTAGAGTAACTTTGAATCAACTTGTTTGGTAATTGGTTTATATCCACGTTATTCGCTCTTTAAAAATTGATTAATACGCCTATGGTTATGTGCTGTTTACAAACTATTTTTTTAACATTTGATCTAAATATATAGTAATCTATTGCCTATTGATTAGCTTTCAAATAGAAACAAGTATACACTTTACACTTGTGCATATTTTATCAAAATGAACGTATTAAATTTTATATTAATTTCACTAAAATACAATAAGCATGTTTTCTCAATGTTTTGGCAATGTTTAATAATGAAATATAGTGAAAGTAGCTATACTGACTTTAAAACGTAAGAATCACTTCAATACAATTACAATTTTGTAGAAAACAAAATAATTGCAAATTCTTCTGCAAATAACATTTACATTTCAATATATTCTAATCTATCTCTTGAATAAGAAAAGTATTAATTGTTTTAACAAATAATTTACCATCTGAATGAACTATTTACAATTTTTAAATTTCTCTTTTCTTTTTTTCTGTATTAAAACTAGTTACTCAGGAAATCATATAACATTTAAACACCCAAGTAGCAGGTTTTATTTGAACAAACTACGATGTATTTTTTCTTTCTCCAACAGAAAAATGAACCAAACAACTTTAAATCTCGTATCCACAACTGTATTATTTTGCTAACAAGTCAGATCTTTATTATATATCCATCAAGTAAACAAATCACACCAGATGCTTAATACTCATTATATCTGTAATATTAATCAAATAAATATATTTTTGTTAGTGATAAAATATGTTAAAAGAATGGTTGAAAGTAAAAAAAAAACCGCTATATTATTTTTTAATATTATTTTTGTAAAATGCAGCAGAAGTTTTTAAATCTAGATTAATTAAAGCTATTTTTAATGTGGTTAACTGTAAATTTTTTTGATAAAATTAGGAATTTGATCCTTAGATATTTTTAGCTAAATGAAAAGTTTAAGTTCTAATTGAATTTATGTTCAGTGTGTGGGTCAAACAGTATGTATGTAATATAATCTTCACTTTTGCATGAAAGATTGTCATTATCTACAAGCATTGTGCTTATGGACTGCATTACTATTTAAAATTAGTATTTGAAAAAAAAAAGTAAATGTGTCTTTTATATAAGACTGGTGATTGTTATTGATATTGTATTTATATATATAATCTTTAAATACATGTATATTGTCTATACTAAACCTAATGTAATTACAAAGGACTTGAGCTCAAACTTTCAAGCTCCCTACAGGATGGAGAAAATTGAAGCTTGTCCATTAAAGTTTGAAGATTTGCTATCTTAATATAAAGTGAGCACTGATTGCATATGTGAATATGAAATGGTGATCTGGACCAATTGATGAGTGCTGGTTCAGCACAAAATATGGATATTGGAGATCATTTATCGTTATATTTTTTAACAAAAAAAAAGGAAAAAGACAAAAAAAGAAAAAAAAAAAAATAAAGAAGAAAGAAAGAAAAAATAGAAGAAAAATAATAAAAAAATAGTTTAATTTATTTTAACAATTTAGAAAATATTTATTAATATATAAAAATCTTAGGTCAAAAATGAAAAAAAAAAAACCCCCATAAAACTGCTTTTAGCTAAATCATTTAATATATAGGGTATATGAGCACAGACTTTCACATGACCCACCACTCTCCACTCTATCTAATAACACTGATACACTCAAGCACATATATGCTGAAAAGATAAATAATCACCAATATACGTATTTCATGCTAAACCAGCAATCATCAGTTGGTCCAGATTATCATCTCCCACACATATATACTATAAGTGCCAGATATATATTAAGATAGACAATCTTCATACTTTAATAAACAGGCTCCAATCTGCTACACATTCCAACTCTTCAACCGTCCATCCAATTGAAAATCTGATGATGGAATGCTCGAAGGCCACCCTGAGACCGAGATTCTGGTCACACCCATGTTGACCTAAGGTCAATCTGAACCCCACATGTACAGGACAGGGTGGCCTTCGAGCATTCCATCATCAGATTTTCAATTGGATGGACGGTTGAAGAGTTGGAATGTGTAGTAGATTGGAGCCTGTCCATTAAAGTATGAAGATTGCCTATCTTAATATATATCTGAGCACTTATAGTATATATGTGTGGGAGATGATAATCTGGACCAACTGATGATTGCTGGTTTAGCATAAAATACGTATATTGGTGATTATTTATCTTTTCAGCATATATGTGCTTGAGTGTATCAGTGTTATTAGATAGAGTGGTGGGTCATGTGAAAGTCTGTGCTCATATACCCTATATATTACATATATAGACACAGGTATATAATAAGCATGTGTTTCAGTTACTAAATCATTTAAGTAAGAGAATAAATTCACCGTGACTACTGGAAGTGAAGTTGTCTTTATTTCTGTGATTTTTGCATTCTCTCCAATAGTTTTTAAAATGCATTGTATTAAAGATTTCATTATTTGTAATTCTTTCCTTCTTCTAGTGTAACAAATCTCAGAATGTTTTTGAATTATATTTGAATGTGATGGAAAATTTAGACTAAAATGATTTAGCATAAAAAATTCTCCAGAGTGTGTAGTTTGGCTAAATCAGGCTTTGATAATAAAATTTGCTAAATCAAGTTTTGATAATAAAATATTACCAATCACATATATGCATTCATTTATAAAAAATTTCCGCCCAAAATTGACTGACCTTGCATTCCTTTCAATGACGTTTTACACAGGCCTGAGACTGATGAGGAGGGTGTGTGTCTAAAGTATTACAAGTTACAATTGCATAAATTTGTCAAGAATAGTCAATTTTGTTTTTATTATCATTGTATTTTTCATAGTTTTAGGGCATTTTGATAAATAGTTTTGTTTGTTTTTTAAATTGCTTTTTAAAGAATTTATTTACCTATCATAAATTATACAATCTAGTTTTGAATATTTTTGAAAATATTTATTTTTGACTCTGATTAAATATTTTGATCTTTATATATTAAAATTAACTTCTCTCCCCCCCCTCTCTTTTTTATCTTTTTAACTATAAATTATTGGACATTTATAAATTGGAATCACTATTTAATTATTTTCTAATTATTGTTCCAATTTAGTTTAATTTTTTGTGGATTATGTTTGGAATTTAGTTATTGTTGATGTTTTTGTGAAATAAATATATTTTTAGATTCATTTACAGATAAGCCTATATGACTCCAATTCAATTTTTTTTTTACTTAAATAAAAATATTTAGACTTTTTTTAATATATATGTTCATGGTAACATCTGTTTTCCAATGTTTTGTTACTTAGCCTTGATAAATTAATTTTTATTTAAATTAATAAAAAAAAATTTAATACCACTTCTTCTTAAAAAACTTGTTTTTATTATATGAACTATTATAACAAATTATATATATACATCAAATATCTAACATTTTGATGATACCGTATAATCTTTATCAAGAATCAACTATAAAAATATGTAAGCATAATAAATATAAACATAAAAACTCCATATTAATACAATGCAAAAAAGAAAAATTAATTGGGATTGCTATGTGTTGACTGGTTTTTAATAATATATATATATATATGAAAGTCTTGGGAATCAATTTCCTTTTTTGTCAAAAGTAAATCTATACTTTATAATGCTTTTTTAGTTAGAAAAAAATGATTAACAATATTCTAGTCTTCTATAAAACTTGTTTCTTGTAAAAATTTAAAAAATATAAAACATTATCATTTATTTAGTTATGAGTGTAATGTTATATTCACGTTCATTGTGATTTGAACGATGTGAAAAATTTTGAGCATTCTTGTATGAAATTACTATACTTCATTTATAGTTTTTCTCAATGAATGTAATCGGTAGTTAGACAAATCACATTTACATAATAACAAAGACAAAGTATAATAAACATTGTTACTGCCAAATATGGTACCAAGAAGTTAAAAATATACTCTTTTTTACTTAATATGTTTAATATATATTTTATAAATAAGCAGCTTATACATACAAATATAATTGTATAGTAAATAATAATTTGAGAGGGAAAGCATGCAATTTTTTAGTGTTATATTCAATATGTTTATTTCATCTATACATTTTTTTAAATCAATAACTTTATAAAAATATTTAATACTTTTTTTGATTATCTGTAAGATCTTAAATATGTTTATCATTTTAATTTTTTTTTTGTTATTCAGAAGATATGTAGAAAATATGTGATAAAATATTTTAATTTGATTATACACACTAGCAGATTATTTTATTAAAGAGTCATAATCCATAGGCATCTCTGTCACTTTGAGTGTTTTAACATCTTATGGACTTCTGGACACAAACCATTCGATTCTTTTTTTTTTTAAATCAGATGCATTAATTTTTTTTAAATAACAGTTGTTGAGGTATTCAAATTACAAAAAAAAAAAATCAACTTTTAAATTACAGAAGATAGTTTAGATATATTAATCAATTAAAAACTTTTTTCAATATTAAAGATAATTAAAATGTGAGCTGGAATTGCAGAAATATAATATATGTATTTGTGTTAATTTATATTGTTTGTGTTTAAGAAATCTGCTATTGGATTTTTTTTTTAATTTGATTTTAGCCAGAGATTTATTTTTGAATATATATTTATTTCAAAATATTTCAAAAATTATAGATGTTATAATAAAATATAATATTGGCATTCAACATAGTAATTTTATATTAATGCTAAAGTTACATTATATACATAGCCATAATTTATTATTCATTACCTATTCTTATCATGTTGAATGTTACTAAAACATTAAAATTCATTATAATACATTATTAGATAATCAGAAGAAACCTTCACAAAATCTCTCAAACCACAATACATGTTTACTTCTATGTCATATCATTTTACATTACTCCATACATCATATAATAGAAATACATTATATTGCCAAAGACTAAGATATTCTCATAATTCAGATATAGCCTGCATACATTTAATGTAATATTAGAGTGATAGATTCTGGAGTTCAAAGTCCTTGGATCACGATTAAGGCTCTTCTTATGAAGGTGAACAATAAAACATTCAATTCTTTTTTAAAAAAAAGATATATATCAAAAATTTTAAAATAGCAGTTTTGTTATAATGAAATACGAGTTGGGAATAAATATAGGTTATTTGAAAAAAAAAAAGTAGTACAGAAAAATATTTTTATATGTATAATCATAATTTACTATTCATCACTTATTGCTGCTACTCATACTTTTTTTATATTACTAAAAAGTTAAAATTCATTACAGCAGAAAATAAAATTAAAACGAAATCTCAAAGTCTTTTAGAGTAAATTATATTTTTATTAGTACAAATTTATATTTATGTAGTTACTCACATATAGATACTATCCACCTTAGATAAACATATGAATTCAGATACAAACTTTAAATCCAATTAAAGATTATATGTATATTTTAAAAAAACACATTGTATGTAACAAGCATCGTGCAATCAATCAAATTTCAAAATGATGATTATCATTTTTAACCAGTATCAATCCAATGCAGGTCGAATGTCTGTCCAAGTTCAATCCACCTCAGAACTATAGTCTCTCTTCTACACATAAGCCCAGCACATTTCCTTATTTCATTCGTCTAGCTCACATATGGTCTTTTTCTAGATCTTTTACAATCTCTTGGAATCCAGTTTAAGATTTCAATTGTCCATCTATTATTATCTCTTCTAGCAATATGTCCAGCTCAATTCCACGTCGGTCTCTTAATTCTTACAATGATATCAGTAACAACTTTTGTTCTCTTACCCATATATTTCGTTTTCGATTTCTTCTTGTTACTCCTAATATGCATCTCTTCATACTTCTTTGAATGGTCTGAAGTCTCTATATTGCTCTTCTATTGAGTGTTCAAGTCTCAGATCCATAAATAAGACCTGGTAAAATACATTTATTAAAATCTTCCTTTTTAAAATGTAGGCATATTTTCTTTCAATATTAAGTTATTGCTATAAAAAGCATTCCATATAAGTTTAATTCTATGATTAATTACATCTATTATATCACGATAAAGTTCAATATTTATAGCATGCACATGTGTGTGCGTTTATAAAAAATGATGTATTTACATACAAATTTATTTGATATTAATTATAATGGTGGCATCAGATAATAATGGCATTATTGACTAAACTCTGAAAATTAAGAATAAAGTTTCTGTTTTAAAACTTTTGGCTTTAATAGTTAAAAATAAATAAATACGTCTTAGTTGTTTGTAGTGTAAACATACAGTTATATATAAACATATTCTTCATGATATGTTTGAACACATTTCAATTTGTTTTTCTCTTTTGACAAATGCAGTAGTTAGGCACAAAAGAAGAGAGGAGGAAAAAAACCTCTACAATAGAGTTCGTAGCTTATTCACACTTTACAACACAGGTGGACAAGAAATAATGAAACGCACATAACCTTTTCTTAATATATACTGCATAATTTGCAAGTTCAAAGCTATCAATTAAATTCTTTACTAATTAAGTTAATTATGTCCAGGTGATAATGATAAAAAAGAGTTGTTTCTATAAATACACCTGAGCCTTTGCCGTTCTTGAGTAGAATGCGCTCCGCGTGATCGTCGGCCTGTAGAGCCTCAAAATTATTGTCTAAACTCAATAGGTATACCAGTAACTATAAATTATAAGAAGCTCAGCAAAGCGCATAAACTGTTTGATGGCTGGTACACATTAGGAGGAAAAAAAAGATAAGAATTGCTAAATCACATGATTCCCTCCCGTAATAAGTTTTAAATGGCATACCCGTTTAATAGCCGCGAGCTCATCGTATATACAGATATGTTTTCTGCTTTCTTTTTTGATGTAATCGTATTAAATAGGAAACATGATACGACTAAAAGAGTTTTATTATTATTTTTTATACCGATAATTTCTATCCTAAGGGTTAAATTCAAATTTCTATTTTTTTTTTTTTTCATAAACACTTTTTATATCTACGTATACTTTAGAATACATAGGCTATACGTCCTCATTTAATCCGATATACGAGAATAGTTTGTACAACCAATTTTAGACATTTTCTCAACCGTAAAATACCATGTGCTTTTAAATACTAAATTAATTAAGATCGTAAAAAATCATCTCTTTACCTTTTTCTTTCTCAAACAATCAATTTAAGAACGTATTCAAAAATACAATGTAATTGTTTTGTGAATATCTTGAATTAACTGAACTTTTTATTATTCGGCTAAACACGTTTATATTTTATATATTACAATTGTTAGATTATCCTATTATTTTTCTTCATTCCAGTTTAAAATAAAAATAATAATTTGGTATTAAATAATAAAAGTTTCAGCCTAGAATCCGAATATTCTTTTTAAAATAATCAGATATTAAATAGCTTGAGAAACGAACGGTTTTATAAACCACACAAAATATTAATTTTCTTTTTAAGGTCATGATTGCACCAAGTTATTAACCTTATATATATATAGTTTATCAATAAAAATAAAAATATTCTTTAACCTTTATAAAATATTTGTAAATGATAATAGTTCCATTTAAATTGACCAGAATGAGAAACAGACTCTTTGTGCAGAGGTAAGAATTTTTAAGGTGTTAAACGCCGAAAACGCACATAGACATGTACAGGGTAGGGCAAAAGTTTAGCCTTTAATCCAAAACAAATGGCCATCTAATTTAAAATTGAAGATTTTTTATGGTATGTTCTGTGTGGTTATTGTTATAATGATTTGCTGCCTCTTTCTAATTAGAATACTTTTGTTTTATTTTGCTCAGATTTATACTATAGTAGCTAAAATAATAATAGTAGTACCAATAGTGATTGTGCTCTTGTACAAGAAAAAAGGTAACAACCCACATTCAGTCACAGAATCCTTTAATTATATGTGACCATAGATCATAATAAAAAAAGCTTGCAAAGAGCTTGGCTAAGATCAAAGTGTAATATTTTAGAAAAATAAAAGCATTTATCATTACTAGATTAATCTGCTGATACCAAAACATCTTTATAAAAATATAGTTGGATAAGAGCGCTTAAAAAGCAATAAACAATTATCTCATGAAACAGATGCAACTATTGCAGGAAAAATATTTCTAAACATAAGATTAATTCATCTAACAGCCCATCTAACAGTATTGTCATCTACATATCAACTTAGTCCAAGAACTACTAAAGATATAGATCCAGTGATATATGAAATGTAAGCTATAGGAAAAATGAATCATGGTTTAATAGCGACCAGTTTTTTTTTTATCTAAGTTCAATCTCATAATGTTGATATTTTTAAGTAAAAATTCACATTGGTTAAGACATAAGCAGTTTTCTCTACAAACTTCCTGCAGTTCCACCTCTTCATATATTAGGTAGTGGCATATTCACCACAGAAAATTTAAAATGCTAGCATGTCTATATCATATCACATTGTATGTTTTAAATTTTAGCCCATGAAGTTTGTTTTATATTTAAAAAAACTGCAACTGAAACATTTGAAATAATTTAAACTATGTATGTCAAACAAAGAGAATATTTCCAAGTGGTTTGCAAGATTTATAATAATAGGAATATGAAGGTATAAAACCCATTTCATGTAGTACCTCATGAAGTTTGTTTTATATTTAAAAAAACTGCAACTGAAACATTTGAAATAATTTAAACTATGTATGTCAAACAAAGAGAATATTTCCAAGTGGTTTGCAAGATTTATAATAATAGGAATATGAAGGTATAAAACCCATTTCATGTAGTACCTCATGAAGTTTGTTTTATATTTTAAAAAACTGCAACTGAAACATTTGAAATAATGTAAACTATGTATGTCAAACAAAGAGAATATTTCCAAGTGGTTTGCAAGATTTATAATAACAGGAATATGAAGGTATAAAACCCATTTCATGTAGTACCTCATAATCCAGATATATTAGCATGTTAATTTTTTTTTGTGAATGGCTAAACTATGTCACAATGTGACACATATATTAATACAGAGATGAAAGTTTAGTCAACTTGGTGAGAGAACCAATTAACTCTTTCAGTGGAATTCAGTATATATGTTACACTTTCCAAGAGATATAGCATGAATTGGTGCTAAATTGAGAAATATAATATTTGGTAATTTTCCTATTTCCTGAAATTGCAATTTATAAATATTATTTTGATAAATTAGCAATTTTTTATGCTTCATTGGATACCATGTCACTAAGAATTATTGTTTTAGCATAATAAGGCTTTACTTCATTTCACAATAACTAGACTAGCTACTTATGAATTTTTTCAGGAAAAGAGATTGCTTTATATGACTCAGTTGAATAGCTATCTAAATTTCCAGGTAGACTAGTATTGATTATTTCTTATTCAAAGAAGCAATTTAAGCATTAAAAAGGAGAATTAAAGCAATTAAAACAACTCTTACTTTGCCTAGAAATATTTAAAGGTCTTATATTTGTCTAGATTATAAAGTGTTAATTAAAAAGATTTTATTATCTCTGGCTTCTTCTTGCACCAGTTTATTATTAAATATTGATGAATGGTGCTTTGTATTGTTGCCAGTAATGCATAGAGCATAAATTGATGGGCCAGGGCCTTTGTGCCATGTGGACATAATGTTCTGTAGAATGGTATTTGATTATCTATAAACCCTGGTTAGGTTATATTATTAGTAGAAATTCTGTCTAGTGCTGAGCAGTGGTAGAATAGGTGCTCCTGCATTTCCTCTGCTCTGTGACATAGTGAGTAAAAGGAGTCAAAATTGGTGGACTGGGCAGGACATGGAGGTTGAATCTAAAATCAAAATACTTCAGCTCTAGTGATCATTTTTTAAACCTGAAGAATAATTGCTGTTGTTGATTCCAAGCATTGGGACATTGGTATTGTTATGCTGATTTGGGTGGGTCAGTGAGTAGATTTGCCAGTATGAATACTTGTACTTAGATTGAAAAAATATCTGGACAAATGCAGTCTTTTACATAGTTGAAAATCAATGATAGGTAGTCATATGTGGGAGTGACCTATCTGCTTATGTTACTTGAGAAGTGCTTGAGTGTCACCCTTAATATGTTTGTGACCTTCCACAGATGAAAGGTATAAATGGTGTGGCTTAGTATATAATATGTGGGTGGTCAACTAAGTTGATTTTTGAGGTATGGACACTATATTTTTCCACCATTAAACCTTGTTGCAGAAATGAGAAATTTTTGCAGTAAATGCTTTGGTAAAAGTAATTGTTGGAGTAGTAGTGGGTGATTTGGGTGATGATTAATTGATTAATTAATTGGGTCTTGAAGTATATGGAAAGACAGACCTTTGACAGTGAGATTGTGATTCACTGTCCAGGATTTTACACCTCACTGAATTTGTACTTATATAAAAAAGAAAACCTAAAAAGATGAATGGCTTACCCCATGTATCTCTGTGTATGGTTTGCTACTGTAAAGATACCAAGCAGCAAGCAGTCTTGATCAGATTGACATTGAGTTTATGGATAGCTGAAAATTCTTGTAGTATTCTGTGTAAGGCTGGATGTGTTTTTGGAGAAGAGGAAAATAGTTATATCATCCATATAGGTGATGCAGATTAGGTGCTGGGATGGCTTTAGTATTTGGATGACAATATAGGTTTGTTGGATCTTCATAAGTATCTGGTTGATATAAAAAGTAAACAGTAGGGAACTGAGAAAGGAATCTTGGGAGATGGTTTGTGTGGGAATAAAAGATATAGAGTTTTTGCCACTGGGTGTGATATGAGTTTCATGATTTAGCAGCATGTTAGTCAGCACACAGAGAAGAATGTGAGAGATTATGGTGCCAATCAACATGTCAATTAGTACCTTGACTGCCACCAAACCAAAGCTCTTTTTGATGTCTATCTGAACTGGAACTGGTACATATTTTTTGGTTCTACATTGATTTCAAAACTGCCTTAAAGATAAGCACTGCTTGGGCCATTGATGATTGCTTCCTTGTGAACTGATAAGGTAAAAATCAATGAGTGTAGATACAACTCAATCTTATCTGTAATGACTTTCTCAATAAGTTTGATGGTAAGGGGATCAATGGAGATAGACTGAAGGTTGGAAAGGGTGGCTGCTGACAGGCACTACTGTGATTGGATAAAAAATTTCTATGTTGTAGGGCTTTTGTGAGAGATAGTTGCTAGATTACATATTACTTGAATAATAAATTGACTAAGGTATCAGATGTATATTTTGGGATGCCATGAGCACATATATGATATATTGGGCAGGGCAGTGAGTTTGATTGCAAATTCAGTAGTTCTAGATGATGCGTCTGTTTTAGGTAGGCCAAAATGTCATGAGCCGGAATGAGGAATAGGTGAGTTTGAAGCTTTTGTTTTAAATGCTTGTATAGGGGTTTGATCACATCATGCACTGCATATGTAGATGTTCCAATTTAAAGAGCCATGGACACTGATGATAGAAGAATATTCCAGGACTTATAAGATGTAGTCCTAGTTTATGTGTGCTGTTGGATGAGGCAAATTTTGCCTTTTTTGATGGCTAAGTAGTCTTTAGATGCAACACACATATTATTATATTCCTGCATAAGCTTACATATTTGCTGATTTATGTTGTGAGTGGGTTTTGACATTGCCATCTACTGTACCGGTCAAAAATATATATCCATCCAACAAGATTTAGAATCTAAGCAAAAGTACCCCCAATCCAATCATGCCTGAGATACACAGGTCAGGAGCAATCATGAATTCTAACCTGTTGCCCGTTCCCCAAATCTAAAATACTTTGGACAACACCTACGGTGATACTACATAAATTAATTATTTCCGAGCCCGGTGCTACATTGTTTTGCATGAGAACTCAGTTGATGATGAAAGATTGAGTGAACTCAAGATATAAATTAAAAATATCCATAAATAAATATATTAAGGAGATTCGAACAACTGGATTAAGTTTAAAAATATAAATATTTATTTTGGCAAAATTCAAGATGATTTTATATATTCAACTTCACATATTTAAAACTTTATTTTTGGTTACAAATATTTGACGATCTTGATACAATTATTTTATTTAGACAGATATAAATTCAGTGCGGCAGTTACAATACTCAACGTATATTTAAAAAGAGGATTTTATTCAATGTTACAAAACGGATCTATCTGGGTGTTTTGGTGGACGTTTATACATTAAAACACATATAAAGATATGCCAATAATAGAGTTTCGCTGTTTGTACAATTTCATAGGATGCTATTGGCATTTGATACATAGTTTTATTTTTATTTGTAGCATCTATTGACAACACTTAAATAAGGATACATTCTGATCAGTAAGTAGACTAAAAATATTATTTATTTCACATTTAATGGTCAAATATCACGAAACTCTCAATACGGGAATGGTTTACTTCAATAAAAGGGAAGGGCAGCTTCATGAGAGGTTAGATTTAAACTCCAACTAAAAATATTACAAAGAGAAAAACATTTCATTATTACACATCATTACGGTTTATTTTGTTAAACAGGCTAGAAAAGTAACTATAAGAAATTGCGGTGCTAACATTATGTCAGTGAGAGAGACGGTGGCACATTTAGCCAAGAAAACATCATTCTCTGAATTTTAAGGTGGTATGCTAGTTTCATGCTTTTGGTACTGAAAAGGTAGGTAGGAAGTTTCTATGGGCTGAAACATGGCAGAGCCATACAGAGCTTCATCTACACTAACCTGAATGTTCCAGAGGTAAACTTAGACCACCGTTATGAACTCAAAACACTAAAATGACAGAAGGCTTTGAATTCTCGGTGCGAGATATGAGCGAATCAAAGCAGTATATAAATATATACTTGGAGGAAAAGAATGATGAACGAAGATGATCGTGATTCCCTGGAATGAGGTACAGACGAATCAGATCAAAGCCCTATGTGGCTTATTATTAATTTGATATATGCCAGCAATGCTATTATAAGAATATAAAATCATTGAATTTAAATACTGAAATAAAGCCTTAAATGGTTTAACAAATATGTAATGATATGTTAAAATAATGACTCATGTAAGATAAAATCATTTATCAGAAGTTAAAACTATAATTAATGAAGCATGCCTTGATCCCCCTTTCTCGAATCATTATTTTGTTTAACATATAAAAAAAAAACTAAAATTCACACACTTAAAAGTGCAAATAACAAAATAGTTTAACTCGCCAGTCTTTTGGAGATGATGATCAATAAGAAATTAATAAAATTAATGGACACCAATATCCACCCAAATTGCAAAGTATTTACACATTTTTGTATAAACTTATGATAAAATATTTATTTAAAAGCATGTATTCATTTAAAATACAAACTCAATCTTACAAACTATTTAGATATAAATAATAAAAATTCATTAATCCCCCCCCTCTCTCTTTCTATTCCACAGCAGGATATAGAAGTTCATAAGACCAGGTTTGGTTGGCATTTACAAATAAAATTAAGTGAAAAATATAAAAATATCATTAAAAATAAATTATAACTGCACTAAATTATAAGAATAATAAGAAGCATGATTTAGATGAAAAATTTTATAGTAACGTTAATTTGGATTGCAGAGAATCGACCCAATGAAAATAATTATTAACTTAGCATACTCACTGATTGGTAAGTTAAAAGAGATTCAAAATAAAAAGAACATTAATTTTAAAGAGTTAGTTTTGAATTTAGGTACTATGATTATAATGACTTTGGGCTGGTTACCTTGGCATTCTATGGAATGAAATACTGATGAATCTTCTGTGGCAGGTGGCATTCTTTGATGACATGGGCACTCTTGATCGGCAGGAGCTACATCTCAGCACAGTGAAGAATCGGGCTGAAGATGGAGGGGAATGTGGCTTAGGCCCCTCAAAATTAAACAGATGTGAAGTTGGTTAGCGACTATTGACCGAATTCTAACACAATAGATTTTTGGCCATATTTATACAAACTTTGAGATTCAAAGAATGTTTTTAATTAAACTTCTTAACTCTTAATTAATCTTTAATTTACAGAAATATTTTCTCTATTGTTAGTGGAGATGCAATTGCTAGATAACTGTCCAAAAATAAATTCAAATCAATTTCCAGATTGGAAATAGATTTGATAAAAATGTTAACAGCTAACTAAAATCAATTAGCTTTATTTTAAATTTTACTTTAATTTAAAAATTCTTTTTTAATCATGAAACAAAGTAATGTTCCCACCCCTTTAATTATTCTTGGACTGTCAGCGATTGCATCTTCCATCTTGAATTTTTATGTAGTTTTATAACAAAAAATAATTGCAAAAAAATAAGATATAATCAAAGTAAAAAATACAAAATTATTTACAATATTTGCTTGCGCTTTTATATAAATCCTAATGAAAACATAGCAGCAATTGTAGTTTCAGTATCAGCAGATGCAACTTCATTGGTTATTTTAATGGTATGCTTTTGAAATATATACAAGCATTCCTTAATTGCAATGAATAGCTTGGAATTGTGTGATCAGATTCTCACTAAGTTTCTCATAGAGATATAAGGTTTCTGAGCAATATAAGATTATCAACTGTGACATTCTTATAATTCAAAACATTTAACAATAGATTTAAGACTTTTTTTATTTTAACAAAAATTATCCCTTATTTATTTACAACTTTAGCTATTTCAGGGGCACTTCTTTTTTTATATTTTTTGTGATCAGTGAATTATACTTTTGAGACATACAAGCAGTTTCAAAATATGGCATTATTTTTTCCTATTAAATCAATATTTTTTTTCTCTCACTTAATAAAAATATTTTACAACTTTTTTGGATTTATTATTCATTGTATTGTACATAAAACTTTTTGAAAAAAAAAGTCACTAATTTTTTTTATTTTATAAATACTCATAACTATACTAATGGTTCTTCTATTTAATGCTTTTAATCTGAATAATCACAACATCACATTGTGTTGGCTGTTTTGAATGTTACAGTGGTACTGCAATCATTATAATTTCTCTACATTGTTTTATGCCCTATCTATAATCTTACATTATCATCCACTGTTTTATTTTACCATACATACAATTTTAAAATTATTAGTTGAAAAACAAATCTGAAGATGTTAGCTTTATATGGATTTTTAGGCAATAACAACATTTAATTGGAAAATAATGCCATGAGACCTGCCCCATTAGATGTCAATAATAATTACAATAAAAATTAATTTCCTTAAGATAATAGTAATTTTCAATAATTTGTTTACATATTAAAGATTATTTATGCATTATTTTTGTAGAGCATCTGTTTTAAACTGAAACCTTAGTCACTGCAATTAGATGTTCTTTCAAAATATTTGTTTTTAGATGACAACTCAATGTTTTTACTGAGTAATATAGAATAGCTTTTTGTCAATTTAATTTTTATTTTTCAGATTTATTTTATTTCTTTAATGACATTAGCCTTAAATTTCTTTTGATTTTAAAAATGAAATTTAAATATCTAATATTTCCTTCTACTAACTTTTTGAATTGATAAATTATGACCAATGACAACAAGTATCCTTGTTGTAGATAAGAACTTCATTAGAAATATATTTTTATATTTTACTCATGTCAAATATTAACTTTTAGAATGTCTATCATTTGAAAGCTTACATTTGGAATAAATAATGTTAAGATTATTAATATATGATATATAAAAAAAATAATTATATAAAAAAAATTCAAATATCAAGGAATATGGGAGTCTCACTAAGATCATTCAAATTAGGAAGGTGGAGTTTGCTGCTAAACAAGTTAAATCACACAAAAATATTAAAAATTAATATTTAAGATTTGAAAATGTTATATTTAGCAAGAAAAGAAAAAAACTGATTCCAGTTCAGAGATTGTAAAATTTAATACATTTATAAATTTCAATTGTTTTATAATATTTTGTTTGTTTACATTTTTTAAAAATTTATTTAATTTTTTATTAACTATAATTAAAATAGTGTAATTTGTTATAGATAGTGGCTTTATTGTATTTATATATATTTTTAAAAATAATTGAATTAAAAAAGGCAATAATTCAATGCTATTTATGACTGAAGCTCCATGCATTTTAAGAATCTCATTGCATTTATCTGTGAGCACAGAATTTAAAAGCATTAAGTGTATGCTTATTCTTAGAGCTTATTTTATATATAAACCAGTCTTTGCTCACTCTGTTGAAATCAGAGCTTATATAGTATAGCTTTATTCATTCAAATTAATAATATGTAACTCAGATACATAATAGATTCTAGCCCTGATTTCAGCATCGTGATTAAAGACTGGTTTATATATAAAATAAGGTCTAAGCATACACTTATGCCTTTAAAGTCAATCCTCATGAATGGGTGCAAGGAGATTTTTAAAGCACATGATTGAAGGGATTGTTCTTTCTTTATAATATGACATACCAGAGGCTGCGCTACATAAATTACAGAATACTTATTAAAAGTAAAACCTTTTATAATAAATGTGTTTAACATATGTACATACACTTAGATAGAATTAAATTTTGAAAAGACAAAATATTTAGTATCAACACAAATAACTAGAAAAAAAGATTAATGCATTTATTGAAGTGATAGTACAATAGCAAGTCTGCAAAATGAGAGCAACAATAATACACTAAATGCACAAGATTAGAAAATAACTTACTGAGAAATAGTTTTTAAAATAGAATGAATGGTTTATTGGTGAGGAATTCATATGAAGTTCAAGGTCTAAAAGTGGTGGAAGAGAGATACACTGATGAAACTTAAACTTTTCCAGGATAACTGGGAAATAGCAGTACCCATTTCTTGATGACAAATGTTAAACTTTTTTCACACAATTCAAACTTTTTTTTGCTTAGCAAGAATAAAATAAAATGCAGGCATCAGATCAATTGGACAGTCAGCATAATCAGAACATGTAACAGATGATTCATGGATATTCATAGGATAAGGATTTTCAAAGCAAAGATATCCAGGACTAGTCAAATCTACAATCATTAAATCCTATTGTAATATTACAAACTTTACAATTGTGTGAGAAAGCACTCTATTTATTGCAGCAGGATGTATGGCCATGATTGTGGGCTTTTTTTTTGTTATTATGGATCATGAATGCAGACTTATTGCTTTACTAATATTTTAGTTTTTATTTTTCATTTTTTATTGGAACTTACAGCTGGTATTTTTATCAACATAAACATAAATCAGTTAAAAAAGGCCTTTTTTTTATTTATATAGCGCAATGTTTTTATAATCTATAATATTAAAAAGCCAATAAGCTAATACACATGAGCTTTGCAGATGTCACTATATAAATGAATACTCCCACTTTTTCAAACACAAGATATTATAGATTATAAAAACAACGCACGCTATATAAAAAAAATAAATGTCTTGTTTACATATGTTTTATTATAAGAATGACGTATAGTAAATTCTAGAAATTTCATTGGTGTCATTCATTCATTTTTGTAGTAAAAAAGTAATTTAAAGTGATCAATTAATAACTTCATGCTCTTCATTTCAAACACTTCAGATTTGCCCATACATATACGGTTGGATCGAAAATATAGGTGGATTCATTCTATATTTTCTTAAAGACTTTATCTTGTGTTTGAAAACGTGGGAGTATTAATTTATATAGTGACATTTGCAAAGCGCATGTGTATTAGCTTATTGGCTTATTAATATCATAGATTATATATCAATTAAGTGAAATTATAAATGAAGAATTAAAAGCAAATATAAAATATAAATATAGCAAAAATAATACTGGAGGAATTGCAGAAATCTGGAGATATGTATAAACAAATTCTCAATGCTGTGTAGTTGATACTTACTGTTAACATTCATAATCATGGTAATTCAAATAGGTATGTAGGTTTAATTTATAATTCAAACTTAGAAATTTTTATTTATTTTTATTTTTTATTTGATACTTTTTTAAACTATGATTATTAAAACAGAAAATAGTGAGTCAATGGATGCAGAGAACTAATGTATTATAAAAGCACATATTGTGTGTTGCATACATATAGTTCTCAAAATAGTAAAAAAAAAGATTATTTTTTCCCATGTTTTTCAGATATTTAACTAACTTTGAATTACATAAAACAGGCAAAACTCACTATACATATTGCCACACACAGCAAGCTAGAGTAATCAATGGATTCCAGAAAGCTTGTGCATAAAATCTTCATCTAGTGCCTACTCATCCAACATCCCCAGACTAGTTTCTGGCTTGTGACCTTCGTCAGTGAAGAGCCTTGGATCTGAGAGCACTGCACCTAGATCTTAGGATCTAAAGCAACCCTCCAGCAGCCACTTTTTTATCTCCACATAACTACAAAACTATGAGTCTTAAACTGAAAACACCTTAATATTTTCAATGCAAGCCCATTAGCTTATAGTCATATGAGTCTGAACTCAGTTCAGCACCCATACATTTTGGTATCTTTGGTTCTTTAATAACCATAGCCACCACTATCCTATTAGGCAGGATTGGTTTTAAGCCAATAAACATGATCACAAGCATCTGAAGTGGTGGTCCTGTGATGTTTATTGGCTTTGAATTATATAGAGATAAAGAATTTGTGGGAAAATATGAATATTATTTTAAATTTTTTTGCTTGGTTTTGTTTAGCTTAAAATATTAGTACTGTACTTCATTATTAATGGGGAACCAAATATTGAAGTGATATATATTCTTATAGTTAGATTTCTTCTTACTTTTTCCAACTGAGAATTGATCCAGAAACTTTAGCTTTTATATTGCTAAGCTTACACCAATTTAAATCATTAACGGTTAGTACTGTTTTAATTTGATTAAAGCATAACGCAGTTAATGAGCAAATCATTGCAGTCTTTTGCTTCCATTAAAGTAAGTTGTTTATTGACTTTATTCCAATAATTATGTCCTGTTGCGACATAGATAACTATTGGAAAATTAGAAACATCACTAGCAAATCATCTTGTGATTTAACATATTGTTTGCTAATTTGTTAATAATGGCAGTTGAAAGTATTAGTTTAAGGGGTTTAAAAATAAAAGATAATATTTTTAAAATATCACTAGTTTTGAACCCCCCAAAATCTAAAGTGAATATATTTATTAGGTCTGATTTTTAAAATGTTACTAGAAGTCTTTCAAATCAACGTTTGACTCAGATACTGATTTACAAATTTGATACAAAGAATTCTAATTTAATCCAGGTATAATACATTTTATTATACAAAATTATAATAGTTTAAGCAACGAACAAAATTTAATAAAATTACCATTTGTAAACCAGTCGTTCAATTAAAATAAAATAAAATAAAAATAATAATAAAACATACTGTCCTAAATATCATTTATGCACACATTTACTTTTTTAAAAAGGTTAAAATAATTTATGCCAGTGGAAAACTACTTTCATTACTCTTTTATTAGAAGTTAATGCTTGTTTAAATCTTTTATTACCGCTGAGATAACGTTTTTACTAAGTTTTCAAATTATAATTAAAAATCATTTTCAACTCTGTCAATTTGGAAAACAAATTAAAATGTTAATAGCTAAGTTGAAATGATTATTATTCAAAACTGGCTATTATTTTTGAAGCTTTACTTTTCTAAAAAGTTCTAAATTCACAAACACTTTATCTTATAAGTAATTTATTACTTCGAAAGAGTTTAGCAGCAATAAATGAACGGATCAATAATTCTTTGTTAAAGATCTTGACGTAAATTAGATTATTTGGACGAACACTATAGATCTAATCTTTAGTTATACAAGAAGATCGACGACACGGAAGATAAGTTAAAACTAAGGTTTTCGATAGCGAATAATACTGCCAAGAGAGTGAATGACGGCTTAGCATTCTTGTAAAAGGTGGTGGTAGATGACAAAAATTTTTAATCCCACAATAAAGTTAAATTGTTCAATACACCCGCATGACAGCATGAAGCAGTGGGAGCGGTAGAAAATTTTACTTTAGTACAACATAAATACAGTAGTGTACCGTACTTAATAAACTCTCACCAATACAATGTTTTGAATTCATTAACTATAAAAATATTAAAACGACAACAACAAAGACTATTATATACCATTTATTATAATAAATAAGAATATATATATAATATTATTTAGCGTAACTTTGTGTGTTCCTACTGTGAATACGTTATATATAAATGCACTTACATTTACATTACACGCAGGCATAAGTCAAGAAATCATAATATTTTAACTTATATTGGATGAATCTTTTATTGAAGTGATGCGCAATAATGTTTATCAATGAGCTGCTTTTCCCCTTAAAATCTATTAGCTACTATATCCGGATTATATACATATATAAAATAAACAACAACAACAAAAAAAAACCTCGAAAATAAATTAGAATTTATTTCAGAGGTTTTTGTTTATATATATTTATGTAACCTCTAATCACACACATATATATATATTTCAATTCTATTATTAAAAAAAAAATTCTTGTTTTTTTTTCCATTATTTTATCTCGAATTTCTTTATTATCTTTCATCTACATTAAAAATAAATAAATCATACTTCTATTTCCTATTCCCATAATTTTTCCTCTTATTTTATATGATTTATAATTTGATCATTTGTTTACTTTTTTTACTATACATATATATCGGCTACATTCTTACAGTATATTTCTATTTTTTTTTGTTGTTGCCTAGAATGCACTAAATCACATGACGAATTTAAATCTTTTTTTTTTCATTTTATAAGATTCTTTAATATATTGCATCTTTAAACTTAAACGATTCATTTTTCTACTGTTATCATAATAGTTTTAGCTGCAATGTTTATCTTCTTTTGATTTTTTTTTAAACATATTCTACATATTTTTTTTCTTTTTTTTTTATTATTTTATCTCATTCCTCAATACATGTGAAACATATCTTAGTGGCATGTTCAACACAATTTTTGTATAATACAGTCTATATCTGATTCAATATATTTTAATACATATTTTAACCAATAACATCCTTTTTAATTAATCAATTCAAAAATTATTTTGCAGTTTTATTCTCATTTTTAAAACTTAGTCTTCTATTTCTAATTTTGTTTTTTTCATTTCTCTCATGAAATGATCATTATCTCATCTATCTTGTATCATTTCTTTTATGATTCACATATTTCCTTCAAATGATAGTTTTCTCACTTTTCTCTAAATCTTACTCATATTTATCAGTGATTTATATTTTAATATAAATCATAATGTTCATAAATCAGATTAAATACAGCCAATTGTTCTCAATAAAATATATTGATTGACATTTAGTCATAATGTCAATTTTTTAGTCCCTCTATTCCATTTCTAATGCAAGTTCCACTTTATTATGAACTTACATTTCCAAATAAATATATCTCTTCAGTTTTTTTTATTTTTTATATAGTATTATTCTATTTTTAATTCATTATTATCATTAACTTTAATTCTACTCTTTTTTGTGCACATTAAAAATAATCTATGATTTTTTGTGAAAAGAATTAATTATATCATATGCCAAGAACAATACTGATATCCTATAAGTTTCATTGCCTCCAAATTGACATGCTTTATTATTTAATATACTTTTTACATACAATTATGTAATTCTAACAAACTTATAAAAAAATAAATCAAACTACAAGAAAGTCGTTTTTATTTAATTTAAATAATATCGTTTCTAGATCCCAACATACTACATTAACAAGATAATAAGAGTTAATTATTCTAAGAATTATTTCACTAGTTTTTCATCGAGTAAAATCCCTAAGGGATATATATAAAGTATTACATTTTTTCCAAATTTTATTTTTTTATCTTAAATGAAAATTTTTTAATCTTTCTATCATAAGGTGATTTAATCTAAAAAAAAAAAAAATATTTTTTCTATCCACTCTATAATTCATCTTTATAATTTTGTATTAATGCAACAATTAAATCATCAATTTTTCTGCCTTAAATCTTTTCTGTATTTGTTTTGATATTCTGTGATTGTTCTTTATACTTAGGTTTCTTTGCAGCAACACATTGAAATAAGCTTATACAGTGACTTATTGTTAATTAACCAATATCGTCTTTTGATTAAAGATTAATCTTATATTTGAAATTCTAATTCAAAGATTTTTTTCTTTTTTTGTAACAATTTATCTAGATCTTTAGCATTAAAAAACACTTAATGTTTGAAATGATTAGTTTTTCTATAATTGTTGATTTTTACTTTACTCAAGTTATGTTATTCTCATTAAATTTAATCTTTTTTTACAAACACTACTTTTAAAGAACCAATAAACTTTAATCTCTTTATCAAAATTTACATATGTATTTATTAATACATTGTACAGGCTTATACCTGCATTTATATATGTAATATATGCGGGGTTCGAACTCAGACGTTTACATGACCCACCACTCTCAGTGCCATCTCATATTGCTGACCCACCTGATCACATAAATAATCACGGTAATTATTTATCTTTTCAACATGTGTGTGATAAGGTGGTCAGTGATATGAGATGGCACTGAGAGTGGTGGGTTGTATGAAAATCTGAGTTTGAACCCTGCATATATTACATATATAAATGCAGGTATAAGCCTTACAATGTATTAATTTATATGTGTAAAAGGTCTGCCCATCCCTCGCATATGTATGTATAAATGGATTATTCTCCTGTACATGAGGGGTCAGAATGACTAATATGTCAACATGGGTAGGATGACAACCTTGGCACTAACAAGGGCTTTGAACGTTCCATCATCAGATTTTCAATGAAATGAAAGGCTAAAGAGTTGTGAGTTGAAATAGTTTGAAGCCTGTCCATTAAAGTATAAAGATTGGCTATCTTAATATAAAGCTGAGTACTGATTATATATATGTGTGAGGATAGTAATCTAGACCAACTGATGATTGCTGGTTTAGCATGAAATATTTATATTGGTGATTATTTATCTTTTCAAATTGTGTGTGATCAGGTGGGTCAGCAATATGAGATGGCCCTGAGAGTGGTGGGTCGTGTGAAAGTCTGAGTTCGAACCCCATATCTGTATTTATTATAATTTTCAATTGTTATTACTATCTTATCCTATATTATTTATATATTCAGTAATAATAATAATAATGATTATTATTATTATTATTTAATCTCTTTTTTTAAATTGAACTGTATGGTAATCTATTCTTTTCTAAACAAAGTCTCATGTTTCATTTATGTTATTTATCTCTAGTTTTCCTTTTATTATATATATATATATTTTTTTTCATATTAATTAAAATTCTACTTTTCCTAAAGTTCTCATTTTCCAAATTTTCTTATATATCAATTTTCAAAATTCAATATATTATTAATTTTCTCATTTTACTCCAAAATTATTTTTAAATTTAACTTTATTATTTATACCCAGTCTATTATTATATCTATTTTATCTTGAATTAATTTTATAACTGCTTGAATGTACTTTTTTTTCTCATTAAATTTTTTTATTAATCACTCCTCAATGTATTTTTTGTTTATTAAGACATAATCCAGATATGTTTCTAATCATTTACTGATCATATATATTCAACATCGAATTGTTTTAATAAATTTTAGCTATTCGACATAAACGACTTTAAAAGTCTTCTATTTTTATTCTCTTTAATATTAATTTATTATTACAATTTAATCTGCAAGTATCTAATTTCTCTCATTCACATCTTTGCTACCATTCACATTAAATAAATATCTATAGTGATTATTACCAATCATATCATTTATTAGACTAGAGAATATTGCTTTAATATGTGTAAATATACTAATACTATAACATTTTTAGGAGAAAAATATTGCCAGTATGAATACAATAATGTATATATGAATATTTTCATAATTTGAAATACAGTTTTGCAACAACAGGGAAGTGAAATAAAAAATCATTTTTCACCTAATAAATTAAAATAAATACTCAATTTGAATAAGAGAATGGAAGTGTTGATATTGCTCTGTTCTTGAATATTTGACCATCATATAATTTCAAGAGTATCTAAACTCTACAATTATATTATTATGTAATGGTTCTTATTAGATGCATGTGGCTGTAAACTATACCATGGATTATGTTTATTTACTTATGCAAACCACATCTTTTATATATATATATATATATATATATATAAGAAAGTTACTGTTAACACTAACTGAAATAATTATAGAAAATATACAAACCATCATACAATTACAAATATCCAGTAACGCCCTCTGTTTAAAGATCTATATCTCAATAATAGCAAACCTTAAAATGATTTGCTATTATTGAGATATAGATCTTTAAACAGAGGGCGTTACTGGATATTTGTAATTGTATGATGGTTTGTATATTTTATATATATATATAATTTTTCAGTAAACACACTGTGTGAAGATATAATATTTTGGTGTTCTTAAGTTACATCTCATGCATATGATCTATTAGAGTAAAAAGTTTATTATAGCTATAATAATTAGAGTCTAGAATAAATTATATTAGAAAAATAACAAACAATTTCAACCCATCATTGATGATGATCAGGTTCTATTACTTGAACATAATATTCTATTTTTTTAATTATTAAACTTATCTAAAACAAAGAGCTTCATCTGCATAAACAATTAAGAAAAATTAATTTAGATTTGATATGTTTGCCAGCTTGTAAGTTTAGAACTAGTTGTACATTTATAAATAGACCATTAATTTAATATATCTATACTTAGGGTAGTTGGGGAAAGTGCAATTAAAAGAGCTAAAGAGCATAATACCGCAATAAAAAGGAAAAATACTAAGTCTGGACATATAATTATTATTTAAAAACAGGATATATAATAAATTGCTAAAAAATATAAAAGTAATAAAATATAGTAACAATTTTAAAGAAAAAAAATGTTATGAAACATTATGTATACCAGAAAACATTGATTGATTAGAAAATTTTTTTATTTTATCACTTGTTATAATTGATATTTATTGCTATAGTGACTTTAAATTAGTTAAATGATAAACTTCAGAAAGAAAATATTGTATTTGCATATATCTTTGACTATTAATAATTTTTTTTTGCTTAAAATAACAGTAATTGATGTAGATTAACACGAACATGTAAAAATAATAGCAAACAATAATGATGTTTGGAAAAAGTAAATTTAAATAATAAAATTTGATTGATCTGAATTGTAAAATGTTTTATATCTTAAAATAAACTGACAAAATAAAATCAAACTGAAAATAACCAAAGCAAGCATTAAGATTTGAAAAGGCAAACAAATCATGTTATAATCAATTTAGAAGAACAGAATTCAGTCTTATATTAATTGGTTTATTGTATGGATCTGAAATATAAATGATGACATAAAGATGTATATTTATTTAATGGAATTTAAGAAAACATACTACAGTAACCTACAGAATTTGATAAAAAAAATTTTTTTAAGAATAACTATAATAAAATATAAAACAATAGACTTTTATTGAAAAAAGTCTTGTGGTAGAAACTTTGTTTGTTTGCCATGGTTGTCAAATAGAAAAGGAAATCCTTGTAAAATTAAAGGTTATTAAAGAATGATGTAAGTTAGCCTTTTTCCAAGAATCTAAAATAAAAAAATATAATGAAAATATATATCTACAGGCAGTCCATTTTTCTGATGATATCATCATCATCAATTATTTTCTACTTCTAACTTTATAAATTACAATCTTTTTTTTAATTGCTCTAATTATTCCTTCTCAAATTCTTTCGTAAGAATATTGTTTATCTTTTGCTTTCCACTCAATCATTGCTTTAATTAATAAAATATTTTATTTTTATTTTTGTTGTGTACTTAATATTTTTATTTTTTTACAAAATCAGTCAGTTTAAGCACAAATACAATTATTAATTTTTTATCTATTCTTTTTTTTTTTGTTATTATTCTCTGTATATATTTTTTCAAACTCTCTTTGTATTACAGTACTAGTAATTTTTTTTTTGAATCTCAAATGAATAGTGTTACAATTGTAAGTAACCACAGAATCTATATTAATTAAAAGCTTTTTTTTTTAAAAAAAAAAATAATTAGGATATAATTTTTTTTATATGTAATAATTTTTAAAGAAATATTATTTTACAACTAAATATTTTAGAAATATTAAATTATTTTACAACCCCCCCACCCTTCTCATTGCGCTTAAAACGTCATCACATGATACATAGCTTAATTTTTTACATATTTTTCTTAGGGTTTTTTTTTAATATATTATTATTAACTGAAAATTTATTAACTACTCAAGAATATTTTCTAAGAATATTGTTTTTATCTTGGCCAGGAATTGAAGTCTTTAAACTTAAATCAGTCAGTATCCAATTTCTGAATCAACTGTGCAAAGTTTTTATTTGATCAGGCATTTGATTAGATTGTTTTTTTTTTAAAAAAATTGATTTATTTTAGTTGTTACTGGAAAAATCCAAATAAATGTACTTATCTGTATTATCTACCCTTTTAGCACCTAGAATAATGTTTTTAGGCAATACTCATAACTTCAATTAAAAAATCAACTTTAAATTAGTTTAATTTATTTTCCAAAATCTTGACAGCCTATCTTGCTGTAGTTTTTAATTATAAAGTATAAACAAAGTCCAAGTAAACACACACACACACATATATATATATATATATATATTAATAATAATCCAATGGCTTTATTAATAGTTCAAAACTTCATAAAAAGTTCAAGTACAGGAAATAACAGCACTGGAATCAATCTGAGTAACTTACATTCTAACATTCTAGACTAGACTAAACCATATAAGGCAATAGATAATAAACTAATGGATAGATAAATATATGTGTATTAGTGCATAGGAGTATGGTTGCACAAAAGTATAACAGGCGAGCGGTTAAGAATCACTAAAGTATTATCGAGTCATTTCATAAATGAATTATCATGTAAATGGATAGCTCTAAATCTTTATTGTAGATGTCAACAAATAAATATATTTAACTAAATTTCTCAATACTTAAACTGCACATCAAAACTAATTAACCAATTCACATATATATATAGTAACAGAAATGGTAGCACTGATTATATATATATGTGTGGAGATGGTAATCTAGACCAACTGACGAGTGCTGGTTTAGCACAAAATACGAATATTGGTGATTATTTATCTTTCAACATGTGGGTGATCAGATGGATCAGCCATATGAGATGGTTTGGAGAGTTTATGGTTGTGTGGAAGTCTGAGTTCGAATCCCTTATGTATTACATATATATCTGTATGTGCAGGTGTAAGCCTGTACAGTGTATTAATTTACCTTAATTTTATTATAAATTTATCAATCAACCTCCACGCCCAGTCTGGTTACTCAGTTCCAGTTTTACAATATATAAATAGTGGCCAAATAGAAATCATATTCGCGTACAGACCTATAAAATAATACATCATTTTTGTAACGTAGGTACAAGTTGAACATATTACCCTAATGTTCTTATTTATAAACTATTAAAGCATTTGTCTAACGTGAGAGGTTTTTATTTTAGCATCAATTTTAAACACGGAATTCAATTTTGAAAAGTAAACTTAATTTGCAAATATGATTTAACATTATGAAATTAAGATTTTAGATCTGAAATATAAGTTGTAGAAAGATTTTATTAAAAGGTAAAAAAAAAAAGAAAGAAAGAAAAAACACATCGAATAAATGGCTAAATAAAAAAGAAAATTAAATTATAAAACCTTGTTTTTTTTCTCTCGCTTCTTTGAACTTAAATGAAGAATATTAATTAAGAAACTCCAATTATTTTGGGGTTTGTGTATATTTTAAATCAGTCGTTATTTTTTACTTATTGGATAATAAATTGGGCAATAAATAGAATCTTTTCATAATCTGGTTTCCTACGTCTTTTGTCAAAATTACAATGATTTCATTTTTACCAATAATGCACTTAATTATTTTATTTTAATTAAGTCTTAATTTAGAATTAAGAGCAATGATTTCAAAAACTTGTCATTCTTTTTTATTCGCGGTTTATTTAAATCTTTTTTTCTTTTTTAAAAAAAAAAGAATTCAGTGTCTAAATGATTCTGTGTTACTGTATACCAACCATTTTATAGTTGATATATTCGTCGTCACAGCTAGCTCTTAGGGAACTCGATTTGATCAAACAAATACTGCCGTAAAACTGAAAGCTTACCACTGACTGGGAAGAATGAAAAAAAAAATCAATGGAATATCGACAAGTCGCGTCCTTCTGACAAATGCATTTCTGTAACTCTTTGTCAACTTTGACAATGTCCCCTGTCTCATTAGAGCTTGCACGGGAAAGAATCGACCAGCGGCCAACGTTCCCACACCCAGCAAAACCCGGCTAACTCTCGCAAGGACATCAACTAATGACTCGACGTCTCAGCAAGATTCGACCCTGCATTTAGACCTAATTAATTTGAGAAAATTAAAGTGTAGCTTAACATTTAATATCAACCTTGCGAAACACCAGTTTGAGCCCCATGTTTAACAAGCAGGAGGCCTATACGTTCAGTATTTGAAGCTTTTATAACGAAAAGGCTATAATTGTAAGTTTCTATGTAAAGTCATTGCAGTTCTAACTGTCGTGTATAATTGGGCCAAACTTTTACCACAGAATGGCTTTTTGATTGAGCTTTCAAAATTATGCGATCGCTGCTGGAGTTAATGTATAGTAAATTTCAATAGACATAGATAACATAGTTTATGAATATTTGCTACAATTGAATATACATAAGTATGTTCGAGCTTTAATATATCAAGTAATTTTTCATCGTTTATTAATTCGAACACTCCCCCCCCCCCCAACCATTCAAAAATTCGTACGATCATTTTTTCTTTTACAAATTTAGAGCAGAAAAATATTTTCAAAAATAAATGTAATCTTAGTTTTTTTGCTAATAAAGTAAAAGCTCTTATAATCTCATTTACTCACCATATTAAAGTGATATTTAGTTTTTATTTAATAACTTTCGCTCTATAATTAGAATACCATCTGTTTAAGTTCCCTTAGTCAACAAAATATTAGTATAAATTCAGTTTATTATTTAAAATAAAAAATAATAACTCATTAAAATAGTTTACTGAGATATTCTTAGATATAAAACAATGTAAACAGTATAATTTTTTTAGGTAATTAAATTGTGGTTGTTTTTTCCGAAAATGAAATAATTTTTATTTATTTATTTAATTTATATTTTTCTAATTATTTTTACATTTACATGTATGGCAAGTTCAGATAATTAGAAAATATTTATTTTTAGCACGTTATTCTCTATATTCCCATCTGCCCCTTTTTATATATATGCACTTTTTAAATAGATTTTTTGCTATTCTAATACATTAAAAAATTAATTCCAATTCACTTTTCCATTTTTTATACTGTGTTATTAAACATTATTATAATTCTTTTTAACAAAAGCATCCTTTTTTTTATCCACTCGTAGTTTAAATTTTATCGAAAATCATTTACCTATAAGCCATTTATCTAAATTACATATTTATATAAAAAAGTATTTTATAACCTATAATACGTCAATATATTAAAATATCCATTAAAAGGCATCTTTTTCTTTATTTTTTCCACTGTAGCATACAATTTTAAATAAACATTTTCAGCCGTCTTAAAATTATTTTAATAAACTTTCCCCTCCCTCAATTTTTTTTTTTTTTTGCTTTTATTGGAGTTTATTTATCCTAATATATCTATCAACATGTTTCAGATTCCAGAACCACTTCATCTATTTTCTTTTTAATTTGTTAAATACTTTTTTAACTACTTTTTTAATATATATATATATTATCATAACAGATTATCTTATATATATATATTTTCTACATTTACCTACGAAAGGATTTTTGAAATAACAATATTGTTTGAGGTTAAAACTGTATCTTACAATGTAAATTCTTTTAATCTCATTAATCCATAGTCATGGAAATTACCATTCAAAGGCAATTGTTTCAAATGTTATTATTATATATATCTTTGTCAATTTTCATAATTTTCATAATACATATTAAAATAACTGATTATGTACACTATATTAGAAATTTGAAAAATAGAAACAAAAGTTTTCTTTATTAAAACGACTTCTTTAACGTTTTATTCAATTTAAAAATTCACAAAAATTTCTTTTATCAAACATTTATTTTCTTTATTTCAGAAAATTGTCTTTTTTTTTTTTTTTACAAAAATAAACTAAAATTATGGAATGTTTTTGACAAACTTTTCCAATTTTTATAAAATTATGCGAATTTCCTTTGTTTTTGGTGATATTTCTTCGTTTACAAAAATGATTTTTTCTCTACTATTTGCTCCCAAGTTACTTTAGTTTTGGAATGAGTGGGTTTTTTTTGTTCTTTTTTAATATATTTTTTTTGTTCACATTTTGCATTACATTTTTTGCAAGCAATTATTATTTTTTTCACTTCTATATTACAGTATTAGTAAATTTAGTATTTGTCTGAAGGTTTATAATGATGGTATTTCCATAATCTATGAGTGAATGTCGAATGTATAGAAAATTTTAAACTTTATTTAAACTTTCCAAATATAAACAACTTGTTAATTCAACATATCACATCTATTAGTAAATTTGTTAGCATTAACATATCCATTTATATATAAATTACTTGTTATTATCATATAAATAAATGTAGAAAACAACAGAAGCAATAAAAATGAATCAATAAAAATACTGTAAATAGTTCATAAATCCACCCCCACCCCCCAATAATATTATGGTTAATTACTTTGCTTTAAAAACGTATGAGTTGTGACATAAATTTGAGTATCCATGTGATTAACTCTTGAGCTTCATCTTCTAAGTATGTCAAGTTGATCTAGAATTTTTTATATAATTAGAGAAGAAATATACTCACTTCTCTTTCAGAGCATTTATGTTTTATTAAAAAAATAACAAATACTTTTTATTCATTAGCAAGGACTTTTGCTGTCTTAGGCTTCTGATTGGAAAAATAACAGTTTTGGTAACTGTGTGTATATATATAGAAATATCCCAGTGTATATCGACAACTAATATATATATAATGCAATGAGCATTTTAATTTGTTTCATATGACCATAATACAAATCAAAAAATAATAATTAAAGTGTTAACCTAAATGTGGAAATACATCATGAGTAAAATAATAATAATAATAATAATAATAATAATAATAATAATAATAATAATAATAATAATAATAATAATAATAATAATAATAATAATTATAATAATAATAATAATAATAATAATAATAATAATTATTATTATTATTATTATTATTATAATAATAATAATAATTATTATTATTATTATTATTATTATTATTATTATTATTATTATTATTATTATTTAAATGAATATAAATAGGAAACTTTTGTATATCACAGAAAAAAAGAGAGGAAAAATAATAAATTATGTAGTTAATGCCACAAACAAAATAATTACTCATTTTATTTAAAATAAAGATAATTGCTGTGTGAATGAGCATTATAATGAAATAAATTCGTATTCTCAATAACTCTCAACAAAATTAGTTAAAAAGAAAGTCTGTGCTAAAGTCCTGAATTTTTGTATGTGATAAAAATCATATATACCTTTATAACAAGATAATTATATAGCATTATATCTATCTATCTATCTATCTATCTATCTATCTATCTATCTATCTATCTATCTATCTATCTATCTATCTATCTATCTATCTATCTATCTATCTATCTATCTATCTATCTATCTATCTATCTATCTATCTATCTATCTATCTATCTATCTATCTATCTATCTATCTATCTATCTATCTCATCTATCTATCTATCTATCTATCTATCTATCTATCTATCTATCTATCTATCTATCTATCTATCTATCTATCTATCTATCTATCTATCTATCTATCTATCTATCTATCTATCTATCTATCTATCTATCTATCTATCTATCTATCTATCTATCTATCTATCTATCTATCTATCTATATATATATATATAAGTTTTCATTATTTGTTTCTTGAGATATTATTATAAAAAATAAAAAAAGGGTTTGAAAAGGTTACATGATACTAAAAGATATAGATAAGTAAAAAACGGCTATTTTCTAATGATAAAAAAATGTACATTGATAGAAAAGTATTTTTTTTTCCTGACAGTTTTATTATTTCTTTTATAATTCTAAATTATTAATTAAAAAAAAAAAGAAAAATATATCATATAATCATTAACTGCTAAATGGAAGAGTAGACTTTAAGCCCTTCTTTTGGTTAATGGGAATTATATATATTAAGTTTTCTGCCCATATGGACATAGATAATTTGGCAATAGCATATGATCATGATTAATAATAATTTTGCATCTTTTTTTTTTATAATGAATATATTTAGAAAATTTTTTAAATTTTATATAAATTTTCCAATTACATTCAAAAGTTAAAAAAATAGCACAGAGGTTAGTATAAAGACAATGTTTCGAAATAGCTCAGTTGGTTAAAGAGTTACCTTAAAATTCAGTCATTCCAGAATCTAGACGTTCAGAATTGATTTCCATGCTAGTACTGTCACTGGCCAAATCAGCAACACCTGAAGACGAGAGAAGAATAATCCTATTTAAATATTGTGTATATGCTAACCCATGTGCTATTATTAACAGTTGAAAATAATTGGAAAATTTAAATAAAGTTTAATTTTTTTTCTAAATACATTCAGTATTCAATGTTAGATGATGGAAATACTTACAAATATATGACTAAATATATTTTGATATCTTAATTTTAAATTGATATCATAAATGTGAATGAGTTATTAACATTATTAAAATGCAATATATATATATATATATATATATATATATATATATATATGCATTATATATATATATTATATATTTCTATATATATATATATATATATATAAAGAAAAATAATATATATATATATGACTGAGCTTATCTAGTTAATTAAACAGTAGGCTATAATTGTAATCAATCAAATCTACTAGATTTATAACATACTTTTGTAAAGCTTAATATAAAACCTGAGCTGCCATTTTGTGAAAAATGTCTAACTAATCTCTCTCAGTATACATGAATTTTATATAATAAAGATGCATTCATCAGATGAGATAAAAACTTGAAATACCTGAACATTCATATCCAAACAACAGTCAGTCTTAATTATGATCAGTTTTTGATTTTTAAGCTTGAATGTTTTTAGCATTGAGAGAGATTTAAACCCATTAATTCTTTAATATTCATATCTCATATTAGGTGGAAATGATTTGTAAGAAAAATATTATGCTATGGGAGAATATATATTTAATAATTGAACTGAACAGCTGAGAAAAATCATCAAATAATCCAATCTTCCATATTTGCAATTTACTACTCTGATGATTGTTATAAATTCTGAGCTATCACTTTGTGAAAAATATTCCAGAACACTATCTCTCATTATATATATTGTTAACACAATAGAGCTATATTTGTCATTTGAGTTGAAAATTGAAACATCTGAATATTCACACTGAAACCATAGTCAACAATTACTATTTACGTGTCTTAATTATGATCAGCATGATAGGCTGTTTTGTTTCATGTAGATGTTAAAATGTTTCAAGTATTCCCATCAACTGACACATATAAATTTATAAGATGAAATACATGTATAATGAAAAAGATTGGTCTGGTATATTTTTCACAAAGGGATAATTTAGGACTTATAACAAGTTTTTGATGAACATATTGCAAATCTAAAAGACTTAACTGGTAGCACATATTACTTAGGTGTACTTTCCAATTAAATACATTTATACTTCTTATAGTGTCATATTTCTGTTTCACTGTGTATTTTAATATGGATATAAATTATGAAGTAAGAATATTAAATAACCAATGTGTTTAAGTCTAAATATGTATATGATAATGCTGAAAACAGTCTACTTTAAACATAAAACTGGTCTAATTAAGACACATACATGGCAACTTCTGTTTGTTATATTGGTGTGAATATTTAGGTGTCTCAAGTCTCCAGTTTACTTATCAAACATAGGTTTATTGTGTGAAATACATATTTAATAAGAGGTATTTGGACTGGTATATTTTTCACAAAGTAATAAGTCAGAATTTATAATAAGCTTTAGAAAACTGTGATGCAAATCTGGAAGATTTGAATGATTACACACATAAGTACAAATATATATTGTAATGTTAATTTGAGAAGACAAAAGGAAAAATGATTAAATACATATCACGTGATTATTTAAGAGCTATATATTATTTGTAGTCTCTCAAACTTTATGTTGAGTAAAAAAATATTATAATAATATTACTGGTTTTTTAGATCTCACAATGTCACCATTATTGGTATACATAGCCAACACTTTCAAAATGATGAATGTATGACAATAATTTTAAATAATTATTATGACTTTGCTTAGTAAAGTTTTTTCTTTAATAATGTATTTTAAAATGTGGATATATCATAGTGTCATGGTGGCATTTATTCAAATATATTTATATAGACCAATATTATATTAATAAATGAGGATTTACACTTGTTCGGTGGTTTTGGTAAAGCGCCATCTTTTGAACATATATATATATATATTGTAACCGGACCCTGTACAACCCTTTTATTACCTCAGTTTAACAATTTCCTGATGGGCATGCTGCAGGAAGGAACTATCGATTGGTATTCCCCAATGCAGATGTTAAACCCTACCCCTACAACAATATTTCCTGCTCATCAGAGGATGTATCACCATAGAGGCTGGAAGCATCTAGACATTTCTATGTTTGGTTTTCCAAATGGTGCCACTAGAGTTCCATCTCACTACAACCTGACTTACCTGGGTCTAGTTATGCCAGATGTAGCTCAGGAGGCATGAGATTCTCATGAACAAGTGCACTGAATGATGAGTGATGCAATAAAAACAAAATAGAATTGAACAACTGGATAACTAAGATTAATTTTAAGTAACAATAATTGTATTTAAGAACAGGTTTAAATAAATGTCCATCAAACAAAGTATTCCATTGACAGTCCTTTGTATCTTTCAGCCTACTTATAATAACATTTTAGATGATTTAGAAAATTTAATCTGTTGAGAGTATAATAAAATCCTTCTCTCAACAGTTCTGTAATAGTTTATATCTTTAATCATTTAATTACTTCACAGAGAGGAGTGTGACATGTTGAGACAACAGAGAGAGTAATGGAGACAACTGATAGCATCTGATGCAGAGTTCCAATTAATTTAACAAATATTTTATTTACAGTTCATTGTGTATCTTGGTGTACATCCAGTAGTAGGGCAATAGGAATTAAAGAATGCAAGTTCTTTAACAATTTACATTTTATGTCTAATTCAGAGTTCCAGTTAACCTTAAGTTATTTTATTTGTAATCCATTATGTATCTTATAATAGTACAATAGGAATTAAAGAATGCAAGTTCTTTAACCAATTAAAATTTTAATTATTTAATTAATTCACAGAGAGGAATGCAATATATGAAGATAACTGATAGCATTTATAATTTGAAATATGGATGTATATTCACACATATAAATTTTATTATTTTATTTAGATCTCATTAATCTGCAGTTAAGCATTTATGATTTACATATAATTCTTCTAGCATAAATATTGACTTGGTCTGCTGCAGACATATTTTTATACATAAATTCACCAGCAGTTTCATTTATAATTTATCAGTAATAAACGTATTTTCATGTAGCTATATTTACACATAATTTTAGTTTCATTTATAATAAACGTATTTTCCTATAGATACTTTTATTCATAGTCTTAGTTTCTTTTCTAAGAAAGATGTTTGGTTTGTCTTTTATAAACATATAATTTTAGTTTCATTTATAATAAACATATTTTCATATAGCTACTTTTATTCATAATCTTAGTTTCTTTTCTAAGAAAGACGGTTTTGTTTGTCTTTTATAAACACATAATTTTAGTTTCATTTATAATAAACGTATTTTCATATAGCTACTTTTATTCATAATCTTAGTTTCTTTTCTAAGAAAGACGTTTGGTTTGTCTTTTATAAACACATATAATTTTAGTTTTATTTATAATAAAGACGTTTTGTTTATCTTTTAAAAACACATATAATATCTAATATTTTTATAAAATCATTACTTTCACTTAATCCGGTTTATTTCTTCAAATCCATGATGTGGCTGCAGTAAAAAGGGGGCGTTGATTTCATATAAATGGCATTATTTATTTTCTATGATGTTTATCCAGGAAAATCTTGGAAAATCATGGTTGATGAAGAGACAAAGCTGTTGGTTTATTCTTCCATCATTACAATTTCCTTAATAATGTCTTCTTTTTCCATTATTAACAGTGGTTGTAAAGATTATATTCCAAAATAACTTGAAAGTCAGAGTTGAGTAACACTTAAATAAGAATTTTAACTTTTTAATTCTTCACTTTTCTTATTATCTTTTTCAAAAAATCTTTCAAAAAAATCTTCTTTAAACATACACTTTAAAAAAATTCAATCTAATCTGCCTCTGAACTTGCAACTTGACTATATATATTCTGATTCTGGATTGATTAAACAGTTCAGCTCATGTATCCTAGTCATCCCACAGCTCTCATTTAAGTCCGATTGCCTTTCTCTTCACAATGATTGGATAATCTACTTTTTTAGCGGGATAGATAAGAAAGCATGAAGATTAAGCCATATTTTTTAATTTATTAAGACTGCCTCAAGCTGTTATCACATTTTATCTGACAACATCATTCCAAAAATTGAAAATGTAATATTTTTAATAAATGCCAGCTTTAAATAAATACGAGTGATATATTTAAATCATATCGCAATCCAAAACTATAAAATCAATAATGATTTATCTTTATTATTTTCTTTTCTCAGTTATAGAAAATAATGATTTTCTTGTAAAGTCATAAATTAAACTTTTTGCTATATTTTTCTAGCAAAAAATATAAGATCGACCTTTTTATACATCTGCCTGTTTTTTAAGGTGGGAGGGTAACTAGCTCTTAGAATAAATACACACGTGAAACAGCGTTCTTGTTTCAATATATACATTCCTGACAAAACTACAATAATCAACAAAGTTGATGCCTATAATATCCTACATTAGTTAGCTATAGTCTTCTGTTAAGATTCAATAACACAATTAATCATCTAAATGGATGCCCAAGTGGGATTATTTACTATCACTCTATAGAATTAATCCATTATAACACAAAAGGATATGAACATAATAAAGTATTTTATAAGTATATTTCCAATCAAATATGCAGTTTAATAATGTTATCTACAAAAAAATAATCTAGATAAATAAAAATCTATGAAGACATTTTTATTTTTTTGCTAAAGACTACTACAATAAAATAATATTTTTTAACAATTTTCCATTTTTATTTATAAAATTCTAATTATCAATCATTAGAAAAAGGCTCTGTGCACAAGTTATATTAACTTTTCTCTATATCTGATTATAAAAAGTTTCACTCAATTGACCAAATGAGTTTTCTTTTTTGCTTTATTTAGCTAAGAATTGTTCCAACAGTTCTTAGTACAGGACATTGAGTTCATATTTTTGGTAAGTCTATTGCATGCAGAATAAATAGCTTATAATTAATGATAACTTTTTGTGTATGAAATCTTTATTTATATGTTTCAAGAATGTATGACAGAAATGGAAGTTTTAACTATATAAGAGATAGAAAAAAGAGATGAAATTGTATTAATGATATCATGTGGTAACACTTAAAAAGAAAACCAGATCTATTCATTTTTAATTGAATTTAAACTTTATATCTGGATTAAAAATGATATAATGATCTCCAGCATGTAAATGATTAATAGAAATCATTAAGGTATTTATCTAAAATCAATAATGCCAAAGATGTAAGTACAGGAATGAAAATCAAATTGTTATCATACATACATATATATGTGCGTACACGTTTTTTTTCTTTTATTTAATATTTGATTTTTTAAAAATTTTACTTCAGTAAGATTTTTTTTATATTGATTCTCATTTAAAGACATCTAAAAGCAAAATATTTTTTTTTCTAGAAACTTATACGATGATTTTTTTTTTCTGCTAACATAAGTATATTCATCAATAACAATCTATCTTTTCTAGTTATTGCTTTGTATAAATAAAAAAAAAGAAAAGAAAAAAAAAGCAGTTTCAATTTTTGTTGTTACTATTAATTTTATTTGCATCAAACCAATTAAAATATAATGACCTGTGTAGAAAAGTTTATATTTTTCATACTTAAAATGCTTATTTTATCATTAATTATTTAGCAATCTTAAATACTCATCTATATCGCTTGAGTGTTTAATTATAAAAATTACACAGTCTTTAATTAAATAGTCAATACATTTACATCCAATATGGTTTAGCACAACCGAAAAGTGATAGATTTGAGACTTTAAGGTTCCTGAATGAAGCTTACCTGAACCATTGTGCCGTTCCTAACACACACTTAATCATTTTTTTTAAAGAAATTATTTTGTTAAAGAAGCACTGATGATAAATCTTCTTGAATATGAGACCATCAATCCTCATGAAAACTTTCTTTGATGTTCAAGGTGGTTGGTTGATTTTTGAAGAGAATTATGAAAAATTATTTTGTTTTGTGTGTTTGTATATATATATGTTATTTGAATCTATTATAGATTCAAATTTTGTTTTGTGTGTTTGTATATATATATGTTATTTGAATCTAGTATCGCTTAGCTTGAGAAGATTTATTTGTTAATAAATGAAACCATGGTTGTGAAAGAATTTTAGTAAAATATTGTTTTTTGATTAGTATTGTAACACATTTTATATGATTTCTATTTTATGTATAAAATAAGAATAGTAAAAAATTAAATATTTTAAAATGTGAACAGATATGTCTCATCATGTTTGCATCTTATGTAAAGAATTTTGATTTCGTTCTTTGTCTAATTTATCCAACCTTTATAAATTTAACTATTTGGGTATATTTTGTTATAGTATGTTTTTATTTATTTATGGTAATAGGTACCATATACAATAATATTGATTTTTTGAATTTAATTTTGTGTTATTAACTAGAAAATTTACTATGGCTAAATGAATATTTAAACGTAGAAACAATTTTATTTAATCTGGGAGAATGGTGATGCAGATTTTTTCTTATTTCCAAGTAAAAAGTTAACAGATTTGTTTCATTGAACAAAAACTAAATTTTAAGGCAAAGCATTTGGAATTATTTATTTTATTTACAATGTAAAAACTGGAGTTTAAACCGATTATTGTGAATGAGAATAATAAGTGATTTTTATCTCTACGCATGTAGATTTATTTAATACAAAAAATATTGTTTTGGTTTTAATTTCTTTCTCTTTTATTTTTAAAAATGAAGCAGAAATTAAATAAAAAATAAATCTTTATCTTAAAATATTTTAACTTGTATTAAAAATCTTACTAAAAATAATTTAAAAAGGAAAACATGTCAAGCGTTGGTGGTCGAGTGGTCAGCACTGCTGCCTTACAAGCAGTTGTCCCGGGTTAGCGGGTTCGCTTCCCGGCCGATGCTATGACACATGAAAAAAAAAAGGAAAACATAAAGGACTTCTTAAATATTATTAATATTTTATCATAAAATATTGCGATTTAAATTTTAAAGTAAAACATTTCCTATTTTCAAACTTAAAATATAAATTTTATATAAAAAAATTATCTTTCTCAACTCAATGATTCTAAAATCATAGAATAGTAGGCTACAGCTTATAATCCTAAGTAAAGAAATATTAATGCAATGAATAAAAATATCAATCCAATGGCATATTAAGATGGCATAAGATATGCATATATCTTTCAACTTCTATTCCACTATACCTACATGAAATATATGAATAAAGACATATAAAAACGATAAATGATCCCAAGATGTAATTCTGGCTGAACCAATATTTTTCAGTTAGCATACATCTTAACTTCTCACATGTTTTCATCATCTTCTATTACAATTTAATTTTCAAGTGTCAAATTTCTTGTAATCACATATTTGATACCATCTAAAGTGAATCCTTTCATAGGTGTAATTACAAATAATTTAACACTTGCAAATTAAATTGTAGTTTTATACACATAAGTATACAACTTTAGTATAACATCAGCAAAACATACCACTGCATTGTTGAATATAAGGGCTATATGCATTTTTTTTATATGACTATCAAACATTAAAAGTATAATTAGTGGTATAATATTAGATTAAATCTGCTAGAAGTTTTTATAAATTTGTATTAGTGATTATGAAAAAGATTTGGAATAAGTTTATATATTTTGTAACAACATCACTATGTGGTGTCAGATTAATTAGAGATTAAGCATAATGAGGAGGAGTGAATCCCTAATCATCCTACATCTGCCAAAACTTTATATTGCATACTATCTAACAATAAAACTGAATGTGACCAACACATTATTTTATAGCCAATAAAATATAATTTATATCTCTGGTTGGAATCATACTAACACCATATACAAGAAAATATTATTTACTCTTCTAAATCATTCTAACATAAACTACATGTGTTAACACCAGTTATTTTATTTACACCCACAGATTATACAAAGCTTGTTTATAATAAAAATAGTCAAATTCAAAGAACTTTAAGCATTGAAATAACTTTAGTACTACACAATATAAACTTTAATGATGTATTCTTATAAATTGAATATTATATTTGTGTGATTGAAATTTTCTAATTGTGCAATTGATAATATCAAGACAAAGTCAAAAATTAAGAATAAAACAAAATTTTATTAATAATATAAAATATAGTAACTATAAACAATTATCAATACTTTAAGATTTAATATATTCAAAATAAAAAATAATTACAATAATAATCTACTTATTTCATAAAGAAAATATCTAGCACCTCTGAATAAATGAAATTCTCACTTTATTTTTGAGATCTAACTATCACTCTAAATATATCATTTGTATAAGAAACTTTAAATAATGTGTTTAACAAACTATGTTGCCAATGAAAGAACAATATAAAATTGAGGGAAATGTATAATTTTCTATGGTTATACAAAATAATTACTTAAGTTTAAATAAAGAATGTTTTATCAAAGTATGTTTTATCAAAGACTTCCCACATCCACTATTTAAGGCATAAATATTGACACACTTACCACTTCAAAAATTATTGTGATTACACCAAGAGCAAACAAAGATGAAGGTCATGACACACATGCCTTCAACATCTATTTCAAACAATAATAAATAGGATTGGCAAAATGATGAGACTATAAAACAGCAACATTTATCTACTGTGCAAAATTAGCATTAATATCATCTCACTAACCTAAATAAATTTGATGACAATCCACCATCGTAAACATCATCCAATATAATAGAAAGCATATTTCAAAATAATATGAGAAAATATTTGCAAACACTCACACTATTTATCATGTAATAATAATACCATAAATGCAATGTGAAAGACTGATAAATTGGATAATAATTATAAATTTATAAAAAATAACACATCTTCTCCAGATACACATTTATTCATTCACAATATTCATTAAACAATCTATGCCAAATGATCATACTATCTTTTGATACAATAATGCAAATGTATCTTCAGAACACCACTATTCTTATATGATACACATAAAATTATAAATAAATTATTAGCAAAAATATCATACAAAAACAAAACTTATAGATAATTTTACATCTAAAAAAGAAAATAATTTCCTTTTTTTTTATTACTACTCTTAGACAGTTTTTAAGTTCTACAGTCACTTATTCTAAAATACTCTCTAGAACATTCCAATCCAAGCAGTTAGTACATTAAAATCCAGAATTTTTATTTTAAAATATCCTTAAGGTTTAAAGATTATAATTAGATGAGCAATCATTTAAAACTGGAGGTGAAACATAGAGTAATAATATAATATCAAGCAATACAAAGCTGAAAACACATTATACCTTTTATAAATAACATAGAACAAAAGCATTCCAATGCAATATAAAGATTGAGAGCACATCATTCATTTTATACAGCAAATGAGATATTCCAATACTATAGATAAAATTTAAGCAAATATTTTTTATTCTAAAAATAAATGCGAAATAAAGAGTTAATTTTTTACATTATCCTTGCAAAACAAAATATGCTTCATAGATATGCATTAATCTTTATTTTTAATCTTTATAAAAGCATATCGCTGTCAAAGCAGTTCATAATAATGATAAGGCAAATATATCTAATATATTCATAAGTAGAAATGTTTATAGCTACTTCCAAATAGTTTAACCTAAAAATAAGGCAACTATATTTCCTGATATTCATAATTAAAAATAATTTACGATAAATTTAATTTTTTTTAAAAAATATATTCTTCAAGTCAGCTTATAGTTCATATTCTTGTTATAGCCAAAAATTTTAGTATGATGAATAAATATTACTCAAATTAGTAATAGTCAATTTTTGTTATAGTTAAAAATTTAGCAAGATGAAGAGTAAAGCCAGACGAATGCAATAACTGCACATCATGATAAAACTTACAACTAGTTTCAGAGTTAAAATGTAATAAATTATTTATAAAATTAAGTGTAATTTTTGCATCAAAATATTAGCAACAATGTTCATTTTAAATTCAAACATGAGTAAAACAATAAATTAAGAGTTGATAAAAAGTTCTTAACAATATAATTTTTATATAAGTGAATTTCTTCTGATGTAGCATATCAATGTTACATCTTAATTTCTTTCTTTAATGAAATAAGTTTGTTAGTTTTAGCATTGTCTATACTTGAAGATATACTGTAGTGAGATAACTTAAGCCATTGGCAGGAGGCCAACATCAGAATATTATCTAGACATTATTTTAAATTGCAAATATTGAATAAATTAACAGGTTAGTTAATTATACCATTAATTATAAAAGATGGAATGAAGAAGAATGAAGAATAATAATCAATAAATATATGATATGTTATATTTATACGATAAATTGTGTGATCTTAATAAAATTGATGATCAACAGATTTAGGACATTATTAATTGATAATTAATGCGACCTTAATTAGTCATCAAGGAAATTATTCTATTAATAGAATTTTTTTTAAATAACTGTTTGCATTTTATAGATATAATAAACTAATGTTGCATAATAAATTACACTTTATTATAATTTAATAAGAAATTAAGTATTGCAACAGGGATACATTAATTAAACTTTTTTTAAAAGAAGTTCTTAAAATTTAAAACATAATATTTTCAGAGAGTAATAAACTCTTTTTAAACAAAAATATTGCAGTTTAAATAGTTTTAAATATTAACACTTTTAAACAATTAATATTAATTATAATCAAAACAATTATTATCCACAAGCGCACATAATTGTAAAATTTTAAATGTTAATTAGAAATGTTTAAATAAACTGTACTAAAACTATTTGTATTATAAAATACTATCAGATTATTTTAAACTTACTTTATATATAATTAAAAACTACAACTAGTGTATAATTGTATTTTAAACTAAAACTGAGCTCTACATTAATACAAATATTAAATATATGGATTTAAAACATAAAATTACAAAACTAACCTAATTGATGTTTTAAAGTGAATTAAAATTCTTTTTATTTAGACATAGTAAAATTTAACTTATCAAATTACTCACCACATCTAATATGTAAATTGACTTACTGGAAGAGAAATAAAGTATATATATATATATATATTATAAATATATCCACACGTACACAGTTCTCTATATATCCACACGTACACAGTTCTCTGTACAAATTCTATTTTTAAAACTATTAATATCTGCAATCACAACTTTCAAATATAACAAATTGAGATCTCAGATTTTAATAAATTCAAAAAGGGATACCTCATTAATTTAAATATTCGTATATATTGCTTATAATAACTCTTCTCATTTACACTTTAATGCAAAATTTTTTAAAATAAAACTTTTTTATTTTCCTGACAGTTTTGGCTGTCCAGCAGTCTTCATCAGAACATTTTCAATTTTCTCTACAAAAGGTAGCTCTGATGAGGACTGCTAGACAGTCAAAATTGCCAGGAAAATAAAGAGGTAGAGAAAATTGAAAATGCTCTGGTGAATACTGCTGGACAGTGGAAACTGTCAGGAAAATAAAGTTTTATAAAAAAATGTTTGCACTAAAGAGTATATGAAAGTTATTATAAGCAATCTATATGAATATATGAAGAAATGAAAAGAAAGTAAAGAATAAGAATAAGAATATATACTTCTAATTTAAATATTCCCATATATATTAATCCGTTAAAACATATTAATTTATCCTACTCAACCTGCCATGGAGGGGCATAGGTCTTGATTTTCTATGAGAATTAAGGGAAGTTTGAAATACTTTATTTCTCATTCCCATAACTCTAACAACTCAGATAACAACTTGAGTAATAGTCAAAAAATGACCAGTTTTTTTATTGCATTTTACTTTGCAGTGAGTGTGTGTTCTGAATATGTACAGCTAATTTAATTAGCTGCTATATTTGAAAAAAATATTGTGGCTGCAAATTTTAATATACTTTAAAATGGAATACATCATTAATTTAAATATTTTCATCTATGTGTTAAAATATTAAATTATCATATACATACATGCACACACACATATATATATATATATAATAGAATGGGCTTTTACCTGGTATGAAAATAGCTTATCTAGGTCATCACAATGAATAACAAAGTATATATTTGATCTTTATACCTATATATATCACACACACATTGATTTCATTCCTAGGAAAAGAGAGGTTAAGTATCAACTTAATATTAAATATATACCTAACTCAGATCTCATCCAAGCCATATTTCATTTCCATTATCCTGAGTTTTGAATTCATGGAGATGCTGCATGGTCGTTTAGTTCAGGCTATATTAATATCATTTAAAATACAGATAAGTGTAGACATATGTAGGTGTTTCATGGTAGGTGTAAATATAAACTTATGTGTAAATGAGCAAACATGTTTATAAATATGTGAGAAGACATGTTTAATTGAAAGTTGTCTATAGAAAAACACATCAAGAGTTTTGAATTATCATCTGTTTGTTTTATTTCGATGACTGGGAGTGTTTATTTTGCTTTCAATTTTCTCTTCAACTTTTTCAAGTTTTTGTATCTTATTATTAATGTCAGTCTGTATTTGGGATATTTCAGCTTTCAGTTCAATTTTAAAATTATCTAATCTTTTTGATAAATCACTTTTATGTTATCCACCATTTGTTGTTATCTGCTTTAGTATCTGCCCCCATTTGTTGTTGATCTGCTTTCATATCTGTTTTTATGTTATCAATCTTTTCAGATATATTTTCTATTGTGGCAGACATATCTGCCTTTATATTGTCCATATTGGTGAACATTTTATTATCAGTCTGGGTGAACATTTGTTGCATCATCAACATCATTTGTTTAAATAATCCATCATTAGCATTCCCTTCTCTTCCCTTGGCTCATCTGGAATTTTATGGGCTTTGTGGATTTGGGTATTTAACACTGTGGACCCCCCAGATACACCTATGTCCTGTTTTTTTCTATACTCTCTAAATACTATTCTCTATTTCTTTTCTATTCACTTGAGATTTCAACTTCGTTTTCTTTTTCACTACTTGTTTCTAATTGCAACATTTTGATTTGACTCCTAGTACATGAATTATTCTACTTTTTATTTTAATTTATTATATTACTTCTTATTTTAATTTTTGAACTGTAATAAAGATTTATTATTATACTGCACAACTTAAAAATATTCATCCTATCACTTTTACTATTCCTGTCAAAACACAATTTTATGTTCACAGAAATTGTTGTTTTATTTGAATTTTTTCTTTCACCATATAATCTCTCCACTTCAAAGCAATTTAAATTGTTGACTATCATCTATTTTATTTGGGGTTTGATTCTCAGTATATTTCCATATTGAAGTTCAATTTGTCATAACAAGAAATTTTTTTATGGATAAATGTATTTATGTTTTATTGTTTCACTATTAAAATTATAGAATTGTATATTAATATAAAATCAGATTAATCTGCAATTGGATATATTTTATAGGTATAACCAAGTGTGATACTAATATATGATTCTAGTAATACTAATATATGATTTTTGACCCCATGATCAGTAACTCCATATGTAATGGAACAGGTCTAGAATCGTAATGTTGATATGTGTTTCATGCCCAACGATTGGTTGTGCCATATGTAATGGAACAGACTTTTACCTAGTATGAAAATAGGTTAGCTATGTCATCATAATGAATAACAGGGTATAACTTTGATTTTTGTACCTATATGTATACCACATATACATTGATTTCATTCCTAGGAAAAGAAATGTTAAGAATCAACTAAATATTAAATATATACCTAACTCTCCTCATCCATGCCGTATTTTATTTCCGTTATCCCGAGTTTCGAACTCATGGAGACTCCGTTACGATTGTCTAATTCAGGCTATATTATTATCACTTAAAAATACAGATAGGTGTACACATATGAAGGTGTTTCATGATAGGTATAAATATAAGCTTATGTGTAAATGAGCAAAAATATTTATAAATGTAAGAAGATATGAGCAATTGAAAGTTGACTATAGAAAAACACACCAAGAGTTTTAATTTAACATTTGAATATATTTAATAACTATATTTACAGCGATTAATATTTTTAACAAAGAAAATTTATAAGAAAATTATAAAACATTTAATTAGACATTTATGGCTTTTTTTTTTTGTTGTTATAATTGGTTCTAACTATTATTCAAACCTTGATCTCCACAAAGAGTAGCCATTTGATGATGCTATTAACATAAATAAAATTTATATTATGTTTAGGATTATTACAATCATCTTTACTTTCTATATTTTTACTTGAAACTCATAATACATTTTCATTTAATTAACTTTGTATATTAGATTCCTATCTGTCGTTGTGGTGATCTGGGATTTCCCTATTATGTACGTAGTTATGATATAGATAAGGAAGACTATTTATGACAGAATAGTTAATCAAGTATATCCAAAACATTTAATACAATTATTAACGTAAACAAACAAAGAAAAATATATTTGGTGCAAGTATATAAATGTTTGGACTAAATACGTATTAGGTAAAATATTATCTTACCCCTTTAATGATGAAGGGATTAGTACGCTATCAAGTGCTCATGATAAACTATATTTTATTTTGCTTACACTAAAGGAAACAATATTCCCCCTTTTTGTCTTTATATTAAAGTAAAGAAAAAAAAATATCAATTATACAAATAAGTAAAGTTAAAACATCAGCCGAAATTTAGTTTTGAAGTTTACAAGGAAAAATGTCCCAGTGAATCATTCCAGTAATCGTTGTTAATCCATTTCAGCTATAGATGGTAAATTGTAAGTGTTCTAGAACAATCATTAAATCACTTATCTTTTATAGCCTTGGAATCTCTGTTTTGAAATGGAGAGTTATTGAGTTCATGTATTAAGAATCAATTTGATGTTTCCTAGCGCCGATATAAATTGCTAGGCCAATTCTACTCCAGTTCTGACAAGTTATAGTTTTATGAGCGATGACTTTTTTTCCACTATGTCACTTTTGCACTTATCAATGCATATTTGTCTTTATCGTTATTTATATATTTCTTTAATGCCATATTTTTGTGTGAAATAATATCAATATTTCTTGTATTATTGTATAACCGCGAATCTAGATTTTGCCATCTATATCTTAGAATTACCAACACTTTGGAATTTCTAATGATCTGAATTTACTTGCGAAGATTTCAATTTCGAATTCCTTAGTTGGTTAACTTTAATTCTATATAGCTTGTTCTCGCTTTCTTGGATATTCATATATTGATTTTTAATATTATTTCAAGTCAAAATTGGTTGATGTTTCTTTCGAATTGTAAATTTGAATTGTCTACTTAAATTTTTGAAGGTTATTCAGCAGATAAGAAATTTCACTTCTCTTTGGAGAAGAAGCTCTTTGTTCAAAAGCAGCAAGTTCATGGTTATCATTTAGGTCTATTGTTGATGTCATTTTTAATGTATATTAATATATGTAATTTGTTAATAACAATAAAATTTTTATTTAATATTTTTTTACTTTAATATTAATTTTCAATTCCTGATTGCATTCATTTTATCTGATCTTATTTACCATGAATTTTATATTGTGTTAGAGTTATAATACATTTAACAAGGTAATAATTGCTAAAGGTTAGTTATCGTGTATATCTTATAATTTAATTGAGATATGTATGTACAGTATGTTGCAATTAATGGTTTGTCAATTTTAGTGCTTTATTATTATAATGCTAATATCATGAGCCTTGGATTTATTAGGTCACACAGGGTGTGATTGGTATTGGAGGGATGTAAGGGGTACCCATAACAATATATATATATATATATATATATATATGTGTGTGTGTGTGTGTGTGTGTGTGTGTGTGTGTGTGTGTGTGTAACAATTAACTTATATACAGTATCTCAAATCAAAAATACTTCAGATTGAAAGACTGTATATAATAGTTAATAACCATTGTATTTATTATTTTTATTGTTATTATAATAGTTTTTAATTACCAGACATTTTATTTATAATATATATAGATTTTAAAACACATTCTTATGATTTGAGAAAGAAGAAGCTCTGAGGAAAGTATTTGTAGTTGTACTGAAATGTCAGCTATTTAGCATAATTTTATTACTTGGAAGTCTGTGGAAATAATACTATGAATTTATCATTTATCCATAAAAATATTAGGACTAATATATATAATATTATAATTCAATGTCTGTATTTCTTCAAATCAATATGCATAATCTTACAATTGAATACTTATAAATACAGTAATTATATATATATATAACTTTAAATATTTTATCCATTTAGGTGCACTTTCGACTAGTAGTGATTTAGATATGAGTGTAGATGTGGAGAGGGAATGGGTCTGTAAAATTAATGGTAAGCAAGTTATTTATAAACATAATGGAAAAGAAAGAATCAAAAGAATTTATAAAAAAGTAGTTAGAAAGAAAGAAATTGTTAAAATTGGGTATTTGAATATGCAAGGTGGTAGGGGACCAGAAAAATAGCTGGAATTAAAGCAATTGAAAATGAAGAGCTTGAGGTATTAGCAGTAGTGGAAACATATCTAAGAGAAGAAGAAGAACCTATTCTGGAAGATTTGGTATGGCAGGGTATAAAGAAAAAAGAAAAAAGAGGTGGTGGTATAGGTGTTATATCAAAAAAATATTTAAATACTGTTAGATGTTAAGAACAGTTGTGGTTTGAAATAAGGTTAGAAAGACAAGAATGGATGGTGGTTATAGTTTATATAGCTACTGGAAATAATCAACTATAATAGAGTGGAACAGTAGTATATATGAATGCCTAGTTAAGGATATACAGACTTTTAAAGAAAAGGGGAAGAGAATAATGGTTATAGGAGAGATGAATGGACATATTGAAGAAATTGATGATGTAGATAATAAGAATGAACAGCTTTTGAAGAAATTTTGTCAGAGAGTGAATTTGAACATTGCAAATTTATCAAATATTTATGAGGGACAATACACATGGTCTAGAAATAATATATTACACACAATAGATTATGCATTTATAGAGAAAGAGGTAATGAATAAATTACAGAAACTAAAGGTGTTTGATAATGAAGAGAGAGTATGTAATAGCAATCATAACTTTTTTGTAATAGAAATGGTTAGTAATGTGTTGGAGAATAAAAATAAAAGTAGAAATAATAGTGAAAGATGTGGATGGAGAGTGAATGATAAGAAGAAGTTAGAAGAGTATAAAATACAAGTTGAAGAAACCATGGAAGAGTTGATTGGGGGTGAGTATAAGGACTGGTGTGATGAAATAAAAAAGTGGCAAATAGGGGTTAGGTGAGAATATTCAGAACAATAAAAGTAATAAAAAAATGAGAGGTAGTAAAAGTGTAAAAGAGGGGGAAAAAGAAAGCAGAGAATATAAGTGTGCTATTAAGAACAAAGAAAGTAAAAAAGATATTAATGCTAAATGAAAAAAGTACTTAGAAAAGAAGTTGGCTAAAATAGATAATTATAGAGAGAGAATGAAATTGAATAGTAAATTGTTAAAAGATATCAATAAAAGTGGAAGAGATGGAAGTAAAAAATTTTGGAATTACATTAAAAGGAGAAATGTGGGGGAGAAAGATATAATATTACTAAATGATGAGGGAGTAGGGTATAGCTCTAGAAAAGAATTAGAGAGAATCTTAAATAGGGTATGTAATGGATATAGAAAATATGTTAGATGTGAAGGACAGAGTGATTGAAAACATGAAAGCATATAGTAATGGGAATATTAAGTTTACAGAAAATAAACTGAATGAGGCAGGAAAGAAATTGAAAAGTGGAAAGATAGAGGTTTAGATAGATGAGCAGCAGAAATGGTAATGAATTTAGGGCATAGGGCAAAAGTAAAGCTATTATCATGTTTTAATAACACGGCACAGAAGAAAATTTTTCTGGGTAGTTGGAGTAATTAATACAAGAGTAAGATTATTATTTAAAGAAAAGGGAAAGGATCATAGATAACGGTAACATCAGTTTTATATAAAGTTTTTTCATATAGGTTGTCTGGAAGAGCTGCAAAATGGATGGAAGAAAATAATGTAGTTAGGGAAATGCAAAGAGGTTTTAGATCAGCATATAGATGATAGTTTATTTGTAGTTACACAACTTATGGATAAGAGTAAAAATTCAGGTAGACAATTATATATGAATTTTACAAATATAGAGAAGGCATATGATCCAGTAAATAGAAACAGATTATAGGTAAGTTTTGCAAATTTGGGAATGGATGAAGCTTTAGTGGATAATATATGAAAATAATTACTATACATATCAATTAGGGGATATATAATCAGTTAAAGTTAAAAATGGGGTGGCACTAAGGCAAGGATGCCCTATGTGACCTACTTTGTTTTTTTGTATTTGAGTGAAATGGAGAGAACAATAGAAAGACTAGGAAGAAGGATATAGATACCATTAATAGGTGTCAAGGGAGTATATATTTTGTCAGGTCTTTTTTTTGCAGATGTTGTCTTTTTGTGTGCAGAAAGAAGAGAAGATATGGAAGTATGGTGAGGACATATGCAAGGATGGATAAAGAGATGGCGATTAAATTTAGTGAAGAAAAATCAAATATAATGATGGCTAATACTGGGAAAAAAGAAGATGAAGAATTTTTATTGGGAGATATAAAGTTAAGTGTGGTAAATAGATATAATTATTTGGGAATCATCTTAAGTAATCAGAAAAATTGCTTGGATGACTGGGAGAAAAAATTGATAAATGAAGCAAAAAAAGGGATTGATAAAGAAATTAGCAGTGTCTTCATATAATAAATATGATGTAGCTAGAATTGTATAGAAGGAGTTGCAGTAGCAGGGTTAACATATGGCAATGATGCATTATGTGTTAGTAAAGGGTTTTTAGATTACTTAGAAAAGTACAAAGGGACTTAGGAAGACATGTAGTAGATGCAGATGTGTGAATAGCAAAGGAGGCAATTAAAGGAGAAATGGGATGGTCAAGTTTTAATATGAGAGATGCAAAAAGCAAAATGAAAATGTTCAGTAGTTTGCAGTTTATGGATAATAAAAGAATAGCCAAAATAGTATTTAATTGGGTTACGAGTAAAGGACAGGCAACAAGATGGGTGAGAAAGATAATGTGGTATGCAGAAGATTTGGATAAAGAATTTATATCAGTATACTTCTACAAAAGGTGGAATGATTTTGTTAGGAGGATTGTTAAGTGTTATAGTGGTAAGGAATGGGATAGAAGAATAGATGCATTAATAAAGAATAGGGAGTTGGAGAGAAAGAGAGCTAGTATGGAGAGTAAAAAGAGTTTAAGTATATATAGAAGTAAACAGAACATTGGGTGCAAGTTAATTTATGATAATAACAAGGAAAGTATTTTATTCTTTAAGGCTTGAACAGGATCTTTAGCAACAAGAGAATATACACATAAATGGGGAATATGGATGATTTAGTCTACAAGTTGTGTAAAGAAGGCATAGAAAATATTAGGCATCTGTTAATTCAATGTAAATTCTTGAAAACAGAAGAGTACAAATAATGAAGTTACGGAAGAATAAATATGAACAAAGTGATTATACAAAATGTGGGCTATTGGTTTTTATGCTGGGTTTGGGAAAAGATAAGGGGGACTTAGATATGAATGCCATGGAGTTGACAAAGTTTATGTTTGTGGAAATGGGATGGAGCAAATTATGGGAAAACTTAGGGTGGGGAATGGAAAGAGAAAATAAAGTGGTGAACAGGTTTCTCTAAGCATAGTTGCTGAGAGATTTCTGACTCTGTATAAGAAAAAGTCACAGTGAATCACATCAACACATCACATCTTTATCAACTAACACTTTGAAAGTCTAATCTTCCCACAATTCGGTGATTTTCCTTTGCTAATGTACAAATACAAACAAGACTTAATTAACAGACAGGAAGCAAATGTTAAGACCACGTGATTGTTGGACAGTTAGCCTTTCAAAGTGTTAGTTGATAAAGATTATGAGGATAGTCAAAGTGCTCCTAAGTGGATAAAATTTTTAAAGTTATGATTTACAAATATCTAATTACTGTATCTATAAATATTCAATTATAAGATTACACAAACACACACACACACACACACACATATATATATATATATATATCTGCAACATTAATTTAAATCATCTTTGCTACCCTGGACTTATTTATATTAACAACAAATAATTACACACTATGTTCACATCTTTTCCCATCAAAAATCTTTCTTTTCCTAATATAAGATTGATTTAACAATTGACTTGACTGCCAACTACATGATTTGCTCGTAGTTGTTATCTAGTATGTACATGTAAAATCTAATTTGGAATCTGTTAGTTAATAAAAATAAACAAATATGGACAATTTGTATATAAAAATAACAATAATAAAAGTAACAATGTTGAAAATTAAATATTTATTTAAATGTAATTAATAATGGGTCACAATAGATGAAATTAAAGTAAAAATTATTGTTAAGTCCCAGTAAGCTACATATAAACTAAAACAAACAAACCAATAAACAAAAGATGAAAGAGTGGTCCCATATGTATTTTAGGTTAGATCTTAATTAAGCATTAAATTTATTGATGTATTACAATGCAGGAAGTGAATTCTGTATATTAACATAGCAAGCCATTTTGAAATATTAAATAATAAATGTGAATGCAATTAATAATAACTCAACTTAAATAAAATTGAAGTGGAAGTTACTCTAAATCCCCAGTGAGCTATATATAAATTTGTACAAATCCATCAATAAATCAAAAAGTACCCACCTGTACTTTAGCTTAGATTCAATTTATTAACATGTTATAATTTCAGTATGACTATAAGCTATTCTAAAAATACGATTTGACTAAAATACATATGAGTTCATTCTGTACTTTTTTGAGTAGTTATGAATTTGTATTAATTTATATATATATTTCCAGTGACTTACAATAGCTTCCACATTAATTTCTTAAACATTGAGCTATTAATACTTATATTTACATTTATTAACTGAAGTTTTATTTAACATTTAGAGATTGTTAAAAATGACACACAGCTTTAATCCTTTGATTGTTTATAATGTTTTCATAATGCCTGAATTCATGTTAATATACATAATTCACCATTGTGTTGTAACATGCCAATAAATTGCATGCTTAAATACAATCTGAGTTAAATAATAAATTTATAATCTGAATTAAAGTAAAGATGGGTCCACCCTGAACCTTATAACTTTTCATTATTAATGTGTATATAGAGCTTACTAGGATTTACAGTAACTTCCATTTTAAATATTTATTTAAAAAAATAAAAATAAAGAACACAAATATGTATAATACTTTTAATTCACTAAATATTTTAAATATTTAACTTGACCAAAAAAGAATGAGCATTACTTATTTATAAATAAATAATTGATTTATTTGTTTATTAATAAATTTTTAACAAAAATAAGCCTCTACTGCAAAGAATTGGTGATCAATTTATTAATTTTAAAAAGTTTTAAATAAAATATAACTTTTTTCTATAATACTAGTTGATTATACAAATTATCAATGCTCATATTTGCAAATATTCTTGCTCTAGCAGCAATTGTTAAATGATCTATAAAGTTCTCTTTTATTCAAATATATTTTAAACATTTTAAAATTTTGATGTATTGTAATTGTAAGTAAATGTAAAAGTAAAGAGCACAGTAAAATCATTTATTTTATTTTTTAAAATCTTTTTTTACTAATTAGAAGTTTTTAAATTGAGCAAAGGCAAAAAAATAAAATAAAATACAAATTTTATTTTAATTGCTAGAATATTTAAAAAATAATCAAATATAAACAATAGAGAAAATATGCTAAATAAAATGCTTAAATGTGATATAATTTATTTCCACACTTTTATTTCAAGTATTGTGGTTGAAGAAAGAAATTATTTTTTTAGTTTTAGTGCTTTATTCATCAAATTAAACAAAAGCATTTTTTATAAAATATTATATATATATTATTTTAATATTTTTCTTATCTTTGGAAAAAATAGTATAAATTAATTTGCACATAATTAATTTCTAAGCATTTTATTTTGGGAATGAACCTAAAATTGTGTTTTTGTTAATGTTAAATAAGTTGGTAAATGTCACAAACTTAAAAAAAAAAGAAGAAATAAGCAAGATCGATAAAAAGAGGTATTTAAAATATTCATATCTGGTAAAACTTTGTATTGTATAATTTAAATGTTAAATCTTATACAATTACAATCTTCTCCAATAAACAGTTCTTATAATTAAATTCATATACAGTAAGAAAATAGCAACTTATTCTATTATAATTTATATATTTTTGTCATCATCTACATGATGAAAAATGAAAATCTATTTATTCATATAATACTAGTTCTGAATTTACAAATACAAAACTATTAGTTCACCATCTTTAGTTTTTAAACTTTCTTGAATTAGAAATTTTTCCAGTTTAAAATAATTCAATGATATACCTTTCCTACTCTTTCTCTAAAATAAATCTCCCATATCTTTAAAACATTTATTAGTTATTGGAAGCTTAACAAACATTCTATATTTATCTGAAGATTTGTGATAATGGCATTTTAATATTAATTATTATTATTATTTTTTTAAGTGTCATAGCATTGGCTGGGATGCGAACACGCAACCCGGGCAACTGCCTGCTAGTGCAAGGTAGTTGTGCTGACCTCTCGACCACCAATGCAAGACAAATAATATTAATTATTTGTTGTACTATTTCAATCATCTAATATTAGCAACTGTATGTTGTTAGATTTTTTTAAAACTTTATTTAAATTTTCCTTTTAGTAATAGCTCACAAGTTATTACCTATCACAACATTTGAATGATATTAATCTCCTCCCTTCTTCAGATGCTTCCTTCTAGTGACAGTAATAACATGGGAGTGGAATCTGAACTTTTACATTTAGCAGGAACTCCATAGATAAATATATGAAAATTTTACTGACTGTCCACTTTGGCAGAATAGCTCAGTTGGTTAGAGCATTATTTTATAATTTACCATCCAATAATCTAAAGGTCTAGATTCGTTTCCCATATTAGTACTGTTACTGGCAGGGCAGTAACACCTTTTTGTGAGGAAAAAATAAAAATGACTTGTTTGAATATTAAATTTAAACATATTGAAAGATTTGAACATTTGTAGCTAAAATAAATTGTATCAATTGTTTAATTTCTTAGGCAATTATTTAGAACTTGTGTGCTAAAAGCAATTTCGTCACTATTTTCTATAGTTTTTTTTTTAATGTGAGAATTGATTAACAATAGAGATTAGTAGAAAGTGCTAATCTGATTGCCAATCTTATTTCTGGATATTGGTCTTTGTTCCTATCCCAATCACAAGCAACTAATCTGGAAATCAGATTGTCACTACTTATTGTTGTCTATTGCTATTAATAGTTACATAATAGTTCTAAGATTAAAGAGATATAATGTTGAATTACTGTTGTTTTTGCAAATATTAATTGTAAATTAAAATACAATCACAGGAATAATAAATTTTCTCCACACCATTTATATCAACACAAGGTCTTTATTGTAAAATTTCTTCTCAAAAATTTGCTATTCTTATAAGAACTACAAAAGTAATACAAATTGTATTCATGTTCCATTATTTTTATTGTCATATATATAAGCTTCCGCAAAAGAATTTAAAAAAATCTGAAAAATTGCAACAACGATATAAAACGTCATCCTGATGTACAAATTTATCACGTAGCACTACAGTACAAGAGATTATATAATCCCTTTTATGCAATACAATTTGACCACAGAGAATAAAATTATTGATACAAAAATGTTTAAATAAACATCATTAAACAAGTAAATATAACCTGTTCTGAATGCAAAAAAATAGTCAATTATAACAGTCAAACTACAATTATAACTTTTAAATTGCATTCCCACAATGTATTACTTAAATAATAAAGCTAATAATGCTCAAGGCTAGATAGGTTTATAAATATAAATTTATCGGAACACTTAAGATAATATCAATACTAATAACAATCTCAATACTAATAACAATCTCAATATATATATATATATATATATAATACTAATAAAATTATGTTATATCTCACATAACTTATACAGCTTGCACTTACCAATATGTAATATAAAAAGCATTCTAATAGCTCTAAACAAGCTTGTTTTTTTATGATAAATGCTACAAAAGAAAGCATTCAAATCATCTTTATCTAGGATTGTCCCCAGATTGTTTTCAAGCTATGGCTCTCTTCAGTGAGCAGCTAGGACCCCAGATTTTAAAAAATTATCTCAAAGCATTTATCTAAAGGTTAACTCTTAAGAAGATCTGAAATTTTTAGATCTCTACAAGTCTTTAAATTCAGCTCTCCAACTGAAATAATCATATGGGTCTGAACTTAATTCAGAAATCCCATATATCAAATTACAAAGCACATTAATATATGGGATTTCTAAATTAAGTTCCAACCCATATGATTATTTCAGTTGGAGAACTGAATTTAAAAACTTGGAGAGGTCTAAAAATTTCAGATCTTCTTCTTAAGAATTAACTTTTAAATAAATGCTTATTTTGAGTTCGTTTTTTTACATGTGGTGTCCTAGCTTCTCACTGAAGAGAGCCATAGCTCAAAACTGGTCTGGAAATGGGAACAATCCTAGATAAAGATGATTTGAATGCTTTCTCTTGTAGCATTTATCATAAAAAAATATTGTTTAGAGCTATTGGAATGCTCTTTATATTACATGTTGGTAAATGCAAGCTATATAGGTCAAGTGATATATAACATGATTTTATTATTTACTGTTTGGGGCTTTGGGTACATTAAATTACAAAGCACATTAATATATGGAATTTCTGAATTAAGTTCAGACCGTATGATTATTTCAGTTGGAGAGCTGAATTTAAAGACTTGTAGAGGTCTAAAAATTTCAGATCTTCTTCTTAAGAGTTAACTTTGAGATAAATGCTTATTTTGAGTTAGTTTTTTTAAATCTGGTGTCCTAGCTCCTCACTGAAGAGAGCCATAGCTTGAAGCCAGGATGGGGACAATCCTAGCTAAAGATGATTTGAAGTCTTTCTCTTGTAGCATTTATCATAAAAAAATTTGTTTAGAGCTATTGGAATGCTCTTTATATATATATATATATATATATATATATATATATATATATATATATATATATATATATATATATATACTAGAAGGGACTTGAACTCAGACTTTCAAACTCCCTACAACTATCCACTCCATCTTATATAACCGATGTGAAAAAGAAAAATGATCTCCAATATAAATATTTTGTGCTGAACCAGAATTTATTAGTTGGTCCAGATCATCATCTCTCACACATATACAATTATTATTCAGTTTATTTTAAGATAGCAAATTTTCTTACTTTAATGGACAAACTTCAATCTTCTCCATTCTCTAATTCTTCAGTCATCCATGTTATTAAAAATCCCTTCTAATTACATTAAGATTAGTATAGACAATACACATATATTTAAATATTATATAATCATTAAAATCAATCAATACTTAGAAAATCATAATATGTTCTTAAGGCGATCTACTTTTAACAAATTACACTTTATATATATATATATATATAGTGCAGTACAACAAATTTTGAGCATTAAATTGGTATAAATTTTGTTTAAAGATAAAAAACGTTTAAACTGCTATTGTCAGTAATAAAATATTAAGGTTTTTTTTTTCCATATGTTATAGCATCTTCCGGGAGGCGAATCCCCAACAACCATCTGCAACCAACTGCTTGTTTACAAGACGGCTGCGCTGACTTCTCCATTAACAACGCTTGACTAAAATATTAAGTTTATAATCACAAAATCTATAGCTAAGATACTTAGGGAACCTTCAAGATTACCTAACAACAAATAATTTAAGTATAATGCATAATTATAAAATGTTACTCCAAACTATTACAATCAATGATCAAGTATGTATACACTCATGCACACACAAATCAAGGTACTAGAAATTTTTTAAGGATTCTTTTTATATTACTGTTTGCGATAATATTGAATCTATAATTAAAGAACATTTTTTATTGTATTAGATATGTGAAGTAAAATAAAAATAACTGAATTCTTAAAAAAAAAAAAAATTACGATTAACTTAAACGTAATTTTCAAGGTAGGAAAGAACCTATTTATGTTATGAAGATTATCTAAAAAAGGCTTTAATGAAGTGCAAAATGCCTTCATTTTGAGAATATGAATGAGAATATAATATTTTTTAGAAAAAAAAAGATTACTGCAGAAATATTTAACATAAGCCATGCAAAATGTCAAATAATCAAACTAAAAGATTAACAACATATAAAAACTTAGTTTATTAATTAATACTCAAAAAACTCAAGTTCTTTATTAGCCAGTGACTTAAAAAAAATCCTCAGCAACTTTTTGCTTAGATATTGATCAATATGAGAATGTAAATAAGTTTACTGATCGTTTCATAAGTAGAAAAGTGGGTTTAGGATTTGAGGTACAGCAGACTCCAGTGAACCGCTGTTGCTTTTAACAATTAAAAGATATAATATTTCATCCCAGGAAAATAACTACAACAACTAAATTAGCTATATATATATTCTGATATTTTACTTAATAATTTTCAGATGCTTTATAAAATTTTAAAAATATGAGGCAAAATCTAAAATCATCCAATATGTTCTTTACCTTGTTGCTGTGATGCTATCGGAATCCACTATTATATAATCATATCTCGGTTGGATTGAATTTATAAAACATAAAACGAATGAACAATGAAAGATTTCCTAAAAGAGTATTTGTGGTGAACTTAAGCTTGGTTTTCATGGAAGATGTAGAATCCCACTTACCGTATATGATGTAAGGATTATCCCAAAGACATTCTAAAGAATTGCAATCCCAATGGTTTCCAATGGGAAGATATGGGAGAGATTAGAATAAACATAATGTTCTAATATTAAAAAAAAAAAGTTTTCTGCTTGAAAAAATTAAACAATAGCATCTTGTAAAATATCGAGTAAACAGAAAAATGAACTAGTATGTTTTACGTGTGGACGTATTTGTAGTTCAGAGATTAGTTTGTAGAATAGTCCCCTCCCCTTCTTCTTTTTGAAGTTGGAATGGCCGTATGCATTTACAACTAGCTGTTTATTATTACTATTAAATGGGCTCTTTATGTGTTATGGATCATATTCATAATCATTTTAAAACTCATCTTTAACTTATTTTTTTTGTAATTTTTTACGTTTGGAATTAGGAATCGTTAGCAATATTCGTTTATAAGTGGCTGCTAATAATGTTGGTGACTTATAGTGTACAATGGGCAATTTTTAAAAATAGTTATATACTTCCACATACAAAAGTATATTAGCTAATAAATGCTTATTTAAAATATATGTTTTTTTTTCCTCTTTTAACTAATAAGTGGCAGTTAGTAAACAGAACTCATTATTAAGGTAACTTAACTCGATTTTTATTTATTGTAATCTCAATAAACAGAGTAAAAATAAAATAAACAAGATGAACTCATTAAACTAATAAGTTATTATTCATTTCTGAATGTATTCAAAACTTTTCGTAATATCTACTATTAATTTGCCTTTCTTCAAATCTAGATTTCCTTATATAATATGTCTGAAACACATCAAACATACGCTTTTTCTGAGAGTAATTTGTCTCTATATTTTGCTAAACTCTCTTATTTGTACATACAGGAAAATATATGAGGCCTAGACAAAAGCTATGATTAACAAACAAAAGCCTTCCTTCGGAAAATTTTGAAATTCATTAGCAAACCTTATAACAGCAACTAATAAATTTTATTTTATCCGAAGGGTTTAAAGGAATAGCCATTCTCATTACGGTCAGAATATTATTTTCCTGAATCGGATGGTCTTTCTTCCGTCTTATTATAAAGTTTTTCGTGGTTTAGGAGTTACCGCAGGCAAAATTTGAAGTTATAAAAGCTTTTAAACAAAGCTTATTTTTGTTATTAAAAGAACTCAGTCCCGCAAAGTTTATTAAAATGCAAATTTTGTTTTATTTAACTAAAATATTTAGCTCTCTTTTTAATGTTAAAAGAAAAAAATAATTGTATACATTATTACATTCTCCCCTTTTCTTCATAAATATATCTTCTTTTCATCACAAGTAAAATGACGCATAAATTAATTTTCTTCATTACGTTTTAATTATTGTCTTTCTGTTCAATTACAAGTAGTTAATTGTAGCTTTCAATATTTCTTTGATACATTTTTTCATCTTATTTTTGTCTTTTCCTATAGTAGCTTTCTTCTAACTCTATTCTTTGACAAACAAAAAAAAAGTATAATTTATTCCTTTCACTGCTAGTTCTGCAGTAAAAAAAATGTCTGTTGTAATGTAGGTAAGAATTTAATTGATTTTGCACGGCATTATTTAGTGCAATAATAGAATGATGGATTCGAGAGTCAAAAGTTCCTGGATCATAGCTTCGTCTATAATTTTTTGTGCGTGAGTGTCACATGGCCTCCGGATCAACTAACCATTTTCTTGCAGTTTTATTCACTAATAGAATGATGCATTTGAAAGCTAAAAATTCCTGGATTGAAGCTTAATCCTTGATAATGTCTCAAAGTCTACTGAATAATCAAAAATTCAATTTTTATTCATTTTTAAGCGTTTTATGTATATTGTAATATTTTTTCCCCCTTGCCAATTACTTTTGTTACTTTTTTAAATATGTTTTATTTTTAATTATTTCAGTGGAATCTGTTTATCCCCACCTTTTGGTTTCAATCTTTAGGATAGATGTTGAAAATCTCAGCAAAACGCTGTACATACCTTACGTTTTAAATGTATATATAAATGTTAGAGAAGCAAATAGAAATGAATTAATTTTTTATTTTCAAAGCAGATTTGACACTGGAAGATATTGCAGTAATATAATTAGTGCTTGGAAAGTTTATCATTCTAATTATTACATATTATTAGCGTTGAGTTATTTGATATATATATGTGTGTGTGTATGTATACGTGCGTGAGTGAATATTGAAAGAATAACAGAATTACCTAGATAAATTTCAATTATGAACTAATTAGATAAACAACCAATTGAAAATGCTATTGTAAAATGAAATCATCTCATTAAGTAATAGTAATTTTGTATTACTTACCGTTAATCTAAAAAATGGAATCACTTTTAATTAGTATTCTAAAATATCAATGTCTAATTTAGTTTACTACTCTCGATATTGATAGCTAGAGTACTAAGTTTAAAAGCAGGTGGTTTTAAAGATAAGTCAGGCAAAAATACTGTTACTAGACATGGCATGATTTTAATTGTTAATTACCAATTTTAATTGGTTGTTGTCTAATTATATTACAACTGAAATTTATCCAGGCAAATGCATGAAAATTTCTGTTATGCATTCAATATGTTTTCTTTGAAAATCTTCTAATATATACAGTATATACCTGAGTTGTAATTTAACTTTAAAATTATATACATTAAGTTATTAAAAAATATAACTAAGAAAAAAAAAAGAATAAAACAGTTCTGGAAAAGACAGCCCAGTAATAAATTGAGAAAAAGAGCACATTTACATATCCATTTTCAAAGTTATGTAAATGTGCATGTGTATGTAATTACTCGATCACTCTTTTTCTTTTAAAAAAGACATTCCTTTCTTTTTTATTCTTCTTGTGATAAAAAATTACGAAAAGATATTAAATTTCATAAGTATTTATTATATTGATAAGCAGCAGCTATTTTTTGTGACCTTTAGAAATTGCAACAATAGGATTTGTTTTGTGAATTAGAATATTTTTTAAAATAATATTAAAAATGTGATATTAATGATAATAGCAATTCTAAAAACTCATCAAGTATTTTTTTAAGTTCCACTGAATTTTCAATCCATTCAAGTGTCAGATAGTTGCAGTATATTAAAGCCAGTGAATTTCTTGTTAATGTCTTTGTATAGAACGCACTCTTTCTAAAGCAGTATGCAATGATCTACTGGAGCATTTTTTTTAGTTTATACCCACTACCAACAAATTTATATTTTTTTCTGTTTTCACAAAATGTTTAAACGTGTATAATTGTAATTTTATTAGTTTCAGAAGCACCAGTATATGTGTAGCACAAATTTCTTTTTCTCTACATTGTAAGTTGATGATATATTCCAATGAATATCCACCACCTTCAGCATACAATTATTTTTCTTTCAAAAATAAAAAAATGCGAACTTTTTTACATAAAATATTTATTTTTACTAATAAATAAAAGGTTACTTTTGTATTATTAATTATTTGTAATATATCAGGTTAATGAGTGAAACATGAATTTAAAATTAATAAAAGTTTTTTTTAAAAAAAATATTTTATTTAAAATATTGCTTTTAAGTGGAACATAAACTTGGACTATTAAAAATTGGGGTAGAAGGTGGGTTAGGGTGGAGATATTGAAAACTAAGAATGTGATTTTCTAAAAAAGAAAAAAAAATACTTTGATCTGTAAAATTAAAGCTACTAATATATATATAAACACATTTACTGAAGAAGTTAAGGGAGGAAAACCACATATTCTTAGTGGTAGAGAAAAACGGGTAAAATTTAAAAAAAAAAGAAAATAAAACAGTGATAGATTTAAGGTGAAAGACAATTAATAATTTTTTTAAAATTACAATAAAAATGAAATGTGAATAAAACTAATGTGCAACTTTTATCTAGACCAAGTAATACAATTTTTTACTCTATCATTAAACTAAATTCACAATGTTTGTGATATATACAGCAACTAAAACCATCTCATTAGTTTAGTCTTATTATTTACTTTTTTATAAATTTAATCATTTTTTTTTACTCTTAAAGAAAATGACCTTTAATAAATCTGCCAACCCTTCAAACATATATTTTTAAGTCGCTTGAAAAATATATTTGAAGAGAGTAAGCGACAATAATGACTGGATTAGTTTGGTTTTATTTGTAATATATTTTCATCAATGGAATGATTTATTATTAGAATTTTATAAAAAATTGAGAACATGACAACAATCTATGGATTTTGAGTTTCAGATTTTGCCATTCTTCTATTGCATCAAACAAAAACAATGCAATGCTTCATAATAAGTGACTTAGTATTATAAAAGATTTAATAATTAAACATTTTACAAGGTTAGATCTTAAAACACAAAATTAAACAAGGTCACATTTTGGAACCTATAGTGATCAGCGTCGACTGTTCTGAGAGAAATGATGCAAACCGCAAAGTCAAAGAGGTTTAGCAAATCACTAATAATACTAACTCCATAAAATGGAAAGAGCCCTGCATACCCCTTTCAAAAATGTGCCCGATATAAATCAACTCATTTACATTTCGCAATTCTAGTGCTGAAAACTTTTATCTTGATAAATTACTAATTCGCTCCAAGAGTTTCTACTATGTTTATGACTATAAGCTAGTTTAAAGTATGCTAAGCATACTATATTAAAGAATTAAGCAGCTTTTCTTAGTACACATAAAAAGTGTTTATTTATAATAATAATCATCACCATCATCGAATAGTTTATTCCTTGGAATTAATAAGAAGACCGTACGCCTGAAGTAACAGGATTGGGCCTGAACAATGGATCTTCAGCTCTATAGCACAGCATTTTAGAATGCGTTTTAAATTATACCACTCATAACTATTATACTTTTTAGAGAGATGTAGGCCAAAGATTTCATAAATTTGTTTAAAAATAAGCTTAAGAATAGGCCTAAATAAATCAAAAATATTATTTAATAGATTTGTTTGCCTTAAAGTTAAGATAGTTGAAAAGAAATATAACAGAAATAATGGATAATTGTTTTATGATATCAAATAAAGCAAACAATGTACTGATACTATATTTATAAATTAAAATGATTTAAAAAATAGTTACGTTTAAACATATTTAAAAAATGCTTTTAAGTATAGCATTTTACAAAAATTAAATAAGTTAAAAAGAATAAGAAAAAATGTAGGTTAAAAAGAAAAATTGCGAGTTTAAGAGAGAAAGACTTTGATGTGACATTTTAAGAAAATCAATAAATTAGATCGTTTCTGGATTGGTTAACTACATATATATATATAAATTCCTTTTAGGAAAAAATGTTTTTTTTTTTTGACTAAATTTATCAAAAATATGGAAAGATTTTATTACGACAAATTGCTTACACCCAAACTTGAAAATTGGTTTAATACTCGGTGTCTTTTTAATCTGAATAGTTAAAATTATATTATCTTTAATAAATAGTGTATTATCAATTTTATTCACGGTTTTTTAACATTTAATAACTAAAAAAAAGTTAATTTGTATATTATATGTAAAGTGAGTCGCAACCACTACATGAGTAAATACTGATATCTGCTTTCATGTGTCAATAGAAAGAAGAAAAAGAGATAAGGGTGAAAGGAGATGGAGATAAGCATGCAAATAATTTAGATGGAGATCTATAATTTATGAGGGACAGATTCAGGCAGCCATTTAAGATTATTTTACTTAATATTAAATAAATAAATCTATTAGTTATTATTCGTTTTTATTTTATTAACTTATTTACAAGTAAAATTATTATTTTATTTCTCACAAGTTAAATTTAATTGAAAATCTAAACACTCACATCGAAATTGGTGAAATAAATAAATAATCGAATAGTTTATTGCTTTATAAGAGATGCCTAGTATCAAAAATGTCAAATCTGGATTAGAGCTTATGATCGAAAATCTGTCACTCTACCATTGCACCAGACTTAGCGGTGCATTGGAAAATTGAGGGCACCACACACCCTTTTTAGTTGGGATCATACACAGAGACACGGCGTTTACTCAGAGACAATATTTACATGTGATTTTTTAGTATTTGGCTAAGATAAACTATTCAGAGTTATAAATAAAATAAAAATATAGACCTTGGTGTGCGTGTGTTCACGTAAAGTATATATAATATAATGTTGAATACTAATAATTTTAAATGCAAGGAAATGATTCTTCTTCCTGACCAAATAAGTAATGTTAATGAATATAAATACTTCATTGAATAACCACATCTGAATATATTATTTAAATACAATCATTTTAAATGATGCTATAGAATATAATCCATACTCCCACCTTAGTATTAAAAGCAATCTTATTTATGTAAAGGACCAATATGAAAGTGATTCATGTTTTTATTATAATGTTGTCATGTACTGAGGTAGGAGTATGTATTATTTATTTAAGATAATTGTATTTAACATTATATATGTTCACATTGTGAATTACTTTATTACTTGTAGATTACTTAACATTTATTACCAAGTTAAAATAAATTAAAAAAAGAAATTTCTTTACTTTGTTAATATAAAAAAAAAATCTGTTAGATCATTATAAAAATAATAAAATAATTGAATTGCTTAATATTCAAGCTTTCTGCCATAAGTATTAAAGACAATTTTCTTCATATACAAAGAGAACCAATAAGAAAGTTATTCATTTTTTTATTACTGTATTGTCATGTATTGAGGTGGAAGTTTGTATTATTTACAATAGCAGCATTTAAAATGATTATATTTAATGTTATATATATTCACATTGTAAATTACTTTATTATATATAATCTTATCATTGAATATTTATAAATATAGTAATTAGATATATGTAAAGTATAACTTTAAAAATTTTGTCCACTTAGGAGTACTTCGACTATCCTCATAGTCTTTGTCAACTAAAACTTTGAAAGGCTAACCATCCCACAATTCAGAGATCTTCACGTTTGCTACCTATCTATTAATTAAGACTTGTTTGTGCTTTTATATTAGCATACTTTTTTATTTTCCTTTTGTTATTATTTTTTCAATTTGCAATATTTTTACATTATTATAATTGAAGTTAAAACCATAAATACATGACTTATTATGGTCATAAAAAAAGAGATGCTGAAACATTATTATTTATTTTGCAATTTTGTTTCGATTTCTGAACCCTTTTTAATAACAGCAAGTGCACTTTAGTTCTTTTTTCCAAAGTGCATCTCCATTCCCCTATATATACACTACCACACCTACATATCCATTTATAAATGATGCAATTTTTATTTATAAATGAGGTTTATCTTTAAAGTTATTTTTTAATTTGTTTAATATAGGAGATGCATAAAATGCAATGTCACATATACCTTTATAAATTTTCTTTATAAAATTTATTTGATCATTCAAAATATATGGTATTGATATTCATATTTTTTATTAGCGGGAGAATCAATATTATTATTATTATTTTTATTCATATATTTCCTATTAAATTTTTTAATAACATTATATATATGATTATAAGTGTAGCCAATATTTAACAATTCATTCTAATACATTTCAATATTTTTAGCTTTATCTGATGATTATGTCAATGATGTTTTTGCATGAGGTAGGCTAAATACAATTAAAGAGGTGTTTAAAGAATTAAATAATTTAAATGGCTCGTAATGAATAAAAACAGATGAAAATTTAATGTGCGTTCAGTTTCTTGATCTTAAAATGACTTGTAATCTGGATTACTGTTTCAATAGTAAAAAGAAATCATGTTCCATATAAATCAAGAGTGCCAATGTTACATAAAATAGCAAGTTTAAAGACCTTCTTATTTAGAAATAATAGTCTTTATAAATATTCATGGATAAAGCTAAAAATATTAAAATGTATTGGAATGAATTGTTAAATGTTGGCTACAATTATAATCATATATATAATGTTATTAAAAATTTTAATTACGAAATATAAGAATAAAAATATTAATACTAATATTGATTCTCCTGCTAATAAAAAATATGGATATCAATACTATATATTTAGAATGATCAAGTAAATTTTATAAGGAAATTTATAAAGGTATATGTGACATTGCATTTTACACACCTTCTATATTAAAGAAATTAATAAATAACTTTAAAGATAAAACCTCATTTATAAATAAAAATTGTATCATTTGTAAATGGATATATAGAGGAATGGAGATGCACATTGGAAAAAAAAACTAAAATGCACTTGGTGTTATTAAAAAGGGTTCAGAAAACAAAACAAAATTGCAAAGTAAATAATAATGTTTCAGCATCCATTTTTATGACAATACTAAGTCATGTATTTATGGTTTTAACTTCAATTATAATAATGTAAAAATATTACAAATTGAAAAAAATAACAACAAAAGGAAAATAAAGGAAGCTATGCTAATGTTTAAATACAAACAATACTTAATTAACAGACAGGCAGCAAAAGTTAAAATCAAGGAATTGTGGGAAGGTTAGCCTTTCAAAGTGTTAGTTGAAAAAGACTATGAGGATAGTTGAAAGCGCTCCTATGTGGATAAAATTTTTAAATTATACTTTACATATATCTAATTAGTGTATTTATAAATATTCAATTATAAGATTAAGTATATTGATTTGAAGAAATACAGACATTGAATTATAATATTATTACATATATATATATTTAAAGAGAACTTGAACACAGACTTTCAAGTTTCGTTCAACTATCCATTTCATCTTATATAACTGACTCACATGGCCACACATCTGTGAAAAAACAAATGATCTCCAATAATATATGTATTTTGTGTTGAACCAGCACTCATCAGTTGGACCAGATCACCATTTCCCACACACATCAATGCTCAGTTTAAAGATAGCAAATCATCAAATCTTAATCTTCTTTGCCCTCCAACTCTTCAGCCATCCATACCATTGAAAGTCTAATGATGAAATGTTCAAACCCTTGTGGATGCCAATATTGTTGTCATACCTATGTTGATCTTAAGTTATTCTGACACCTCATATATATATGAGCATAATATATCCACTTAAATACACAGAGGGATTGGCAGAATTTAGATTATATAACTTTAAAATATACTTTTAAACAATAGTGAGAAAGGATAATTTGAGTTACTGCACTGGAAGATGGCTGCAGTATGACAGAGTTGAGATAAAAAATACACTGCTAAAAATAAAAAAAAACTTGAAAATATCTCTGAATTTTTATAATTACTCATCTTTTTTTCTAAGATGTTAAAAATAGATAGAAACTAATTTCTATCTGGAAAAGACTTGGTATAATTAAAGCATATGGTGCTGAGCTCATTTGATGATTAAAAGTTGTTTGCAAAATACATGCATAATGAAAGAGGGTAGTCTAAGTTTTTGCAGTGGGGTTGATTGCAGTATGATAAAAGGAGATAGAAGATGCACTGACAAAAAAGCATCTTAAAAATAAAATTCAATGCTTTCTAAATAAAACTGTAAATAGTAATAGTAGAATAAACTCTATTAATTATATTTTAATCATCTTATACAAAACTCTAATACAGATTAAATGAATGGATAAAGAGCGCCTAAATAGTTATCTGGAATCCAATTTATAAAAGAGGGGTAAATTGATAGTCAGAAATTTTGCTTCTTTTCCAAATTTTAAAATAAATGAAATATATAATGATTATTTTAAATTAAATGCTTTATTTTTGAAAAATTATCTTTAAAAATAAGATTTTGAGAATAAATTTTTCAATATTTTTTTTTTAAGAATTCTTTATCTATGCAATATACTTATTATCGCCATCAGCTATTAATAGATTGTTACCGGGCAAAGATCTCTGCAGTACTTCTCAGCAAATATCAGTTACAATTTCTCTTCTTCGTTCTAATAAAACAAAAACTTTTTATTTCATAATATTTCAAATTAGATTTTTCCTATTTTTTTCATCTTTGACAATCTATTAAAATGTGCCCTTTTTACTATTTGCCCGACCTGCATGCAGAATATTTGTTAAAAATATTCTTGAACAAAACAAAAATTGAACTAGAATTCTTTTTTTTTTTTTTGGTTTTTCTTTGGTTTACTGTTTTTCCACTATATTTCTTGGTGTTTCTTAAAATACATCTTTAGATCAAATTTCATGTTGTGTATTGTAATTTAATGCAAGTAAGACAAATTGGTTTTTTTAAAACTCAGAACACGTTTTTACTAACTCTAGTTGATTGATTTTTAAATTTAACAAAACTTATGGTCTGAGTTAAAAAAAGCAAAAATTCTAATCACGTGTTGTTTATGACTTTTATTTTTCTCTTACATTGTTTTAATTGATATCATAACATGATTATTACCCTTTCTTGGATTGATGCAGTGATAGAGTAACATACTCGGGAATTCACGTTTTATAGATTGGCCCCAGATCATCAGGTACTTGAACTTTTTATGAATTTCCAGCAATAAAATTATTCCATTATTATTAATATGATTATGTATTTTTGTAAGTTGTATTTATTAATATAAAGTTTGTGAAACATTGTTTTAAAAGTGTTAAATTTATTTTAAATATCGAACCTGTTTTTAAAAATAATCCATCATTTGAAAATGAAAGTTTATTCAGAGAGTTATTATTTCAGGTGATTTGTAATTTTTCATTACTTTTAAAAACTTTCAAATTATAAACTTTGTCATATGCCTTTCTTTATCTTGAATTTTTTTAATAATATTTGCTACAAATTAATTGAAAATATGTTATTACTTGTGAATTCCATTAATAACTTAGTAATCTATCTTCATTCACACTGATTAGACATTAAATGATAAAAACGAATCAAAAATATATAAAACAATTTTATTTAATAGACCAAACTGAGATTTTTTTACAATACTTTTCTTTAGTCGTAATTTACCCAAATTATTTTTAACCATGATTTTGTATAAAATATTTTTTGCAATATGTTTACCTTATTATTTGAGATATTCCTTGTTGGTATGTTATTTTTTATTGCCCAATTTAGCTTAGTACTAGGAGTGGCAGACTTAACTGAGCGAAATTGTGAAATAAAAAAAAAACATACTAACAAGGAATAGCTCAAATAATAAAATAAATGTATTGCCAAAAACATTTTATACAAAATCATTGTAGCAGCCTTGCTAGCAAGCACACTTCCCCGGCGTATGCTTTGACATATGGGGAAAAAAAAACTAATTTTGATGCATTTGTATTTCATTCCAAACAATCAAAAATACCATTATCAAATGATGCAGTCTTTATCCGTAATGAAAAAAAAAACATACTCCTATAGGTCTTGATGCAATAGTTTACCAATTGAGGAAGTTTTAAAATTTGAACATTTGCATTATTTAAAAATAAACCCTAAATAATAAATTTGATTATTTTAAATTAAAACTTCATTAAGCAAATAATTATAGAATTTGAAGAAAAATATTTAAATGGACATTTTAGAAGAAAACATTAAATCAATATATAACAATTATCATCAACATATAGTAACCGTAAAGCTCAACATTCTCTGAATGAATGAAAATATTATGTTTTGTAATTTTTTATCCAAAAAAAAAAAAAACACCAATTATTTATTGCTGAATTTCTTATAAAGTTCAGCATTAGCATTAATAAATTAGAGGCATAATTCAATGACATGAGATCTAGTGTTTGTCACCTATCACTGTACTAAACTATGCACAACAGTATCTCTTCTCTAGACATGAGAAATGTTTAAAGATTATTAATTTGTAAATATATTTGGTGTTCTGGACCAACTGATGAGTGCTGGTTTAGCACAAAATACATATATTGGTGATTATTTATCTTTTCAACATGTGTGTGATTAGGTGGGTCAACAATATGAGATGACATGGAGAGTTGAGGATCGTATGAAAGTCTGAGTTCGAATTCCACGTACATTATATATATATGCAGGTTTAAGCCTGTATAGTGTATTATTTTACATATTGAAACATAGTGCATCAAAGGTCTATCCATCCCTCATACATGTATGTAAAAATGAATTATTCTTCTGTACATGAGGGGTCAAAATGACTAAATGTCAACATGGGTAGGATGATAACCTTGGCACTAATGTGGGCTTTGAATGTTCCATCATCAGATTTTCAATGAAGTGGAAGGGTGAAGAGTTGTGGATTGGAGTAGTTAGAAGCCTAACCATTAAAGTATGAAGATTGACTACCTTAATATAAAGCTGAGCACTGATTGTATATATGTGTGGAGATGGTAATCTGGACCAACTGATGAGTGCTGGCTTAGCAGGAAATATGTACATTGGTGATTCTTTATCTTTTCAACATGTGTGTGATCAGGTGGGTCAGCAATATGAGATGGCATGGAGAGTTGAGCGTCGTATAAAAGTCTGAGTTCGAATCCCGCATACATTACACATATATATGCAGGTTTAAGCCTGTATAGTGTATTAATTTAAATAATTCGTTTTAAAAAGAACATTTATTTTTATTATTATTAATCTATAATATTAATAAGCCAATAAACTGATATACACATGCGCTTTGCAGATGTCACTATATAAATGAATACTCCCACTTTTTCAAACCCAAGATAAAGTCTTTAAGAAAATATAGAATGAATCCACCTATATTTTCGACCCAACCGTATATGTATGGGCAAATCTGAAGTGTTTGAAATAAAGAGCTGAAGTTATTAATTGATCACTTTAAATTACTTTTCTACATCATAAATGAATGACGCCAATGAAATTTCTAGAATTTACGATACGTCATTCTTATAATTAAACATATGTAAACAAGACATTTATTTTCTTATATAGCGCGATGTGGGAGTATTCATTTATATAGTGACATCTGCAAAGCGCATGTGTATATCAGCTTATTAGCTTATTAATATTATAGATTATAGAACAAAAACATCGCGCTATATAAGAAAATAAATGTATTATTATTATTTTGTAAATATACTCTTATAAATGGTTTAAGGTATAGTAAAGGCTTTAAAAAAGTTCATTGTAATAACAGTAATATACCAATTAAGTAAAAAAAAAATGTTTCAGCTTTTTCAATAGATTAAAAATCAATGCATTTTTGAAAAACAAAAATGGACAAATGTTAAACAGTAGCCTTTATTTAGCAAACAAATTTTTTGTCACGCTGAGGGAAGAAGATAAATAATGAACATATAATATATAGAATACGTTGTAGAAACTAAATATTTTTTTGATAAAAGAATATGCAAAATGTTTTATGAAAAGACATTTAAATATATATTATTTTAATTATTATTAGAATTAAATTGTGATAGTAAGCAATGTTCTAATACCCAAGCCAATATATATATACTTTGTTAAATCAGAGACTTTTTAAATAACAAAACATACATCAATTTGTAAAACAGAGTATATTAACAAGAGCACTTTTTGATGAAATACATCAGATTCATAGCAATAAACTATTAGGAAATAATAAAAACTTATTTCACTGAAAGCACGATTGTCTGTTAATATTTTAGATTTGTTCTATTTTATACATTAACATAATTTTTTTTTTGTTATTTACATATTATTTATATAGTTTAATCTATTTTATACTGATAAGATAGATAAGCAGATAAATAAATAGATAGATAGATAAACAGACAGACAAACAAATAGATAGATAGATGGATGAATTAATAGCTAGATGAATGGATAAATAGATGGATCAATAGATAGTTTGTCAGAGAAATAGATAGATAGATAGACATATAGATAGATAGATATACAGATTTCTACATACCTATATATATATATATATGAATATCTGTCTATGTGTTTAATACGACAAAATCTGGTGGTTATAATGTATAAAAACGAATATGAAATTTTAAAAAAATATATAAAAAAGTCAATAACTGGTTTTGTGTATATCTATCATTGTAAGTAGTTTGTAAAATCATCTATATAAAATTAGATATAAATGATGAATTCAGTGACTGCTATCAGCGATGTAGACATTATCGTGATAAAAGTGATTTTAAAGAAAAAAATACGAAACTTATTATAATATAACAATTAAGTAGTACTAATTTTATAAGTAATGGAAATGCAATGACATTAAATTTGAATGGGGATTATAAGCATATTGAATTTTATTTACAGGAGGAGCATCATTTCTTGAAAGCACTTATTTTGACTATAACGTCAAGAAGTCTAGCAATAATTTTAAATAGTTTTTATTAATCGATTTATTAGCTATAATTTCTTAATAAAATGATTAGTAAATAGTCTTTACAATTTATTCAAGACAACATCAATAAAATAAGTACATTCACATACTACAGCATTAAATTGAACGGCTACGATTAAGGTAAGGTAATGATAAAGATATGTGTGGATATGAGATCTGGGCCAAGAGATGACGGAATGTTTTCCCGAAATGCATCTTGGAGTTCATTTGCCTTTTACATATGACTTTATTTATATATTTTAAGAGTTTATGGAATTTAAAAGTTTTATTGGCTACTGAATTTTATACAGACTTCTTTTAAAAATGACATATACTAAAAGTTGACAATATCTTTTGTATTTCTTAATTTGGTGATATTTATTCTCTATGTATTAGAAGTTTAATATCAGTTTATGTTTATTATAACAAAAATGATAGGAATTGTCGATTAATGTACTTAGTATTGATAAGGAAAAGCAATAGGGAAGATAGAAAAATTTTAAATAATAAAAGTGGTAAAATAATTTTATCAAAAAAAATATGAAAAAACTTATCAGTGCTAATAATGTTTTATATATAGTATGCGCGTGCACACATATTTTTACATACTAGTTTAAATTTAGAAATATTATATTTGTATATTCAAATAATAATAATAGTAAAATAAAATGTTAAAAACTTAGCAGAATTTTTTGCTATACATGCTTACATTTAGGATGCCTGAGAAATAAATGTTTCACATCCAATCAGTTTTTAGTATATAACATATACACTGTATATTTTATAAAAATTCTGGAAAATAATTTTAAATCTATTATACTTTACAATAAATATATTTTACTTCTAAAAAAAAATCGGAAATAAAAGATTAATTTTTTTGAAAAAAGGTTCTATTCGAAGTTTCTTAATTACGATTTAAGACATTGATTGTTAAACGATTATTATAGGACTTCCAATGAAAAGTCAAAAACCTGTTAATAAACGAAATACTTTCGTTCCCATATGATTTTTTCATTATAAAACTCGTCAAATATAATTTTAGCCACTCTGCCAATGTATATAAAAGTATAACGTCTTTTTAAATATGAGCAGGTAGAGCGCCTTCCAAAGAAGAGCATGTGCGTGGAACGTATGGCTATTGTGTGACGTTATATCTCCCAGGTCTAAAAAGTTCATTCATTTTTAGAAAGTTTGGTCTGCAGTTGTAGGAATACTAATGATTTCATACAATTTTCGCCATTATTCAAGTTTTCTATTGAACGAAACATTTATAAAGCGAAGGCCAAATAACGCGCCCCCTGCTGTGAAAGTTGCAGGAACACAAAAATGTCTCTGTTAGGAACTTGGACTAACAAACTTTACGTACCGCTCTCAGAAAAAAAAGGAACGCCCGTCGATTTACGAATCTCGTTTACGAAGCTACTTAAAACTCTGAAGAACCTCCACAATAAAAAAGAAAACAAAACAAAAAAAAAGTTCTTTACTGAATACAGAAACAGCTTTCAGAAAAACTCTTTTCGCCTCCCAATCGATTTCAAACTGAACGCAAAGAAATAACTAGTATATGAATTTCTGAAAACTTTACAAAAGATATTTATCATTATTCATGCTATGACAAATATTATTTTAAATAAATAATTTAAATATTATTGAACATAATAACTTTAAGTAATTAATATTGGTTATATTTTTAAAGAGTATCTGAGATAGTTCGAATGCCACTTGAGAAAGAACTTGACTCTAGTGGATCGTGTAATCGGACGTTTGGATGTTGAGACAAAATGAGTTAAAGTTGATGGTAATGAATCAAGAGTCCTTAAGATGAAGTAAAGAGCTTTAATTCACCATCTCAAATCTAGTAAGAATAATCAAACTGGTCTACCTATATTGACAACACAAGAAGATTCTTTGACCAGTCAAAGTAGGGGTCGCATAATCCCTTAAAAGCATTTCAAAAGTTTCAATGTTTAACAACTTGCTTCTGAACGACTGTTTTCACTACTTAAGTAAACTTCATGGTTTTACGAATGGCACTAGATTTTTTTTTCATTATTATTAAATGAACTAATAATCTCTTTATACGTTAATATTATTTAAATAAACATCAATAAAAAGAAAAAAAATGATCTAGTTTTTTTTTATTCCTCAAAACTAAAGCTTCTCGCGTTTATTTATATATATGGAGTTTTTATTTTTTTATACTTCTAATCTTTCATTTTATTATTAGTGGCTTTTTACATTGGCTTTATTTTTTTACTATTTTGTATCAATTTGCTATTTTATTTTTGAAAATTTTATAATTTTTCTTAGTATTTTTTTTCCTTTCACAAAGGTAAAACTATTTTACAAACACTTGCACCACATACACATATTTATTTTTTAAGTAGTTTTCCAAGAGGAAGTATTTTTTTATAATATATGCGGCTGAATTTTTTTAAACCTTTATATATATATTACTAAAAAAAATAAGAGAAAAATCCAAGATTAATTGCAAATCTTTAAACGTACATTTGCCATTAAAAAATAATTATTGACTTTTTCAGTCTATTAAAATTGATTAAAGTCCGAATTTTATATACATATATTATCAGTCCTTACTGGTTTGCTATAAAGAAAAGCTTTTTCACTCCATATTTTCCCACCATTGCAACTTTTTTATTCCTTCAACTTACATCTTTTTATAGGATGGAATTATTTTTTTATTAATTCAAAAAATTTTTCCCTAATCAAAAATTCTCGTTTCTTGTGATATATAAAAGCTCTTCTTTTTTGATTCTGCCATTTTTTTTTAATGCTTATATGGATTTATTAATACACTTCTGGCAATACTTTTTCTTTTATTACATACTTTATTTTAGAACTCAAATTCCATGTTTCATAACTGAAAGTTGAATGCTTGAGTTATTAATAAGAAGCATTAATGTTATAACTTTGATGATCATATAATTAATCTTCTTCCAATTGGTGCGTCATTTATTTGATTTTTCAGTATTGTCTATAAAATATTGTTGGCTGTTCTATTTTTCTTCCTAATTTTATTTAGCCATTATACATAAAATATTGTTGGCTATTCTATTTTTCTTCCTAATTTTATTTAGCCATTATACATATTTTTAATGATTTTCATCCTCATCATTTATGCTTCAAATGAAAGTTTAAATCTTTTTTTTTTTTTTCATATGTCAAATGCTTTGACCGGGAAGCGAACTCGGGCCAGCTGCTTGGAAGTCAGCTATGCTAACCACTAGGCCACCAACACTTGACAGGTTTAAATCTAATTTGATTAAATATTTACTTCTTTTTTCCTCGTTATATGTAATGTTTTTTTAAAAGTCTTTGCCAACATCACTTTAAAAGTTTTCTAATCTTTGAGTTGCAATTTTTTAAAAATATCTGTTTGATCAAATGTAATTTTGATTTTTGTATTGCATTGTTTGATTCTACACACTTGGAGGCAGTGATGATATCCCAAATTTCCCAGAACCGGTTCTCTAAAGGCAGGTTGTATTTAAAAACTTATTCTGTTTATTTTTCTTTTTTCTAAGCATGGAAGCAAATCGCTTCTTGATGTCATACCTAAAATTTTTTAGAGACTTCTTAGAAATTTTGCATGACTCCTCCCCACATATGCAAAAAAGTGCAGCAATGCACATGCACACTATGATGTACTTTGCAATCTCATTTCTGTGATGAAAAAAAATTAAACCATTTTTAAAATTGGAAAAAAAACCCATTTATTTGACAAGATATTTCCATATTGACATTCTATCCGCATTTCACATCATATGTCTCTTCAGGTTAATGGTGCTTTTTGACTATAGCATCATCAGCTGTATTATGATTTCTTAGCCAAACTTGAACTGAGTCACTGCAATCCCAGTGATCTAATGGAAGATCTATCCAATTTATTACTAGAAGATTTGCCATATTTTTCAGTTCAAGGTGATTTCTTTTAATTGAATAAATTGTGTCCATCACAGAAAACCATTCAGTCTCTGCAAAACTCACAGCAATAGGTTTAATTATATTTTTAGCTCTTTGGATAGTTTCAGGTACAGCATGTTTCTGATGATTTCTCTTAACATTTTTAGCATAATCATGGAAATCATTAACTGAAAGCTCATGATGAAATGCTTCGAAAAATCTGATAATTTCTCTTCAAATTCTTTCCAGAGAACTACAGCTTATTCCATATTCCAAACATCTGGTTTCACAATTTTAACTAAATGATGAATTCTATAATTTCTATCTTGAATATTATTATTTATGCTATCACAATCCATTAATCTTAATGTCATATTTGTTGTCATTGCATTCAGTAATTTTTGATGGGGAAGACACACATTTGTTGTCTTCAAAAAAATTAATATGCTGGAATTCCTTAGAAGTGATAGTTTCATTTATAATTTTTTCATAAATACCGCTCTTCTCTCTGAGATATTCAAATGCTTTAATTGTTCTCTTAATCAATTGTTCAGCACACAATATATTTATATTTATTTTATATATATATATATATATATATATATATATATATATATATATATATATATATATATATATATTTACACGTCTTCCTTGAAGAGCATCTGACAACAAAGAAATTTCTTCTAGTATATCGATTATTAAAGTCAGATCTCTCATAAAATATTTATTAATGAGACATTGAGTCATTCCAGAAAATTTCTTATTAGTTAAAAAAAATCATACAGTGCTGCATAATCTCGCCATGTTGCAACTGCTGTTGTATGATTGCATGCTGCCCATCTTTGGCCAAAAACTTCACCAATTTTTAGAATTTTAATTTCCAAATTGTTTAAAATTTTATTCAGCACCATTTGGTTTTTATTAGACTGATGGAAGATTTTGTATATTTCATCAATAAATACTTTAAAGTGATTCACTTGCTTTATGTCTTTGATAGAATCCTCTAGCACAAGCTGAAAGCAATGACTCAAACAATGCCAAATAATAACCTTGGGATAGTGGTTTTTTATTTTAACATTCACTCCTGACCACCTTCCCAGGATCATACTTGCTCCATCTGAACAAAATCCAATCAAATTATTATTCAAATATGAATTACCAAATCCTAATAAATGCAGATTTTGTAGTAGAGCAGTGTAAATGGTTTCAGCATCTTTGTTTTGTAATTCTACTAAATCTACAAAAATTGTTGGTGAAAAATCTGTATCTTCAACCTTAATAAAAATGATAAGGACTGGTTTGCATGATATTGTTGATGCCTTATTAATTATAACACATATCTTTAAATTTTGATCTATTTTTCTAAAACTTCCTTTTTAATGTATTTTGCAATGTGCTCAACAATTTTGACAGCCACAAATCGAGAATGGAATCCCACTCCCATATCTAACCCATTCTTTTTTTGTAATTTTATCAAATGTTCAATATAAGAAAATGGTCAGTTTAGTTAGTTTTGCTAAAGTGTAAACCGTACTGAAAATTTTACAAGTGGAGCTCATAAACTTTTCATGAGCTTTATTTATGGATTTGGAAATTGCATTTTTTGCACTTTCAATTGCATCACACATATCTGGTGTGCTTTTGATGAAAAGCATTCCTTTATTTTTTTTTGAAGAGAGGCTTGTTGAACCATTTTATTTTTTCCACATGGAACAATATTATATCTTCTCCATTCTTTTGATTTATGGGCTGCCTTCATTTTTATTGACTCAATTTTGGTATAGATAGCACATCCAAGCTTTTTTCCAATAATAAGTAAACCACAATATTTTTCTTTGAATTCATTGGCTTATTTCATATTCCAGCCATCATGAAGGTCACTATCTACATTTATTTTATATGCATCTTTTGTACTTTTTCAACTGGATAGCTTATTTGTGTTGTAAACCTTATTTTCTGTTGTATCAGAAGAAACAGAAAACAAAAATTGATTCAAAATATCATCTTTTACTATCGTTTTGATTCGGTATCAGTTTTTGGATTTTTTATGAAGAAATTCCATATTGTTTGGCATTTTCTTTTCATTTCTTGTGAAGGGTTTATTTTTATTATATTTTCTTGTTACATTCGCCCTAGAAAAAAAAAGTCTAATTAATTCGTTTTTAATACAAATGAGTGGTAACAAATCATAAAACTGAAATAAAATGGTAAAATTAAAAAAAAAAAAAGAAAAAAATTATTTGAAAACGAGTCATGCCACTTGATAAGCCAAAGATATTTAACTATTTATCATCTTGCCAAGTTATTCTTGAAAAAATATGTTGAACTCATTGTTAAAAGAAGACACACTGTTACATCAGATATAGCAAACTAAATGAAAATAATGTACTATAAACTTACTGCAGCTGATCATCCATTAAACTTACTAATCAAATAAAAACAAATCTTGCATGATAAATATGTAAGTTAAGACATAAAATATTTAAATAAAAAGTAAAAGTTAAACAAGTATTTAAAACAACGTCGGTCTAACAAAAATCATTAGTAATGATGGTTTTATGTTGCTGTTTACTTTCGCAATGATAGGCCTTTTTGAATGAAGTTATTTTATCTTTAAAGTAAAATAATTTCAGCAAGAGCAAATTTCATTAAAAAAATTATGGTAATACATAAATTCATTTGTGCCGAATTTGTTTCTAATTTTTAATTTTAATAACGCCTCGGTTAAATGTAAGTAAACTAACTAACATTTGTTTGCTGTGGTATTACTAACAGTTGGTGCATATACTAACCTGTTGGCTGTGATATTACTAACAGTTGAATGCATTTGGAATATTTAACTAAAAATTAAACTTTTCTAAAGACATTCAACACACATATTAGATGATGGAAATAGTCCAATATAAAAATACAGCTAATAGTTAATTAATTTCTTATTTACTTTGTGTAAAAATTAAATATGAATTTCTTTATCACTAATAAAACAACACTTTTTATTTGAATACTTTTAAAGAAACTAATTTGAAATGCGATAAATAAGAGATTTAATTACTTAAAACTGTTGTGAATAATTTCTTGCAGAATAATTCTTAATCACTCAAATTTCATCGCGCATATCAAATGTTCCAAGTGCAATATCCTATAGTCGAATTATTCTGGGGAAAGCATTTTGAACCCAATCTGTTCAAAAAGAATCATTGTTACATTCGATATGACAAAAAAAAAAAAAATTACAAATAATGTTCTAGATTATTGTTGGAAACAATTAAGTAATTTGTTAATTCAATTCTTTTTTAGCATAGTAATAATAAAATTTATTTTCGAATAATTTAACTACAGGTTCGCTATTTTTTTTTTAATTTTTAAGAACCGGTTCGCCGAACCTGTGCGAACCAGTTGGATATCATCACTGCTTGGAGGATATGTGATTTTTAGCTGTTATTGATGGTAATATTATTATTTTGCAGCATCGTATGCTTTTCTGGAAAAATTTGACAGTCAAAATTTTATTTATTTGTTTTATTATACACTCTATTAGTATTTGGTAATAAATGAGGATTAATTTATTTTTATCTTTTTAATATTTTGTAGCATATCTTTTTTTTCAATCTATATCTTTGACTAATAGCATATCTTAAAAAATAATTAAAATAAAACACATAATATGTGTATTTAGAATTAGCTAAATATTGAATAATTATAAACCACACAGACTTACTTCAACTATGAAATTGTAAATGTAACATTGAAAAAAAAAAGCCTTAAATTGCCCAATTGCAATTTATAGTTCTTTTCAGCTTTCATTACATTGAAAGGGTTATTAAATGCCAGGTAACTTCTTCTGATCTTGATTTACAGTTTAAGAATAGTTAAGCATCCATTTATTGATCAATAAGTAGATGGTTTTCTGGATTGACTATGGACTGGATATCTAAAATAAAATTCTTAAACTTTCTTCGAATTTGAAAAATACACAAAATCATGACATTATTTATTGAGAATAGAAGAGACTTTATCATGAGAAGATTTATTGAAGGTAGAAGAGACATTAACTCCTGTAAATGTGAAATTTTAATTTCATGGATTTCATCTTATCAGCTGATTTGCTGAGATGTTAAAAATAAATTAACTATAAACAATCTAACTTTTTTTTTCTTTATGTCAAATATAACAAGAAATTAAGCAAAGACTAACTGCAGATGTATATAAACAATTTAAAGTTTAAAATAATCAATTTAAAATAAAAATTTTAACATTGAAATTTGATCATTTAAAGTACAAACAATTTCAATAGGGATAAGAATGTTAGTTTATTTATTTTGCAAATTGATACTTCGGTGTTTATAATGAGTGAAAATATTTTCAAAAGTTATAGCTTTTTAATCTACTTGTTTATTAATATATATATAATATTATTCTTTAAAAATATAATGAGATGTTTTATTATACATTAGTATTTTAATAGTATTCCAAATTAAAAATATTAATCGAAATAGATTAGTCCAACACTTTACCCTATAATAGCTTTGTTGAATGTTTATCAAACTCTTCCAAAATTTTTTAGAATGATCAATGAGAAGTTACGAAAACTAAATTCTGCAAATGGGCCATCAAAATGAACCTAGTCTCAGGAACTATGTATAAATTTGGCAAAATCTTTATTTCTAATATTTATTTCTAATGCAAATTTTGAAAAATGTTTGGGCATCTTTTTTGCTGGTTACCAGAAAGTAATGGGTAACTATTAAATAAAAAATTTAAGTAAGAGTGTTCTACTAATAGTGCATTTTAATAAATTAAAACTGTAACAACCTATTATTTTCCTATAATTCTTTCAATAAACAGGCAAAACTCACTATATGTATTGCTACACACAGCAAGCTAGAGTAATCAATGGATGCCAGAAGGCTTGTGCATAATATCTCCATCTAGTGCCTACTCATAAAATATCCCCAGACTAGTTTCTGGCTTGTGGCCTTTATCAGTGAGGAGCCTTTGGATCTGAGAGCACTGCACCTAGATCTTAGGATCTAATGCAACCCTTCAGCAACCATCTTTTATCTCCACTTAATTACAAAACTATGAGACTTAAACTGAAAACACCTTAATGTTTTCAATCCAAGCCCATTAGCTTATATAGTCATATGGGTCTGAACTCAGTTCAGCACCCATACATTTTAGTGTTTTTGGTTCTTTAATAACCATATCCACCATTATCCTATTAGGAAGGATTGTTTTTAAGCCAATAAACACCACATGATCACCACTTCTTATGCTTGTGTATAACAGTTGTTAAAACAGGCAAAAACACACTATACGTATTGCTACACACAGTAAGCTTTTTTATTTTATTTATTAAAATAGCATATTCTATAGAACTTATACTTATTTGTTTATTTTATCATCTGAGAAAGACTCTCTAATTGATGTTTTAATACACATGCTTTCTAGTAATTTACCAACTGCTCTTTAGATTGCAATTATTCAATTAAATGTTGTTTGATAATACTTATAGTTGAATATATTGCCTAAACGATCAGGTCAGATATTTTATAGATTATTATTGTTTATATTATTATAATACTTTTCGTATTTTCTATGTTTAGATTTTATTTTGCTTCGCTTTTGCATGCTTATTATAATACATAGATCAGTGTTTATACATATTTTCTTTTTTTATCTTTAATCATAAATTTATTAATATATTATTTGTTTGCATCAGTCTTTTTTTTATTTTTTAAAGTTTTTCTAAATATCTGCAGTTGTTTCCACAAAACAATTCAGATTAAAAAAAGTTTTTGACTGAACCTTTAATTCAACAAATTATTATTATATTACAAGGTTTGGCTATTAATTAGAAGAAAAAAACACATTTTCTAAACTTGAATATAAGCTTTGCATAATTTAATATTGGGATAGAATGAAGGACTCCAACACTCAAGAATCATGGGTCGTGTTTAATTCTATAAACTTGTGGGGCTTGAACTTCATATAATCTCCCAAAGTAATAATCCATTTTTTTAATATACTGAATTCAAATTTAAAGTTGGATTTAATAATAAAACAGAAATTTAAATTATATATTTGTAATTATGGAAAAAAATCAATATAGGAATACTTTAAAAAGCTTTACTTTTGAATTGTTTAAAATGAAATTATATTTTTTGTCTAGGTAATTATGTAGTTTGCTTTCCTGATTCAGAGAGTTCTTGAAGAGTAAAAAAAAGTGAGAAATAATTATGGGTATTTTGTAAATGGTGATGATGATGATAATCATTATAATGTGGTTCAAAAGTTAAGATTATAGCATAAAATATGATGAGGGAATGGATGCTAAGGAGTAATAAATTGCCACTAAAGATAATTACCCCTTGGTCTAGCATTACATTAAATTAGTTATTTATTTTTTATAAACATATAAATCATGCATACAGTATAAATTTGAACTTGGAGAAAAAATATGCTTATGAATAAATAAAAGAATGAAAGTTACCATTTTTTTAGATTTATTTCACCTATAAAATTAACATTTGTAATGAAATTAAGCACCTTGGCTTTTTTTTCATTCACTCTCTATTTTTCTATATATTTTCTTTATTAATTTCAGAGATTGGTCTTCTTCAAGCCATTGATAATCTCTCTGCATTAAATATGAAAATGGGATTGTGTTTTTGCAATCACGTTTCTACTCTTTGTTGATATCCAGTAGCAATTCGGACATCTTTATTGATTAAACTTTTATTTTTGCTGTCTTTTTTCTATTTTTTGTTTTTTTTATTTCTGGAGTTTATTATCAGTGACTTCTAAGGATGATTATATATAATTAATTAAAATAAAATACATCTCAATATATAACTTCAATATAATTTTATCAAAAACTAATTTTTTGAAAAAAAAAGTTTTCTTTTTGAACTAAAAATGTATGTGTAATTATATTTTACCAGTTTCAACGATTTTTATATAATCATTTTCACAACTTTTCAATTAAAAATATAAGAAACAAATTAAAATCTTAAACATTTCAGACATATAACATAATACTTACATTAAATTTGAATCTGTAATTTAAATTTTACTTCACATATTTTTTTAGTTGAAAAATCGATTAAAAATTACCATATGAAAATTGTCCAATATAAAAAATGGCAAAATGATTTTTAAATCAAATAAAAGACAATTTTTAAAATGAAAATAAAAGTTTTAGATAAACTTATATTGAAAATATATTTTATTTATATTGAGAATTAAATTTGGAAAAAATAATGACATCTGTAGAATATGAATTAAAGTTGAAGAATAAATACGAAAGTAAAAAAAAAAAAAGTTTAAATCTCCAATAAGAGAATAAATAGCAAGATAGTTTCATTAATAAGCAGAAGAATTCTCATCATTTTCAAACAAATGAATCTCAAATAAATATTTTACACATGCTAGATGTATTAAGAATGAATATAGAAGTGAGATGAAAATATTTGGAAAAAGAATCATAAAATTGTCAATTGGAGAATATCATTTACTAATGAAATCCTATAGAAAAGATAAAGAAAAGGATAAAATAACTTGGTAGTAGAGAATGATAGATTATAATTTGATGCAATATTAAATTAAAACATACACAAACTCACAGTTACAAACATCTAACAGTAACTTAATTAAATTAAGTTAACACAAGACTATATATAGAATTGCATCACATGGATCTAGAGATAAACATAACCCAAAAGAAATATTAAACATGTACAAACTAGAAATAAGTCCAATAACAAATTAAGTGAGAACAGAATAAAAAAATTAAAATAATGTAAATGTTTTAAAAATCGGATGGAACTAAAGTACTGTATAGAATGCTAACACTTTATGGCAAAGTATAAAACTAAGATAAAACATATAATGGGTATTCTATAAAATGAATAACATTTTTTGTTAAAATATAATATATAACATTAATTAGTATTTTAGTAGAATAATATATGTTTATATACTGTCAAGCTTTTGGGGGGAGGGATTAAAATGTAATATAATAAATGACAGGGAAAACACTTTGTTACTAAATTAAAACCTGTAAACACAAATTAATTTACAATATTATATATAATAAAATTTATAATAGAGATTAGAAAATTTTATTATTTTGAAGTATTATAGACGCTAAAATGGAAAGATCTATGATGTGAGACTCTCTTGATAATGCTCGACTGAAGTTGCATATATATACTAGCCAATTAGAATGGACAAATTAAAGGGACAATAAAATAATAAAAAATGTTTGTATCAATCAATAATAGTTGTCTGATAGCAGTTAATTACCTTTATTACAATTTGGTCATTTTTGAATTTGATAATGTATGGATCCTTGAAAATGTGTCTTCAAGTTTTAAATATTCTGTATAATACCTTACTGTGCAGTACCCTAGTTTTCCACAATGACAGTCAAATACATAATAATAAATAAAACAAACTGCATACCTAATTACTAATTGAAAATCTATCTGCAATGATAAAGTAGAGAGTCAAAAATCAAAATAAACAGTGTGGCAATGTAGAGTTGCCTTTAATTAGTCTTTCTCATCATAGTTTAAATACAAGAATAAAAAAATAATATGTCATTATAAAAGAAGTAGATAGGAGATATGATTCATAGATGCAAATATAATGTGAAGCTCTATCAAATGATATCTCATCTTGATCATTATAAATCAAAAGCTGAAAGGTCATTTGAAAAAAAATGTCTAAAAATACAAATTACAAAAAAAAATTATTTTATTCCAATAGCATTATTTATTGAATTTTAAGCCTATATTCAATTAATTAATTAACTTTATCTGAAGTTGTTTGGTACAATATACAAAGTTACAAGGTTTATACTATTGATTTCATGCTTTGTTATATTCAACTTTAATTAAAATAAAATAATATATGGTAATTTAAATTTCAAGCCCTCCTTAGTAAAAAGGGAACAGTAAGCAAAAACATTTTTTTAATGTCCCATGATGAAAGAACTTAATTTGTCAAAGGGAAAAATTGTCTTGCAATATAGGAACTGTGTACTTTTCCATAAGTAACCCTAAAAATATGTTATATTATTAAAAGGAATATTTGAAATAGCTAATGGAATTAGAATGGTACTCAGAACTTTAGCAAAATACAGTTTCAAAACTATTAGGCGAAATCTATGAACAAATGCAGTACATTCACAATATCCAGTAAAGTAAAATTAGTCTTCAAATTTACTATGTCTGTAATATTAATGATATCCTATAGATTGATCAGAGGAAAATGAAACTTCAACTTATAACGATTATAAATTTTATTTTTGTTAGATTAATAAAAAAAACTTTACCTACAATAGTGTTATATATTATAGAAGGTTAATAAATGACAAAGAAAAGATAAAACATTTTTGAGAGGCTATATGAAAACATGATATAATTTTTCTGGCTCATAACTTTAGATTTTATGAGTTTGAAGATTTGTAAAGACCTCAAATTAAAAATCAACTTCACATTACTTTTGAGGAAACAATTCTGAAGATGACTGCATAGACCTGCAATTCATAAAAAAAAATACAATGAGGATATACTTTGATTCAACTTTACAATATTAAGAAAAAAGTGAAATATAATAGAAGCCATCTTATAAGAGCAAAAACTCATTAAGGTTAGTACAACAGAAGAAGAATGTTTTAAGATTATTGCAGAGACTAAAATAATGATACATAATAATAAATTAAAGGGTACTTATTATTATTATTACCAAAAGAACAAGTCAGGAAGATAAAAGCAACTAATAAATGTTCACAGAAGTAGTGCCCATGATAACAATAAGAACAGAATTATGAAAATGGTAAGATTATATAAATTCAAGTAGATACATGGAAACTGTAAAAAATATATCATTGTAAACAAAAATTGCACAAATTAAACATCAGAAACCTATTGGAAAATCTCATAATACTTATATATGTAAATAGGTAAATTATTATTACACTGACTGACTGTGCTATAATTACTGATAATTAACCTTCCAGTTTTAATTCTGGAGTAAATATGTTGATATAAGTAGTGACTCCACATGTTAAACACACAGATGATGTAGTGTACATATATGTCCTAAAGCAAGAAAATGTCCATTTGATTAGAGTCATTTGGTCATGTACAATGTATATTGAAGACAAGACTTATGTTGTAGTAACATAAAAAAAAATGTATATATTTTTGGTTTAAGTGAAGCTACATTATGTCTTTTTTTTTTTAAAAAAAAATCAAATTTGGAATCCAAGATAGCAATAATATCACATTGTTTCTTCAATTTCATAATAATAAAAGTTGATTTTACATCAATCGTTCATTACAACTCAATAATGTATTATGTATTAAATTGTATTCCAAATATAATTTAAAATAGCACTAAATTCTGATAATAACTTTAAGATTAAAAAAGTTTTAACATAAATGGTGGAAAAAATAAAACCCTAGTTAATCTAAAATGATCTCAGCTCTTATAAAGATAATTGTGCAATTTTTCCTTCAATTCTATAGTTTTCCTGTAATAATTTAGAATTCATTTGGGTTGCAAAAAGCAGCAAGGGGAATATATTAAATACATCTACATTTGAGAGTAAATTTTGTCAGTAAATATTTTATATGTATTTTTAAGTACTATTTTATTTATTATTAAACAGATCTGAAAATTTAAATGGACTTTAAGATTAAACACCTGAAAGAATATTTAAACATGCATTAAAAACACTTGTTTATTTAGAAGTTAAATATTCAGTAATGAGTTTTTCAAAAATGCGCTTTCTTATCTTTTCAAAATGCATATCCTCTTCAACAGAAAAATCATTTTTTTCTCATAATATTAGATTTTTTTATTGAAAGATTATTTCATGCAATAGTAGCACACATTTTGCTATATTTACAAACCAGTTTGAATCAAGCACAATAAAATCCTTTTTTTTTTTTTGTAAATTCATAATTTTTTTAAGATAATTGGTCCATACCCAGCATATCTAATCATCTAATATGGCCAGTAAATATATGTCTAGCTATTCTTAGCTAGGAAAAAAAATCGACCCAAACCCACCATTCCTGACATGTGGCAAACTTATCGTTGTTGAAAGAAGTATTTTACCTTGAAATGTGTTATTTAAAGGCTGTTTTACATATATCTATAGATAAAGAACTACTAACACCTAATTGATAAAATAATCATTCCAAATACATTACTTATCTGTAATTGTCTAGCAATGAAATCAAAAAGTATTATTGCTAGTAAGTGATATATTTGAATTGGATTATCTTATCACAGATGTCCCATCTTTTTCTAATAGTTCTGGCTTGTGTTTTAGAATTTAGAGTCCCATGTGATGCCATTATTCCATCTGATTGGCTGTCACTTAAGCATTTTTTAAAGCGTATCTGTTTGAAGGTGTTTAGCTTTCACGTTATTATTATTATATAATTTCTGCAAAAAGTGATATATATATATATATACATACACTGTAACCTTATATAATGATCTGCAAAAAGTGATATATATATATATATACATACACTGTAACCTTATATTCTGATTATAGAACTTTATATTTGGTATTTTGCTAATATATCTAAAAAAAAACAAAATTTCATAGTTTATTTTCTGTTAAATAAATTCCATTGCTATGCTAAAAGTAGTGAATCATTTAATAAGTTAGCTTATTGATAAATTTAAATAAAGGAATTTAAGTAATTAAACTTAGCAGTCAAGTTTAGTTTAGAATTGTAGGAATTATAAAACCATAAAGGCAGTATTTTAATGTATAACTTATCTGTAACATATTGTTGTTTAAAGATGTAATTATACTCTTAATGTAGTCATTACACATATTTATTAATCAAATAACTAAAAAAATTATTCATTTTAAAAAATATAGTTCTAATTGCTAATTTTATATAATTATTAATGAGTAGCAAATAGCTTTGACTTAATTATTTCTAAGTTATATTTTAAATATCTTTAGTGTGTTTGAAAGAGTCTAATCTGTTTCAATTTGAAGCTAAAATTTTAAAGAGAAAATGATTTTATTTCAACTTCCTTGTATAGAAGATGAAATATTTAACTGCTAGGATCTAGAAAGTCATATTGAATTTTTTTAAAAAACTGGCATGAGACACAATTTTCACAATAACTTCAGTTTTAATTATGTTAGAGCAAAAAAAATACTTTAATAGAAACTAGCAAAACTAAGGAAAACAATAAGTCTAAGACAAATAGTGATAACCATTTAAAAAATAAGGAAAAAAGAAATTTCAACATCTGAAATATTTATTACTTTATTGTTTGTTCATAATTTCTAATTCATCATTAACTAAGTTTAAATTATATCTTCAGTGATAATTTCTTTGTATTCCTCACAAAATTATCTTTCAAATGATATATATATATATATATATATGTCTTACCTAAGATAATCCATAGCTTCAGAATGTCCAAAAGTATTCATATAAGAATTCTTCATTTTTATTTTGTACCCAAAAGTTACCAAATGTCAAAGGTGTCTATAAAAAAAAGATTCATCCTAATAAAAGATACAAAACAAATCATTTCCAGAAGATAGATATGCATTTTTCATCATAGCAATTAGCTTCTTGTCTATCTAAAACTACAAATTGTAGGCTACTGTCTGTATTGCTGATAAAATGAGTTTCATCTCATTTTATATTTTTTGTATACATCAATGATGTTTATATTCTTTATGCACACCAGTGATGTTTATATTCTTTATGCACACCAGTGATGCTATATTGTTATATTTATTGTATCACATAGATATAATTTATTTGCATATAGTCCATTTGTTAGCTATAGACTTGAAAATAATGTGATGGAACATATAGCAATGTCATAGTGACTCCACACCATGAATATCAAGGCATAGGCAAGAATCAGAATTTGATTATTTACCTGCATATGCAATCTTTCTGTACATTTGATTATTAGTTTTGTAAATCATTATTTGTAAACACAAACACACCATATAAACATAAAAATAAATAATAAATTTTTCAAACTTTTTGAGAATCATTATTTTTATAAAATAAGTTTATCTTTATAAAATAAGTGGATTAGAACTTACAAAATTATTATAGATATGAATTCTCTATGAACATAAATAAATATATAATTTATATAGACACATACCACTACAAACTCAAATTAGTAAAAATCAAATCATTTTTTTCAAATAATTAAAAAAAAATTAAAATATTAAAAAAATTAAAAAATTAAAATTGTATACTTACAAGTCTAATATTCTGCTTATGTTTAGACTTTATTGAAGGCCTTGTTTGTGAATCAGAGTATTTTTATTCTTATAAAAGTGTATTTGAAGACTGATAAGTGTTTTTTGTCTTTATCGCTTCATGGAAATTACCAAATTGATAAAAAAAAAAATTAAATGTGCCAGTTATGAAAAAAATTAATAAAAATCTAAATTTCATTGGATTTTTTTTATTAAAGACATATTTAAAAATCTATGTCAGAGATCTATCAAATGCCTGTATTTCTGTTGATGCCATGCTTATAGTTTTTACATAAGTAAAAAAAGAAAACAAGATGTTGACCGATCAAATAAGATGTGTGGGACACCTGCCTGAAGAACCAAAGCAACAATTTTATTGTGTAATGTTTTATTTATAAACATATCTGCTTTAAAAATATTGTATTAAAGTTACTAATATGAGAATATATAAAAAAAGAAAATACATTTAAATAAATGTATTATTTATTAGAATATAACATTTAATTTATTTCTAAATAATAATTATTTGTTAATGAATGATGTAATTTATTGTTTTATCTAAAATTCATAATCTAATTAAGAAAGTTATTTTTAGAATATTCATTAAAGTCACATAATTAATTAGTTAATTAACACTATAATTGTCAATCATTAATTTAGTCATATATCACATGACTTAACATATTTAAGTAACCGACATTCTGTATCTACTCACTTCATCATTTTTCTTCATCATCTCATCATCCATTAATTTTTTATAATTGTTTATTATATTATAAAATAATATCATAAATGGCTAGATGAATTATCTGCTTGGACCTCTAGCATGGTTCATTTATTTAATGATTGCTGCAGTTTTATTTGATTATGAAAAAACATGTAAATATAAATTTAAATTTGATATTGAAAGTGTGAAATTTCTTTATGAAGAAAGAAACCATAATAAAAGAAAAATTAAGGAGGCAATTTTTATAAATAGGAATAAAATGCATTTTCTAAATAGACAAGCTGCTAACATTAAAATATGGGATTCATGGGATTTGAATTGATGATATTTGCTTCCACTTTGTTTTTTTGTTTTTTAATTTAATTGCAGTTAAGGCTGGTTTAAGAAATTAACTGATACTTCTGCAGATTGAAAAAACTGTTTATAATAGTTTACTACCATTATATTTATTATTTTTGTTATAATTACAATTTTGTTCTAATTAAGGGATATTTTATTTATATTATATATACAAATAAAATGTTCATTAAATAAAAACTATTATAATAACAATATATAATATTCAAATATAAGTACAATATATTGATTATACTAAACTTAATGTAATTAGAAGCCATTTGAATTCAGATTTTCAAGCTCTCTACAGCTCTGCACTACACCTTATACAACAGGAATACATGACCAAATACAGGTGAAAAGGATAAATGATCTAATGTGGTCATTTTTATCAGTTGTATTAATAGAAAGCTTGAAAGTCTGAGTTCAAGTCCCTTCTAACATATATATATATATGTCCGCTAATATCAATAATACAATAACGAAACTTAAATATATTCCAAACAACGGTAAACAATTTATAATATAATATAAATAAAAACTCATAAAGAAATATTTTCGATTATATTCATAATCATTTTCAACTCAACTTTCAAAACTGAATCATCTATTACCAACCGGAAACACATGTTTGAAAGTTGAGTTGAAAATGATTATGAATATAATCGAAAATATTTCTTTATGAGTTTTTATTTATATTATATTATAAATTGTTTACCGTTGTTTGGAATATATTTAAGTTTCGTTATTGTTTATATATATAAACCATTTCATAATACTATACAATAAATACTTTAAAATACTCTCTAATCTAGCATAAGTTAAAGATTATCTTAAAATATTTATTGTACAATGTTATGAGACTTAATCTCGAATGTTATTTACATATTAAGATACTGCATTATATCTATACGTTTACAATGATATTATATTATTATTTGTAATCAAATCAATCATTATTTTACAAGTGCACGAATATTTCCATTAATTTAAAAGTCTCTCATTATTTGCTTTCTAACGTTTCATTAAAATTATATAAAAACTCACTGCTTTTCTCTCTAGAATGCTTTATACAAGCTTTTGCTTAGTAAAAATTGTTTTTGTTGGTGGATTTATTATAATTTTATTACACGTCAGTCATTCTACAAACATGTGTTTAATAGTTCTCCAAAAAAATGTTAATTGTACTAAAACAATATTAATGTTTTATTAATATTAATGATATACTAAGAGAGAAAAAAGTAGATAAGTTTTCTTCTTTTTATTCTATCAGAACATTTGACCTTACTAGAAGATTGAAAAATTACTTTCTTTCCATAAATTAAAAAATTATGACTGGATAAAAATATTAATAGATCTGAGTTGTGATTTTTCATTACAAGAAATAGAACAATGAATTACATCTGTCAAAATGAAATTTTCGGAAATAACTATAAAGAAATTTTCGATTTTTGCTAAAGTCAAATAAACAGCTCTCTTCCTAAAAGCACTGAAAATTTTATTACAGTTTCCAACAATAAATTTGTGGGAGCTTAGATTTCCAACATCAGTCAGTTTTTAAAGACTAAAAAATGCAAACGCCTTACTAATGTAGATGAAGAAATCATGATAGCTGTACTACATATTAGACCTAATATAGCCGAAATCTGCAAAAACTGGCAAACTCAAGTATCGCATTAAATTTAATTTTAAAAAGTTTTATTTTTAAAAGAATTGTTTTGCTTACAGTTTTTAGAACCATATTTTTTTAATTAAAGTTTTTTTTCCTTTTTACAATTATTTTAATCTATAATGTATAATTTTGAATAAAAGAGGTGTTTTTCTATGTTTTTGATGTTAATTTTATGATCTAAAAGTTTTTGGTGTTCCGCAAATTTTTCGTGATTTGGAACATTGCCGTAGTCAAATATTAGATTTTAGTTAATATAATATAATTGCTTGGATTCAAGTTTTCAGCCTAAAAGAAGTTGGAGTAGCCGAATAATAGGATTCTATAATAAAATGATAAATTAATCATCGCGAAAGTTTGCTATTACTTACCATTAATATATATATACGGATGTGTATGATGAAAGTATTTGATCTTTTATATGATTTTGATTTTATTTAAATTTTTATTTTGTTAATAATAATTTTCAATTTATTCAGCTCCACTTATTATACCGATATTAAGATATTACTGAAAGAAAAAAAAACCTTTTATTTTGTATTTCTCGCATAACTTTAATAATTGCAATAAAAAATGCGTTTTATTATTATCTCTAATGATAAAATAATTACGAACTCAAATGAAATTATACGTTGTCTTTAATAAACATTCGCAAAGATCAGAAGTTGTTGTTTTGATTAACCTGTAATGATCTTAGCTAAAATTTACCAATTAAATCGATCTGTTATTTTGCAGTTTTTGATAAGAAATAATTGCTTAGCTAAACATACAGCTCAGTGATAATCGAGGTGCGGTAGAACAAACCAAGTTAAAATAAAATCGGGTCATTATTATTTAAAGAGTTAAAAAAAATCTTCGGAACCAAATTATTTCTTTTTTCAAAGGCTGTTTGTGTTCGCGGTGACTTGATTTTACAAGAGTGGACTGGCTTGTTAAGATCTAATTGAATTTTGCCGCATCTTTATTGGAAAAAAAAAATCTACAGCAAATATAACGAAAGTTATTTTTAGTTCTAAAAATTTTACAATCCAAGAAAACGAGTAGTTCTAATGGCTGATCTGAAACGAAAAAAAAATATGTTTTATTATTATTTTTTATTTTATATAGTAATAAAAAAAGTATATTATAATGCTTTTATATTACCGCCGTATATTAGGTTTTTAATTTGTATCTGAGGCACAAAACAAAATTGTTGAAAGCTTCAATGAACCGAATTCTATACCTCTGAAAATTTATTTTTAATGAAAGACTAAAAGCAATGGCCTCTGTTAAACGACGATGGAGTTTACTATTGAATTGCTTTTCTGATTGTGTTATTTCTTTTCACAGATGCGTTTAGAATATAAAAACAACTGAACTATTTAATATTAAAGTGTATATATATAAAAGTGAATTATTTATTAACTTAAGCAGATTCTTACTTCTACGTATGGATAAATTTATGTTAATACTGAATTTGTTCAATACTTAAATTTCTTTATATATATATAATAAGCAACGGGAATATGCTTGTCCTCTCTCCATAGAGCTAAACATAAAATACATTTTTTTTAAATTACCAACAACTGCTTTACTTAAAAGAGTAATCCAAAATTTTACAGGCTTGTATGTGCACTAGAATCTAAAACATTAATTCTATAACATATTAAGGCAATAGAAACTCTCTTTATAATTTCCTCAATGTAATACATTCTATTTTTAAAAGCATGAAAATTGTTCCTTATGATCATAATTTGTTTAAACAAATAAAAAATGAAACATCTCCACATAATGTGGGAAAAAAAATTTACAACCCATTTCAAGCCTCATTTAAATTCAAAGATAATCTGCGAAATTTTTAAGCAGGGGTACTTTACTACAGTATCACATCAAAAAGTAAGCAAGGAAAACAAAACATAACATTTTAAATTTTGCAACCATTTTATTTTTCTATACCAATCATTGTTAAAAGATTTAATATTTTTGTTTTGTTTTTACTAATTGCGGTAATTTATATATATATATATCGCAAGAAAATCAAGTCATACATCACGCGACTTAATTTAATAAGCTTGTACTACAAATTTATATAATGAGCGTACTAATAATAGCTTTTAACAAGCTTTTTCAAATATCCCTATTTCCAGACCGGTTTCTAGTTGCTGGCTGTAGTCAGCACTCTCATTATATAATATATATTTAACAATAACACCCATCATGATAAATCTTTAAATAATATTTCTTTTATTATTTTGTTATATTTTCTGTACTAAATATTTATATGTTAATTTATAAATAATAATTACAAGAAGAAAAAAAACAACAATATTTTATTGCTTATTCTAAATAAAAACAATAAAAATATTTTCCTAGACATAGTAGTAAAAGATAAAAAATTTATTTTCTCTGAAGAGAAAACAGAGTAGATAAACATTCTAAACAAAGAGCTTTGCTAATTGCTCAACAAGCTTTGAAATAAATGCTTAGCAAGAGAAAACATTTAAAATATCTCTATCTGAAAACCACCTCCCACCCTCTGACCAATGGTTTCATGCTTTTGGCACTTCTCAGAGAGGCGCTAGGGTAGCTTCAGATACTAGATCTATCCTAACACCTCTCTGAGGAGTGCCAAAAGCATGAAACCATTGGTCAGGGGATGGGGGGGGGTTCATATAGAGATATTTTAAATGCTTTCTCTTGCTTAGCATTTATCTCAAAGCTTGTTGAGCAATTAGCATAGCTCTTTGTTAATTTCCTGCAAGCTTAAAAAAGAAGTGGAGTCATATGATATATGACTCTTTTTTATTTTTTTTATTGACAGTAAACATTCTACTCTCACATAACTACTGAAGCTACATAAAAAACACTTCTGGGCACATAATTACTTTTAACATGCATTGATAAGAGCAAATGAGCTGGGATGCTGAAATTTACCTAATATGACATTTCTGACCTAGCTATAATTAGAAACATTTTTGAATAAAATCTGAAGCATTATATTAAAATAATTCTTTTTAAAAACTGTTTAATGAATTGTATTTACATAGTAAATATGCAAAATATAGAATGTTTGTTATATTATTGATATTTTCAAGCACAAATTTAATAATTAATTTTCATATTCTTTTCTAGGGTGTTGCCCTTTAATAGTTCTTATGGATCAGTCACTACTGTTTAAGCAATATTGCAAATGTATTAAACTATTTCAGCTGTAATTTCTTCAAACAATGAAGCATTATAGTGTAAAAAAATGTTATTCTTGCAAGATTCCAAACATACCTCTCCCCAGATATAATAGTAAAACTAATTGATTTTTGTTTGATATTGTTGAACTTTTACTAGTTAATAAATTAATTGGAATCCATAGTCACTAGACTTATCTGATTATAAATGAAATTAACAGATTTATCTTTGAAACAGGAAATGTGAAAACAGTTAATGATTGTCAAATTTAGGCATATCATGATATAGTTAAATTACTTAATAAATTCGTGAATGAGTTTATGCCTTAAATGTAATCTTTTCAGATGTTTTTAAAATAATAATTGGAAATAGCTAGTTGATTTTTTTTAAAAAAAAAAAATAACAACAACAACAACAAATGGTTCACCTGTTCAGAATCAAGATAACAAACATCCAGAGATTTACATTTAGAAGGTACTAAAAACCTAAAGCAGAAAAGATAGAAAACTTCCCTGTACGCATTTTGTGAAATTCAGAATTAATTCACACCTTTTTTCAAAGTTCTGTGATACTTTTCATTCAAAATTTTAACAAAAATCAAATTATTAAATAATAATTTTAAAAACAATATGACAACTGAGATATCATATGACCAGATGTCTCCATAGTAGTCCTGCAGCAAGCAGTTCACTTGTTCACAGACACGGTAATAAGCTCCAATGTTTTACTTTAAAAGTATTAAAAACCAATTCATACTGAATAGTATTTTTCTATTTTACCAAGATGTTATAGATGGTAACTATTATTTTCTCATTTCATAAATTATAATTCATGCTGAACTAGATTTTTCCATTTTCCCAAGATGCAATTCTGCTGTATTTTTCAATTTTCTCAAGATGCAATTCATATTGAATTAGTTTTTTCCATTTTACCAAGATGCAGTTCATGCTGACAAGTATTTTTCCATTTTCCCAAAATGCAATTCATGCTGAACTGGCATTTTTCCATTTTCCCAAGATCCAATTTCTGCTTATTAGTATTTTTCCCAAGATAGAATTCAAGCTAACTAGTATTTTTCTATTTTCCCAAAATGAATTCATTCTGAATGAGTATTTTTTTTTATTTTCACAAGATGCAGTACATGCTGAACTAATATTTTTCCATTTTCCCAAGATGCAATTCATAATAACTAATATTTTTTTAGTTTTCCAAGATGCAATTTATGCAGACTAGTATTTTTTTTTTACCAGGATGAAATTTATGCTGAACTAGTATTTTCCATTTTTCCAAGATGCAATTCACGCTACTAGTATTTTTCTATTTTCCTAAAGTGCAATTCATGCTAAACTAGTTCCCAAGATACAGTTTATGATGACTAGTATTTTTCCAAGATTCAATTCTGGATGACTACTATTTTTCTATTTTTCCAATATAAAATTCAAGCTGAACTAGTATTTTTCATTTTCACAAGATGCAGTTTATGTTAACTTGTATTTTTCCATTTTTCCAAGATATAATTCATGCTGATTAGTATTTTTCCATTCTCCCAAGATGCTATTTGTGCTAAATTAGTATTGTTCCATTTTCAAATTCATATTTAGTAATGACTGGAAGGTTGCTATTCTTCCACATGCGCCTTACAATTATTTTCAGACAGCCAATAGCTGTTAAAACAGCGGTCTGAGAAGCGATCAGGCCTAGACACATGACAGAGATTTTTTGATAAGAAAAGAATGATACCACTCTTCTCTTTTACTTAACTTTTATATATATATATATATTAGCCAGTCTTAAGCATCTTGGCTTGAAAGCATGAATATATAAACATATACATTTATTACTCACTGAGTTATTAATTTATATTATAGCGCGAAATCTTAGATTTACTACACCGCAATTTTCTAGATGTTAATATAAGTTATCAGCAACTTATGTAAATAATATTTAATATTTTTCAATTTTTTTCACATAAAACTTATGTAGCAAATGAATAATAAGACTTAGCTATGAAAACTATAGTACTCTAATCAAATGAGCCCAATTTTTATGGGGCCACATGTCAATCTAATTCCAACTTCAATCCCTCCTCCATATTTTCTCTTTCATACTATCATGTGTTTCCCTGTATTTCTCTCAATATTACATTAAAAAATTCTATGTAAATCTAATTTGACATTTTCTTTCAATTACAATAAATTATGTTTTCTTTCCTCTCAAGATTGTAAACCTTTATTATATATGTAATATCATGAATCAATTTGTATTTAAAACCTCTTGTTTTCAAATGTAACTTATATAACCCTTTTTGAGTTTCAATAAAGTTTTCCCTTTGAAACATAATAATAACAACACAACAACAATAATAATAATAATCATTGTAAGACAGCTGTAAAGAACCTATTATTGTGCAATAAAGTATATTGTTGAAATCTAATAATGATGATGATGATGATAATAATAATAATAATAATAATAATAATAATAATAATAATAATAATAATAATAATAATAATAATAATAATAATAATAATAATAATAATAATAATAATAATAATAATAATAATAATGTATAGATCGAAAAGTTAAGCAGTCACTAAAAAATATTAATTTAATGTGGAAGCGATAATGTTAGTGCATTTTTAAATCTTTTTTATAATATTTATTTGAATAAATTTATGAAATCCACTAGTTTTAATAAACCTGAATTAGCATTACTAGAAAAAAATTCAACCTTTAGGTTTATTTAAAATATATTGAAAAATCAACTTGTCAAAAAGTTAAATAAAATTGATGAAAGTTTTGTGTTTGGAGTAAAAAAAGAATGCCATTATAGCAAAACAATAATACTAAGTTCAAACAGATAAAAGATCTAAAATGATAATTATAGAATAGATTAATTCAGTCCTATTAACTGCTTAGAAGTTAGTTACTGTTATTGAAAGTAGTGACAAAAAATAAGAATAACAATTTTGGCTTAATAAAAATAAAATTGGTGAAAATATGTCAGAAAAGATAGTGAAAGATATATGGAAAACAAAAACTAAAAGTTCTCATGAAGTGGAGGTTAGAATATCTATCTGTTATTCACATGATTTCAATATTTGGATCAAGACTAAGTGAATTTTGAATTTTTTTAGATTGCAAGTAAATTTTCTTTTCAGATGGCCAGTCTATAACCAACACAATAAATGTAGAATATGTGTCAGTAAACGGCACCATTATATTATTATCTGAAGCTTCCATACATTTTTGGAGGTTGATTTTGTGTTTATAGAAAAAAAACCCATTATAAATATTTGAAGAAAAAAAAGAGTAAAAGATTGAAAGCTTTTTGACATGATATAGAACCTATTTAGTAATTATATGATAATTAATAATATTTATCATCTAGTTGAAGTGCTAATTGTTTCTAGAAAAATCATCAAACTTTATTAAAGTTTCTAAATACATTTTAATATGGAACACAATAGATTCAATGGTATTTTTTTTTTCTTCTTCAAGAGATGCGGTCTTATCAGTGATAACTAGCATAGATTCATAAATAATGAAATTTTGGAATGCTCTAGAAACTAGCTATTCTATCAAAGATAATAGTTAGTAGTAATTTTATATTCTTATGAAATTTTCTTGACTTTCCCCATTTTTTTAAGGCACTTAATTATTGTATTAAAACAAAAATAGTTTATTGAATTACAATTAAATTATTGATATAATAGTATATTATTAATTAAATTTATGATAAAAATCTGTATATTATATTAAAATGTTGATAAAATTATATCAAGCAGTGATGGCCCAGAGGTCAGCGACAGCTGCTTTACAAGCAGTTGTCCTGGGTTAGTGGGTTCACTTCCCAGCTGATGCTATGACACATGAGAAAAAAAATATATATAAAAATTATGACAAGAAAATTAATAGGATATGTATAGAAACAATAATGGTATCTTAATATGAATATCAATGTTAAAGGCAATTTCGTAATTACACATCGAATTTGTGTGCAAACATTTATATAATAAAACAATTCAATACTATTTTGGAACGATATTATGCAAAGCAAAGATATGCAGTGATCAATATCTTATCATAGAATCCACGATAAAAAATCTTAATCATAAAGTTTCTCTGAAGAAGTCACTTTGTGCTGCAGAATTTCTTTCACTAGTAAATATTTAATATTTTATGTTGATTAGTTAATAATAACTGACTAACATACTTTCATATCTCTTTTATAAAAAAGAGTTATTTGTTGATCAAATAATATATTTTCACTGTTCTATATCGATCTGCTCAAATTAGAATGTTAGTCTGTAAATAGTTTTGATCCTACATATGAAATAATTTAATTATATCATCACTTTCTTATTTATATATTTTATGAGATTTTTTTTTCAGGTTTAACATCAATTTAATAAAATACAATTTTTTTCAAGAATCATTTGTGTTAAGATATATATATTTGAAAGGGACTTGAACTCATATTTTCAAGCTCTCCACAGCCATCCACTCCATCTTATACAACTGATACACATGACCACATACATGTGAAAAAGATAAATAATCTCCAATATATGTGTGGGAGATGGTTATCTGAAAACTATTAGAGATCATTTATCTTTTTCACATGTTTGTGGCCGTGTGTATTAGTTATATAAGAGGGAGTGGATGGCTGTGGAGAGTTTGAAGGTCTGAGTTCAAGTCCCTTCTAATTACATTAAGTTTAGTTTCGATAATATACTTGTATTTGAATATTACATTCAAATAATTTAAATATACTTTACCATTTTAAAAATATTAACTCCTAACCATTTAATTTATATAATTGAAAAATGTGTCATTAAATAAATAAAATACTTTGTACTTATCCAATAAGCCATAACTTGCAATCCCCATCATACTAAAAAAATATTAAATAGAAGCGTTGACAATTAGCACAAAACTAAGCATATGCTTTTTATTCAGCCGTAAATAATTCCAAATTTGCTAATACTCTTTCCTTTATATCAAATTAAAGATTCAAAATAGTTTGAATAAATTAATGAGCACTGAAACTATTTATAACTGTATATTTGTCCCTAAAAACCAGAACATCTATTTAATATTTCTTTTATTGTTTACCTCTTTTTGAAAGTGCTACTAGATATCAATACCCATTTCCTTTTATCCATTTTTTAATATTGCTAAGCTACATTTAATTATAAACTATTTTAGCTGCTGTTTTCACTAATGATTGTTTTTGTATTATAGAACAATCTATTTTTTTTCCAAATTTTATTACCCTCATTACTACTTTATCCTTTGCATTCTGTTAAATCATAATTATCAATTCTTAATAAGACATCTACTTTGTACCTGTGCTGTAGAATAACACATATTCATGACAAGAAATCAACAGTAGCAATGTAGCAAATATGTCTCCAAGCAGAAGTCAAAATTTTAATATATCATTCATTGCATCCTGTCTGATAAATTGGGAACATTTTATATCCATCTCAAAACTTCTTGTGAAGAAATAAATAATGCATTATCAATATGGATTTGAAGATCCAAGTGTTTTAAACATCTAGCTTACCAAATGAAGATGATTGTGAAATACATGAATAGTTAAAGTAGAGGATTTGAAGTAGCTGAACAAAAATTTCTAATTATATAACTGATATTTTTGCATTATAACATGCATCTATTATTCCATATGTTTTTATAAATATTAATTTATAATTATATTTTATAAAATAAAATTATTTTTAAAAAGTTATTACTTTAAGTCTTATTACATAATATATTGGAAAGATTTCATCTGAAATTTTCATGTAATACAGTTTCACTTTAATAACATTAGCCATTGTCCAATTTCAAATAAACAGGTTGAACTCTTATTTGACAGCTGACTTTGACCATAATCTAGTCTTTTCAGATAGGTCATAGATCAAAAAAACTGTTTGGCATGCTGCAACAATATATATATATATATATGGGTGCGCGCCCGTGCGTGCGCAGAGAGGGTGCATTTTTTTATGTGAATTTATGTTTTACTTACAGTAATCTCAACTTGTGAAAGTTGTATTTAAATAAATTTTCAGCATCCTTTTGAATATCAAAAATTTACATAACTGGTTAAAACATCTATTATAAATTTTTACAAGTGATGCTTATTACATCTCAAGGATCAGATAGTTTATAAGAAACATTACTCAAACATTGTGTGGAGATATCCCTTTTGAAAGAGCTAGAATTTTCTTTTAGTTTTATTAAATATCAATTTCGGTAGATATCCAAATATTTTTTTCAAAAGCTGCTTAATTTATCATCTTTTTAGCATATGCACCATTTTTTGGTTTAAAAAAATATTAACGTGTAATAATTTAAAGTAAACTAAACTTTTAGTAAAAATCAGGTTTGATTATTGTACAAAGATTAATTCACCATTAAGTCATATTTTATATATGGCTAGTTTGATCAGGACTAAAAAAAGTTTGCTATGATTCCTAGTTCTGAAATTTTGCAAATGATATAAAAGTTTTTGCTTTAATGCAAATATTTAAAAAAAACTGTAATTGGGAATAATTTTTTAAAATATATATTTTTGCTAAACAAAAAGTTGTGTCCATTGTTATCAGTAATAAACTTATTTGCAGAACATAAATTAGATTTTTTTTTTTTTTTTTAAAAAGCACTATACAGGTGGTTTAAAATTTATATGATAATTTTAAATATTATCCGTTTGTTATCTATATTGAAGGTAACTGGAGTTTACCGTAAAATAATTTACAATACCACTACTAAATGTACAAATAGCTAGCTAATATATATAATGTAAACTTACATTAATGTTCTGTAATAAATTATATCGCACTAAATGGTGTGATCCAATGGTAGAGTGACAGACTCTAGAGCTCAAGGTCATGGATTCAATTCAGCGCTGTTACTTTCAATGCTGAATTTCATAAAACTCCAAAACATTTCCCACTACAAATTAAAAATTATTATATATCAAAAATAATATTTATAATTTTTTACAAATCGATATTGTCATCTATATAATACTTACTTGTTTTTATATATCTGTATATAAAAGATATATTTAAACAAGTAAACACTGACCTCAGATAAAATAAAATTATTCAACAATGATGAAAGCACGTATAATATATTAAATAATCACTATTATGTATATACACACATGCATGTCTAATAATACAAAGTATTACAATCATTAATACCAACTAACTATGTGTTAGTAATAAAAATTGGGATCCGTTTTTTCCCCTGAAAGACAAAATTAAGTGTGGTTTATTACAATTGGACCATAATCCAGAATCAAAAGTTCAAAAAATAAAATATGTACTATTTGTACATAATTTTTACCAACTTAGATATTTAAATTTATTGTTACGCTTGAGCTTCTCCACACGAACTAATAGAATTTCAATGGAAATCTGACTTGTTATTATTTTTATATAATTTAAAATCTCTCTTTTTTTAAAAGAAATATCATTTAACATTAATAACTCCTTTCATTTGGAGAGTCAACATAAAAGAATGAAGTTTTAACATGGGATTATTGAATCAAAGTGCTTGTTAGATTACTAACTAAAAAAAAGTTCATTAAAAACCAAAGATCGCAAAATATATAGATACTGAACTGGATCCATATCTGTATGACTATACAAATAAATTATTTGGGATTAAAAATATTCGTGTGTTTTCGTTTTGGGCTGATAACTTTGTAGTTAACCAAAAAGGTAAAATGTGGGTGCTAGAGAGATGCACTAGATTCAAAGATCCAGGTGCACTATTCCCCAGGTAAAAGATTCCTTACTGATGAAAACCATGAGCTATGTACTAGTCAGGGATATTGAATGAGAAGGCACTGGATAGGGAATAAAATGCTCAGCCTTATAGCATCTATTTATTAATATATCTTGACTTAGTTGCTACTGATTGAAAAAAAATTATTCTGTATGTTAAAAGTAAATATAAACCAGATAAAATCTCATAAAAGAATGTTATAAACCATAACGGAGTGGTCATAAAAATATAAACCATGGCATCAGTGCCCACTGAAGTGTGACATCTCTTCAATCAGTAATCAAAAAGGCATCACGTTATAATTATATATTTTTTCCAGTCAGTTTATCACTCTCATCTATCTTATTCTGTGTAGTTTAGTGCAATGATAGAATAATGATATTAAAAACTAAAGAGTTTGAGGTCAGTGTTCAGACTGCAATTATTGGTTCTCAAATATTAAAGAGTTTCCAAGCAGCAAACATTCAGTTATTTATTCACCATCCAATTCAGAATAATCTTTATTTCCCATCTAAAAATAACTAGATATCCATTTTCCAACCATTACGGAGGATTAATTAAGTTGGTTGCCGGCAAATTATTTGCAAACAAAAAGGCTTGATTGAGACATGAAAAAATTTAAGTTTTGCCCGGTCCAGAGAATATCTCAACTTTATGCGATATTTGTATATGTGTGTGCTTATTTAGTTTTATTATATTTTAACACCGATTTCATAATTTTGTTAAGAATATAACTGCAATATATTTATATACTATACTATATTGCTATCTAAAATCCAATTAAAATCAGTCTTTCTTATTCATGTATTAGTGAAGTAATAATTGCTTTTGTTTGTTTGCAATTCATAATTTATAGCAACGTAAATGTAGGTATAATAAATAAATGAGTGTGCGTGTAGAAATTTTAGTGCAACATTTTGTGTGTGTGTGTGTATGTGTACAAGTATAGTTTTTGTTTAAAAAATAAAATATATAACAATTAATGTATCGCATCTATCCTAATATTACTGTATTTGTTTAATTCTTATGTATTACGTTGTGATCTTTAAACTTATCAATTAGGTGTTTAAAAAATCAAACAAAGTTTTAGTTTTGCCTCTTTTTTTATACAAAGTTATTAAAAATTATATTTTGATTTTTTTTTTTTTTCGTTTTTACCAGATACAGTACAATAAAGGAGAGTTTATTACGATTTAATTAAAATATTAGTCTCGCATTTAACAAAAAGCTAAGCGATTACTCTGCTGGTGGTATACTATGACGTTCATCCCAAGAAAAAAAAGTAGGCGCCACTGGCTCTTGCTTGGTGGAATATTATGTAGATAACACCGAGAGATCCCGTTAGTGAATTCATTTTCAATAAAGGGTATTTTATCAAATTAGTTAATAGTCTCCGACAATCGAAAATCAAGTGAGATTATTATTAATAAAAAATTGATATATTAAGTATTTCATTTTATTTTTAAAATATATTATTAAAACGTATATAAATCTTTTGCAATATATGCTTTATAAATATAATAATTAATTTTTATATTCCAAATGAATTTAAATATTAATTTCATTATATTCCTATAATTCTATTACAATTTTGATCTATGAAGATATTCGAAGAGAGTCAAAGAAATTGTAATAAAATTAAGTTGTTGTTGTTGTTGTTTTTTTTAAAAAAAACTATTGTAATAATAAATATTTAATGAAAATGCATACAACGAAAAAAATATTGAACTTAATTGGTATTTTAAAAATCATTTGCTAATGTGCCTTAAAAGTGAACATTACAATGTTTGCTCCTTTCATGTCTCATATATGAACTCAGATTTGATCACTTACAAAATAATCAGAATGTAAGCTTCAGAGTAGGACTAATTGTTATGAAAGTATAAGCTGGAAGGATATGATTAATAATAAGACAATAAATAGAGATCGAGAGTGAGAGATATCTTATTGGAGATGAAGAATCTGAAATTGAACAGGACATGTAATATGGTGCGGAATAAAAAGATGATCTATAATTATCACAGAATGGTTACCATTTGATGGAAAGAGAATCATAGGAAAAATTTTAAAAAAAGATGGCATGGCGAACGGATTAATTTTGCAGGAACCCACGATCAAGATTAGCAAAACATCAAATACCACGAGAGACTTTTCCCCAGCTATAGGATATTTTAGACTAGCAAGAACAACAATAAAAGAATTTGGAGATTAAATTCAATTACTTTTAAGAAGAGTATTAATTGTCAAGATCAAGTCAAAAGTTTTACTTTGTGAAAGGGAAGTATTTTAGCTCATGAGGTATAATATATTATTTAAAGCTGAAATAAAATTAAAAAAGTGACTATCTAGTTTGATAACTTCTGAAAAAAGTGAAGTTAAAATTAATAGTAATGATGATAATAATAATAATAAAAACAACAACAAAAAAAGGTTTATAAATTTGTAGACTTCCTCTGTAAATGGCTTCACATTAGTAAAATTAATTATTGTTAAATTAAATTTCTTTTTGAAAAATTAATAATAATTTAAACTTAAAAGCTTTTAATCAATGTGTCTGAGTAGTATATATGCGGTATATATTTCACACAAATAAAATCATCAGTTAAACAAATAAATGAATTACAATAAATAATAAACGACTATAAAGTTTTTATTTAGTTGAGTACTTTCGAAGGAATACCTTCATTATCAAAGCAGTGTGGAAAATAAATTGCGGAGTAAAATTATTAGTACAAGAAATGCAAAATGTATACAAATTAATGTTTGCCATTTTTTAGAGATTGCGTAACACATATCTCTTTTATTCATCGCGTTACAGTCCAGATTGATCAAATAGACTTCTTTGATCTTTTTCTTTAAGTCATGGCGCTCTTTGCATACAATTTGAGGATTGTCTGGAAATGCACTGGCGTTCTGTGGAGGTGCTATGCTATGCAAAGATGGAGGTGTGTGGGGGATCTGTTTGTGCTTTATTGTAAGCATAAGTATGCTGTGAGAGTCTTGTGTGTAATGTTGCCTTCGTTTCCCCATAATATGATGCAAGGCAATTGTTGTATGGACATGCTATATTATATAGTGCTAGCTGTGTGTGTATTGGAGATAGCTGATCTTTAGTATTGTTGAGAATTCTATTCAAGTTGGGAGGAGTGCGATAGCATAAGCTGAAATTATTATGGAAGATTGCATGTAAATTCTTGTGTATGTTCTTTATGTATGAGAGGAGGATTCGAGGTCGGCTCTGTGTGTTTGCTGGATTGAGTTGGTTTTTGAATGTTCTGATGATATTATCTATATTTTTTCTGTTATATCTCACCTTTAATAAATGTGATCGATACACTTCTATATTAGCATTTCTACCAGCTTCAAAATTGCATAGTTTGGCATTTCTGTAAATAAATGTTTTTAAGCCAGCCAATTTGTGGTTGGTAGGGGTGTTTGATTGGTGATGGATGTGGCCTCTTATGTGTGTTGGCTTGATTAGCATTGTGTGGTGGAAGCACTGGGTTTCTATATGTACTTTCAAGTTTAGGTATTTGATGGACTTGTGTGCATCTTGGTGTATTGTGTTTATAATAAGGCCACTGGCAGTGTTCAAGTGTCTTTATGTCTTTCATTGTTTCCAGTGTTGTAGCTATGAAAATATCAATGTAGTGAATGTACAATATGAGATTTGTGGCCAGATATCTGGGGCTGATGCATCGAGGATGCTGGTGGATATAATTCCACTCATGGGGAGTCCCAACCATTGCCCAGGTGGTACCATTGCTGGTCAAACATAGCATAAATGTTTTTATCTAGCCATTGCAGAAATGCGAGGACAAATTGTATGCATTGCTGGTGCATGCCTTGCCTTGTTAATTCTTCTTTTACCATGGATATGGATTTGGGTCTAACAATGGAACAATAGAGTTCTGATATGTTCATTACTGCCATGCTTGTGTGTGGGTGTTACTTCCTTAATTCTAAGCACAAAATTGAATGATGATTTGATTGCATGAGACAACCTCAAATCCTCCTCCCATACATAAAGGACATACACAAGAATTTACATGCAATCTTCTATGATCGTTTCAGCTTATGCTATCACACTCCTCCCAACTTCAATAGAATTCTCAACAATACTAAAGATCAGCTACCTCCAATACACACACAGCAAGCAGTATATAATATAGCATGTTTGTACAACAATTGCCTTGCATTATATTATGGGAAAACGAAGGCAATATTACACACAAGACTTTAACAGCATACTTATGCTTACAACAAAGCACAAACAGATCCCATATACACCTCCATCTTTTCACACCATAGTACCTCCACAGGATACCAGTGCATTCCAGACAACCCTTGAATTGTATGCAAAGAGCACTATGACTTGGAAAAGAAAGATCAAAGAAGCCTATTTTCTCAATCTGGACTGTAATATGATGAATAAAAGAGACACATGCTATGCAATATCCAAAAAATGGCAAATTCCATACTAATAATTTTACTCTGCAATTTATTTTCCACACAGTTTTGATAATGAAGGTATTCCTTCAAGAGTACTCAGCTGAATAAAAACTCAATGTTTATAATTTATAGTAATTCATTTATTTGTTTAATTAACTGATGATTCTATTTGTGTGAAATATATACCGCATATATACTACTCATTACAAACATGCACACAGAGTGATTATTAATTACAATGTGTCTGAATAAGATTTAAAATCAAACAGGCTTAAATTAGAGCAAAAATGTTTTTTAAAAATTATCATATATTGAGAATGATCACTCAAAAAATGTATTTAGCCTTTATAGCCATTAGTAAAGTGATATATATATATATATATAAAATCCACAAATGCTTCTTGCATCACTGCTGTAAAAAGTTTTAGAGATATGGCATCACTTTGTCTTACACCCTTCTCAATGTTAACCTTCCTAGTATCATTATGTAATCTAATTGTTGCTGTTGCATTTTTATAAATATTCTTCAAATATGACAATATCCTGGATTGATAATGATTGACAATGATAATGATATATATATATATATATATTATACCGGATACTCAATCTATTCTGAAACAGAGGGCGCCACCAGACCACTACGTGTCTGGAAAATTTGTTTACTGTGATCAGAATAGATGATGATGATGGTTTGCGCCGACTAGACTCAGGGAGAAACAAGAGATCTTAAATTGTTTAGACAATTGAGACAAAAGCACAAAGACAAACGTCAGCCAAATTAAGTTTAAACATATTTCATAAATTTTATTATGAGAAAATAAATTATTAAATATAAGTTTATGACACAATAGATGGGGGTTAACTCAGGCGTGTACCAGACATACTAAAGGCAAAGCTATGACAGACTGACTGATCTTCTAATAAACAAATTTAAAAGGGAGGAAGCAAATTTCATTCAGCAGAGGATTCACCTAAACATTGGTTTTCACTTTCAGATATTTAAACCATATGCCCCTGAAATAGATCAAAGAACCCAGTGCCGATGAGCTTTCCGAGATCTAAGCATGGTCAGATCTCGAATGTCCTTATATTGGTATGAACTGCACCAATTACTACGTTTAAAATAACGGTGATTGATCCATCTCAAGAACAACCGACAAACATGACTGAAAGGAAGAAAACAATAAAAAAACTGGTGAATCCCAGCCAAACGATTGGCGAAAATTATTTTAAAATTAATAAGAAAAGGTCTCAATAGGAGACAAGCAAATAATTAGAAAAACAGTTCCGTCTGCCCCAGCAATTAAAGAAAAGAAAATGAATTACAAACAAATTCTGAGTACACGCTCTGATAAATTTAAAGCATACGTAATAAATACAAAAATAAATCTATCGGAGAGTGCACATGAGTACGAGAATATTAAAAGTTGTAAACACTTTAGCAGAACGAAAGTATCGCTCACCTGTAATTTAAGAAAGGATAAATTTTATCTTCCTGCTGACGACTTATAAAATTACAAAGAAAAACACAATTCTAATTTCCGCCTTTAGAGATCTTAGAAACGAAATCTCCACCTGCGAAAATCAGACAATAAAGTCGTCAGCCAAAAGATTTTTGGAGGTTTAGCAAGAGGGCAAACATAGAGTATAAAATTACAAATTAATTATGGAATACTAAATAATTACAGGTAAGCATAAGAAAAATATATATATATATATATACAAGACTGCTAAAACATTTATGAAAGCGAGGCATAAAATATAAAACTCATTCGTCACTCTCCAATAAACAAAACTGAAAGCAAATTGGAATCTTAAAACTAAGATTCCAAGACACACTATAAAATATTGGAAAACACAGCAAATATTAGATATGAGGCTATATTGATTTAAGAAGACATATTTATGATTAGATTGAGCGGAGATTTAATGAGAATTAATTTACCCTGGGAAGAATAAAAACGAAAATAGTTACCTTTCGGTAAAACAAAGTTCACGTAGAGTGCGCACTTTTACTTAAGTTCATTTTCAGGTTCTTTAGGCAGCAAGGTAGATGTAGAGAGGTTCCGGCTTCTTTTAGGTGTTCAAGGCATTACTGGAGCAAACTTGGAAGTCAGGGATCCGTCTTTTGTGGAGTTAGCAAGCCATTCGGGTGGTGGTAACAAGTATAGAATTTTTCATTTTGTTGCAGGCAAAAGTATTTAATCACAGCTGATGTCCTTTAAGAAATTAAATGTCCGCGCTGATATAAATTCTCACTTGATAAACAGCTTGTCTATCAACGAACAATGAATTAACTGACACTCCAAATTTTCGGGGCTATTTATACGTTGCTCCATTTCCCGTGAAACACTTTCCTTGTTGTTCAATTTCTTCACCTTAGGCAGGGCAAATATTAATCTCCCACTCAATCTATCTAAGAATTCTACCCAGGGTTTATTGAAATGAAAACAACAACATAAAAATCAAATCTCCGCTATAAAAATTGTTTACAATAATTAAAATAAAAGCAACAGGAATGCAATTAGCTAGCCAGCTTGTTTTTAAATCAAATGGATTTAAAAACAGGCGGTATATGAAAACTATTTTAAAATAAATCGATAAATATTTTTTAAAAAATCCGTTTTACATATAAACGCGTGTATACTTGGATACACGCATTCTTTTTAAATAATATTGCAAATTTAAACTCTACGTTTAATTAAAATTAAAAGCTTAATAAATTTCTTTTTTTTTTTGTTTAATAACAACACCATTGAACCGGATTTCAATCAGGTTCAACTGCCTCAAAACGTGATCAAAAAAAAAAAAAACATTCCTGTAACTTTTTTTTTTTTTTTTAAACTATAAACACTTTAAAAATATTCTTAGAAATTCGGCCGAACGTTTGCCTCGCACTCATGAAAAACAAAACAATATTTCATTTGAATCAAAACCTTTCTCCATTCTCGTAATTCATTAACAAAATTTTTTTTTTTTTATTTTTATTAAAAACAATCCGTCCGATTGCTAAATGCTGAACCCTTAACTTTTGTCCGGCGGTTCTTTTACTCCTTTTACTAACTTACTAAAATAAGTTCCTTTCCCACTCTTATATTTTCTTAGCTTATACAATTTTCTCTTGTCTCTTTCTCGTTCTGCTCTATTTTCTAGCTTATATAATGGAATCTTTTTCTTAACAAAACTTCCCAATTCCTCAACCTTTCCTACTTTATTTTTGAGCATATCAACCTTAGTAAAGGGAAAATTTTTATCTTCTACCCATTTTTTGAACGTTTTAAATAAGATTGTTCTATAGATGCATTCTATTTCCACTTTAAAATCATATTTCTTAATCTTTTTTTAACTCTTTTCTTCTTTTCACATTCATATTCAACACAAACAGTTATTGAAACCAATTTATTTTTAGTTTCACGCGGAGACTCTTCTACCTGCTTTTCTGTTTTTACCTTATAACTTTCTTCTATTTCTTTATCTACATTTACTAGATTTTCCACCACACTTTCTATTTGTAACCCATCTGTGCTTATTTCTAACTTTATTTCCACCTTTTCTGGCCTAGTACAATCCTGTGCTACCTTAATTTCTATATCTTCTATGACCTCAACCTTTTCTACTTCCTGAGTTTCTACTACTTTTTCCATTATTTCTCCCCTCATCTCTCTCATTTCCATAATCATTTCTTCCTTTATAGCCTGCTGGCCCTGTTTAACTTCACTAACTTCTTTCTTCATTGCCTGTTGGACCTGCTTAATTTCCTCCTTTATTTCCGCTTTAAACTCTGCCATCATTGCTTGCTGACTTTTCTTGAATTCACTCATATCCTCCTTCATTTCTATTACCAACTTCATCAACATCTTCATCATCATCTGTGACTCACTTTCTTCTTTTTCTACAATTTGAGGGTTTTTAAATGAGACAGGGCTTTCTTCTACACATGCCGCCCTGTCGCTTTCTTCGTTGACTTCCATTTTTACACAAAGATTAAATTCGCAATACTAACTTTTTAAAAAAAACAAAAAATCTAAACTCTAAAAGCCAATAAAATGCTATTTACTGTTTTCTATAAATTATTTCATAACAAAGACGAACTATATTTAACTCTTCAAAAAAAATTAACTTAGACAGACTTTTTAGACAATACGCTTTTTACTGTTTATAATTTATTTCATATAAAAGAAAGACGAACTATATTTAACTCTTCAAATAAAATTACTCCGACAGACTTTTTGAAAATACGCTTTTTAAGTTTCTAAATTATTTCATTAAAAAGAAAGACGAACCCCATTCTACCAAACTGCTCCAAAATACATGCAATAATTAACAAAACCGAACCTCCACCTACTAGATCTTGCCTCTTACACCTGAAATCTTTCTCAATTGTCCAAACAAAATCTCACATGAGTTTGAAAACTCGAAGCCTCACGTTGGTAGCGCTAAAAATTATTATCCTATATACCGGATACTCAATCTATTCTGAAACAGAGGGCGCCACCAGACCACTACGTGTCTGGAAAATTTGTTTACTGTGATCAGAATAGATGATGATGATGGTTTGCGCCGACTAGACTCAGGGAGAAACAAGAGATCTTAAATTGTTTAGACAATTGAGACAAAAGCACAAAGACAAACGTCAGCCAAATTAAGTTTAAACATATTTCATAAATTTTATTATGAGAAAATAAATTATTAAATATAAGTTTATGACACAATAGATGGGGGTTAACTCAGGCATGTACCAGACATACTAAAGGCAAAGCTATGACAGACTGACTGATCTTCTAATAAACAAATTTAAAAGGGAGGAAGCAAATTTCATTCAGCAGAGGATTCACCTAAACATTGGTTTTCACTTTCAGATATTTAAACCATATGCCCCTGAAATAGATCAAAGAACCCAGTGCCGATGAGCTTTCCGAGATCTAAGCATGGTCAGATCTCGAATGTCCTTATATCGGTATGAACTGCACCAATTACTACGTTTAAAATAACGGTGATTGATCCATCTCAAGAACAACCGACAAACATGACTGAAAGGAAGAAAACAATAAAAAAACTGGTGAATCCCAGCCAAACGATTGGCGAAAATTATTTTAAAATTAATAAGAAAAGGTCTCAATAGGAGACAAGCAAATAATTAGAAAAACAGTTCCGTCTGCCCCAGCAATTAAAGAAAAGAAAATGAATTACAAACAAATTCTGAGTACACGCTCTGATAAATTTAAAGCATACGTAATAAATACAAAAATAAATCTATCGGAGAGTGCACATGAGTACGAGAATATTAAAAGTTGTAAACACTTTAGCAGAACGAAAGTATCGCTCACCTGTAATTTAAGAAAGGATAAATTTTATCTTCCTGCTGACGACTTATAAAATTACAAAGAAAAACACAATTTTAATTTCCGCTTTTAGAGATCTTAAAAACGAAATCTCCACCTACGCAAATCAGACAATAAAGTCATCAGCCAAAAGATTTTTGGAGGTTAAGCACTAGGGTAAACACAGAGTATAAAATTACAAATTAATTATTGAATACTAAATAATTACAGGTAAGCATAAAAAAATATATATACAAGACTGCTAAAGCATTTACAAAAGCGAGGCATAAAATATAAAACTCATTCGTCACTCTCCAATAAACAAAACTGAAAGCAAATTGGAAGCTTAAAACTAAGATTCCAAGACACACTATAAAATATTGGAAAACACAGCAAATATTAGATATGAGGCTATATTGATTTAAGAAGACATATTTATGATTAGATTGAGCGGAGATTTAATGAGAATTAATTTACCCTGGGAAGAATAAAAACGAAAATAGTTACCTTTCGGTAAAACAAAGTTCACGTAGAGTGCGCACTTTTACTTAAGTTCATTTTCAGGTTCTTTAGGCAGCAAGGTAGATGTAGAGAGGTTCCGGCTTCTTTTAGGTGTTCAAGGCATTACTGGAGCAAACTTGGAAGTCAGGGATCCGTCTTTTGTGGAGTTAGCAAGCCATTCGGGTGGTGGTAACAAGTATAGAATTTTTCATTTTGTTGCAGGCAAAAGTATTTAATCACAGCTGATGTCCTTTAAGAAATTAAATGTCCATGCTGATATAAATTCTCACTTGATAAACAGCTTGTCTATCAACGAACAATGAATTAACTGACACTCCAAATTTTCGGGGCTATTTATACGTTGCTCCATTTCCCGCAAAACACTTTCCTTGTTGTTCAATTTCTTCGCCTTAGGCAGGGCAAATATTAATCTCCCGCTCAATCTATCTAAGAATTCCACCCAGGGTTTATTGAAATGAAAACAACAACATAAAAATCAAATCTCCGCTATAAAAATTGTTTACAATAATTAAAATAAAAGCAACAGGAATGCAATTAGCTAGCCAGCTTGTTTTTAAATCAAATGGATTTAAAAACAGGCGGTATATGAAAACTATTTTAAAATAAATCGATAAATATTTTTTAAAAAATCCGTTTTACATATATACACGTGTATACTTGGATACACGCATTCTTTTTAAATAATGTTGCAAATTTAAACTCTACGTTTAATTAAAATTAAAAGCTTAATAAATTTCTTTTTTTTTTTTGTTTAATAACAACACCATTGAACCGGATTTCAATCAGGTTCAATATATATATATATATTAATAAGTAATAATATCAAACTACACTGTTCAATACGATTGTTCTGTACCTTATAACTGAAGCCAATAGTTGGGCAAGCCAAAATTATAATCCAAAAATTAAAGAATCAAATATATCCAAATTAGCTCCAAAATAACAATAATAAACTATGAACTAATAATAATAATTACTAAACTATATGGCTAATTTTAGAAGGGTTTTATGCTGCAATAAAAAAAAGCTACCAGAGTAATAGTAGCAATTAGTGAACATTATAAATATAATATGCCACATTAGGAAAATTGAAGAGGATTAGAAATTTCCAACTCTCATTCATTATATGGAGGCTCTTAATATTGGAAGTATATATCACATAATGGTTAGGTTATGTTAAATCCTCATCTTTCTAACTTCTCTTCTCACTACAGCACTTCCAATAATAATTATCCATACAGTAATGCCACCACCCTGTGCCAACCAGAGTAATCAATGGATGCCAGAAGGCTTGTGCATAAAATCCCCATCTATTGTCTATTCATCTAGTATCCCAAGACTAGTTTCTGGCTTGTGGCCTTCATCACAAGCCTTTGGCATCCATTGATTACTCTGGTTAGCACAGAGCACTGCTGTATGGAGAGTTTTGTCTGTTTAATAACAGTTATGTGCTAGCATAAAAGATAGTGATCATGTGATGTTTAATAATAATTATCAGCATCTCATTGCCTTGATCAGATCCACATTTAATTTTTGAAGGAACAATCATGTTTTCTTATAATTGTTTATTAAAATGATTTATTTTGCAAAACAATTTATTTGGTATTCAATTATGTTATAGTGAAATCTCAAGTGGGTTTAATTAAATATTTATAATATTAAAAATTTACTCTTCTCTCATTTAAGAATTATTAGGCAGTGGATAAAATCCTAGTATAAATATGAGGAAAAATATTTTTATTCATAAGATAATGACTGCCTAACTGACAATAGTAATAATAAATTTTAAAGAAAATGTTTTAATTAAAATAAAGTACATGAAAAACTCTAAATTTGAAATAAAAAGAAAAATACCAGTATTTCATTCAAACACAATGAGTGGATAAGGGATTTTATGGCCACTCAGGATAGTCTATTAATAACTTCTATTAAATTTTTCTTTATGAATTTGAGATAAATAATTTAAGCATTTAAATTCATGATGTATAATTGATTATACTCTTATGATTAAAGTAAATAATTTATCTTTAAAACAGTCTTCTTTTTATTAATGCAATTGTTTAAAGTGATCATTTAAATTTAAAAAAATGAATAATCTATCTATTTGATGCTTTTTTCACATCCATGGATCAATATGAACAAAGTGATTATTATATTGAATTTTATGTTCATGTATTCTTAATGATCATCATAAAATATAACTTTATAATAAATTATATAATGTTAAGACTTTTGAATAATTGTGTTAATGATGATATAAATACTATATAAAACAACATTTATTTTGAAAATAAAGAGAATTAAATAAATAAAAATCTTGGAAATCTACCATATTTCTAAATAAATTATTTAGACACTATGCTATACAGTTCACTGCAGAGAAGAAATACTTTTTAAAGTTTACAGATAAGAATGAAATAAACTTTACAGATTAAATAATAATTGACTATTTCTAATTTCATCTGACTAATGAAAGCTTTTTTTAATATTAGTATTAGCACAAAAAGTGCTACATTTTTACACTACAATCCTACCATAATGTTGTCTCAAAGATAAGAATATGTAAACATGAAGTATATCTTACCAATCCAGCAATGAAATAAATGCTAAAAATGATGCATATCACTTATTAAAGCCCATGAATACAATTTTTAGTTTATAAAATAAAATATTTATCAGTTTTATGTTCTGCAATGCTGGCAAATCACAACAAAAACAACATACCTACACATCAAAACCATCCATAATCTAACTAAGAGTATTCAAGAATGCAACAAAAGAAAAGATGACATTTCTCAGAATGAATAACAATATCAGTCATGGCAGTATACCATCCATGACTTCATACAAAATATCATCATCATCATCAACCATTATCAATCCACTGCAGGATGAAGGTCTCTCCAAGTTTAATCCATCTTCTCCGATCTTTAGCTTTTCTTCTCCACAACACCCCTGCACATTTTCTTATTTCATCCATCCATCTCACATGTGGTCTCTTTCTGGGTCTTTTATAATCTCTTGGAATCCAGTTTAAAATTTCAATTGTCCATCTATTATCATCTCTTCTAGCAATATGTCCAGCCCAACTCCATTTCAATCTTTTAATTTTTTCAATAAGGTCAGTAATACCTGTTTGTTGTCTTACCCATACATTGCATTTTCGATCTTTTCTTGTTACTCCCAACATACATCTCTCCATATACATGATATAATATATCTACAAGATAAGGATAAATAAGGCAATGAACATAAATGATGGCATGAACTTAAAAGAGAGCACCTACATTTTGAGGGCAAAAATTATGCTAGGACTTTGTCTCTGAACATAAGGAAAATGAGAATGAACTATCAAAATATATTAGGAACAATAATAGGTGCCTTAAATAAGGCATTTATGCTTAAATATGAGACACAAAAGATATAACTTATGGAATATATTATAACATTAAAAGCAACACAACTCAATCTCTTTGCAAACATATAATAACAAAATAAATACCTACAAGAAAGACAAAGTTCCTTTTAAAAATATAATGGCAAGATAAGTATGGACAATAAAACAAGAGAGAGACTATCACTTCAATCTCTTAAGTAAATATTGTAAAACTGACAATAAAATTATTTGCCAGATCTGGCCTAATAAAAACATGGCCTGAAATAAGCAATAAGAACATATACCATCTTCACTTGTTAAATATAAACATATACATTCAAGTAAATAAATTACTCATGATAAAGGACAAATAACCCTTTAAACCATATAGCATTATAAAAGGTAAATATTCTATGAACTTCTTGATATTGCAGCTTAAAAATAATGCATAAAATTATATCAGACAAAATGCATAGATAAATAAAATAAAATATATAATAAATTAGAATAGCATAATATTAAAACTTAAAATCGAAAATACATAATTAAAAGTCCTTCATCCTGGAGGTTCTACCATTCACCAGGATACAGTCTCTGCAATTATGATTCTACAAACACCAACATTTTTTCTTTTTGTTGAAAACACAGCAAATTTAAATTATATGTACAGCATTTGAAATATTTCCTATAAGCAATAGATTTCATAATAACATCAAGCACACAATACATTAATGGCCATTTAATTTTTACAAAGAATATTTAAATAAAGCACTGACAATATTTTGTACAATATTATATTGTTTTTCATTAAGTTCTTGGAAAATATAAATTAAAGACAATGTACAGTAACATATATTCTTTGGACAGAATCTAAGTTTCGTTGTAGTGCAGATTTTTAAAATTAATAATTATATTAATAATAATGATGAGACAAATAATAGAGAGGATTTGTAATAAAACAAGATGAATGATAAGCTTGAATAATTAATTTAATGAGTGTTTATATTTTATTCATAGAGTATATACCTCTTCCTGTTATTTAGTATATATCTTAGTTTGATAATAGTGATAATTTTTGAATAAATGTTTCATTAGTATTGTATAATATTATTTTTAAAATAAATAGTCAGGTAATAATTTTCAGACAAAAGATTAAGTCAGGAATTTTAATTACATGGACTTAGGAAATATTTTTCCATCTCTAGTATGAAATAGATATAAAACAAAATTTTATGAGTGAATATTTTCCATCCTGCTGCTAAGGTAACAATAAATACATGCCATTTCAAAATGCAAGCAAGTAATTTATTAAATTTCATTATCATTAAACAAGTTATGTAAATTTAAATCTATTTATTTTTTAAAAGATGAACTATTCTGAAGAAAAACTATTATTTTCGAGATGTGACAATATTAAAATAAAGATACTTAAATATACATTGCTGAAGAATTTAATTTTTTTAACAAACTTCTTATTCTTAGCATCTTATAATATTTAAGCAAAAGTATTTTAAACTATTAAGAACTTCTATGAAGTACTAAGAGAGTATAAAATCTTTAATAGTGTTAATGTTGCATGAAAATGTTGCACTGATAATTCTGTCTGTTACTAAAGAAATAAGAATCAATAAAAATTCTTAAATAAGAATGATGAGTCATAGAAAATTCCCTTGAAGTAGCAATTTTGGATGGAAATAACTTAACAATATTAAAAAATATTTATTTAAACTTCCCATCATGTTTTACAGCAATGTAGAATTAACACTTCTTAGTAAATTTCAGCTTAGAACTTTAGCACCTGTATAAAAATTTACTTAACAATACATAATACTTTTAACAAATAAACTTATTAAAAATAATTAAACTGAAAATTATTAAAATATAATTAATTCTGCAACCAAAAAATAAAGAAATTAATTAAAAGTAATGAAGTAAGAAAGTTCTGCAGTGTGTGCAGGTCTTCATCTTTTATACTTCAGATCATGTGACTGTTTTTGATGATTAAAACTGCCATATGAATTACCTCCTTCTTGACCTTCATTCATTAGAGTTTAAAGATAATTGGTACCCTGGAAGACATAGCTAAAAATAAACTCATTTATATAATTGTCTAGACTTTAATGAAAATATTACATTTTAAAACAATTATTTATAAAATAAAAATTATTACAATAAAACAAAATATTGTGTAATAAATTACATTATTTTTAAAACAAAACATTAATTTACATTATTCTTTCTCCAATTTTATACATTATTCAACATGTAAATTTGCAGAACACTTTAAATGTTTTTAAAATAAATATTGAAGAATAACTTTAATATTAAAAACAAGGAAGTGAATAAAATTTACAATGCAAGCACACTCATACATATTCATTACTGCATTCTATTATTTAAAATTGATAGCCCTTAATAATAATAATAATAATAATAATAATAAATTAACTCTTTATCTTTTTTAATTAACTATCTTAAAACTTATTTAACTGAATTAATCTTTATTATAATTAGCATTAATAAAATATACTTTTATTAACAAATGACTTAAATAAAAATGCCTTTTATAAGCATGTAAATTAATTACTAACACTAGAGCATTAAAGATTCAACTTTATTGCTAAAGTTTAACTTTAACATTGCCTTTTAACATACTAGTATCTCAATTAAAATAGTTTTAATTTTTAATATTATTCTAACATTAATTCAATATTATTCAGAGTAAAAATATCCCTAATTTAAGCAATTTTAAGTTATTTACAACTATAGATTTGTTTTAAAGCACTATAGTAAAAATATTAAAATGACTTTTAAGAGAATTAAGATTTATAAAAGTTCTCTAAATGACTTAGAGGATGAATTAACATTTAAGTATCAAGCCCTGACAAGTTGGCTTGCTATAAAATTAACTTGTTGAATTTTTTTTAAAAATACTAACAATTATTTGGCTGGTAATTTAACTTTACTGACAAAGCTAAAAGTTACAATATATATATATATATATATATATATATGATTATATACATATATATATATATATATATATATATATATATATATATATATATATTGTAATAATCAGATTTATACATTTATGTAACAAAATCCAGAGTCCAGGTAAAATATACCAAAGATGACTGAAATGGGATGGTGAGATCCCAAATCCAACCAAGCTTTAACTCATTCACCAGTATTCTATGATTTAACACCTTATGAATGACATTTCTGAGGTTGCACATGAGTATCAATTTCTTCTGAAATATGAGACTCAAAAGAACCAATAATTAAACTAGAGAGTTAAAATAGACTATTCAACACACTAATCAACTTAAAATTAAGGTTAATCTAATATTAATTTTAAGGCATATCATACTTATATAATAATAAATTGGAGTTAGATTCTGAGCAAGAAAGATTTGAAATGAATGTTATATTTTAAATAGGTTTATTGAAGCAATAAATAAAACAAAAATTGCAATAAATTTAGTGTAGTAATATGAGTCAATGCATGCAGGCATTACATAATGGATGAGATAATTATTACAGTGATCTCATCTTAATATATATATATATATATATATATATATATCATCATCATCATCATCAACCATTATCAATCCACTGCAGGATGAAGGTCTCTCCAAGTTTAATCCATCTTCTCCGATCTTTAGCTTCTCTTCTCCACAACACCCCTGCACATTTTCTTATTTCATCCATCCATCTCACATGTGGTCTCTTTCTGGGTCTTTTACAATCTCTTGGAATCCAGTTTAAAATTTCAATTGTCCATCTATTATCATCTCTTCTAGCAATATGTCCAGCCCAACTCCATTTCAATCTTTTAATTTTTTCAATAAGGTCAGTAACACCTGTTTGTTGTCTTACCCATACATTGCGTTTTCAATCTCTTCTTGTTACTCCCAACATACATCTCTCCATACTCCTTTGAGTGGTCTGAAGTCTCTGTATTGCTCTTCTATTAAGTGTCCAAGTCTCAGATCCATAAGTAAGAATTGGTAAAACACATTTGTTAAAAACCATTCTTTTCAAACACATAGGCATATTTCCTTTTAGTATCAAGTTATTTCTACCAAAAGCACTCCAACCAAGTTTAATTCTATGATTAATTTCCTCCATTATGTTTCCATCTGTATTAATAATCTGACCAAGGTATTTGTAACTGTTAACTTCTTCTAATTCTTCATGATCAATCTTTATTTTCATATTTTGAGCAAATCGATTAAACATTACTTTAGTCTTTTTAACATTTATCTTTAGTCCTACTTTTCTACTTTCATCTGCTAACTCCTGCAATATTTCCTGCAGCTCTGAAGCATTATTTGCAAAAATAACTACATCATCTGCGAAATCTAAATGACTTAAATACTCTCCAATAACTTTCACTCCTTTAGTTTCCCATTTTAATCCACAAAATACTTCTTGTAGCACTGCTGTAAAAAGTTTGTGTGTGTGTGTGTGTGTACATTTACATGGTTAATAAGATTTATGCTTATATTTAATTAATATGTCAAATCTATTTACATTTGTTTGCCCATGATATGAATAGGTAATCTAGCCAAAATAATTACTATATACAGTGTTAAGATGTCTGTTACATATATTACAGTTGAGCAAATATTTAGGGCTTAAGCAAAATTCAGATTCAGTTTAGCAACTAAGATTTGGGTTTCAGTCTAAGGCTGAATGGTTAATTAATAAGGAGGAAATAACAGGTTATCTTTAGATTCACATATATATGCTATGGTTCTAAATACATACTAAGAAATATGGGAATCTGCATCAAATTGTACTATTCCCTAGAACCATATGGCTTGCTATACTTAATATGAATAAATCTAGTTCAGGAACTCAGATAGGCTTACAAAAATAATCTGAATCCCTGTGTTCCAGTTCAAAAAGACAGCATACCTAAACTAAGATGGATGGGAGTAGTCTTCACCACAAACCCATCAGAAAGATAACAAGATGTAATGTACAAGTGTACTTAGTAAAGACAAACTCACAATGCATAAATAAAATACAAATATATATATATATATATATATATATAATTAATTGTGTTTAAAAACAGATAACCTCTATCTGCTAATTATTATCAATTTAGTTATATACACTGAATCTGCATATTAAATCATAATCTAAGGGGAAAATGTATATTTAATGGGCAGTAATAAATATCAACAAATATACTTTAATATGATCTTCAAGCTAGCCTATCACTTCTAACCTAAAGATGTTAAAAGTCACAATTTATGATAACTTTAATTAGGCAAACCATAAGAAATATAAGATAATATAAATCAATGATAATAATGAGTGCAGAGCAATCAAGTATTATCTAACATAATAGGATTTCAAAATAGCTCTCAAGTATGCTCAATAGCATTGCTTAAATATTAAATTGAGATACTAATAATTATCTCTCATTTAAAAGTTTACTAAAATTATGGGGTTTTCTATTTAGAAATACTGACATACTACAACATACATAAGACAAATAGAGATAAATGATTAAAACAAAATATAGGTATAACAACAGTAATAAAGAGGTTTTAGATAGATAATTAATTAATTAATTAATTGTTACAATTTAGAAAAGTAATTATGTTTACAGAAATGAATCCAGGCAAGATTCATACAGATTTAATTTGCATTATATTAAAGAGAATTTTAATAATAAAAGATGAACTTTACATTACCTACCTATAATATTAAAGATTACAGATTTAAAGACTTTTAATTGGCCGACTCACAACTTTAACAAAATCAATTGTTAAAATAGATTCACTTTTAATAATATAAATACTTTAGTTTCATTTGTAAAAAGTATATTAATAATTTGTCAGATTATGAAAGTAAATGAAAGTCTTTTCAAAAATAAAATTTGATTTATAATTTAAAAAATATTCAATTGCGGTGAAATTAAAAGTAACTTCTATTTGACCAACCAAAAAGATTTCTGACAATTTTTTTTTTCACTTTTACATTACGATAAATATGTAGCAATAAATAAATAATTCTTGGTAACATTTTAACTATTTTTCTAAAATAATTTGATTTTTAGTATTATTTTATCAATAATAATTTGTAATTCAATTCAAATATTGTTTAAAATGTTGTAAACATTCATTTATCATTTTCGAAATAAAACACAAAATAAACATAACTTTTTACTTTTTGGCAGCCATTTTCCTTTCTGACAGAAGTTTGACAGCCAATAAGATTCAAGAAAAGGTGATGAGAAGGCAGTACTTTGGTTTTGTTTGACATATATGGTCATTTTTATTGATTTTTTACTTGTAAAATAATTCTGAAGAGGGCACCATCTTACAGAACTTTTGATTTTCTTCTCAATGACGTATCATATGTATACATGGGATAAAAAGTAGCCGATTTAGAGTGATGTCAAATCTTCTCATTTTTTTACGAGTCAGGCAGTATCTGCAGTTTTTAAGGATAATATTACCCATCTTTTGCAGTGGATACTTTGAGCACATCAGTTGGTAAGCATAGTGGCAAACTTTTCTGGATAGGTTGTGTGAGTTTAAATGTTTTCTTCTGGTGGAAGGATTGCTGGATCATCTTCCATCTCCACAATGATCATTACATACCATTGCGGCATGTAGGATGGGATTTGAGATCACCATCTTCTCACAGAAAAATGACATCTATGGTCTCCTGCTCCACCATGTCAAAAATAAAATGGGTGTGGATTCTGGTAGCAATACTTTTTAAACAGAGTAAGCTCAATAGTGTAAAAAATTAGAGTATTTATATGATTATCAGATCCTATAATATTTTGTCAACAAGATGGATTTGCAGCTGGTAAATCCATTAGCACTTGTTTACTACCTTATATTTTAATTTACAAAATTTATTTAAACTTTTGTTTAAATTTTAAACCAGGTACTTTTAATTTAACTTTGCCTATCTTGATTCCCCAAAGACTTGACAATAGTTCCAGTTCCATGGATTTTGTTATTTATAAAATACATTTTAGAAAAATATTATTGCCAAAATAAGATTTAAGATTTTGCTCACACACTACATTGACAGATGTGTGCATCTGGCATGATTTTTGTTTACTACAACTTAATTTAAAATTAAGAATTACTAAAAACTTTTTAAATAACATTTTATTATATATGTATCATGGTGATATGTGAACTTCACACATATACATGTGATTCCTAATATAAACTAATAAATTGGCTCATTTAACAAAATAAAATCTATGATTTAAAAGATTTGATTTTAAATTAAATATACATGTTGTAATATATATATATATATATATACCTATGATAGTATAGTCATTTATATACATGTTGTAATATATATATATATATATATACCTATGATAGTATAGTCATTTATTTACACATATATGGGTGATTATACATATATAGCTGTGTTAACAGAAATATGCATGCACTTAGAGGAGTTTAAATTTGGCATAGATGGATCTATGGGGGAGTGAAACAGATATGAGAGCCAAAATATACTGTGTCAATACATATATAACTTTAAAACTTCTATTCCATAGTATCTATTTTAAATATATGAGTAGAAACATCTGAAAAAAGTAAATAAAGAAATAGAAATTTTAAATATATCTAAGTTGAAACACATGAGCAAAAAAATGCAGTTGAGTTAATAATGCTATATTATTAAATATTTTACTCAATAATTCCTTTATCTGCTCATACTTTGTCTCTAACAATTTTAATTTTACTTCTACATTCTTCACTTCTTCCTCTATCTTACTTATTCACTGACTAACCATCTCCATTGCATTACTACTTTCTCCACCCATATCTCCTGACACTCCACTAAAACCATACTCTGTCCTATCTTCCTTAACTACATTTTACTCCTTCTCCCCTGACTTTCTCTCTAGACTACTTACACTTAGAAACCAATTTTTCACGTCTTTTATCACATTTGCACACTGACTACATAACCAAAAACCTGTAACATCCTTTTTATTCTTATTCAAACATTTCTAGAGATACACCTCAGCACACTTCACCAGCACCCTCCTAATTCCTTTCTGCCGATTATGTACACATTGTGCAATACAAATGCAATCCATATTCTTATTTTCCAAGTCACCTATTCTATATTTGACTTTATAATACCTCTCCTATTCTTCAAATCTCATTTACATAAAAGAATAAAAATCTACTTTTTCCAAAACCACTCAAACTATAGACACCTGTTTTCCGACTGTAGGCCTCCCAAACATTTTCTTTTTTGTCAAAATAAATTGATTGTTTTAAAATTTAAAAAAACCTTCAGTAAAAAACTTAACTAAAAACGAATTAATCTTACATATAACTTTTTTATAAATATCCTTACACTAACACACATTCAACAAAAAAACCTTTTTTTAAAAAAAACTTCTATACCTAAAATGGCGAAGGAAAACCTTTCAAACACAAAAATTTTCAATCTTTTAAATAACTCACTCTCTTGACTACAATTTATACTTTCATACACAATAATTAGTCTTTATAGTGATACTCTCAAATGATCAATCGTATAAGCGTGCAACAAACAGCATAATTTTTTTTAAAAAAATTTTAAAACTTAGCTCAGCTCTTTGTCTTATTTTTATAAGGTGTATAGGTATATGCTCACACTCTGGTAATTAATACCAGTTTTGCTTTGAAATAGGCACATTGTGTCGAAAGTTAACTCAGGAAACTAATAGTCTCACTTTAGCTGTACTTATTACTTATTTCTCTATTATATATATATATATGTTCAAAAGATGGCGCTATACCAAAACCACCGAACAAGTGTAAGATTTGTTTACATAAACGAAAAAAGAGTCAGAAATTAACTACCTCTTTCATTTGCTCACCCCCAGATCAGCTGATTTCAAGCTGGTTTGCTCTCCTCAGTGGGGGATAGAGTATAGAAACTAGATCTAAAACACTGACTCTCAAGTGTTTATGCAAAACGTTTCTATCAGATTGCAAGCGTGAATTTTTCAGACCAGTAAAGTCTTCAAACTCAGCCTAGCAAGTCAGATATTTATATGGGTCTGATCTCAGTTCAGAATCACCATATAATCAAAGTCTCTGCAATATATATCATTGCAAGAAAACTTTAAAGGTACATTTATGAAAAACAAAAACAAGTTAATCACGTAACCTGCTATCACTTGTTATTTATGTTCAAAAGATGGCGCTATACCAAAACCACCGAACAAGTGTAAGATTTGTTTACATAAACGAAAAAAGAGTCAGAAATTAACTACCTCTTTCATTTGCTCACCCCCAGATCAGCTGATTTCAAGCTGGTTTGCTCTCCTCAGTGGGGGATAGAGTATAGAAACTAGATCTAAACACTGACTCTCAAGTGTTTATGCAAAACGTTTCTATCAGATTGCAAGCGTGAATTTTTCAGACCGGTAAAGTCTTCAAACTCAGCCTAGCAAGTCAGATATTTATATGGGTCTGATCTCAGTTCAGAATCACCATATAATCAAAGTCTCTGCAATATATATCATTGCAAGAAAACTTTAAAGGTACATTTATGAAAAACAAAAACAAGTTAATCACGTAACCTGCTATCACGTGTTATTTATGTTCAAAAGATGGCGCTATACCAAAACCACCGAACAAGTGTAAGATTTGTTTACATAAACGAAAAAAGAGTCAGAAATTAACTACCTCTTTCATTTGCTCACTCCCAGATCAGCTGATTTCAAGCTGGTTTGCTCTCCTCAGTGGGGGCTAGAGTATAGAAACTAGATCTAAACACTGACTCTCAAGTGTTTATGCAAAACGTTTCTATCAGATTGCAAGCGTGAATTTTTCAGACCGGTAAAGTCTTCAAACTCAGCCTAGCAAGTCAGATATTTATATGGGTCTGATCTCAGTTCAGAATCACCATATAATCAAAGTCTCTGCAATATATATCATTGCAAGAAAACTTTAAAGGTACATTTTTTCGTTTATGTAAACAAATCTTACACTTGTTCGGTGGTTTTGGTATAGCGCCATCTTTTGAACATAAATAACAAGTGATAGCAGGTTACGTGATTAACTTGTTTTTGTTTTTCATATATATATATATAAACAGTGAGGATTGCCAATTCCTCTACAAGCTTTATGAAAAATGCTTAGCCAGAGCCAGCACTTAAAATATCTCTGTCAGGAACCCCTCCCCAAACCCCTGACCATGGTTTCGTGCTTTGGCACTCCTCAGAGAGGTGTCAGGGTAGGTTCAGACACTAGATCTAAAAATACCAACCCAAAGCCAAGCACTTAGCTAAAAGTTATCTATTGAGTGGAAAATCTGAAATTTTCAGACATCTACATGTCTTCAAACCCAGCTATCCAACTCAAATAGCTATATGGGGCTGATAGATCTTCAGCCATACCATATATTAGTAGTCATAGCAATATAAAATTGCATAAGACTTTTGGCAGAGACTATAAATAGTCAAAATAAAAGTCATAGATCAATTTATAGATCACATGACCCTATCTCTTAAGCTTGTACGTTATAAACAGTGAGGATTGCCAATTCCTCTACAAGCTTTATGAAAAATGCTTAACCAGAGCCAGCACTTAAAACATCTCTGTCAGGAACCCCTCCCCAAATAATATATATATATATATATAACTTCAGTGAATGACATGAAATAAAATGAGAAGATTATAAAGTTTTTTTAGTATTATGTTTGTGTATATGTGGGTTCATATGATATTGGTATTATTTACATGTTACTAATGATATTGGTATTATTTACATGTTACTATATATATATATATATATATTCTACTAATTGCTCACTAAAGTCTTCAGAAAAGATTATAATAATGTTTATCATATTATTATCAATCAAGAGAACTAATACATAGGATCATGAGCACATAACAAAATAATTTAAAAAGCAATAAATATACCATTCTATTAAGTTTTATTTTTAAAAAAGCTTTTAATAAACTGTCTTTTTTACTTATATATTCATAGATACTGAAATTATATGGATGTGCATATTATGAAATTTCATTTTTATTACTTTATTAATATTACTTATATATATATAAACATATTAATGATAATACCGGTAAGTTAATTTAATATTATTAGAAACAAATATTATGATGTTTTATCAATTAATTTTAAAAAAGTCTGTCACAAAATCTGAGTGAAGAAAAATAAAAATTTAATAGTTTTACTCAAATGATTATTCATAAAAATATATAATTTTTCTTTGAAATTTATGGCATCAAAATCCTGTCATTAATATTATATATGTTTTCTTTCAGCAAGTTGAAGTTGTAGCATAAAAAAAAGTTTGATGTAATTTTTAATAATTGAATGCATAAAAATATAAGTTCTTCATTTCATTTTTTTTATTTTGATTAATGCACTTTTATTTCAGTTTTACCATACAACGTCTACTCCGTCAAGCATTGGTGGTCGAGTGGGCAGCACAGCAGCCTTACAAGCAGTTGTCTCGAGTTCGCGGGTTCGCTTCCTGGCTGATGCTTGGACACATGAAAAAAAACAACAAGTGTCTATCCGTATAAAATGTTAGACTACTTTCTCTCTCAATGCTTGCATTTCACAACTGAAAAATATGAAATATCTCGATCTTCAGCCCATATTGACAATCCAATATTTTTTATTACATCATTCTCTCTCAAAGTAAGGAGTGATTTATACTCACTTTGTTCTGTAAAAATATTTTCAATTTTTTTTTTTTTAATTTTTGTCTGCACACTCTTCTTCTTAACTCCACTATATCACAATCACCAATCAATGCAGCAATTAAAATCACTCTCTTATATTTTGCAATCATTTTACATACATCATTATGTTAAATAAAGCTGTCAAACAATTGAATCTCTAGACACATGTTAACATTTTAACATAAGAAATAATACATTGTTTGTTGATAGCTTAATGACAATAATTGAATACTATTAACTTACTATCATTGTCAAAATATTAAAAATCTGTTATTTAGAATTTTACCTTGAGCTCCAAGTTGAAACATCGCCCTACAGCTGTCTAGATAATTGCCATTAAATTTGCAAAGAAAATATTTATTACTTTTAACACTTATTTATATATTGCTTGTGTGTATTTACTTTTTCCTATTTGTGAGGAATCTCTTGCTTTGTATAAAAGGGTATGATGTTAAAAAAATTATTTATCCATTGTTAAGTATAAATTCATTACTTTTTTTTCCACAAATAAAAATAAAAAGAGGGTATGGCATATCTGTGAATGTAGGTGATAAAACGGAAAAAATCATCATTTTTAACCATTATCAATCGACTGCGGATAAAAGTTACTCAAAGTTCATTCGATTTTCACCAATCTCTAGTTTTTTTTCTTCACATAATCCCAGCACACGTTCTTATGTCATCTATCCATCTCACATGTGGTCTCTTTCTAGGTCTTTAAAATTTCTTAGAATACAGTTTAGCATTTAAACCGACCATCTATTATCATCTCTGCTAGCGGTATGTCCAGCCCAACTCCAGTCTCTTAAGTTTTTTAATGATGGCAGTATCATCTGTTTGTTCTCTGACCCATGTATTTTATTTTTGATCTCTTCTTGTTACTCATAACATGCATCTCTCTATATTTCATTGAGTGGTCTAAGCCTCTGTAATGCTTTTCTGTTAAGTGTCCAAGTCTCAGATCCATATGTAAGAATTGGTAAAACACATTTATTAAAAATCTTCCTTTTCAAACACATAGGCATGTTTCCCTTAAGTAATTTACTACCAAAAACACTCCAACCAAGTTTAATTGTATGATTAATTTCATCCGTCATGTTTCCATCTGTAATAATAATCTGACCAAGATATTAGTAGTCAAGTTCTTTTAACCCATCATTATCAATCTTTATTTTCTTCTTTTGAGAAAATCCATTAAACATTACTTTAGTCTTTTTTTAACATTTATTTTTAATCCTACATTTTTACTTTTATACGATAATTCTTGCAACATTTACTGAAGTGCTAAAACATTATTTGCAAAAACAATTACTTCATCTGAAAAATCTAGGTGATTTAAATAATCTCCATTTACTTTTACTCAGTTAGCCTCCCATTTTAATCCATAGTATACTTTTTGCAAAACTGTTGTAAAAGTTTTGGAGATTTAAAGTCATCTTGATGTACATCCTCGTCAATGTTAATCTTTTATTACCATAATGTAATCTAACTATTGCTGTTAAATTTTTATAAATATTCTTCAGAAGATGACAATATCCTGATGATCCAATGCTTTTATCACTTAAGAAATGCTTATAGAATCAAATACCTTTTTATAATCTACAAATCCAAAGTATAATGATAACTCATATTCATTGGTCCTTTGTATTAACTTCTCTCAATACTTGGATATGATCCATTATATTAAAAACACTTTTAAATCCAGCTTGTTCTTTTTATTGGTTAAAAGCCAAAGTTCACTGTAGAGGGTTGTAATTTAACTGTTAACTGAAAGGAGACTCTTTGATTCCTCTTGAAGGCTTTAAAAGAATGGACACAAGGCAAATTTATAATGTTCTTTTCATATGTTCTTGCTGTTGCAGTTGTTATTATTATGTGATTATTCATATAGTACACAAACATGGATGCATTGCTCACCAATACATGATAGCCATCTTGTTGAATTTATTAGTTTTTAACCTCTGAGTTTAAGATTAAAAAATACTTGATAATAAATGTGAATATGCTAACGGATGAGTGAATATCTAATAGTGAACTTAAGATGAATAAATGAAGTTAAAGAAATAAATATGAAATTTTAATACTTTTTATTAATAACTGAAACATAGGCTTATTTATACCTGTGTCTATATATATGTAATATTAGGGTATGAGCACAGACTTTCACATGACCCATCACTGTCCACTCCATCTAATAACACTGATACACTCAAACATATATATGTTGAAAAGATAAATAATCATCAATAAACGTATTTCATGCTAAACCAGCAATCATCAGTTGGTCCAGATTAAATAAATATTTAAAAAAAGTATTATTAAAGTTAACTTTATTAAATAGTTTTAGTGGTATAATTATATGACATTAATTATATATTCATATTATTTATTTATTTTTCTAAATTGAAATCATATCCTAATTATTATACATGTAATAAGTAAAAAAAAAGTTATTATCATCTTAATTGTCCCCTCCCCCAATAATTCATCTACATCACTCTTTCCAACCATTATTGATCCACTGCAGGATAAAGATCTCCCCAGTTCAATCTATCTTCTTCAATTTCTAGCCTCTCTTCTTCACATAACCACAGCACAATTATTTATTTCATCCATCCATCTCACAGTGGAATTTTTCTAGATCTTTTGCAATCTCTTCTGGAGATATGTCCAGCTCACTACTTCAGTTTCTTAATTCATTCAATGATGTCAGTAACATCTGTTTGTTACTTGTTTTCAACCTTTTGCATTTCTTCATACTTCACTGAGTAGTCTGAAGTCTCAGTATTGCTCTTTTGTTGTGTCCAAGTTTCAGATCCATTAGTAAAAATTGATAAACACATTTATTAAAAATCTTCCTTTTTTATTACATAGGCATATTTTTTAAAATATTATTTTCTGTAAAAAAAAAAATGTCTCTTTATTAGATCCTATCATAAAATTATACAAAAATGTTTTAAATATGTTCAAAATATTTTTGTATAATGTTATTATGTTATTTCTATCAAAAACACTCCAACCAAATTTATTTCTTTTATTTGACAAAGTTATTTGTTGTTGTTAACTTTTTTCTAATTCATAATCTTTATTTTCTTCTGGTAAGAAAATTCATTGAACATTACTGTAGACTTTTTAACATTTGCCTCTAGTTCTACTTTCTTACTTTCATTTAATAACTTACATTTCCTCAAGTTCTAAAACAATTATATCATTTACAAAATCTAGATGTCTTAAATACTCTCTATTTTTTTTTATTCCTTTAGCTTCCCATTTCAATTCATAAAATACTTATTGAAAAACTGCTGTAAAAAGTTTTGGAGATATGAAGTTACCCTAGGTACACTCTTTTTTAATGTTAATCTTTTTAATATCATCATGCAATATAATGTTACTATCATACTTTTATAAATATTCTTCAGAATATGACAATATCCTTAATCTAAATCTTGACGATCTTCACTGAAGAAATAGCAACTCGTTTTATTGGTCTTCTATAACTTCTCTCAATATTTGGATATGATCTACTATACTAAAATCTCTTTTAAATCCAGCTTGTTTTTTTTAATTGGTTAAAATTTAAAGTTTGCTATAATTATCTTGGTAAAAACATTGTAAAGAACTGATAAAAAATTGATTGGTCTATAATTTCTAATATCTTTTTATTACCTTTTTTAAATATTAATATCAATACTGAATTATTCCATTCATCTGATACATCTTTATCATTTAGGTGTTTCCCAACCTGTGGTACGCGTACCACTGGTGGTACGCGAGTTGCTGGTTGGTGGTACACGAAAAATAATCAATAATGGCGGACATAAAAAAAAAAAATTAAATCATAAAAATATAGAAACATTTTTTCCTATAATTCATAAAAATTATTTTAATTAATAATATTATACAGTAAAGTTGTTAATATGTACAGTCGATAACGATCTTTAATGTTAATGATAAAATTGAAAGTATGATTAAGAAATTAGATTTTTGGAAACAGTAATATATATAAGTATCGAAAACAATCAACTGGAAGTATTCGAAACTCTACATATTTTTTTGTTTGAAAATAAGGTTAGTCTGTCTCAAGATATACGAGAAAATATAATAGCACATTTAACAGGATTAAAATTCTTTATGGAATATTTTCCAAAACCCGAAAACACAAATGATAATTGGATTTCAAACCCCTTCTATGCAGAAAATTTAGAAAAAGCTACATCATTATCAATAAAGGATAAAGAAAATTTAATAGAATTATCATGTGACAGAACTTTACAAGTAGAATTCAAACGACACAATCTAATTAATTTTTGGTTAAACATTAAAGAATATGAACAACTTTCTGAGAAAGCTCTTAAATTATTATTACCGTTTACTACGGAATTAGTAGGAAGAGCTTTTTCTTCATATATTTTTTAAAAAATAAGTATCGAAACAGATTGAACGCAGCTGTAGAACCAAATTTCAAAAAATTATGTTGTTCGAAACAAGCACAAAGAACTCATTAAATTTATTTTATAAAAATATTTGATTATGATAAGAAAATATACTAATTGTTTTTTTTTTTATAATTTTGTGTTTTTATTAAAACCATTTATTAGTAAACGAAATATGACAAAATAGTAGATAAATAATGAGTCGGATCAAGGCAAATCAATCTAAATTATTTAATTTGAAAGAATGTATCAGAAAAGGATCATACCCAGAAATTAGAATCTCATTAATTCTTGATCATCTATTGTGGATTACTAGATGTAAGCTAGTATTTAATCATCAAAATTTTAATCCTATTAACTTCATGCTGAACAATATAAAGAAAACAAGAACAAGAGATAGCCTGATAACCCCTGAGGTTATTTTTACCATGACTTGGGACATGCTGGATTTATCCTCTCCATGGCCCAACCATTAGCAAGATGCTCCAAAAAAGAGAAAACAGACTCAAATTCAGGAAAACCAAATGAAGGAATGAGAAAACACTTTGAACAAAATATGTACCAAATAACCTTTAATGTAATAATGTAATCTTTAATAAATTATTTTAGAAAAAATATAAAACCTTGAACAAACACATACATATAAATATGTTACAGTGAGTTTATAATTTCAGTGAGTTTATAATCTGGTGTGACGTTTAGGCGTGTTTCAATGTAATTTGTCTCATTATGAGATGTGAATACATACATGGTCACCCTATAATATATATAATGCAAATAAAATAACACACAATAACAAATTTCACAAAATACAATCACTTTTATGAAGTGGTACAATTTAGCGTGACGTACTACCAAGTGGTACATGAGCCAAAAAAGGTTGGGAAACGCTGATTTAGACATTTGGTATATGACTTTTCCAACAATTTTTCTATTTTTCACCTGCTTCTTTTAAGATACTCCTTTCACCAATAATTACATTTTTATATAAATTATTACTATTACTTTTTTTAAAGTGGGCTGTATTTACTTAATTCATAGCTGGGTGTGTATTATATCTAAGGATTAGCAAGTTGGAGACTGCTAAGGCTACTGATGGCCTTCACAAGTTGACAGATAGTGGAATAGCCTTTAGATATTGAAGAACAATAGTGAAAAACAAATAAACAGTGCTTAACCAATAGCTTCTGTTACCTTGTGGAATAGGTTGCTGATTATCAAAGGCTAGATACTTATTTCCGATACAAACATACTTTTTTTATCTCAGCCCTTTTTTTTCTACTGTCACTTAATTAAGTTACTTTAGAATCTGATTATCATGAGACTTGATATTGAACATCTCTTTATGCTAATTATAGGATTGCATGTTTGTGCAGTGTTTCTGACTTCAATCCCCTCCCCCTTTAGCTCATACCTTCATGCATTAAGAAAGTAATGTTGGGAACAGGTTTAGAAGGCTGGCTATCCTTACTTATGATCTTCATTTGAAGCAGTACAATCATATTAATAAATTTGTTTGAAATCAGATTTAATGAGGCTGGAATTTCAACTGGCTAAATTTGTATGTTTAGAGAATCTCCTTACCTACCACATCAGTTGAACAGCTTAGAAAAGGTGGTCTAAAATGTTTTATTTTACACATTTTAGCTAGGTTATTGCACCTTGCATATTGCTTGTGGTAGAAATTATAAGAATAATAATAATAAAACAGGCAAAACTCTCCATACAGTATTGCCACTCAGTGCAAGCCAGAGTAATCAATGGCTGCCAGGGGGCTTGGGCATAAAATCACTATCTAGTGCCTACTCATCCAATATCACCAGACTAGTTTCTGGAAGTTATAAGCAAGCATAAGAAATGGTGCTCATATGATGTTTATTGGTTTAATAGTAATAATATCAAAAGTAGTATTAAAACAAAATATTATAAATCTTTTTTTTTTAAATATAGTATATATAATAAGCCAATAAACATCACATGATCACCATTTTTTATGCTTGCTTATAATTGTTATTAAAACAGGCAAAAGTCTTCATACAGAAACTAGTCTGAGGATATTGGATGAGTATGCACTAGATGAGGATTTTATGCCCAAGCCTTCTAGCATCCATTGATTACTCTGTCTTGCACTGAGTGGCAATACTGTATGAAGAGTTTTACCTGTTTTAATAGTATTTGGAATGTGTGATTTTTACTTGATTCAAACCCTTCAAGGTCAAAACAGAGGATTATACTTTTGTTTAAAGAACTGTCAAGATTTAAGATCAGTAAAGTTATTCTTAGTGAAATTCGTCATCCTGACAAGAAAGTTTATTAGAACAGATGGACAGATATATATTTTTTTTTTTGGAAAAAGACCATTCAGTGAAAAAAAATACATGGTATTACATTTGCTGTAAGGTTTAATTTATTACTAAATTCCACCCAAGCACTTTATCCTATGCTTACACATTATCATCTCTTCTAACAATATATCTAGCCCAACTCCACTTCAGTCTCTAATTCTTTTAATGATGGCAGTAACATATGTTTGTTCCTCATTCACTTATTTTGTTTTTGATATCTTCTTGTTAAACATACATCTCTACATACTTTGTTGAATGATCTGAAGTCTCTGCATTTCTCTTTTGTTAAGTGTCCTATTCATAGATCTGTGAGAACTGAGAACATACATTTATAAACAAAATTCCTTTCAATCATAGGCATATTTCTTTTTAATATTAAATTATTTCAACCAAGAGCATTCCTTACATGTATCTTTAATCCCACTTTTTTACTTTCATCTGATAACAATTGCAACATTTCCTGAAACTCTAAAGCATTTTTTGCAAAAACAATTATATCATCTTCAAAATGTAGATGACTTAAATAATTTCTATTTTCTTTTATTCCCTTAGCTTTCCCAAAATATTTCTTGCTAAATTGCTGTAAAAAAAATTGAAAGATATGGAGTCACCTATCACACATTTTCTCGATGTTAATATTTTTAGTATCATTATGTAATCTAGTTGTTGTGATTGCATTTTCATAAATATTCTTCAAGATATAGCAACACCCTGGGTCTATACTTTGATCATCAAATGCTTTAATCGCTGAAGAAATGTTTATAGAATCAAATGCCTTTTCATAATCCCAAATTTAAAGCATAATGACAACTCATATTCATTGGTCCTTTCTATAAATTCTCTCAATACTTGGATATGATCCATTGTACTAAAACCATTTTTAAATCCAGCTTGTGCTCGTGTTTAGTTAAAATCCAAAGTTCACTGTAGATAAATTGTAATTATTTTGGTAAAAATTTTGTATTAGAACTGATAAAATACAGATAGGTCTGTAATTTCCAACATCTTCTTTATCATCTTTTTAAAATATTGATATTACTACTGCATTCTTCCAATCATCTGGTATATCTTTATCATTTAGACATTTGGTCTATAACTTTGCCAACATTTTTTTCTTCTGCTTTTTTTTAAGATATTGATTATAATTCCATCATTACCTTGAGTTTTCCTTTTTTCATAAATTTAATTGCATGTCTCAATTCTTCATTTAAAATCCTGGACAATTCAGAAGTTATAGTAGGTGTAGGAAATACTTTTCCTTGTTGTTTATTACTTTATCATTTTTGAAATAATTCTTCTACACATTTCATGATGTCATCTCTCTTTTTAGTAATAGTTCCATCTTTTTTTCTTAATGCAGAAATAAGTTTTCTACCAAATACCAAGATGTTTTTTACATTATTGAAACTTTTATTATCTTCACAGCTATCTTTGCTAGTTCACAATTATACTTTCTTAAATCATTATCAACTCTTTTTTGCACTATTTTATAAAATTCAAGATATTTAATCATTTTTAGTGCATCATTTTTATATATTTTCATATTCCTTTGTCTTTTCATAAATTGTCTTGCCTCAGTAAAAATTTTACTTTGTCAATTGCTACTTTTTTGTACCAGTTATTTTTATTGCATTTTTAAAAATATATCAGTTATCTTCCTATTGATTTCATTAAAATCTGAATCATGTTCAAAATCTGTTAATATTTGAAACGATTTGCAAGTTCTAATTTAAATTCATTGAGATGTGTCTGAAAATTAGGAATATCAACTGTGAATGTTATTTTTTTAAATAATATTTCTCTCTCTAGTTTTTCATTAACATATATCTTACATCTCACTATTCAATGATAACTACTTCCTGTGTTGAATTTATTGAGAACATTACAATCTTAAAATACATATTTTCTGTTAGTCAAAATACAACCCGATTCTGCTATACATTCATTTGGATGCTTCCATGTTCATTCCTGTTTAACATTTTTCTCAAAAAAAGAATTCTTAATATAGAGTTTTTATTTTCTGTAAACTCCACAAATCTATAACCACCAAACATTACATGATCACCATTTCTTGTGCTTGCTCGTAACTGTATGGAGAGTTTTACCTGTTTTAAATCTATAACCGCTCTCATTTTTATCACCATTATCTACAACCCTTTCATCTTTCAACTGTTTACCAGTACTAATGCTAAAGTCTTCATGACAATTTTTGAATGTTATTTTGTTTGATCAAAACCTTTTTGTACATCCATATAGAATTCCTCTACTTCATTATCACAATAAGAACTTGTTGAAGTTTAAATATGGTTTATGTGCACTTGATATCTGCTATTAAGTAGAATAACTAATCTTGCCACCCTTTCAGATATACCAACAATCTCTACAAAGTGTTCTTCCACTTTTTATTTATAATGAATCACTTACACTTCCAAGGATTTTATCTTTGTAGAACTGTACCCGTTCACTTTTTAAATCATTTGTCCCCATCTTTTTTTCTAATATAACAAAGTCCAATAATATCTCATTTAAATATGGGATACTTCTTCTTCCTATTCTTTCAATATTCCTTTACTTGATAATAATCTGTGGTTGTAAGTACCTACATAATATGTAATCAAATGTTAACCTGGGTTGACAACCAGGAAATTATTAGCACTCTGTCTTTAGTCATCAACTGCTCTCTTGGCTAGTAACTTTGCAGCCTCCTAGGATTAATGGTCATAATTATTTTTGTCTATCATGATTGTAAATATCTATTAGAAATTTTTTTTATTGGCACATACATTCACTCTACCAAAGAAAACTCAACTGATTATGGTTATGAGATGTCAAGCAACTGAAAAAAAAGACTATGATGTTTCTTGATCTTAAACTCAGAGGTAAAAAGCAGTAATCTCACCTTGCTGGCTAATGCATGCTGTTTGTATACAGTATGAATAATTACATAGTAACAACAGCTGCAACCACAACAAGAACGTATGGAGTGGACATTAAGAATTTGCCATACTTGGTTCCTTTAAGGCCACCAGAGGAACCAAAGGTTCTCCTTTCAATTAACAGCAGTTTTTCTTACAGCTCTCAACTATATGTGAGATATTACATTAAAAAAATTATAAATAAAAAAATGGATGAGATATTAAATTTAAAAATTACAATTTTGTGCTAGAAGGTGAATTTAAAAAAAAGAAGAAAAAAGCGTGTGATGGTTTTCATAACCAAGCAAGATCATGTCATTCTAATTCGATGTAGCAAATAACTTCTGGATATATTGTTTGCTTTTTTCTCTTTTATTTTTAAATAAAATTAAATTGTTGAATAATCATGGCAATGTATTTGTAATTTATCTCAACTGCATGCAAAATATAAAATCAAAAAGTTTGCGCTTTTGTCCTCAAAATGTTAGCCGAGAGGTCAGCACAGCCGCTGCAAGCAAGCAGTTGGTTGCAGACGGTTGCGGGTTCGCCTCCGGCCGATGTTATAACATATGAAAAAAAAGTTAGATGATTAGAAGAGTCTCTGAACCAATTGGCAAAGAAAGTCCACTTTTTATTATATTTTTTGAAGAATAGAAATGCGAAAATTTCTTCACAATGAAATAAATATAAGTAGGTAATAAATTTATTTTTTCATTTAATCACTACTTTTAACTGTTTAAAGGGAGCATAATTTGGGTATGCCATGTATAAGTGGAAGAAAAGGAAAAATTAAATGAATAATATTTGCACTGGGATTCCATAAATGATATATTTGTGCTAAAAAATGGAATAGTAATTTATAGCTCAAAAAGTGATTATCCAAGAGCTCTAACTGAGTAATTTAAATAATGTTGAATTTAATACCTAAATAAGGCTAAAACCTTAGTACATGCACCTTGAGTGCTTAATTTATTACAAGCAAGACCTCTACAAATCTAAACTTCGACTTTATAAAGATAAGAGTGGCCCATCTTATCTTCAACCTATTTTTCTAAATATATAGGTAAGTATTCTATCCGAAGCATATTTGATTAAATAATCAACAGAATACTATGCAATGTGGATATACTTGAATAAACAATATTTAATTTTGTTATCAATATGGACACGTCTATCAATATTATTAACTTACACCATTTAAATATCTTAATTATTCATTCAAAACTAAATCATAGATTTTTTTCTTTTATTTATACATTATAGATAGATTGAGTTGTTATAATAATGAAGTTAATGAGTAAAATGGAATAGGTATAACAATGGTCTGTTTAAAAAGCATATAATATTAATTTATAAACTTTTCTTCGACATAAGAGTTGCCATCTTCATTATTTTCATAAGATGATGCCTGATCTTTAAGTCCACATCTCATAAATATAAAATTCTCTTCCAAGACTAATTAGTTAATATTAAAATTAAAAAAAAACAAATCCATGTAATAATTTATATTTTTGTGTTATGGAGTTTGGTCTCATTCATCTTATCACAGCAACTTGGCTATTTTATTTTATAAATATAATTAATAACTTAAAACATTCCAGTGCTTATTGCTAGCTGAAAATTCAAATACAAAATGTTCGACTCACCCTCCCAAAGACAACGGGTCTTGGTGAATAAATATAATGTCTAAACTTTATATTTATACACAGAAGCTCGTTGCTGGAAAAAACATAATGTTTGGAAGAGTGATTTGAACATTTTGCAAATAATAACTATTTATTAACGTGGTACAACATCAGACTTGTATTACAAATTTACCCATTTTTACTTACATTTTTACAATTGAGTAAATACTTTCACATTCAAATAGTGTTCTTATCATATACTGTAGAGTGTAGACTACTGTAGAATTCGTAATAGAGATAACTCTGTAAATTGTTTAATCAAATAAAAGTTTACTTTAAACCAATTTTGATTTTTTATATAATTATTGTAAAACTTAACAAATATGCATGTGCCTCAATTACTAACGAGAGTAATGTAAGACTTAACATTAACATGCAAAAAATAATTAATGAGAACTAAGTATTTAAGTGATATATATTCTTACCCTAGTACACAATGAGCAGCAGTTAAAACTCAACGTTTGTGGATCAAAGCTCCGCCACAGACATAGGAATAAATTTTCTTTAAAATAGAAACCTTAAAAAATAAAATTTTCAGTTTTTATTTTATTGATATTTATTGAAAAATAAAATAAATAAATAATTAAAGGATTAATAAATCGACAAGTTTATTAAAAATAAATTTTACTGCTTGATACCCGAAACAAATCTTTCATAATTTGTTTGGAAGATCGCCATTGTTATGCAGTTAAGGGTGATATTTATCATAAAAAGTTTAATATGTAAAAGTTTGATATGTAAGATAAAATAATCACAAAAAGATATACAGACAAATAGCAGAGAAGAAAATGATTCTCATCAAGTTAGGATTTAAGGCTATGTGGGCTTACTTTTTTGTTTATCCCTTACTAGCAATAGGAAGATACGTATTTGCTAATAATAATTTGGATGACTATCCAAGTTAGAAAAGAGTTAACTTGTAAAAAAAAAATTCCAAGCTTGCTTGATATCTTCAGATAATTCAAACATATTTAAGTTTCATTTATATTTAAATCCCTAGCACGGTGATGGTGGGCAAATGTGTTGAACGTTTTGCAGAGAGGTTTTTAATAGTAGAATCTATCTATCTATCTATCTATCTATCTATCTATCTATCTATCTATCTATCTATCTATCTATCTATCTATCTATCTATCTATCTATCTATCTATCTATCTATCTATCTATCTATCTATCTATCTATCTATCTATCTATCTATCTATCTATCTATCTATCTATCTATCTATCTGTGTCTGTCTGTCGGTCAATCGGTCAGTTGGTCGGCTGGCCAGCCATCAATCAGTCAGTCAGTTAATCAGCCAGACAGTCAGCCAGCCAGACATCCATCATCATATATATAAAATTCAACTTGTTATATACTAAATAGGGTAACATTCATATAATTCAACTTATTCTATTAGAAGTACTTTCAATTATATTCCTTTTAGTCTTTGTCAACTATATAATGATATAATGTTGAATAATCAAAATGAGACATTATTTTATAACTTCCATAATTTTATTCAGTCCTCCCACACTTCTGTTATTTTAATGTTTGATGATTGACCATTCCTCTTAATTAATATAGCTTCTTTTATTTTTTGTTTTTTGTGGCAATATTCAATTTATATAATTTTTATGTTTTTATAATCAAATTTAAATCCATATTTACAAGCTTTATTATGATCAAATATAACTGATGCTGAACGTTTATTTTTATCTTTTCCTAATTGTTTATCTTTTTGAACTCTTATATGAAAGAAGATGTAAAGTTGTAATTATAGATGACAATGACTACAAGGAAAATAGTCGAAAGTACTTCTATCAGAATAAGTTGAATTATATGAATATTACTCTATTTAATATATATTAAGTTAAATTTTACATATATTTTGAAGGAATACAGGCATCAAAATTAATATTTTAATATATATATATATATATATATATTTCAACTACTCAAAGAAGTATGGAGAGATGCATGTTAGAAGTAACAAGAAGAGATCGAAAACACAATATATGGGTAAGAGAACAAACAGATGTTACTGACTTCATTGAACAAAATAAAAGACTGAAGTGGAGTTATCAGACATATTGCTAGAAGAGATGATAATAGATGGACAATTGAAATCTTAAACTGGATTCCAAGAGATTGTAAAAGACCCAGAAAGAGACAACATGTGAGGAGGATCGATGAAATAAAAAAGTGTGCAGTGGGGATGTGGAGAAGAGAAGCTAAAGATCAGAGAAGATGAACTGAACTTAAAGAGACCTTCCTTCTGCAGTGGATTAATAATGGTTGTTGATGATTGGTGATATACATATATTATCTATTAACATGATTTATTTACACCCTCTATATAAAATTATGAAAATTTATGGTCATATATATGGCAATGTTTGAGGTAAAATCAACTAACCTGTTATGGGGCACATGTTTTTGTCATTCAAATATGATGCCATCAACTGCTCAAGAAATCAATCAAGATTGCATCAAACATAACTTACAAAAATATATAATAAACTGCTAAATAAAATATTCAAAATCTACTCATTGCTAACCTTTAAATTTATTATTTAGATTAATTGCTTTAGATATTATTAAAAAAAAACTTACATGCCAGGGAAACTCTCCAAATTTAGTTGGATTATCTCCCAATACTCTCAGCATAGGTCTCAAGCTTCTGCATCCACAATCACTAAGGGATGTATCTGGAACCAATATGTCATTTAAATCTCCAGGTTTTGAACCCCTCACTGGATTATTTTTGTTACTTGATACTTTTGAAGGATGTCTCTCATTTGACCTGGAGGGCAACATACAAATCTGATGTTTTATATAATGGTGAACTTTCTAGCATGCAAGCAAAAATAACAAGATTTTTTTTGCCATTTTGATCTTGGTAAGCAGATGCATGATGGTTGACAAAATGACCCCTGGCAGTATTCTAGAATTTTTTTTTTTTTTTAAATTTATATAATTGGAAAAATGTAAATAAATGCATATCAGCGTAATAAAAATAAATAAATATTATATTTAATGTTTTATTAATAAAGACCAAAGATATAATATGATGTATATAATTAATTTTTTTGTATATAGGGACTGGAAAAATTTTTGCATCAGGAAACAGGAGCCTTGAAAATGAAGCTAAAGAAAATCAATATCTTCGAATAAAATAAAATTGTATGAAATAAATAAAGTACAAGCATCTTATACTTGATATTTATAGTGACTAGTTCTTGTATACTATATTAGGACAGTTCCTGTAAAATCTAACATTATCTGACTAATGTTGTGTAAGATGTAAACTGATTGCATTGAAAGGGTTAAAGCAATAAATTAAACAAAATATTTTGCAATATTTTTATGCATTTTTTTGTTATAACTTTATAAAATGTTATCTTTATTACCTTATCAAATTTCTCTCACTTAGATAATAAAATTTATTCAATGAAGTACATGTATAATATAAATTTAATTTTATGCATTTAAATTCGGCTAAAAGTTGGCACTGATATATTAGTTTAATTTTTATACATTTTCCATTTTACCATTACTATTACAGAGTATTATTTGAGTGATTTCATTTTTTTTCTTAAATTTTCTGAATTCATAATTCTCTGAAAAACAAAGATATCAGAATAACAACATATAGATGATTTATCTAACAGTCTTTTCTTAAATGCTATCTTTCCTTTTGAGTGAAAATAAAGTAACTCTTTATCCCATAAACGTTTAATCATCAAAAGCTTGTATAAGATTGATAATTAGTTAATAATAAAGCTAATTGTTTTTTATTCATTATCCTTATACATAGGTAAATAAATATACACACAAATTTAACTTGATGAGGTGAATTTTTTAGCAGGCAATTAATTTACAGTAATTGACTTGTTACATTTTCATTTACCATTGTCAAACTTCCTCCAATCACAACTTTGATGCCATCCATTTCAGGTAAATATAATAATGATTAGTACTAATCATCATTGAAACTAGAGATTATCTATAACACAGATATAAATTTTAAACCTCAGTTCTGGATAGTTTAGAACAATGATAAAATGATAGACTCAAGAAGCTAAAGGTTCATGGAACAATCTCATTTGATGAAAACAATGCAAAAGTTATATTTCTTCAGTAATAGTGTTAAGATCGATCTTTATTTTAGTATTGGAATATTACTTAACATTGTGACAAACAGATCTTATGATTATTCTATCTTTCAATAAATACCTAAGGGATTATTAGTCATTTTTATATCTTTATTAACATGATTTTTCTAATATGTACACTTGTCTGGTTGAAATATGGAAGTGTGTATATTAATTGTAAAATTGTACTATATAGAATAAATAAAAATAATGGATATTCCATATTTTATTTTAAATCTCTTCATTTGGTTTAATAACATTTATATTATTAAAACATCTAGTATCTATTTTTATTTGTCAATCATACTTAAAGGCTATATGCTAGGATTATTTATATTCAAGCACAATATAAGTGCTACACTATCTGGAACTATATTTAAATATAAGGATTCAAATCTACATTTTTACTTTTTGGAATAAGTTAATGTCATAGTCTAATCTAGTGTTTCTCAAATTTATTGAAATAAAACCTCCTTTGGAATATCTACAAAACATTTTAAATATAAACATATACTGCTATTATACAATTTGATTCTGTTTTTATTTAATTCATTTAAATAATTTTTTATTTATATATATATTTTTATTAAAAATAAATTAAAATTTATTAGATACAATTGCATGTGTTTATCTATACATAGCTATTTTCTTTTTACACTGTTGCAAGGCGTTCGCTCTGTACAGCCTGCTGTGGTCTGAAACTGGGGCCATAGCCCTCCTTCACTCTCTGGGAGGGTGACCCTAGCCCATGTTTCATGAAAAAGCCAGTCCGGAGCCAGAAATCTATCTCTGTTCCTGAGCCACTTGAGTAATTTGATATAGATGTTGCAGACACCATGATTAGCACTTTTGAAAATACACTTGCATCTGGATAGCCAAATTGCAAAGGTCAGAATAATAGCGATTCTGATTTTCGAGAAAATACCACTCTTTATAGCCTTTTGAATGACTAACACTTCTCTAATGTCAAGTGACATGCTTTCATCAATAAAGGACCTGATTGGCTTGAGAAATGTCTCGTCTGCTGTGGCAGATAGTTGGCATTGCGGGTTGATCTTGCTGACCCTCTTCTCCACACCAGAAAATAATTTGTTGGCAGGGAGGAGAGGTTGATCTTTAGCAGAAAGTCAATGTATTTTGGTTCTAAGAACTAATTTTTCGATTTTGCTATGAGTTGTTTATTGTTTAACCCTAGCTCATTCTGTAAAATGATTTGATTGGTGTGTTTGAGTTTCTATGTTTGCCAATATGTCTTTTTTTACCTCTATTACATGTTGCATTATGTTTGCTGAGTTTCTGACATAAGTCCATATATCTATCATCCATTTGCTGGCAAGTGGAGGAAGTGTATCCGAGGCTCCACTGTCGGTGTGAGGTTAGGATTTGTTTGTTCAAGGCTGGCCACACACAGCACTCCCAGAGCCTTTTGGTGGTACAGGATGGACACTGAATGCAGGCCAAGCCCATTTGACTCTTTGGGAATTTGAACTTTAGCCATGCTTATGGCCACGACTTTGCCATTCCAAAGCAGCTTAGAGCATAATGAGTTCATAGATCGTTTAAACGTTTTGGTGGGTTTTATGAAAGGCAGGTAGTAGCTTAGTCTCGGGTAGACTAGCATGTTAATTAAGGCAACCTTGCCAGGTAGTGATATTGAAATTCTTGACAGTGAGCTGACTACCTTTCTTGTTTTCTCTAGTATTGAGTTCAGGATGTCCTTTGACATGGCTAATCTAGACTTGGTGATGGCAAAGCCCAGAAATGATTGTGGTTGGGCCGTGAATATTGAGGAAATTGTTATACCTGTTTTGATTTTCCAGATGGAAGATTTATTATAATTTAAGATTTAGTTTTTTGATATATTTGTTTATGATTTGTATTACAGTTTGAAGCTGGGAAACGTCATCAACATATGAGATGTGGTGAACTGTATGTTTCAGTGCTGACACATATATGCCCGGCGTATTTTTATTATAATACAAAATATTTAAATAATTATAATTTTATTAAGATCATGAAATATGAAGTACAAAACTCTAATAATAAAACCAAAATTGTATAATACAAATAATTTAATGTGATCAGATGTCTAAATACTGCTATTTAAAAAAAATCAATATTTATGAAATGTTTAATACAGCAACTCTTAGATTCTTTCCCACAAGGTTTCCTGTTGTTTCCATTGATAAAGAAGATCTATGCTTATTTTTAATTAATAATAATGATGAAAATTCCTGTTTAGCAAAATTCTCTATAGATGTTTATCCAATTACTGTCTTCCTAAAAGAGTATTTGCAAAAATAAAAATTAGAATACTATATAATGCAACTTTAACTGCTAATGAAAAAAGTTTCATATTTATTTGGGCATTTACTTTAACTCATTAGTATATGGATTTTTTTCTACAGTAAAGGCGTTTTCATACTTGCACTCCAATATGTAATATATAGGGAGTTTAAACTCAGACTTTCACATGACCCTCAACTTTACCCACACTATCTCTTACTACTGACACACTTGATTACACACATGTCAAAAATATAAATAATCACCAATATTCGTATTTCGTGCTAAAATCAGCACTCATCAGTTGGTCCAGATTATCATCTCTACACATATATACAATCAATGCTCAGCAAGTTTGTAAATATGCTGCTTTTTTGAGATATAATGGGCTAATTACTTTGAAGTTTTTTTATGTGTGTTACTATTTATAGGTCCTTATTAGATCATTCTATGCGAATATGTCATAATATCAGTCATGCAACATGATTTCAATTTTTACTAATCCATCTTTTTAATAGAAAAATTAAATCTCTCATATCGGATATTTGATAAATATAAGAATAAAAAAGAGAAGTATTGAAATGAAAACATAAATTATCACAAAAGCACAACATGGTATGGTTGCAAATGTATTTGCTAGTCATATCTAATGTTGACCCCATAAGTCATTTAATGAAGTATCAGCTTTGTGTGCCAAATTAAAAATAGACGTTATTATTTTAAAGTATATTTTTAATTTGGCACTATTTTTAATTTGACATTAAATTTAAAAATATATTATGTATTTATTTTTTGTTCAATATATATATTTATTACATTGCTTTGATCAGTATGCCATTTTTAAATATGCTTTTTCAATAGTTTTAATATACAGCGGTTGTTCAGGCTTGTCTTAGATATCAAAATTAATCAGCCTAACCTTACAACCAAGATGTGGACTGGCTGCATTTTGGAAAATTCCCCCATTCCCCCAAAAACATCTCAGAACAACCTACAAACAACTCATTACTGGGTAGTAAATGCATATTTATTTATTATGACTTAGAAAGTAAAGGTCCCAGGCTAATATTAATTTGTCAGATAATGTCGAATTAATATACTGCCTATAAAACCTAAAAATATAATTGGAAATAAGATAAGAGTTTCGCCAATAATATGTAGGTGTAATATTCCAAAAGATTTTGGAATCTATATTTATCTTTTCTTTTTTTAAATATTAGACTGAAGATTAATATCCATAATTTGCTTTAGATTGCATGGTGAGCATAGGATCTTTTTTTAAATGCAGAATTTAGAGGACCTACATTGTTCGTAGTGCCTTCATTTAATATAAGACTCTGTGGTGCATAAACATTCATTTAATGAATAGAGCTACTGATTTACTAATATATATATATGCGCGTGCAAACATACATATTCACGTACGTGTGTGTTATATTTAATAGGAAAATTTATATACATTGTACACGAGTAAAACAGTAAAATAAATATTTACTTTTATTAATAAACATGGGATTTATATTTTTTAAGTAATTATAAGTATCTACTAATGATTAGTTTGGAAGAAGAAATCATTTAATAGAAAAGTAGAGCGTACCAATTTATATAAGCTCAGGTGTGTAATTATATCAACTTCTACGTCTTTTGATTAATCAATATACGGGATAATTCGGTAGAGACAATTTGGACAGAAAATAATAAGTATAAGAACATGAATTATAATATTTTCCGCCCACTTTTATCAAGAAATGGAAATACTAAAGGTATCATTAAAATTGAAACATGATTTATTAAAAAAAAAAAAAAGTATTTGACAGCTTTAAATTAAATTATGGCAATAATATGAAACAGTATGAAGAGCAAGAACGGCACGTCATTTTTAAATTATAGACTAAAAGAAAATAAATTTCAAATTGAATTTAAACATTCTAAAAAAACTTATTGTAAATAAATATTTAGCGTGCTGGTTCAAAAAAGCCCAGTAAACGATAGTAAAAGCGTTTTAATGTTTTATATGAAAAATGGCCATTAAGAATTACTGAGCGTTTGTGTGTGGGTATACGTATATGTTATTAACTCAGATTTGGGCAGAGATATTTGTCTTGATAAAATTAAAATAACTCTTTGTAATCTTGAAAACGAAATGGCTGCAATTCTAATATAACAACGCGACTGTCTTGCACTTGCAGGCAGTTGCCCGGGTTGCGGGTTCGCGTCCCGGCCGATGCTATGACACTTAAAAAAAATGTATCTTATAGAAGCTTCTGATGTCGAAATCTAAGCCTGTCTAATAAAGTTTAAAAAATTGCTATCTTAATATAAACTGAACACTGATTATATATATATATGTATGGGAGATGATGATCTGGACTAACTGATGAATGCTGGTTCAGCACGAAATATGTATATAGGAGTTGTTTTTTTTCAAATGTATGTGATTATATAAGATAGAGTTGATAGCTGAAGGGAACTTGAAAGTCTGTTTTCAAATTCTTCTAATTAAAAATATGTATATAAAAATAGATTTAAGACAGCTCATAAATTTAGTCCATTTTCATTGATATTCACAACAATGAAAACACTTTTAAGAATATTGAATTAATTTATTTTGGTCATGTAAATGGCATCAAAGCCTCAATATGAGATTAAAGATATAGTTTTTGTGTCAGGTAAATGTAAGGTGAGCAAAAGTGTGATTTACTTACTGATTTTATTGACTTGGTCAAAGTATGTGATTTGGTTTAACAAAATGTTTGTGGTAATGTTTAAATAGTTAGTTGCTGATAAAAGTTAATTTTAGTCACATTATATTGCTATAACATGATGATATAAAAGAAAAGAGACATTGACATGTATGAATAATATGATTTATTTAAAAAAGAAAAAAATATTTACTAATTTTCACGTTGTTTTCTGATTTTATGGGACTGGTTTTGGAAATAATTTGTAATAGGATTCATAAAGCAGTCCTCTAGATACAATATATATTTGATTGTGAAATTTCTAATTTGAAAAAATAAAAATTTCATAATCTTTTTTCTCAAATAATTTATTATAATTAAGTTATTACATTAGCAGTTATAATATTCTAACATATAGTTTTAAAATTAACTGTCCATGCTGATCATGTTATCTTTTAATCATCAGTCTCTTTATCTCTTCACCATTGGCACAGTTGCTGTGTAGATCTTTGGGATATATTTTATTTGATATGGTTTCATTTTCCTTCATTTGGAATTTTTGGATTTTAGCCTTTTATTCTTTTCCTCTTTTAGAAATGTCCTATCCTTGGTTGGGGATATGGTCAGTTTAAATCCAACATGTCCCATGTCATAGAGAAAATGAACTCAGGGGTTATTAGTTCATCTCTTGTTTTTGTCTGTTTTAATTTTTTCCACATGAAGGCAATATGATCAAATTTATCAGGATTAAACACTAGCTTACATTTACTAAGCCATGTCAAATGATCTAGAATTAGCATCAGTCCAATGTCTGGGTATGATCCCTTTCTGATACTGTCTTTCAGATTAGATAATTTAGCTTTATCTATCTTGATTCAACTCATTAATGTTTTTTGAGCTGCCTTAGCTGAACACATCCAAACCTGAAATGGTTTCATCTTCTCTTTTACAAATTGTGCAGATTGATTTAATTTGTGAATACTCTCTTTTATTAACCAAAAACTCATTGGTAGGTAATGCATTGACATTGATTTTTATTAGGTAGTCCAGATATTTGTATTCCAAGCTTCATCTTTTGAATTTTTTTATTAATTTATCATTTGAGAGGCCTAGATTCACGAGGTGACCTTTTAATTCAGTGAACTTCATACCAAAAGTCTGCCAGTATTTGTTTGACTTGAGGTCATTTAATTAAAGATCCAGTCAATTTCTTCTCCATATTGGTGGAGGCCTGTCCATTAGAATAATGATTTTTGGGATTTCTTCATTCTTTTGATTAATTTTTATGGAAAAAATTATGACTTTTGGAACCATAAGATAGATATGTCTTGAAGACCCATTCCATTAATAGTCCTGGGCTGTTGCATCCATCTACAGCTTATTGCTACCACTTTGTTCCTCCAAAACAACCCAAAACATAGGGATGCAATCCTCAATATGAAGCATTTGGTGGGTTTAATCACAGGAAGATAATTTATCTTGGTCAACACTAACATATTTAGAAATCTGACCTTGCCATAAATGAAAAGATATATTCCAGATAAAGAAGTAGTTATCTTTTTGGTTGCTTCTAGCAGGGATTGTTGAACATTGCTCCTCATTGAGACTGATGACAAGTGCATTGGGAAGCTGAGGAATTCTGCAGCTTGGCTACAAATCTTGAGGCAACCATTTGTCCTGAGATCAACTTCCAAGCTGCAAACTTGCTCAGATTAAATTTGAAACTATAAGATTTTGAGTATTCATCTATCACTCTTGTAGGCTTAGTATTGGTTTTTTGGATAAGAGAATCACTAGGACATCATCCATGTAGGACAGATGTTTAGCTATTTTTTTTAATTGGAAGAATATATAGTCCTGGGAGATTTTTTTTTCAATACTTTCAAGAAGGAGATTTATGTATACAATGAACAGGAGAGCACTCAGTGGGGAGCCTTGTGGGATAGAAAGAAAGGGCTTAAATTCCAGGGCAACCTTTCCATTGAGCATCAGTAATATTTTCCTGTTCATCAGAAGGTTCTCTATGATTAATACCTTAGGGACTGAGTATCTGGTTAGGATTTCATGCAGGGTATTTATTCTGACTGAGTCAAATGCCACCAAAATATATAATTGGACAGCAATCAGCCCAGCTTTTTTTGATGTTCTGATGTAATCAATTGTAAGCTTAAGTTGGGAGACCATGTCCATGGTCGATGAATCCTTCTTGGCAAACTGTGAAGACAATATATGCTTATATATAACTTCTTGTATGTGGTCTTTGATTAATCCCTTAATAACCTTGATCAATAATGAGTTCATAGATATCAGTCTCAAATTATTAATATCTGTGGGGAGGCCATCATTTTTCACAAAAGGCACCAGTGAGATTGGATGAAGGCTTTGTATATCCCTGCATCCCTTAGATAGTTCATCAATCATGTTTTTAATTATTTGAAATGGTGAAGTGACTAACCTGGGGAACACAAATTTAGACACCAAATGTGATCCTGGGTGCATCCTATTGAGAATGGATTTTAACTTTTGAAGAATCTTTGCTTCTGTAATATGTATGTCATTGCTTATGCTGTAATCTTGTCTTACTTGTTGTGCTGTACCTTTCTGTAATTTTTCTTTAAAGGGATGATGAATTTTCATCAACATTGTGGTGCCTGTATAAAATTGCCCACCAATGAAGAGGAATGCCAGTGTAATTTGTTTTTCCCCATGCCAACCACCCACTGAATATAGCTTTTTGTCCAGCAATGGCAGTTGGCAAGAAAATTTTTTTTGTCCTTTTGATTGCAATAAATTGTGCTAGGGCCCTTGTGTGTATCTTTGTATTTTTATTTGAATTCTAAAATTAATTTTTGTGTTTACCATTATACTTGGGTCTGAATTCATTCTATTTTGTATATTGTTTAAATTTTTCATGAGCTTGACTGGTCCTTTTTTGATTTCTTGTGTAGAATTCAATGATCGATCTTATTATTTCAATAAATCTGATCCATGCTTCAACTGGTGGTAGGCTTAAGATGTTAAGGAGATAAATATATATCTCAGAAAACCACTGCTGGGGCATGAGTTCATCAGGGTCTTGGGCAGCACCTTTTACTTTGATCCAGATCTTCAAGGCCAGGTCTGCAAAGACCACTGGCTTAAGTGATGACTCAATTAGAAAATGAAGGTCTGGGGTATAATATAACAGATCAATCAATGTTTTACTTTTTTGGTATAGAAGGAGTATGTGCAAGAGGAGAAAAACCCCGAGCACACATAAACTCCCTATTAATTAAATGGATATATTTTTTATTAAATGTCTCATACAGTAAATTAAAATCCCCAAAGAGGATGGTCAGCCTAAGCAGGAGGAAATAAACATGTTGATCTTGGGTATTACTTTTAGAATTACTGATTCTTTATTCTGCAGATATAAATAAATAATATGAGTGTAATGTTTTCGATCTTTACATTTAGGATAAGACAATTATGGTCTATGGATATTAATTTAAAATTTCAAATGGCCCCAAATTTTTATTAATCAACCCCCTCCAGGTTGCTGATGATCTTATATAAAAATTGATATATCCAAAAGGTTCAAGTATTTGGCCAATTCTGTGATCTGTGTCGGTAGGAATTTTCATTTCTGATAGGCAGACAATATTTGGTGCTTCCTTGATTAGACAATTTTTGCTAGAAAAAGCTCTTTTGGTTGAATTCAGATCCCTTATATTTATTCCCTCTATTTTTATCTTCATTAGATTAATTTCCGTATTGGTATTTGCCTTCTGACCACCAACCACTATTTTCTAGTTCAAATTTCACATTATGTGAATAATAATATATAGGATTTGTAAATGTTTTTATAATTAGGGTTGCCATTAAGATGAATGCCAGTAAACTAGTTGATCAATTCATTTTTTGGGAGCAGTGTTTCAGCATTATATTATGACATATATCAATAAGTAGGCTGTAATTGGAACTTTCAAGCTGTTCATAAACATCACATCCATTATGATATCCAGAGCGATGAATCCCATTATGATATCCAGAGAGATAAATTCCATTCTTGAATTTGGACTCGATCTACATCCACAGGTACTTCATCATTGTGAGATTCCAAAATCTTCAAAGGGTCTGTTGGAATAGTTGAATCTTCAGTGGAACTAATCCTTTTAGTTAATGTTTTTTCCAGGCTTATTTCTCCCTTATCCACTATGTCATTTTACATTTCAAGTTCTTTTGTTGAAGAAGTTGACGATTGATATTTATGCTCATTATTTTCTGTATTTATTTATTTGTTTTCTTTATTTTTTCTCGCATTGAGTCTAGACTTTTTTTTTTATTTTTTGCTTTTGATCATCCTTGGGTTTGAGTTCTCTGTGCCTGATCCACAGATCATACTCTGATCACTAGATGTATCAGACATTTCAGGTGAATTTATATGATCTTCAGAATCTTGTTTTCTGTTTGCCATTCTCTTGGTTTCCTTTTTTTGCAACCATTTTTTCATTTTTCCAGTGGAGTGGGTTAGAATTCATAGATGGACATCCCAAGCTTGGAGTTATTTCTTTATTCTTGTCTGAGTCACTTATTGTAGCATCAATTCACATCTGTGGAATTGTTAGGGCAGAAATGTTAATCAGTAATTCAGGTTGATTATTAGATGGCATGCTTTCATTTCTTTCCCATGTTGATTTTATGTTTTGAAAATTCAGAAATGAGTTTTTATTAAGGTAGTTACATCTATGGAAACAGAATTTCTTGTCTCCACATCTTATACATCTTCTCTCCAGACAATCATGAATTAGATGATCCCATCGCTTGCATAAAAAGCATTCAGGTGCTATTCCTCAAAATGATATGAGTGATGCCTCTCCCACTATAAAAATTGAGGTTATATCATATGGTGTAACTTCCTTTTTTAATACTATTGTAAATGTTGCTATGTTGGAGAGAACATATGGTTCTGCCCCTTTTTCTTTGAAATAATCGAATCTAGATACACACCCATAGGGATTTAATAGTTTTAGTAGTTTTTGTAAATCATTTGATGTAAAATCAATAAAACAATTTTTTACTGATCCATATGCAATAAATGGTCTGTCAATGTCCATTTGACAAATACACAGATTTCCCAAGGTTTGATAATTGTTCATAAAAATTGATTTTTGCAAAGGGTTGGTAAATTCGACTATAAGATACCTTCTGTTTGGGTGATGCAGAATTTTAGTGATGTATTGCCATTGATTCTCAGATTTAAGTATTTTATAAAATGTCTCTGTAGGGAATTTAAACAATCTATTTTCATTGTTTGTAACAGCTAATATTATGGAGTTGTTATTTTGGTATTTCTTGAATGATTTTAAGAGCAGAGGTGGTATAGTTAAATTAAAATTTATCATTAAGTTTTATATTATTCCCAGCCTAAGCTTGAGTAACTATTTGAATCAAGTCCTTTCTCTGGATCATGTGTTTGAGACAGGTTATCCTCTATGCCCTCCATTAGTTCAATCACAGTATTTTGCCATTCAGTTTTAGATTCAGAATTTTGATCATATGACTTGTTTGAATTTTTTACAGAGTCAGCATAATATTTGGAGCCTTTGTTAATATTGTTGTTATCTTGTTTTTTCTCTATTAAATTTCCATATGTTGTATCAACTCTATGTTTATATTCTGTGTTTAGTGTGTTTTTTTGATTATTAGTTGTAAATTTAGAATTTGTGCTTGAGTTATCATAAAAATCATTTAAATTGCGTTTTATTGGTTTTATATTATGCCCTTTAATTAAATCTTATTCTTGTGACTTTGCATAATCATTTTTGTTCATTGCATAACTGTCTGTTTGATTCTGTGATTCATTATGTTTAGCAAATCTTTCATTTTCTGTAGCCAAATTGATCAAGTCTGTTTTAAAAGATGATTTAGCATTTTTTCTTATTCATTTTCTTTAGCAGTAGACGCCATTTTGAATAAATTAGCGTTTTTAATATTCTTCGCTTTATTAACAGGAAGACTTTTTTCCTTTCATTTTTCACTAAAACAAAAAAACTTTCACTTACTCAACTTTTCCTTTGGTTTTCCACCTCCCCACAGTCTTTTTACTCTAATAACAACAATATAATTAGGAACACTTCTTATATTAGACTAGACCTATAGGCGCCACCTAGTAGTCCAATTTCATAATCTTTGTTAATATGTAAATAACAATGTATCAACAAATTGTAAATCAATTTAATCTTTGTTAATAGATTTACAATTTGTTGATACTCTGTCATTTTCATAAATTTAAGTCATGTCTTCAGAATGCTTTTAATGGTTTGGATTCCACTTATAAAAATATTGACTTATTAATGAGTATAAAATTAAATGTTTTGTTAACCAATGATAGAAAAAAAGAATAACGATTGTCTATGATAATTATCAGTTTAAAAATGAAAATTTTAGAGTATATATATATATAACTAGAAATATAAATTTATATACTAAGAAGTGACACAGATTCAAATATGTCACTACTACATTTAATATATTAAAAGATATTTCATTATAAAGATATAACTACTTCAAGTAAATTAATTATATATTGTACTGTTATTCTGCCAAATGTATTAAGTAGAATATTGCACATTTTTATTTAAGGATGCATTATAATACTCTGAAAATAAGATGAAGCCGGTAAAAATGAAGTTATTATTGTAAAGACATTATTTTTGGATTAGACATATGATGCAAATTAAAAGACTTTTTTATGACTAATAGTTGTGTAAAAGAAGCATATTTCATGTTATAAAGTTTGTCTTATAACTACTCTAAAAATACAATATTTATTACTTCCATAAAATGATGTGGCTAAAGATACAATACTTGGGAGAGATTCAGTTAAGTAAGATATTGAAGACTTTCAGGATGTCAACTTTGATGTAAATGTTAAAATACATTATCACAAGAAGACAAATAAATTATTTAGACACATAATATATGTGGACTTATTTGTGATTCATAATTTGGTTTTTATATTCATTGCAAAATTCACTTTTTGTTTTTCTTTGTCTAGTTTTTTCCTACAGTTATAATCAATCATTTCAATATAAAATCACAATAAATAATTTTCATTTTTTTACTCAGAAAATTGTTTTCTAAAATAACCTATAACTATACTTTTTTTTATTCAGTTTTTATAAATGCATGTTTCATTTATAAAGCAGCTAACAAAATTTAAATGGATAATAGTTGCTTTAATCAGTAAGCTACAATTCTAATATTGAACACGTTTTGCACAATAGTGAATCCTAAAATTATTTTTATTTGCCTCTTATATAGATATATATATATAATAAATAAATAAATAAATAAATACCATTTATAAATTATATATATATATATATATATATATATATATAACAATTTATAAATGGTATTTATTTATTTTTAATGTATGTAGAAATAAATCATATTACAGTTACGATTAATACAGAGTACCAGAAAGTATTCTTTTATAATAAACTTCATTTCTACTAAACATTAATAAATAATAAGTAACAATTATAAATTTCTTATTACATCTTAATGAAATCTTCTTATATCTGTGATATTTGATTCCAAATCTTGATAAAGTTATCAAAATCCATGGAAAATAATAAACCATATACAATATGCATTTTTAACATTCATGTATATATATGTATAGAGAGAGAGGTTATTTTCAACATGTACATACAATGTGCATATATACCTATAACACAATATTATTTAAATTTATACAGTTAAAACATCAACAAAATTAATTCAAAAAATAAATTAATAAAATTAATACTATATTTTTTTAAAAAACTGTTTTTTCTCTTACAATATGTCTCTGTTTAACATTGAATAATTATTGTTTTTTATATAGTAGCTCTCAATTTAAATAGTTTTGGAATAAAATATATATTCTACTGAATATTTATTATTAAAAATATTTTTAAAAATGAAGAAAATATCTTAGCAATAAAGAAATTATTTTTAGAAATTAAAGAAAAATATTTTAAATGTTGCAGTGTAAAACAATTTTACTATTCATGCTACAAAAGCTTATAATGCCAACTAAACATCACATGATCACTTAATTTTTATTATTTATTCATTAGAATAAAGATTATCCACTTAATAAACAATATTACTGCAGTGTAATTTATACTATTCTACTCTTACACAAGTTAGAGACTGATTTTTATTCACTTTTAATATCTTACAGACAGGTATAATCCTGAACACATGACCAAAAATATATGAAAAAGTTGCATGCCCTCCAAAATGCACATTTTGTGCTGAACAAGTTGGCTCAGATTTGAGAGTACTCCACTTAGATCTTAGGATTATAAGATTATTATGGCTGGTGGCACTACTGTATGGAGATTTTGCTACTGTTATAAAAGTTTATAATAATTCAAAAAAACATAATATACTTATAAAAATAAAATATACTTTATATACTTACACATAAACAATCATATGCATATAAAAATTTCATTTTTGCACCATAAAATAAAAAATAACAATTACTTTGCTGCAATAACTGATGAAAAGTTTTTGAAATAAACCAAGCTGAACTTTTTGGTGCTTGCTCTTTAGAAATCGTACCCCCCCTATTGATGATAGTTATCATCTAAAAACAATAATTAAAACTAAAATATATAAAGCCATATTTTAGATTACAGCCATCCAAAATGCAAAAATTCAAATAATGGCTAAAAATAAACAAAAATAGTCACTTAACATTAGGCTGACATGAAGTACATATGCAGTGGTTGCAGTGCCGTATATTTTATAATGGGTTGTCCATTAAAAGATTATCTCTACTAAAATTAATAAAATACAACATATTTTATAAGAAAATTAAAAATTTGGAGATTATTTATGTTCTCTTGTACAGAAATAAAATTAAAAATAATATATGATTTATTACAATAAAATAATTCTAATTAAATATGTATAAGCAGAATAAATAAAATAAAACAGGTCTAAAATACAATATAAAGAAAGTGATATATTATCAGAATGCAATTCTGCTTAAGGTTTTTATTACTTATTCAAATCTAAGTCCTCCACTATTATTTGAAAGAGCCTAATGGCAATTTTGATCACATTTGCAACATTTTAATTTTACAATTAAATCTATATACTATATTACATTTTGAAAATCTTTACATTATTTATTACAAATATAAGTTTACACATAAAACACAATCTAAAAAATAATATTTGAATACATAATTGAATCATAATCTTTATCTATTCATAAAAATTTTTGAATAAAATATTTCTTATGTAAATTCCATTTTTAAAATGGAAATAATTTTTAGTTGAGATATCATAAAGCAATGAAAATATATTTAAAAATTTTAAATTACAATTATTAGTATTAAAATTTTACAAAACATTTCTTACCAGTGTTTAGAAAGTGTTTTTTAGCAAATAATAATAACTTCCACTGTATCAAAACTATAGTTTTCATGACTTATCTTCTTAAAACCAACATTTTCAAATGTAATTGTAATCATATACACCTTTACCTCCATTACTAAGGATAATTAATCTCCCAAAATATCTCATGAAATAAAATCTTGCATAAAACATAAACAATTACAATTGATTAAAAAAATAAAATTTTAGAACAAACATTTTACTAAGCTGTACTCAAATATACTAAATAAAAACATTCATCATTTTTCTATTGATTATCTACCATTTTGTTTCTTGTGTAGACACACAGTGATATCTCCTGACTCATGATTTATTGAATTAAAATAAAGCATAAAGAAAGAGAAACTAGCCACAATAAATATTTTAAAAATTTGGTTTAAAAAACAACTTAACTCCATGTATACCTTAAAATTTAATTTTTATGTACTTTATGTTATTAAAATTTTTATTTTTAAATTTCTAACCAATAAAATGTTTTAACAACACTGACAATTTTTTTTTAATTGCAATTTTTTTTATTTTACATAAATGCAGTGAAATTAAATAAAATATAGATAAAGAAGTCTAATATGGAGTTGATTGCTATATTTTTAATAATGTATATAAATGTTTAAATCATGAATGATGCTTTTTTGCCTATCTATGTTTGTGATAAAATTAGCTATTATTCTAAACAGGTCACAAATTAATGATTTAAAATTAAAAGAATAAATAGTATTTAAAACTTTAGTAATTTTTGATCATATAAAGTTGATTATTAGTGGCATAGGTGTGAAATCATCTTTTCTCAAAATAAATACATTTATGATGACTATTACAATTGTTGTATTTGTGTTGCAGGGAAAATAATGTTGAAAAAAAATGTTAATCAGTAAAATTGTTTGAATCATAAAAGTTAGCTAATATATACATTTTATAACTGAATATTTTATACATTTTATTGTTGTATGTGATCAAAGTATGCTATAATGCTAAATAAAACTAGTGTTTTTTTATTTCATAGTTGTTACAGAGATAATTATCTTTACTTTAGATGTGTCATAAATCAAAGCACTGATCATCTTGCATAGATACTCGACAAAATTAAATATACATTAATTGTATTTTAATTCTATAATCAAAATTTAATATTGTATACTGAATAGACTCTACTGCACAGTTTTAATGTAAACATCACTATTTTATTTCCAGAAGATATACTTTAATGACCAGTTTTATAAAATGACTGCCAATATTTAAAATGGCATCAAAATAATAGGAACAAATTCATGATAAAATTTCTATGGCAAATCCTCATATAAAGGCCATTACTAACTAAGGTAAAGATGCACTCTTTGGTTTAAAATAAATACTTTACCAATAAATTGCTTAAATAAGCTTAAATATGTAAATGCATTGCTGAAAATTAATTTTTTTCTTTCCAAAATACATAAAGAAAAAAAGCACACTGTCAAACACCTAAGGCTAAATAATTTATAAATAAATGGTATTGTTGAATTCTTTGTAGTGTGATACAGCCAATTAGGACATTATCAGCTTTTTTTTTAATTTAAAAATTTACATATTTGTATGCTATTTGCATAATACTGACATCTTCAAAAAATTTTATAACTAATGATTTTAGTTACAATTTTTACCAAAAAAAAAATGAAGTGGCAATTACTGTTACTCGTAATTTCTTAATAGTAAAGAAAATCCAAGGCAATAACAGTGTTCTCATAATGTCCCAAGACTCCTCATGTCAATGGGAGTGGTGGGATACCATTAATATTGAATTTTTTAATTTGATCTTGATAAGTAAAATTAATTTTGAATTAGTATATATATATAATAATAAACATAATGGTAATTAACTATTATATACAGTCGTTTAATCCACAGAAGTACTTTTGTTAATTTCTTAATCCACCTCAACTGTCATTAAATTTAAAAAATAAATTGGAAGCAAACATCATTAATTCAAATCCCTGAATGTTAATGTTAGCAGCTTGTCTATTAATTATATTCATTTTATTTTTATTTATTAAAAATTTGCCTCCTTTTTTTTTATATTTATTATGGTTTCTCTCTTCATGAAGAATCTTAACACTTTCAATATCAAACCTAAATTTATATTTACAAGTTCTTTCATAATCCAAGAAAACTGAAGCAGCCATTAAATCATTATTATTTTTACTTTTCACATGTTTGTATAACAATTCATGATCCTTTAATCTTTTTCAATACTGCAATTCGATTCTCTTATATATCATAATGATAACATACATCCACATAAACATTACTTTTCTGCATGACAGCTATGACATTTTTAGAATTATTCATTAATTTATTAACATTATTTGTAGCACAAAATTAAGCATTAAGCACATTCTTATATGCATCCTTAAAACATTTCACTTGAGTATTTGAAATATATGGAATAGATATCCATTTTTTACTATCAATCTTCAATTCCTTTAAACTATTATAACTCTTTTCAAATTGACATGAAGTATTAATAATCTGTTCAATCTTATAACCAAATTCAAGCAATTTCTTGGCAAATATCTCAATATTTTTTTAATTTATCACACTGGTAATAATATAATTTTTCATTCGGAAACAAAAAAGATCTAAAACTTGCCATCTTATGAATAATTGGTACTTTTAATTTACAATAAATATATTTCTTTTTACAATGGTTTGATTATTAATTTATAACTTAATATACTATTATCTCTTGTAATAATTAAATGCAAATATTTAATACTTTTATCCTGTTCCTTTTCAATAGTTCATTTCAAGCCATTCAAATTATTTAATTCTTCTACAAGTAAATTTATAGTATTGGTATTTCCACAAACAAAAACATTCACATACTTTTTGTAAATTTTAATATCTTTAAAAAAACACATATTTAAAATACTACTCTCATAAATAGACAAAACAAAATTGCAAACTTGTGCACAAACAAGTGGTCCCATAGGCCAACGTTTAGACATTTTATAATATCTATCTTCAAAAGAAGCAACAATGTCATCATCAAAAAAGTTTAAATAACAATAAATTTTATCACATATTTACGATCACCTTTACTTTTTAATGCATGTTCAGTTTTTTTATGTAATCCACTCTATCACTCAAACTATACATTTCTGTCACATCTAATGAAGCAACAACATCATTCTCATTAATCACTATATTTTTAATTCTATCTACAAAGTCAAAAGATGAAGCAATAGTATTTTCCCCAAGTCCTAAAAACTCTTGTAATAGCTTCCCAATATATTTAGAAGTCATACAATATGTATAGAGAATTATAGTGGCAATACATATAGAGAGTTTTGCCTGTTTTGATTATATTTAGAAGTCTGATATATAAATGAACCAAATCAATCATAATTCTCAAGAGTAAATTAAAGTCAATAATTTTAAATGATGTGTTTTGGATGTGTAAAAAGACCTTTTTAATATTAAGAGGCATTTAAAAGCAATTGAACATTTAATAATTTTAAATAAACGCTGTGCTTGTGACGAATATAAAATTGTTTGTAAAAATGGATTTAAATTATTTGAACTTAAATTACATAATAAATTTGAGAAGAAAATTGATTTTTATTTAGTAAATAGTATCTACAAACTTATAATGACATACATTTTGTTAATTTGTCAAATAAAAAGATACATTTGATTCAGAAATATGTTTGAAGTCACAGAGCTAAATATGTCGGCATACTTGGGGTGATTATAATTTTGAATTAATTCCAGCTATTCAAAATTCACTTGAAATGATTCCTGGTGATAGTCATATTGCTAATGAAATTATCAAAAATAATAATTTATTATTTAATGTGATTCCATATAAAAATTTGTAGAAACACCATTTTGGAATTTAAAACAGAAGCTGAAGTGTGATAATATGATTTGTTTGAAAGAAGATAAAGGGCTTCTGATGTGTTTAATGACAAAATGTCAGTATATTGATAAATGGAAAAACTTGTTTTCTTTTTGATTGAAGAATATGATATGAATAGTCAGAGAATAAAATTTATTAATAGTATTTTTAAAAAAGCTAAAAATAAAGCCTTAAGTAATAATGTGTACTATAAGATATATCCTTCCTGCACTATATTTCATCGTATTTTTGCAAATATAAAGTTACATAAAGAAGATAATCCTTTGCAAATTATGATGGATATCTGGTTCATTTATATATCAGTCTTCTAAATATATTGGTAAGATGTTATAAGAATTTTTAGCATTTGGAGAAAATACTATTTGTTCATCTTTTGACTTTATAGATAAAATTAAAAATATAATGACTAATGAGAATGATGTTATTGCTTTATTAGATGTGACAAAAATGTTTGGTTCTATTGATAGAATGAATTCCATAAAAATAATTGAACATGCATTAAAAAGTATAGATTTTTGTAAATATATATATTTTTTATTGATTCTTTAAAATTTTTTGGATGATAACATTGTTACTTTTTTGAAGGTGAATATTACAAAAGATCTAAAGATTGGCCTATGAATCTGCCTATTGTTGCACAAGTTTGAAATTTTGTTTTGCCTATATATGAGAGTAGTATTTTAAATATGTGTTCTTTTAAAGATATAAAAATTTACAAAAGGTATGTAAATAATGTTTTTGTTTGTGGAAATATCAAACTATAAATTTGCTTGTAAAAGAACTAAAAGTAAAAATAATACTGATTTAATGACTGTTTCAAATTTCTTGAATCATAAAAGGACATGTAAATATAAATTGAAGTTAGATATTGAAAATGTTAAGATTCTTCATGAAGAGAGAAATCATAATGAAAAAAAAATTTAAGAAGAGAATTTTAATAAGTAGAAACAAAATGAATATAATTAATAGACAAGCTGCTAACATTAAAATTTGGAGATTTGAATTGATGACATTTGCTTCCATTTTGTTTTTGAATTTAACAGCAGTTAAAACAGGTTAAGGAATTAACCAGAAGTACTTCTGCAAATTGAAAGATTGTATAAATTAGTTAATTATCTTATACTTATTATTTTTATTGTTATATATATATATATATATATATATATATATTAACACACTGTAATTTCTTTTGCATATCTTAGTCCTATGTATAAGGAAGCAATTTCTTTCTTCTCTTTATATCATACAGCTGAGTGCATTTTAAATAGCAAGCACTAGAATCATAGATTTCATGTTAGCCATTGCTGTGGCTGCTTTAAATGTATATAAGTAAATCTGGAAAGATGTCCATTTTAATTGTCATGCATAATATATTTTTAGGCACATGACAAAGTATTTGCAGTATACATGCACTATAAGAATAACCTTCTTCATTAGTTACCTTGAAGAACTGTTAATAATTCATGCAAATATGACAGTTATTTATCTTGTTTATTTCATATAAATACTACAATAATTTGTTTTTACAACTCAAATGTTTAATGTTGTAATCAATAATAGATGTGTAGCCACATTGGAATAAATTAATCGTTACAAAGTAACCATACTCCAAGGTTTAAAAACAAATTGTATGCCATTTTAGTATTTATATAAAATAAGCAGCTATCATATTTACATGGATTGTTAACCAAGTTCCAATTGAAAATTATTTTTTAAATTGCAAGTAATACTACAAAGTGATTTCTTAATTTTTAAAATATAATATGGCTGTCATAAAAGATGTACATCGTCTAATGATTATCTGGAGAAAGGAACTTGCTATTAACTGAAGAAAGTCCTCCTTTTTGAAATCTTAAAAAAAACTGAGCAGAGCAAATTGTCTTCTCCATATATTCTTTATTGCTGCTGTAGTTATTATTATATTAGTATTTATATAATAAACAACATTTATCAGACTATATGGTGAGTTTATTGAAATTCCACCTCTGAATTTAAGATCAAAAAACATCATGAACTTTTTTCTTAATTGTATGATAATCCTAATCTAAAATATCAATTAAATTGTATATAAACAGGATGAATGTGTGTGTGAACTTATTTTTTAAATAGATATTTACAATCATGCCAGACAAAACTAAATTATAGCTCTTTTTTCAGGAGGCTATCAAGTTAATAATCAAGGCAATGGTTGGTGTTTTTTTTTTTGATGATAATCTTTTACTTAGATACTTAAACTACAGATCACTTTCAAATGAGTGATAATTGTATAAACTGGAAGAACTGTTTAGTATTAAAAGGAATGTTGTTGGAATTAGAAGAAAAAATGAAGAGGCAAGTGATTTAAGAAGTGGATATATATTCACTATACAGACATAAATATTAGAATCACAGTGGAGTGGGATTCATTATAATTAAAAAATGAAATAACAATATTATAGAGATTGATGGTATATTAGCTAGAGTGGCTAGTTCAAATTATGGAAGATATCAAATCAGATAACTCAAATTTATGCCTTCATAAATTATTATTGTTTGGAAAAAATAGAAAATTTTTATATGGATGTACAAAGTACTTTGATTATTCTAAACTAAACATCATTTTAAGATAATCATGGACAACTTTAATGGTAGAATTAGCTATCAATTGAAAGAATAGGTAAATTGTGTTATGATGATACAAGCACGAGATGTCATAGACTCATAGAGTTCAGAGACAAAGAAAAATGCTAAATGGAAATGGGCATGGAAAAACACAAATGAAGGTACAGGAGATTTTGACTATCAAAAAATGTATTTTAAGATTGTGATATTCTTAAAAGTTTAACACAAGCTGTGATAATCGATTAGTACGTTTTGTGTTAATACAAAACTAGAAAGACAAAAATTATCAAGAAAAACAATATTAGCAGTTGATTTTTTAATACTTCAGAAATATCCTACTAAGATAAATTAGAACTTTAAAATATTAATAATATTGAAAGTTGATTTAGACTTAAGTGAAATCAATATAAAGATGACTGATACACTATTAAGAACAGCAACAAAGATAGCTCCTACAAAAAAAAAAGCAGCAATTCACCAATTAAATTTTTACTGAGACAACACAATGTGTAAAGAAAAGAAAGAATATGAAATTTTTTAAAAATAATCTATCACAAAGAATGTAATATCTAGTGTGTGGAAACTAAGTATAGAAAAGAATAAATAGTGATATAAGAAAATATAATTGGTAAGGAAAGCTATGGAAAACAAAGTTAATGTTTTTGTTTTGTTTTTGCAATAAGAAGAAAAGTTGGAACTAATATTAAAAAAAGAGATGAACATATCAAATAAAAAAATGAGACTTACAATTAAATTTATGAAGAAAAGGAAAACTTTAGAAAATAATGGAATTATATTCTATATTTTAAAAGAAGCAAATGAAAACATAAAAAAAATTGTTAGCAAAGATATACTAAGTGTCTAAAGAATGAAGATATCTGAGATGATTGGAAGAATGCAATAAAAATATTGATATTTAAGAAAGATAAAAAAAGTTATTAGAAATTACAGAACTCTTAGGCTTCTATCAGTTCTATACAAAATCATTAGTAAGATAATTATTTTTTATATGTAGTGAAGTTTTGATTTCAACTAACCAAGAGAACAAAGTTGAATTTAAAAGTAGTTTTAGTATAGTCAATCATTTCCAAATATTTAGAGAACTAATAGAAAAGACTAAAAAAATAAGATTGGCTAATATATTTGGATTTGTAGATAATGAAAAGATGTTTGATTCTATAAACATTTCTATGGTGATTAAAGCAATGGATCATTCAAATATAGACCCTGAATATTATTATATTCTGATGAATATTATCAAAATACAACATCAATGATTAGATTATATGATGATATTAAGAAGATTAATGTTGAGAAGGATGTGTGACATGGTGTTTCCATAACTCCACCACTTTTTGCAGCAGTTTTCTAAGAAATATTGTGTGGATTAAAATGGGAAGCCAATGAGATAAAAGCAAATGGATCTTATTTAAGTCTTGTAGATTTTGCAGATGATATTGTTATTTTTGCTAATGATAGAGGTTTAGGAAATATTGCAAGAGTTATCAGATAAAAAAAAAGAGTTTAACAATTGCAAATATAGGTCAGATTATTAATATATATGAATACATAATGGATGAAATTAATAATAGAATTAAACTTGTTTAGAGTACTTTTGGTAGAAATAACTTAATGTTAAAAGAAAATATGCCTACAAATTTTAAAAGAAAGATTTTTAATAGATATGTTTTAAAGCATTAAACATCATATGATCACTATCTCTTATACTAGCACATAATTGTTATTAAACAAGGCAAAACTCTCCATACAATAGTGCCACCCTGTGCCAACTAGAGTAATCAATGGATGCCAGAAGGCTTGTGCATAAAATCCCTATCTAGTGCCTACTCATACAATATCCCCAGATTAGTTTCTGACTTATGGACTTCATCAGTGAGGAGCCTTGGATCAGAGAGCACTGCACCTAGATCTTAGGATCAGTACAACCCTCCAGCAGCCACCTTTTATCTTTACTTAACTACAAAACTATGAGAATGAAATTGAAAACACCATAATATTTTCAATCAAAGCTCAATAGTTTTGTAGTTAAGTAGAGATAAAAGGTGGCTGCTAGAGGATTGTATTAGATTCTAAGATCTAGGTGTAGTGCTCTCAGATCCAAGGCTCCTCACTGATGAAGGTCACAGCCAGAAACTAGTCTGGGGATATTGGATGAGTAGGCACTAGATAGGGATTTTATGCACAAGCCTTCTGGCATCCATTTATTACTCTGCTTGGCACAGGGTGGCACTACTATATGGAGAGTTTTGCCTTGTTTAATAAAAATTATGTGCTAGTATAAGAGATGGTGATCATGTGATATTTAGTGGTTTAACACCAATCCTGCTTAACAGGATAATAATGGCTATGGTGGTTAAAGAGCCAAAAACACTAAAATGTATGGATGCTGTACAGAGTTCAGACCCATATGACTATATAAGCTATTGAGCTTAGATTGAAAATATTATGGTGTTTTCAATTTCATTCTCAAATTTTTGTAGTTAAGTAGAGTTAAAAATTGGCTGCTGGAGTGTAGCATTAGATCCTAAGATATAGGTGCAGTGCTCTCAGATCCAAGGCTTCTCACTGATGAAGGATCAAGCCAGAAACTAGTCTGGGGATATTGGATGAGTAGGCACTAGATAAGGATTTTATGCATAAGTCTTCTGGCATCCACTGATTACTCTGTTTGGTGGTGATCATGTGAAATTTAGTGGTTTAACACCAATCCTGCCTATTAGGATAATGGTGGCTATGGTTGTTAAAGAGCCAAAGACACCAAAATTTATGGGTTCTGAACTGAGTTCAGATCCATCTGACTATATAAGCTATTGAGCTTAGATTGAAAATATTATGGTGTTTTCAATTTCGTTTTCATAGTTTTGTAGTTAAGTAGAGATAAAAGGTGGCTGCTGGAGGGTAGCATTAGATCCTAAGATCTAGGTGCAGTGCTCTCAGATCCAAGATTTTTCACTGATGAAGGCCACAAGCCAGAAACTAGTCTGGGGATATTGGATGAGTAGGCACTAGATAGGGATTTTATGCACAAGCCTTCTGGAATCCATTGATTACTCTGGTTGGCACAGGGTGGCACTACTATATGGAGAGTTTTGCCTTGTTTAATAACAATTACATGCTAGTATAAGAGATGGTGATCATGTGATGTTTAGTAATTACAAACACTTTCACAAAAAGTTTTCTTTTCATAAAAAAGTAAAGTCAATTTTTTTTCAGGTAATTGCTTTGATTAATTAATTAGCAACAGGATTTTAAATTTAAAATGTCTTTCTTTTCTTTTTATTTTTAGTCTAAAAGATTTTTTGAAATCTGTTTTTTCTTTTAAAACATAAATTTTAGATAATTATTTATGTATATAGCTATGATTTACACAGGTTGCTCTTAACTATGATGTTTTTTAGAATTTAAAATATAAATTCCAAAATGTCTTTTGTTTTCTCAATAAATATTTTAAACAAAATTGTTATATAATATATATTTTACGTTTAAAATGTCATTTTAATGAATTATTAAAAAAGCTTTTTTTCATGTTATATATAATGCTACTCACCATTTTATATATGTTTATCATTGCTTCTTTCTGCACATAGCTGAAATAGCATATGTATAATTACTTCTTCATCAACTGATGGTTTCTCTTGGGCAAGCTGGTAGACTGGCTTACCATTGAGATTGATATAATCCAGGTAAGAGTTATTCTGCAGTTGGTTCCACTTAGAATGGGATTTGGCAAGCTTCAGGCCAGCAAGCTATTTTATCCTCATTTGTTCAGAATAATGATTCAGATGTGATCCAGCTTCATGTAAATCAAAACTTCTGTGAAAGAAAATAGTAGAAGCTCCTGGATCTATTATCCTGCCTTCAATTATATCATGTTGACCTCTAACTCTGAAAAACCAACTTCAGCAATACTGCAAACTACAACAAAACTAGCCAACTGCTCCTCAAAAATTTAAACCAGCCTGAAAAACAGACTCTTTCAAAATCTAAAAGCTAACTGAACTGATATTTTTCTCAGCACTTTTTATAAGAATCATCTGAGGTGATAAAAACAACAGTGTTTTTTGGCTAATCCTTATCTTGATTAAAATCAATTTTAATCTTTTCAACCCACTTTTAATTACAAGCTATTTTTGGAAGCAACTTTGAAATTTTACCAAAGGTATGATCTACATATTTTGCATAGATAGAGCATTAATTAAAAGACTTCAAAAATAAATAATAGAAATTTTTACAATTATCAGAAACATGCTTGTTTTTAAATTCAAAATCAGAATACAATATTAATTTATTTAGACTTTTTTAAATGTTTTAATTTATAATAAAATTTTATTTTAAATTCAGATTTATTTAATTCCTCATTATTGTTTTATTTTATTCCTGGAAGGTAGAAAAATATCTACAAAATTTTTGTCTGTGTTTATTTTTAGTTTTCCTTTAAACTTTATATATATATGCACACACACAACTATGTTGCTGTGTATCATGTAACCCAACTGGTTACAATATACATATATATATATATATAAAGTAAATAGGATGTAACTCCTTCATTTGTTTACTGAGAACAAAGACTTCTCCCAAATAGCTACACTGACTGGCAGTGGAGATATTCTGATACCTGAAAAGTTAATAACTTCATTTGGATCATAGATATAACAGGCAGATGAATTGTACCATAACATCTTATATATATATACATTTGTGTATTTTTGACACAAACGTTAATCACTTCGATTTAAATTTAAAATTATGTTCTATATAGTGTAAGTATATATTTCAAACAATGATTTGTTTTTGATATTTTAATTGAAACAAACAAGCTAACAAATAAAATAAAAAAAGTGATAACAAAATAGTGAAGCATTTCAGTTCTTTTAGTTATTTCTGTTGTTAATCTACTTGCATTATGTCACACTTTTTATTAGAATTTTTATAATATAGCTAGGTATATTACATGATGACTGTGACTACAAAAGTTTTATTTCTTATTATTTAATGTTTATCATAATCCATCTGCGTTTTTTTTAATTAAAGTTTATTAATAAGAAAATTAAGTAGCATCTTTACATTATTCAAATTTTATTTTAAAATTTGCATAACCATTAAACTTTTTTTATGGATATTAGTGTTTACAGGATGAAGAATGTATATATATTCAATTCTTTAATTAAAAATAGATCAGTAATTTTTTAACATTATATATTTTAGCAAACAAAATATTGTACTCATTTGATCTTAGTTTATAATATTTTGTTTATATAACACAAGCTATAATGTTCTGCAAAAAATGAAAACATGATATGGTAAGATGTTATATTAGCCCCATGTAACCAAAGGATTAAAAGTTCATTATATTTTAAAAGTTTTTTTTTAAATGCAAAAAATCGTGTTACCTTTGAGAAATTAATTGGTACAATTTTTTTTCTCCTATTTAAAATGTATATAAAAAGTTAAGTAAAAAAATAACATTGTAAAGTTAACATTCGGAAAAGCAGAAACAATTCAAAAATATTTTTAGTATCAATAAGTTATTTAATTAAGAAAATAACCTTATATCAGAAATGTGCAGCATAAATCTTTTTTTTTCATATTCTAGAATCAATTTTGTGTAAACATGAATAATCACTGGACTTTAGATGTCACTGCGAAAAAAAAAAAATCCTTGATCTATTTTCGATTTATTGGTCTTTTCTAACATATTGTGATATTAAAGTAAAGGAACTGAAAATTTAGTACTTTTAGGTTTACTATTTAAGTTAGGTTTCTTCAATAGTTATGTAAATCTGACATTATGCAGCAACTACTGAATAAAAGATAATCACTTGATGGATATATATATAAAACAATGATTTCTACCAGAAATTAGTAGTATGACTCTATTTGCATTATTGTAATAGTATTCATTAATTATTAAGTGATTTAAAGAATTGATTCTGAAATTTTAAAAAAAGAAAAGGAAGATATCAATTTTATATATTACAGAGATTTGAAATCAGAAACTCATTTTTTATCATTGCATTTTAAAATTACAAATCTGACATTAGTATAACAGTTTCTCATATTTTTACTTATATGTTACCAAAATTATTTTTATTTTATTTTAATCTAGAGCTACCTATTGTAAACCTGAATAATCCAATGAATATGGCATTATGTTATTATATTCCCATCCTTAGACTGTTTTTAAGTCTTTTATCTTTATCAATAAAAACTGAATGCATAAGTGCATTAATTGCAGGTTTAATCCTATTTCTCACTGATGAAGACAAGCTAGAAACTAGTTTAAGACTAGGAACACAATAGCATTATTCCCTTTGGGATTCATTGATTACTCAATCTTTTAGTAGATGTCTTTAGAGTAAAGAGAAGAAAACTATCTTAAGTTATAAATGTAATCATAAATAATCAATAAATACAGGATTGTAGTAGCACAAATATTCAAGATGAATTTCTATTGATTGGTCTTTTTTAATAAAAATCACTTATAGCCATTTCAGCCTTGTATTTTTTATATAATATTATAAACCATTATCTGAAATTTTCAAATATCCCAAGGCTTAATCTAAGAACATGCCTATATAGTTATCTAAATTTGTCATTAGTTTAGTAATTATTTTAAGAATTTAAGTTATAAATGCAAGCTTTGACTTTTTCTCTGAGGGGATTATATTTGAATTATGAGAACTTCTAATTGAACAAACATGTGATCAAACAGTAAGTCATCGTTAGTAAAAATGACAAATTGTTTTTTGTAAAATCTTTAGCTTTAAATGGTGTGTAAATTTACTTTGAAAAAAATAATTAATCATACAGATATATAAGAAAAAAAAAGATTGTTTATATTAAATCAAGATAATACCAATAAATCACAAACCTTATTGAGCAATTAACTAAGCTCTTTGTTTATATTTTACAAGCTTAAAAAGAAGTGGGGTCATGTGATATATGACTCTATTTTTTATTTTTATTGACTATTACCCATTTCGTGATGTCATCTCTCTTTTTAGTAATAATTCCATTTTTTTTTTCTTATTGCAGATATAAATTTCCTACCAATACCAACATGTTGTTTTATACTCTTGAGACTTTTATTCTCTTCTACAGCTTTTCTTGCTAGTTCCCAGTTATACTTTCTTATATCATTTTCAACTCTCTTCTGCACCACTTTACAAAATTCGAGTTATTCAATCCTTTTTAATGCATCATTTTTATATATCTTCATATTCCTTCTATTCTTCATAAATTCTCTAGTCTTAGTAGAAATTTTATTGGTCAATTGCTACCAGCTGTCTTTGTTGTAGTTTTTAAAAGTGTATCAGTTATTTTCATATTAATTTCATTCAAATCTGAATCATATTCAAAATCTATTAATACTTGAACCCGATTTGTAAGTTCTACTATAAATTCATTAGAATGTTTCTGGAGATTAGGAATATCAACTGTTAAAATATTGTTTTTCTTAATAATTTTTGTCTCTCTAGTTATTTATATATATATATTGATTTATTTATAATTTATCGAATGATTAAGAATTTATATATATATATATTATAATAGGTCTGTCATATGACACACAATAATACAGTGTGCGTGCACAAATATATATAAAGTTAAAAGGAAAAATAGAAATAAACACAGACAAAAAAATTTAGTAGATATTTTCTACTTGCCTGGAATAAAATAATCATAGTAAAAGAATTAAATAATTCTGAATATAAAAATAGAATTTTGCTATAAATAAACATTTAAAAAGGTCTAAATAAATTAATATTTTATTCTGATTTTGAATTTAAAAATAAGCATGTTTTCTGATAATTGTAAAAATGGATATTATCTACTTTGAAAGTTTTTAATTAATTAATTAATTGGTAAATTTCTATTTATGTAGAAATCTTTGTACATTACACTGTTTTTAATCAAGATAAGTATTAGACAGAAAAAAACTCTCTCTTCAATTAATACTCTTATTAAAAGAAGTGATAAAAATATCAGTTCAGTTTGGTTTTAATAGTTTTAATTTGGGAGTAATTAACTGACCAAATTGGCCACTGCAAAGTTGATTATAATTTTTTGTTTCGGCTTGTTGAAGTTTGCAGCAGTTGGTTTTAGCTGGCCAAAGAGATGGCTGGAAGAATTATACATGGAACTGCTATGAAGAGGTAGCTGAAGTCAAGATAATTCATAATAGTGGAGTTTGAATTTACTTGGAGGAAAGGGGATCAACTTCCAGGGTCCTAGTCCCAAATGTGGACAAGACAGTTTGCTTGCCTGAAGTCTGTGAAACTGATCAATGCCAACAAGTTATTTAATTGTAAATTTCTTGATAATGACAATCATCAAAATCAAACTCATCGAAAGAAAGCTTGATGAAGAAGTAGTTATACATATGCTGCTGTGTTTCTATGCAGAGAAGCACTGATAAACATATATACAAAAGTGATTTGTTTTTGAAATAATTCATTTAAAAGACATTTTAAAATTTCTATATTTAACTTCAAGACATTATGATTAGGTAAATGCAACCTGTGATAGCTTTATATATAATAATAACATTTTTAATTATTTCCTTAAAAAATGACATTTTAACCTATAATTTAAAATAAAACAAGTAAATAATTTGCTTGGATCAAACATTTCGAAAAGAAATGATTAGATATATATATTATTGAAGAAATTGTTTTAAGTAATTCCCTAAAAATGACATTTTTAAAATACCAGTAAATAAATTTACTGGTGGATTAAAAATCTAGGAGTAAAGATTTAATTCACTGATTCTATTTTTTTTTTTTTATTAAAAAAAGTTGATAATACTTTTTTTTAAAGAAAAAGAAAAAAAAGAGAACTTATAAACTGATATTTTTTTTAAAAAAAACAACAACTGTAAACTATTATGATAGAATTTGATTCATATCATCTTTATTTTTATTGATATACATGTCTATGTGTGAATTTTATGCATATTTTCCAAATGGAATTAATTAGGAAAAATATAATATTATTATTGTAACAAACTAAAGTAGATAAACCTCATTGTGCATATACACTCACACACATACATGTAAAATTTTAATCATTTATTGTATTTTATATAGCAATTCAAATATATCTGAAATTATACAGCACATCTGTACATATATCAGTGAATGTCAAATAGGCACATATAAAATATAATTATTTTTTGTCATTATTGAATGTCAATTGAAATATATTCATGTAATAGTAAAATGTGTGGCTGTGTACATATATGTATGTGTTATATGTAAACTGCCATATAGTAACTTGGATTTTGTATATTATTCATGTAAATCCCAATGTGATATTTTTTATTGTATGTTAATAAAAATCAGAAGTGTATAACCATATTTTAAAAACCTTAATATTCATTTATTTATTTTTTATTGTTGTTAATAAACTTGAACTCAATTCTTAAAATTATTCCAATGATTTAATTCTAAAGAGTTTAGAATATTGTATGTTTGCATCATCTCTTGATCACTGTAACAGTAATAGATCTCATGTTCATTGAGCTAGATTCATGCATAGCAGTCTGCTATATTAAATGAAGATGTATATTAGTGCTTTTGGGCATCCAGTTATGATCAATCATCATCCTGGTTGGCACATAAAATTGTATTATTCAAAGCCCATGTTTAGTTTAGTTTAGTCTTAGATATAGAGTTTATAATTGGCCAATGCATTAATGGCACTAAGTGGCCAGAGCATTGATGTTGATCAGCATGTTTTAATATCCCAGCATTTTTGTTTTTTATTCTTATGTATTCTGATGGGTGATCACTTAGTTTGTGCATCCAAATTGCCCCATACTGGCAAAGACTCAATAGTTAGCCTGGTTTATAGAAGACTCATTCAAATTCAGTCACCAGACTGACTGTTGATTTATATTTAGTATTGTTCAACTCCAGTCACAAGATCAACTGTTGATTTATTTTGATTATTGATCATCAATGATGATGAATGGTTTTTTAGTAGTACTAGAATTTACTTTTACTTATTGATAATGCTGATGGATTTATAGTTAACCATAGTTGCTCTAATGAGTAGCTGACTGATCTCACTGAGAGATATTAGATCTCACACTCTTATAATATATAAAATTTCTTATATATTTTAGGATATTAAACATTACTTTAATATCTATCTTACTTAATAAACATTACTTTTTTATTTTAATCTAATATCTCTACACTTTAATATAATTACTATCCTTTAATATCTTATAATATTGCTTATTAAATCATTATTTGAAATATTTTGTTTACTTGGGGTTGATGATGTATTGTATCACCCCATGTATGACCTTCTTATTCCATCTCATCACCTTCTACCCTATCTTTGCCACCCCATTATGATATATATATATATATATTTATATATATATATATATATTCTAACCTTCAATCTCGTGCATCTTCACTTCCAGAATATTATATGATATGAAATAAAATGGGTTCTATCTCAGTTAATAATTAATAACTAAAATATTCAGCATTAAAATTAAAATATTTCACTAGCTCAAATTTAAAATACGAATAAGGCTCAGTTTATAAAAATAAATTAAATAAATATTTAATATTTTCATGAGACGAAGTGAAAATACAGGTGACAAGATAGATTACATTGAGCCACTATCCCACAGGATACTACCTCAATGGCATAAGAACACTATCCCCCCTTTATTACTATTTCAAATAACAAATTCATAGCATTCTTACGACTTTAATAACTTCTACTCACTAAGATTAAACTAATAATTAAGTCTTAATCTTCTATTTGTAATAATCTAGCTCAAATAAAATAATCTCCGGTTCATAAAGTTTATTCTAAGTTAATAAAAATACGGTAGTAAAATATGAGAAGGGATTTTATGTCATAATCTACTACACTGAAACTAATAATAATAAATAACAGTAATAATATTCTTCATTGTTTAACTAATTCTGTATATCTTTTCTTTTTACTATAATTTTATTACCATAATAAAATAATGAAATAATATAATATGATCTTATATCTTCATGTAATGATATAATAAATACGTGGTAGCATTTTAATAATCTGACAAACAAAATATGTGTGGCAACTGATAGCATATAATTTAATATAATATTGTGATAACTGATTTATGACCAATAATATAATATAAGATTATGATTATTTAATTATAATGAATACCAATAAAATATTTAAAATTCTTAAAATAATTCTCTATTTATCTTTTGTGCAAAATTATATATTTGTTTCAATTATTATGCATATATCGTGATTTCATGCAGAAATGTGAAGAAATAAATAACTCGGACACAAAATTTTTGAAATAACAAAATTTAACAAAGTTTATTACTAACAACAAATAAATAAACAATTTATTTACACTATTTACATTGGATATCCTTAACTTTTTTTACTTTACAGTTTGATCTACCGGGTTATAAAAAAAATAATTTATATTTCAATTATATCTTTATTTAGATTTAGGACAAAATTAAAAAAAAATGTTACTATTTGGTTTCTCATTATAGTTAACTTATTACAAATATATTTATCTACTTTATTAGCAACAGCATTTTATCCTTAATATTATTAAACTATCTTATTTTTAAAATCCATACTTAGAAAACATTCTATAGAAAACAAAATTTTATAATGAGTATGGATTTCTCAAAATATTAAAAAAAAATTTCATCTTGCAAAGTCAAAGATGTTACACAAAATATTATCCAAAATTCAGTACTAGATTTTAGTATTTATCACACAATGTTTACTAATCATAATATATTCTTCTTTAAGCCTTACTTTAGTATGATATAAGTGTAATCATCAATATATTTCTGTTAATCAATAAACAAAAAATATACTATGCATATTGTTTACATAATTTACTTTGTACTATTGTATTTTAAAAACATGCAATACTTATTTTTCTCTTAAAAAAATAATACTAAAGCATTTTAAAATTATTATCACTTTAAAGAAAATATCTTTGTTTAGATACTTTATTTTAAAAATTTATATTTCATTTTCCGAAGTAAAATTCAAAAATATATTCTATGATTATTTCTTTTCCTTAGAATACTTTGGATCTTCAATTTTAAGTTATAACATCCTATTCCTTCTAAGCAAATAAACCAATCTTATACAAAACGATAGCATAACCTAAGTTCTAAATTATTTATCATTTCTTTTAAACATATCTTACTGAACGATGCAGTTACATGAAATAAAGATAGCGAAAACAGATGCATAGGATTAAGGAAGAAAGCTAGAGTATTACTCTTAACATATCTCAAAATCATAGCACAGTGTGAAGAGGTATGACATTTACCTGCCTAATATCCTCTAGTACAGGGACAATGTTAAGGCTATTTCTTCAGCTTTATTAGAACATCAAATATTTAAAGTAATATAAACACTATCCAAATAAAATGTGTGTCAGTCATAGGGCTTTGTTAACTATGCTGATATTCACATAAAGACTAAATATTATTTCCATTCCTTATAACATCCTATTTCTTAAAACATCATCTTGGTTTCCTGTTCACTAAGTACTTTCAAGCCACTATCTCAACATTATTTCTCAAGATTTTCCACATCTTACATCGATAAATAACTATCTGCATTTACAAAACAATAAATAAAATTCATTAATAGTTAAACAATCTTACAATTCCATAAGAAAAGTTGCTTACTTCATTGCTCTGTATGTTTAATCATATACGATCTACTTAGACAATATTTGAATATCCCATAACATGAAAATTTTAAAAGAATCACATAATTATTTGTTATGTTGGATTATATCACTAATAAAAAAAAATCGTCGTATGCATATTTTCAAATCAATTCTATCTCATAATATTTTTTAAAATGTTGTATGAAATGCGGTACACATAAGTAAAAAAAAACTTTTACACTTCATTCTTCCAATTTATGGATGATCTAAAGAAAACAAAAAATATACATTATAAATTATCAATAGTTATTATTATTACCAATAACCTTTATCTAGTCATCGTGTTCAGTAGGCTTCCTTTATCCACTTGAGCATTGTAGATATAAAAAAAAATTCACACCCATATACTTTATATTAAAATATTTTTAGCTAAATTATTAGATTGTTATATTATAAAATTTTAATATTAATAAATTAATGTTTTTTATGTTTTCCTAATCTTATAAAAAAATTTAGATTTAAACTAGGTTAACAAAATAAAAGGAATCAAAACTATAATTACATATTTTCTTGACGATAGTTCCTATATGTCCAAAATGTTTATTATTTTCTCTAGAGTTTTTCAAAAATGTTCTCCTCCAAGCATGTTAAAGTTTAAAACAAAATAATTATTAATCCATTTAGTAAAATTTATAGAAAATAATCCTTGGTTTTAGTATTTAGGTCGATAATTATTAAATCATAATATTAATTAATCCCGTGAAGTTTTTTTAAGTATTTTCTCTGCCAGCGTATCCATGCATATTCCATCTAATTTAGCTTTAGTTATCTGATAAACTTTTAAGTACTATTTGTATTTTTATGGATCCATCTTTTATTCAACTATATGTTCACTTTTTTATATAAGTTTCCTTCTTAATACATTTAAACTTTCGTTTGGTATTTTTATAAATCTCTTTTAAAAATAAAAAAAAATGTTACCTTCAGAAAGGATATAACATTTTACTCCTTTGAATATCATATTATATAAAATAATTCATGAAATATAATTGTCTTATTACTATTTAAAAAACAAATCTTGGATAAACTTATAAATAATACGTTTCAATACATTTTTTTTTTAGACTCCATATAATGTCCGAGCTGTGGTTTTTTATGTACCAAAACAGTTCTCCAGTGAAGTATTAATAAAGCTGTATTAATAAATATTTCAAATATTTTTTCAGCATTGCAACTTATATCCATTTTATTTCATAGTATATCCATCCTTTATTGCAAAGCTTAGGTTAAACTTTTAGATAAAATACTACTGATAAAGAAACTTTAAAAAATTTAACAAAACATGTTAAACGAAATTATTAAAATATTTTTTAGTTTACATTCTCTTTTTTGCAAGTTACTTTTAAAAATTATCAATTACTTTTTGCAAATTAATTATGAGAGAGCGCTAAAATTGACTAAAATAATAATTTTAAAATACTATCTCTTTGATAGCTATAATTTACCTTTCTCTGGTTTCAATACATTATTAATTTCCCTAGATAGAGTAGTTACTATGATATTTATAGTCTGTAAGAATACCTATTCCTATTGGTTAATTCTTACTTTAGCTTGAGAACAAATTTACATATTTTTAGTTTATAGTAGAATTAAATTTCAAAATTAGAAATTATGACATAATGAACTTAAAATATTATTTAAAATATTACTTTTGAATAAATTATTATTTTATTAAAACTATTTAAACATTTAAAATAACTTTTAAAATAACATTTAATAACTTATTCCATTTCTTAATATTCAATTTATCTATTTTTATTTAAATAAAATATTTAATTTTTATATTATGAATGTATTCATCTTTATTACATCATTTAAGCATGTTATACGATAGTTAACTTAATGTTTAATACTATTTACTTTTATGATAGGCAATAATTCCATCCAATTCTATAATATAACTTTTAAAATATTTTAAACTTTGTTATTATTTTAAACAAGCGTGTGTGTGAACGTATGTAATATACAAGTCACATGATCAATAACTTTGACAGACGATTTTCAATCTATTTCTCTGCCTAGACTAATAAAATTGATACACTTATTATATTATATAAAATAATTATAAAAAATTTGGAAGAACAATTTAGAAAATATAGAATTAAATACAATTCTCATCATCATAAAGTTTATTTTTAAAATATACTATATTAATTTTGACTATTAAATATGATTATAAATTTAAACATAGCATTTATTAAATTATCAGTCTTAAACTATTAAAATCAAATTTATTAAATATACTTTTAATATTTATAGCTGTGTTATTTAATATGGCCAGCTTTTACAACCATATGAAACAATATTTAAAGCTTTACATAACTATTTTTAAATAATTCGCTATAATTTTATATACTACGTACTTGCTTTAGCCTCAAATTATACTTTAAAGATATAATTGACTTAATATAATTAATGTATTAAAAGAACATATTCTAAAATTTAAAATTTTTAGTAAATGACTGTTATAAACTATTACTGACCTATAGAAAAGGGCACAATATATATGTGTGTGTGTGTGCGCGCACACGTGTGTGTATTAAATGCTGCTTACCACTATACTAATAATGACAAATGAAATAGAAAATCAACATTGTAATACTACACAAAAAAACAAATTTTACTAAAATTCTTCCACAAACATCATTTCAACTATAAATTAACACCTAAATAAAATAAAAAACTGCCTATTTATTAATAAATGAAACCATGACCGTAGAAGAATTTTAATATTTTTTTTTTGCTAGTACTATAATGGTATATGATTTTTCTATTATATATATATATATATAGATAGAGAGAGAGAGAGAGAGAGAGAGAGAGAGAGAGAGAGAGAGTGTGTGTACTGGTCACTCCCACTTTTTTGATTACTGAGGGTGCCACTAGGCCACTGTCAATCTAGAAAATTTAATTTACAGTGATCAAATGCTTGATGATGATAAATAATACTAGCTAGACCCAGGGAGAAAAAGAGATCTTAACATTGTTCAGACTATTGAGGGACAGGACACAGCAACAAGCATTCCAAAATAAATATAATTATGAATAATTATAAAGTTTATTAAATAAATAAAAAAATAGTCAAACAGAATATCAAAGTTTGACTTGAATTACCCAGCTTTCTTTGTCTGAAAGTGCACAAGTATTGTGGCATTAAACACTTTGGTAAATAAGTTCATTTTCTCACCTAAGAATAAAGGGATTTATAATTTCTTACTGCCAGCAGTTTATCTAAACAAATTTCGCTTTCCTTTATTTAGAAATTTAAAAAAAATTGATCTTGTATGGAAGTCAATGAGCAGTGCAGAACGATCTTTCCCTAAGACCTGATAAAATATGAGGACATAATAGAGATTCCATATGTCTGAAAACACTTGTAAGAAATCAATTTATGACCATTAAGGTTAATTCCAACAAGGCAAGAGAAAAGATAATGATTTTATGTAATCTTAAATAGAAAAAAACAAAATCTCTATGGTTTAAGAAAAACAGCACAATACAATTGATAAATTGCTAACCAAAAGATTTATGGTGTGCAAGAAATGCAAATCCAGATTGACTAAATTAATTACAATGAAAAATAAAGAACAGGTGAGTTAAAAACAAAGCCATAGCCATTAATATCTGCCCAAGTTTTTAACAATAGTTAGTAATATAAATAGAGAAACAATGAGTATAAACTATTAACTCACAATACACTCTCAGACAAAATGACAAAATAAAATATTAATTTAACTATCTACAATTTATAGTTTTACAGAAATACATCTAACACAAAAAATAATAATATCAAAATGAGTAAGCCTATTATATGTTCATAAAATTTAGAGATTTCACTCTGGTTAAAATAGAAAATGTTCAGTTTACCTTCGAGGTATAATGTTCTGTCTGGCTGATTTTTTCTAGTAGTGTGTGTACAGTTTAGCTCTATCCAGAGTTCATTATGAAGATTTTTGATTTCCAGGTACCCAGTAAAGAATAGAAAGACAATCTTTAGGATCAGTTCTGGACTAAGCTTTTATATCATGTTCATAATATCACAGTTATGGAGCTCCGGAGTATATCTTGGAAGGTATTTACAATGACATACTTCTATTATAATTTTTCAAGTGGGTAGTTTCTGCATTCTGGATTGATGGTTGGTATTTCCAATGTTTTAGCATATTCACTTTTTTTACCAAGTAGCTAAGCAATTCTTTTTTAGCACAGCAAGCAGCAAATATAAAAATTTATATCTCTGCAGTCTACCATTAGCCAATATAAAATATATCTGTTGACAAAGATAAAATATCTCTTCCTCAGCAGTCTGCAATTAGGGAATAGAAGGTATCATAAGAGTAGTCTACCTTTAGTGAATATAAGAGTTATATATCAGTAGTTCACCATCAGCGAATGTAAAAGCGATACTAATCACTCAAAAACATGGAGAATTTATATGCAATTGTTATCTCCCACCTAATCTTAATTATAAAGTTTTAACCAGGGTTAATCTCTTATCTCCTGCATAATTTTTAACTAAAAACAAATTCTAAACAGGGATCTTTTTTTTTCAAACATTAATTAAATCAATAATTCTCAGCTTTCATGATAGATTAAAAGAAACGAAACAAACAAAAAAAAAACTTATCTCAATCAAAACTGTTTTTTATATTAAAATGTTTTTACACTTTCCATCTATAATTGAGTTCATGTTATGGCATGTACTCTTAATAAATAAATAAAAAAAAAAGTACAAATTTTTTTAAGAAAATTTTCTTTTTTAAAAAAAAAAATCTTTAAAAAGATACATTTTAGTGTTGATTTTCCAGTGGTTGCTTTTGAAGTGGATAAAGCATCAGGTTCGATATACATATTATAAGAAGTCTGTTATGGCACACAATAATATATTGTGTGTACACAAATATATATAAAGTAAAGAAAAAATAGAAATAAACAAAGACATAAATTTGGCGATATTTTTCTACACTAGCCTGAAATAATAAAGGGTTAAATAACTCTGAATTTAAAATAAAATTCTATTATGAAGTAAAAATTTTAAAAAGTCTAATAAAAATTAATATTTTTATTCTGATTTTGAAATTAAAAAAAAAAACAAAAACAAGTCTTTTATGTTTAAAATAGAACTGATAATTGTAAATATTTCTATTATCTATTTGTTTGAAAAATCTTTTAATTAAAACTTGTATAAAATATCTTTTTTAATTAATGCTTGTATGCATTTCACTATCTAAGTAAAACTATATAGATCACACTTTTGGACAAATTACAAAGTTGCTTTTGAAAGTAGCTTTTAATTAAAAGGGATTTGACAGGATTAGTGATCTTTTTGAAAAGTTAAGAAAAAAAACTTCTTAATTAAATGTGTTATTATCACCACAAACCAATACTATAAAAGGGCTGATAAAAATATCAGTTCTGTCTGTTTTTAGTTTTGGTAAGAGTTGGGAACAAGTAGCTGGCCAAATTGGCCATCTGCAAAGTTGTCTTAATTTCATTATGAAGCAGTTGGTTAAGAGTTAGCTGCAAAGTTTGGATATTAATTTTTTTAAGGCAGCTCTTCTCTTAATATTTTTGGTGAAGCAGTTGGCTAATGGCTAGCTGCAAAGTTTGGCTAATATTTTTGTAAGGGTGGTAACTATAGCATAGAGTGGCCACTGTAGAGATAGTTGCAGAGATGGCTGGCAGAATTAGACAGAGTTACCATGAATGTGTAACAGAAGTTAAGAAGAAAGAGAAACTTCTCTATAGTTCACTTCTGGAGTTGACTCCCATGAGGTCTGGGTCAACTGATGAGCTAGCCTGCTTAAATATGTTCTAAAAAGACAACTGCTTGCCTGGAACAATTCTAGACAGAAGGGAGCTCATGCCATACCAAAAACTCACCTGAATTGTACCTCTTCCTGATGCTGACAATTGCTTGGATTATAGCTTTCTTATGATGATGACAAACAATCATAAAACCCAAGCTTACCAAGTAAAAACTTGAAGAATTGGTATAAACATATATAGAAAAGTGAGTTGTTTTAAAGTTCCTAATATTTAATTTAAAGATGTTATGATTAGTTAAAGGCAACCTATAATAATGTTATATATTAAAAATGACATTCTTAAAATGAGATATACAATCTATAACAATTATTTAAAATCATTTATTGAGGAAGCAAAAAGACATTTTGAAATTTATATTTTTAATTATATAAAATGATGTTATTTGTCATTTAGTAAAAAAAAAAGAGACATTTTAAAAGTGCCTGGATTTAAAATAAAAAAAAATAAAGAATAGACTGTTCTATAATTTAAATTTACAAACATTGATAATTAATAGGATGTATATGTAAAATTTAATCAGTTTCTGTAATTATTGAATATCAATTGAAATATATTAATTGTATATTATAAATCACATGTCTGTGTGCATATATATATATATATATATATATATATATATATATATATATATATATATATATATATATATATATATATATATATATATATGTAAACCACCATGTAATAACTTGAATTTTGTATTAATCACGTTTAAGCATTTATGGAAACCTATTAAAAAGTATTGTAAATTAATGTAATAACTTTAATTTGTATAATAATTTTATAAATCACAAATGTGATAATTTTTTTTTGTATATTAATCCAAATTGGAAGACTTAATTTATATGCATAGTCACATAGATCTTAATTTCAATTTTTTATTATTGTTGTTAATAAATTTGTATTCAATTGTTAGAAATTGTTTCCATCATCTCTTGGTCACAACAGCAATAGAGATTATGTTCTCTGAGATAGATTCAAGCATGGTATGAATATATAAATGGTGTTGTATTTAGTGCTTTAGAAACATTCCAGTGTGACATTGTCTTTGTTTTAGCATGAGGATTATATTCTTCAAAGATCCTGCACTACATTTTATTTTAGTTTAGTCTTGGAATTTCAAATTATAGTTTGCCAGTATATTAATGGCAGTAAGTGACCAGAGCATTCAGCATGTTTTAATGTCCCAGCATTATTGTTTTGATGATTATGTATTCTAATGGATTAGCACTTAAGTGGTGCATCCAAAGTTCTGTTGAAATAATTTCCCGAGCTGGCTGAGGCTCAATAGTTATCCTGGTTTACAGAATACCCATTTTAACCCAGTCACCAGATTGACTGTTGATTTATATATATTTTTAGTTCAAATCCATCCACAAGATGGACTGTAGATTTTATTGTATTTTTGATTGATCATTCATGATGGTGGATGGTTTCTTTTGAGCATTGCTTATAATTATTTATAATGCTGGTTGATGTACATCATTAATATTTAATTTATATTTCATATTTTAATTAATTGGGGTTGGTGATCCAACTGGGCTGATCTCTCAATGATCTCAGAGATTTCTCATTATCGCATACTCTCTTATAATATATTACTTAAATATTATATCTAACATTACTTGTACTTTAAATATATTGTTTTATTATCATATATTAAATTGACTTGGGGTTGATGATGATTTTCCATTAACTCAGGTATGACCCAGCATTTCCCATCAGCATTACAATATTTATAAACTTTGAATTAATAAATTTATACCAAAATTAAATCAGAGAACTCTATATAAATAAATAAAATATTTAATGCATCAACCTGGCTTTCATTTCTTATTAGAATCTTATCAAGATCTTTCTTTTTTACAAAATCATATGCGATGTGATATAGTTACTCCTTTATCAAAGTCAGGAATCTCTTAGCCAATATGCCCAGAAAAACCTATTAGCCACTTTAATTTTCCTTTCCATTCCCCATCCTAAGTTTTTCCCATATTCTTCTTTATCTAACTCTAACTTATTTGTACAATATAATCTTTGTCCACTTCATTATCTTTATATCTAAATTCCCCTTATCTTTTTCCAAGCCCAGCATAAAAACCAAGAATCCACTCTCTGTATAATCACTTTGTTTATAATTATTCTTCCACAACTTTATTATTTGTGCCATTTCCACTTGTAGATATTTACATTCCATTAGCAGATGCCTAATATTTTCTATGCCTTCCTTAAAATCACCCATCTTGCTCTATTTATGTTTATATTCCCTTGTTACTAAAGATCCTATTCAAGCCTTAAATAGTAAACTACTTCCCTTGCTATTTTTGTAAATTAACTCACACCTAATATTCTGTTTACTTTTATATATATTCAAACTTTTTACTTTTCATACAAGTTCTTCATCTCTCCAGTTCCTTTATTTTTTATTAATGCATCTATTCTTCTGATCAGCTATTTTACTGCAACTTCATTTAATGGACATTATTTTCATTATATTACAATAAATATAATTATTAAAATACCTTCACATACATAAAAATGATTAAACTTATTGCAATCTTTTTTTATAATATATATAAATGTTCACATGTTTATAATAAAAAAAAAAGATAAATATATATAGTTTTAAAAATTGATTTTATTCATGCTGAGTATGTTTTATTGAATGAATTACGTAATATATATATATATATATACAAAACAATCTAAAAAAATATTTTAAATTATAACTCTAAAATTTCTCATAATTTAACAATGCCCCCCCCCCCCCACAATTGTGCTGGACCTTTAACCATGTTTACATACTTGCTTAAATTTTTTTGAATATACAAAGTTTCATAACATTTTCTTTCTTTGCAATTTTTAACATACTTTATTACCTGAATATTTTTTACACAATTCATTTTACATCCAGTATCCAAAAATTATATATATGGCTTGAAAGGCTCTTTGCTAAAAGTAAGTTTCTTAACTGAAAATGTTGCCAAGTATGAGAACTCCATATAAACAATTCCAGTACAAATAAAACTCATAATCTTTATAGAAAATCTCTTCTTGCATCAAAAGTATGAGGATTATCTACTTAAATGTTACCACAAACAAATTTATTTAGCAACTTTCTTAAACCTGTTTATATTGCTTAGAAATAAATAAAAGGAAAGCAATTCTTAAAAATGAGAGAATCACTGAAATACTAGAATAGGAATTGAGACCAGAGATTATATTTCAAACTTAACAGTAGTTTTTTCAGACTGTTATGTAATTTATTTTATAATTTTTTTAATAAAATACATAATGCCATTAAACAGGCATTCAATGTTATGTTTTATAATATTTCCATTGTACTTCATCTCTCAATATATTAGAGATATCACATTCCTATCCCCATATCCATACCTGTGGAATGTTTCAACTTCAGGAATTTTAAAATACTAAAAATAATTTCCATATATATATACACAATATTACAATTCACTCAAAAAAAAATGTAAATGTACAATCTTTTTCAAAAATAAAAAAATAACATAGTATTCTATTAATAGTCATATTTAAATAAAAATACTTTCAATATATTCTAAAACAATCTTACTAAGCTACTTATTTATGTAAGTGATTACTATTATGTTTGTTGATAGTCAAAAGTTTTTAATTTATATATATATATATATATATATATATAAATATATATATATATATATATGAATATATTCTAGAATTGCATATATATATATATATATATATGCAATTCTAGAATAATTCACTTACATTTTAATACTTGTTCGCAGAATTCCCATTCAATATTTCTGGTTGGTTCTTAATGGTAAACTTCATATTTCTTTAATTATTATTTCAGGCTTCTTGGTACTAATAATTTCTTTTCTTCAACACTATTCACCTGCAATCTGACTATTACCACTTTTGTAATTCTTTGGGCAAGAAAAAATATCTTCTATGATGATGGGCAATAATTCATTTTATTTTTATACTAAGGCTGGACTTTGTAACTCTTCAGCAATGCTACATCATAGATCAAAGATGATGTAAAGGAGGACTAGCCACACAAGTTAAGACGGCATGAAGCAGTAGTTTGTTTGATCATTTTCATAATTTGACAATACTAAAAGTATTATTCTCAAATACTTGCAAATATAGGTTGCTGGATTTAACTTTACTGCATAAGACATTGTTATGCTCTGAAGACCTAATTTGTTGTGTTTAGTTCACTAGACAAGCATATTCTTACTTAATTTATTTATCTTAACCCCTTTTATAATTTCATTGACACTGTTCCAGTTTTTTTTTTTTATTTAAAAAAAAAAAAACATTTTCTGAAGATATAACCTTCCCAATCTTTTTATTAATCAGTTTTTTAATCACATTTTTTTTAACAATATTCTTTTTTCTTTTTACAAAAAATAAGAAAAAAATTTAAATTTGTCTTTTTAAAAACAGATATATTTAATATAAAGTATTAACTTAATAACCTGATATTTAAAATTAGCTTTACTAATTTCTATTTTTTTACTTAAAAAAATGTAGCCTTCACATTTTTTCTTCTCTTTAATACAATTAAAAAAGCTTTTAAAATTAACCAATTGTTATTTAATTATTAGATTTTTACTTTTACACAAACTCACACCTGCAGTCTCATGAAGTGTATTGATACATTCCAACATTATGATCTGAAATTAATTAAATTTACATTTTCTGTATTCCCAGCTTACAAAATTACTATTGCCTTGTTTTTTTTTTATTTTTAGCTACTTTAATTAGGTTTACAATAGAAAAAAATTAAATAACTTTATAATTAGTTTTTTTTTCTTTTTTTTTTTTCTGTTTAAATATTCAGAATTATTCATAAAAACATTGGAATTTTAAAGATATTTAGATTTGGTAGGAAGAAATTTGAAAAATTGTTTGACATGTGCCAAGATTTTAATTTTATTTAAGTTATGAGATGTAATTTTTTGTTTTTTTATTGATAAAACCATAATTACTGTAAATAATAATAATAATTAGTAATAACAAAAATCATAAATCAATTGAAGCAAACTATGAGTTAAGTGTCCATAACACAAAAATATAGATTGTAAGATTATAAATTATTAAACTTAAACAATTTGCTTTCTTTTGGTAAAAACAGTTTTTTTTTAATATCCAATAATCAAAATTTTACATATTAAAAAAATTTATTTTAATAATCATGTATTATTATATATATATATATATATATATATATATATATATATATATATATATATATATATATATATAGTACCCTGCTAATAGGACAATGATCCCTAGAAAACATGACAAGTCCCTAAATTAGGCTATACTGTCACTTGATCTAAATATAATTTGATGCTCCTAATTATTTCTAAATTATGTTTGATTAATATTAACGATTATGAGACCCACTTATTAACAAGACCACATAAGTATTTTCTCAATGGCATAAAAATTCCATGACTAACAATAATACTTTAATAAATATAATAATTAATAAAGCAAGTCATATATAATGTGACATTACTTTTATAAGCTTGTAATTACAAAAATGCAATAAAATATTTATAATTATTAACTTTCAGTTAAATTAATTAATAAATGTAAACTATCATTTTATTGTATACTGATCTCATATGTATATATATTGCTTATAACACTACTTTCATATACACTTCAATTTTCTTAAAAACTTCTTTATTTTCCTTACAGTTTCGACTGTCTAGCAGTCTTCATCAGAACTACAATATTTGAATAATATAAATACAATCTCTTATTATTACTTTTATTAGCTTATAATTAATAATAAACACAATAATAGTATTATACTAAGGAGATCTCAAGATTATCATTGATCTTTAGTTAGCTATTTATTCCACCCATAAGATATCATGAGGGATTTTATTTAATTTTATAGGTAGTGTCTTAATTAAGAAAAGATATATAATCCTAATCTATAATTTAAATTATATCACTACTTTGTATTTATGTTCTCTAATATTTAATAATAAATAACTATTGTTATCTAAATTGCAATCATAATTTATAACTTTAAATAATAACTAATTCATACTCTAATGTCATATAAATAAACAAATTTTAATAAATTTGCAATATATTTTATTAATGATTTATATGATCAAAGCAATTTAATTAATTTCTCATTCAAATCTCAAACTGTATGCTTTGGCTAATGTGGGTATTACACTTAAGACTCTTTGAAGATGGTGTAGTGATGATGTCACTAACAAAAGAAATGCAACTCTTGATACTTAATTTAACTTTTAAACATCAATTTTAATTATATCATTTACAAGATCTTTCAGTAATTATTTTAAAATACTATGTAACTTAGTAAATAACAATATTTATAACATTATATAACAATATATTACATTAACATATATAAACATTTGAACATTTCTATTCCCTTTAAATACAATTAGATATTTAAAATTAAAAAACTCCCTTCTCATACAATATGGTGTTGTTATATTTAACTTTATTTCTTATATAACAAAATTGTGTGTATTTATTAAATAATCATTCCCTTTTTCATGGATTTGATTTTCTCTCATGATCCCTTATAGATTATGCTGCAAAATATAAGATTTTAAAATATTGACTATTGTTTTATTTCTTAAGTAAAATAATATCATTGCAATATGATGAAATATTACATATTTATCTGTGTTTATATTTTATGATATTCACCATTTAATCTTTCTCTTTTTATTTTGCACTAAGATGATATTAATATGATATTATGAAATCATTAATTTGTTTTCTGAGATCATACACAATTTTTCTATCATCTTATTATCAAAATTTATAATGAAATACAAAAGAGAATGAAACTTTTATACTCTACACTTTCAAATATGATAACTTATTTTCTCATGAACTAATTTCAGTTTACAATTTATGATACTATACTAAAGGTTAAGAGACCACTATTTGGTGCATCTTAAAATAAAAATCCTTATTTTCATTTTATATAAACAACTCTGTTATTACCTTCCTATTTTTAATCTATACCTGTTTCATACATTTCTTATAAATAATACCCTATAAAGAATTACAGACTATAATTAGTTATGACTCTATTACAATTATATTAAATTATTAATAGTTAAGCATAAGATCAAAATTTAAATATCACCATCTACCATTTTCAATATTATATTCAAACAGAGACATATCCCATCTTCTTGTAATACACATATGTAACTACTTTTATGTGTATATTTCACTAGTACATTGTTTACACCCATTTATTTTAACTATCTAATAATATTTAATAAAATAAAAACTTTAAACAATTAGTTACATAGGTAAATAAATCAAATTAATTATTAATTTCTTCATTTATTGACTTATCCCCTTATATTGATAATGATTATTTTAAAGTATAAAATTAAATTATATATAAATATTATGTTACAATTTTTTTTATATAAGTTCATCTTTAAAAAACTTTAATTTTTAATGGTATTCCAATCATTCTCAATGCTTCAGACTAGTTATTCATCAACATTCCTTTCACTTCTGCTCCTTTTGTTCTCATAAGAAAATCACCAAAACTATAAAATTCCAATGCTAACAGGTTATTTACAATGTTTTGGTTTCCTTTTCCCTTCTTTACAATCAAAGGTTACTTTCAACTTGCATAATATATTTTATTTAAATACTTCCTACATTTATTATACTTCAGTCCTTGCATTATTTCTTTATCAATCACCATTTACCAATAGTTAAACATAAGATCAAAATTTAAATATTACCATTTACCATTTTCAATATTATATTCAAACACAGATATATCCCATCTTTTTATAATACTTATATGTAACTACTATTATGTGTATATTTCACTAACTCATTGTTATACCTATTTATCACTTAAGCTAGAACATTTAAACCTTCTCTTTAAATATAGAATGGCATTATCTTTAATATACATTTTATATTCTCAAATAAGCTAATGTTTGTTCCATTGATTTATTCAATTTTTTCTCCTCTCATACATATTTATTCTTTATTAGTAGTCTTCAGTAATTCTTTAATTTTTCCACTGATCTTGTTTTTTCATTTACAGTTTTGATAAATAATTCTTTCATTTTCTGAATAGACCACTATGATTTATTACAAGTATAAATATAATTTTCATTTAAAATTTTCCCTTTACACTTGCCTTGTATTACATTCATATATTCTTCTAACTTTTAATCCTTCATTTACCATATACATAACTTATCATAAAATTTTATTATTAATGAAAGTTATACTAAAACTAACAATGATCTATTTATACCTTTTATACCATTGAAATTTTCATTCAGATACACTTTTATATGTTCTCTTTTAATACTCGGTAAACTTTTGCATACACAAATATTTCTGTTACTATTCATTATTCATTTAGTTTTAATTATCTTTAAAAATGTATACTTAACTCTGTCAGGAATAATTATTTATTTATTTATCCATCAATTCTGACTTAATCTTGTCCAACTATGATAGCCTTGCATAAATATTTTATCTTACTTATTAATTAAATTATGTATTAACATAATACTCACAGTATTTTCCTTGCTTACTTTACAACATTTTGGTATAAATGTACAACTTTTTCCTTTCATTCTTCTAATATTTTTTTCTATGTAATGACTTCAAGATATTTTTCAAAAACAATTAAATTGTTAGTAGAGATTGAACTTTCTTTTACTCTACATTTTAACAAAACCTTTATATTTATAGTTTTAAATTTTTAAGTAAATCATAATCAATTACTTTTTTAGAAAAAAGTAATAAGATTTAAAATAATTCAAGCAACTTTTAGAGACAAAAAAAGTTACTTTTTCCTCCCATCTGTAATCTTGATTTTCTATCCCTCAATTTTCCCTCCAATTTTTTTTCTTAAAAACATTGTCTGCTGGATATTAATTTATTCTAAATTGTACTTTCCCATTGGTCAATTCTTCCACCACTAATTAGTTTAACCATTTTTAAAACAAATATTATCTCTTTAAAATATTTACTATTAATAAAAAAAACCTTTTATGAACTTAATAAAACTACAATTTATATCATTTTAATTTTATTTTTATACCGACTATATCCGAGATTAATTTTATAACCCTTTTATTATAATGTTGATAAAATAAATATTAATTATTTATTCAATTTTTTAAAAGTAAATTAAGATTTCATTGCAAGTAAATTAAGATTTCATTGCAAATAGTCATTGCTTTATAATATTAGATGCACAGAGACATGATTATCTATCTATATAATGCATATTTTTATTTATAAGATTAGATTTAAGCGTCCCTGCAATTTTAAATATTATCAAATGATTACTTATTATCAAATATTATTATTAATTTATATTTTATTTAATCTTTTATATACTTTTGAAAATAAATATTTTACCCAGGATTTATAGCATTTATATACTTTAAACTAACTAAACCCAAGTTTGAACCCTAAGATAACTAAAATGACTTATTTTTCATAATTTAATAAGTAAATATTTTTGATTGTATAAAATTTAAAATTATATATCTTAAAATTTATTCCCAATTTGTTTTATGATTGGTGTACCAATAAAAAGGGCACAATATATATATTATAACGATCAGGGAGAAAGATGACTTAACGTATCTGCACTACAAGGGTGCCATCTAGGCATTTGAACCTAGAAAATTTATAGAGTAGGCAGATATGTAAGTTAAGAAAAAAAATTTGTAATCTATATTTTATTCTGATCATTAGCCCAATTTCACTAGCTCAGTGGAGATGCAGAGATAATAAAATAATTCTTATCCAAAAACATTTTCAAAATAAAGGAAACCACTGCCAGAAATAACACAGAAACATTTATTTAAACATATATAAGATTTAAAAATAATTTTAGTATCAGTTTTACATTTTTAACTTTGATTTTAGATTTTAATTTACATTTTAATTTTTATAAATTCGCACAGATGGATTTATAAAGGTTTGTTTTATAATGTTGAGTATAGATCAGTTACATAGATTACACAGTTAAAAACATTTCAAAATAAACATAAACAATCAAAATATAAAGTCATTGATGGAATTGCAGAGGGAAATTTATAAGAAACCCAATGGCATTCATCATAAGATGCCGCATTGACACCAATAACTTAAAAGACATCTGAATAAATACATTTTAGATACTCACCGTAAGGTATCATTATTTACCGAATGTCTATATATTTTGATCAAATACGAAAACCAAAAACAAAATTAACCGATAATGAATCCATGCAAGTGTCTATACCCAACTTAAATTTAATGCATTTAAAGTGTCGAGTATGAATAGACTACATGGATTGCATTTAAAAAGAAAATATTTTATCCCTTATTTAACCTTAGGCCAAAAGTTTGCAGTTAAACCAACATCAATCCATCTGATATATCGATGTATTCAATGTAATATGAATACAACAGCACAAATATAGGTTAAGAGAAGAAATTGACTCTTGTCCACATAGGAATACTACATCTATCTGAGGGGGAGAGGAATAAAAAAAACTCCATAGGAAAGGACAGCGTTCTCCATCTTATTATCCCTTCCGTAGGCAAAATGGGAGTGTGTGGCATATACTAGCGATTCTGCTTGAAGCAAACCTCATACTACATCTACTAATTACACCAATATATCCAATCCATTGACCCAATTCAACTACAAAATGAATAACCTAAGATTACCCTCCCCTAATAAAACTTAACAAATCTATATAGCCATTCATGCCCGACTTAAATTTAACATTTATATAATTTAGTTTAACACAAAACAGAAATCATAATAAAAACTTAAAGAACAAAAATAAATAAATAAATAAATAAATGGAAATGATTTTACAAAAGAAATACATCAAATAAAATTATAAATTTAGTCAGATAGGAAATTCTTCTATTTAGAATATTGAAAAGTTTATCATTTAGGGTTCTTTTTGTTTAGAAATGTTCATTAATTATATATTTCTTACGTTTAGAAAAGTTCATCTTTAAACTGTTGCCATTTGGGTTCCTGTGTCCTGGAGAGAATGGTATGGTGTTGGCTGTTTTATTGATTCATCTGGAGGTCTTTTACTTTAGCTGGTCCTCAATGTAGAAACAATTGGTCATTTCTCTTTCCCTTTTAGCAGAACTGAAGGGATTGAAGAGTGCATCTTTTCAATCCCTTCTCCTTTGACTCTGCTCTAACACATATCACCACTGCTGTCATACATCTCCTCCAGCTCTTTCTTCATTCACTAAAAATTTATCTCCAAACTTTTTCTTTTATATGTAAACCTTCGGATCCAATGGGCATTACATCATTGATGGTGATGGTCTTTTCTCTGAGGTCTGATTTCCCGATGGATTTCTTTCATTGACCATTCTGTTCCTAATGTTTTTCTCTCCTATTTGACCTTTGCTTATACATTTTAAATGCCCAAGGGCTAGTTTACATTTAACTAATTAAAACAATCGTTTCCATTTTATGATTAATTAATGTGTTTTCCAAACTTAAATATATATTTTTATCTCTAAATCTTTTTAAGTTTTTGTTGAAAATTTAGTTTTAAAACTTTTTTTTAAATAGAGTTTCGTTTAATAATTTTTTAATTTCTCATCTGTGCAATTTTATATATATTAGAGTTTAGATGATTTTTTAATTTTCAATTTTTAATTCTTCAAAAAGTTTTTATTTGCGAACTTTTATTTTTTCATGTTTAATAATAAAAAAAAATAATGTAACAGTGTATGTGCCCATTACAATATATATATATATAGTGCTGAAAAAACATATATAACCAATTAGTTTCAGATTTTAAAGTAAACACTCTTCATTTTATAAACTATCTATCTCTCAATATAAAAATTACAAATCTCTCTCTCTCTCACTGTCTTCCTTTTCAGATATAAACATAATTTTATCAGTTGAACTAGAGGTTAGAATAATTCTACACCAGAATGCTAGTCCAATGCAATATACACATTATTGTGAACTATTATTACTGAAATAAATATTATAAATCTATAAAATTACTATTATTTATCTCCTTTCTAATCAAAGAATTTTAGTCAGTAATTGTTTGTTAAATCTGTCTATAAGTGGATATGGCAAGAGTTACTATAATTTTATTTAAGCAAATAGTTTTATTATTGCAATCTCTGACCATGCTTTTAATGATTTATTGTTTTTAGTCATTTCACTTCATTGAAAATACAAAATTTAAACTTGTAATTTAATGACCCCTGAAGGAAATTTAAGCAGGTTGCATAGAAAGAATAAATTAATATTATCTTTCTAATTGTCTTTGAATAAATTACAGTTTTAAGCAAACTATCCTCCAGTTTGGAGGAAGAATAATTGGGAGTATTGTTGGAAAGTGAACTGCTGTAACTTTTATTTGGGTTTTTTTGTTTATCTACAAAATTTATTTGTATGTAATTCATTATTCATTATTTTATTTAGTGTAATAGTATGTGGTAGATGGAAATTCCTAGCATATATTATCTGCCTTGTATTTATACATGTCATGGATGATACCATTTGTGAAACTTCTGGTCACTCTTATACTTAATACATGATAGATATAAATTTCTATTATATGGCATGCTTCTTGTTCACATATATGCATCTATCAATAAATAGCGTAATGCCAATGTTCCCTTTTACATTTTGCTTATATAGCATTTAATTACTTATCTGCAATACAGTCTGAAAGCATTTATGATAGTTCAGTTATTTAAATAGTTTATACATTTATTATATCCTCAAACTGTAGGTTTATTAATCTTAAAACTATAATAATTGCTAATGATTATTTTATATCTTTTCAGAGTTATTAATATCTGTTAAGAAGCATTTAAACTGTATTATACCATATATAACATCTGAGCATAAATTTAATTACATCATAAATAAACTTAATTATTGAATTAAACATTCATTAAATATATTAATTTGTTTAAAATTGACAAGGCAGTCAATTTATGATATTGTGTGTGTAATCTTTTAGTACATACATAAATAAATTGTAATGGCTCATTCTTTTTTACTCTTTTGTCATTATTTTGCAGTCAATAACTTAATTAAAATAGGATAAGATTCTTATGTGTTCAGCTGATCTTAACAAGCTATAAAAGAAGAAATTGTTGTTTTTGGGATGTCAGAATGTGGAATGCATCCGCAACTTGCTCTTGGGTGATTTTCATGTGGGTTGTATATTTTTTGTCAATTACAGTATTTTTTTATAAAATCATACCCAATGTGGGGCCAATGCATATAGAAATAGAAATCCAGGAGATGGAAAATCTAGTTATAATTATATATTGATTTAAAAATACTGGAAAAATTTGATAATATAAAAATAATAATGAATAAGTTTGTTTTTATTTTAGTTTGGCAGGATAAAGTAGAGGGGAGAAATTTTAAATAATATAAGTTCATCTTTATTTTAGTTTGACAGGTTGAAGTAAAGTAAAAAAGGGGAATACTTTTTAAGTAGTCTATTTTCGATTGAAAAAAATAATTTTATTGATTGCAAAAACATATTTATCAAAAAAAAAAGTTTTGTTTGACAAATTACTGATAATAGTGAAAATAAAAAAATATATACAAATAACATGATGCATAATAAAAAATTAATTTGTTTAATGAAATAAGCCAGTAGTATGAAAATAAATATATACATAACATCTCATAATAAATACATATATAAAACCATCTAGACACTATAGAAAGTTTAAAAGTAGGCAATATCAGCAAAGAACATAATGCAGACAACAAATGAAGAACTTTTGTGTGGAATTGGCATGTGCTCAACTAATAAGTGTGGAAGAATGGAGTAAATAATTAAACTATTAATAGTTAATATTTTAGAATTATTATACAAGCAAAATTTTGAGTTACTTTAGAAAAATAAAGAAAATATTTGTTGCATGTGTATAGATATATTCATTATAAATATGGAATTGGAAGAGCAAAACAATCTAGCATCAAGGAGGAAAATAATCCCATTTCTTTTAAAAATCCCCAAGTAGTTGAAAGAGCAAAAAAGCCAATGGAGATACAAATGATGATGAGGTTAATGATGGAATGTTACAAAAGAATCAGGAGGATTTAGTGGAAAAATATAGGAGATATGAAGCAAGAGAAGGAAGAAATGAAACAGGAGATAAGAGGTAGAACAGATCAGATGCAAAATTCAACAAAAAACAGTGGAGACAAAGCTAAGTAAAAATATTGAAGAAATAGAGCAAGAGGTAAAGGTAGCAAAAGAAAAGGTTAATGAAATTAGAAAAGAAATAAGATTAGATAGTATAAGAATAGATGGGGTAGAAGAAGAAGTAATACAGATAAAAGAAACCATGCAGAATTAGTTAAAGATGCAACAAAGTCTGTAGTCCTTAGGGAAGAAAGACAATGATGAACTAAAAGATAGACTGGATAATATAGAGGAAAAGTTGTATCGAGTGCATCAGTAGGTGTAGAAAGAAATATAGCTTATAAATGGAAATAGGGCAAGCTTGTGCAGAAATAAAAATATGCTTTGATCAAAGAATGGAGGCAATTGAAAGGGAAAACTATTAGTATGGAAAAAATAATAATAGGAGAGTGCAGAACATAGAATAAACTACACAGAAGGTTAATAAACAGATAAGAATAGAAAAGTGAATGGGCAAACTAGCCAAATTATTATGAAAAATATTCAAATAAAAGCTTTCAGAGCAGTGTAGGAAGAACCCTTTGTCATATTTAGGGACTTGGCAAAAAGATTAAAAGATTGAACTGACCTGCAATAACCCTCATGAAGAAGCCAAAGACTGTTGCCATATCTTAAGAACAAAGTCACAGATGTTTGAAGGTTATAGGTATGCAATGATGCATAAAGTGAAGAATGCCAAGATGAGCTCTTGAATAAAGTCTTCCAAAAAAAATATCCAGGTTTACTGAAAAACATCCATACCCAGTTTTTCTACTGACAGATATCTATATTAAGATCACTTACTGTTTTCCCATTGTTGGGAGGGGGTAGTATACCTGTTTGCATCAAATTATGCTGCATCAAAGCCATCAGAATATTGAGAAGATGATAGAATTGCTAACCACTGTGGACTTTGGAAATATGCAAAAGGAACCATTGGACAAGCTGAAGAGGATCGATCAACCCTGACTACATACAGTGGCCATGCAATATTTTAATGGGGAGAATTGAACTTCTGTAAAAGAGAGATATGAGAGAAATACCAATACAAGTAGTCAAAAAAGGATGAACCAAAATGGACATCAGGACTTACTCCTATACCCGATAGAGAAGAACTATCTCCTATATGGAGAGAGTTACGTCAAAGGGTGGAAAGGGTTAATAGATAGTTTATGACACACTAAATAAAAGAGCTTGATATATCTAGATTATTTTATGATATGTATGTTTTTATAACTAAATTTGTATGTAAATTTTTACTAAACAAGTAAAATCTTTTTATTATTATTGTTTTCGTCTTTTGGGTAAACTGTACTGATTCTAAGTGATATTTATATAGTCTTCATGTTCATAATTTAAAAAATTTAGAGGAATTTTAAAAGTAAACATTTTAAACAATTTTAATTATATATATAATTTATATGCACAGATAAATGTATACAGTATAACTAATAATAAATTTATTTTAAAAGTATGTTAAAACAAAATGTGTGTGTGTTCTTTTTTTTAACAATTACAAAGTAGAAATGAAATTCCTAGAAAAAGTAATTAAAATACTTGTAAACAGATTAATTGACAAATATCTGAGGTAATTTAGGCTGTTATTTTATAAGAAAGATAAAAAATTTTAAATGGTATGATGGGTCAGGTCAAACTGTGGACCAAAACAGAGGTCAGACATTATCTACAGCCAATATATCAAAGAATCCAAATAACTACAGAAGGATCCTATATTTTCTGATAAGCCAGGTCAAAAAGATATAAATAAGATTCATAAGATGGTTTATGATTATTATTATTCCGATTATTCTGTTTCTGCTTATTCTGCTGTGCTTTAAGAAATCCATCTTATCTTATTCAGCTACCGTGTTTATTTATGTATTTTGGTTCCAACATTATGCAGGAGTAGAAAAGCTGCCATCTGCTTTACTCTGACCAGCCAGCAGAGTGCAAGCCATATGTCCATCATTGAATCCAGAAAAAAAAGCTATCAACCAATAGAGAAACATCTTGAAAGTTGTGATCAATAGGTGTATACTTTATATAGATAAACTTCAAATGTCCAAAGCTTTATGGAGAAATTAGCTGTCTAGCAAAAAATAAACTACTACTGGAGATACTTCACGAATTTTGAATAATGATCAAAACCTACCACCACCATAGCTATGGTTCAACGGATTAAGTCTGCTGAAATATACCAATACCTAAAGAATAAACTCTACATTTTACTGCTGAAAAAAATAGATATGAACTTTAAAAAAATATTATAAATCTATAAAATTATTATTTATCCCCTCTCTAATAAAAATGTTTTAATCAGTAATTATTTGTTAAATCTGTATAGAAGTTGGAATGGCAAGGGATTGTTGTTTTGTCCTCTTTATCACACCACAATTTAATTGACTATCCTTTTATATAAGCAATTAAGTTTATTATCACAATCTTTGGCCATGCTTTTAGTGATTTATTGCTTTCAGTCATTTTCACTTCATCATAAATATAAACAGTAATTTAAACATGTAATTTAATGAACTATGAAGGGAATTCAGAATACATTAATATTATCTTTTTAATCGTCTTTGAATAAATTACAGTTTTAAGCAACCTTTACTTTGGACTGTTTTGTTGACATACAAATTCACTTATATGTAATTTATTATTTATTATTTTATTTAGTGCAATAGTATGTGATATATGAAAATTCCTACCAATTGTTATCTGCCTGGTCTTTGTTTATGTCATGGATACCATTTGAAATTTTTTTGGACACTCTTATGCTTAATATGCAATAGATGTAGATTCCTATAATGCAGCATGCTCCTAGCTCACTTGTATGTATCTATCAATAAATAATGTAATACTGATGTTGCCTCTTACATTTTGCTTATGTACCATTTAACTGCAATACAGCTTGAAAGCATTTATGATAGTCTGGTTATTTAAATAGTGTAAATTTATTGTATCCTCAGACTGTAGGTTTATTAATCCTAAAACTGTAATGATAATTGCTAGTGATTGTTAATCTATCAAGCAAGATTATATCTTTCATTTAATATCTGTTAAGAACTATAATTATACCATATATAACATCTGTGCATACACTTAATTATTGCATTAGTAAACTTAATTATTGAATCAATTATTCATTAAACATATTAACTTGTTTATAAATTAACCAGACAATCAATTTATGCTATTGTGGAGGGTATCTTTTAGTATATATGTAAATAGATTGTAATGTCTCATTAATTTTTTAGCCTGTTGTCATTATTTTGTAATCAGTAATTTAATTAGAATAGGATATGTCATGTATGTCTAGCAGATCTTAGCAGGCTATAAAAGAAGAAATTATTGTTCTGGGATATCAGAATGTGGAATGTACATGCAGCTTGATCTTGGGTAATTTTCATGTGGCTTGTACATTTTTTGTCAGTTACAATATATATAATCAGTGCTCAAATTTATATTAAGATAGTAATTCTTCAAACTTTAATAGACAGGCTTCAATCTTCTCCACCCTCCATCTCTTCAGTCATCCATATCACTGAAAATCTGATGATGGAATGCTCAAAGCCCTAGTTGATGCCAATATTATTGTCATACCCATGTTGACTTTAAATTACTCTGACTCCTCACATATAGGAACTTAATGTGTTCATTTAAATATACAGAATAGGGATGGCCAGAATACATGGCAAATAAGTAATATTTAAATATAAGTAGAAGGATTTGACCTCAAACTTTCAAGCTTCCTACATTTATCCACTCCATCCTATACAACTGATACACATGACCACATACATGTAAAACAATAAATGATCTCTAATATACAGATTTCATGCTAAACCAGCATTCACATTTTGACCCAGATCATCATCTCTCACACATATATATAATCAGTGCTCAGTTTATACTAAGATACCAAATCTTCAAATTTTAATGGACATGCTTCAATCTTCTCTACCCTCCATCTCTTCTGTTATCCATATCATTGAAAATCTGATAATGGAACATTCAAAGCCCTAATTGATGCCAATATTATTGTCATATCCATGTTGACTTTAAGTCATTCTGACCTCTCACTTATAGAATTTTAATATGGCCATTTAAATATGTCAATTTAAATATTACATATTCTGTCTGTGATCTGACCATCCCTCTTCTGTGTATTTAAATAAAAATATTAAAATCCTATACTGAGGGGTCAGAATGAAGTCAACATGGGTGTGACAATAATATTGGTATCAGCTAGGAATTTTTTCAATGATATAGTGTAACGGTCAGAAAACGTGTGACTCATAAACATAGTGCAGAATTCGACCACCATACAGAACAGCAGCACCATCGAGTAGCGAAGCCACCCGTGGTACTGAGTTCGAACATAGTTTATCGGTTCCACAATACAATCCATGAAACAACGCATCTGATGCGACATTAGTAAATATTTCCTTAGGCACGGTGGTCAGGGATATGCAAGAGACTCATGATTTTATTCTCGAGTTAGCCAATAATCAAACTAATATTAATTAAACATTCATATTTACATAATCGAGGAAATATTATATAGAATGGGTATTGAATAAATGAAACGTAATTGCAGACGTATAGTTTAAAATTATTTATTAATACATTTTAATAAAACAATCAATAATATTTTATGGACTAACAGCTTCAGTAGCGGGATTTGTAACGTGATTCTATTTTAAAGAATACGTTTATTTATTTAGACATTATTTTATATTGATGATTTCAGTAGCGGTATTTCCGATACTGTAATGTTTACAAAGGGAATTCACTTATTTGAAGGCTTAATCTAGCTACCTAAAATTCTCGAGTAAGTATTTCTAATGCATGCCTTGGGGAATTTATACCTTTGCAATGCAAGAGTCTAAAGTAAGATTTAAGAGTAGCGGTGGACATATATTTATTTAATTAAACTATTTATTTTATGACTAAGGGCAAACATTTATTTGAGAGTGAATTACGAAGATAATGCAGAGGCGGAGTGATATATAGAATAATATAATTGAGCAAATGAACACGTGGTACGCTTTAGAAAGGCGATATGGAATGGCAGTATATCGAAACTGCAATGCCGCGAATGGGTTTATAAGAATGTCAGGCTGGTCTCTGCCCCAACCCGACGAAGTAAGGTGTCACATAAGCATAACCAGGGACAAGCGGTCCATGTCGCATTTTTTTGCCGGCTGGCTGCATGACATTGTCAAATCCTACGAGAGCACCCATTATGCCCGCTTGTGTAGGACGACTGGGGTTAATTTCAACCCTGAAGAATCCGGAAATTTCACGGCAGAATGGGTAATCGCGTCTCTAAAACGTAACATGTAGACTGTATAAACGGTTATGATGAGATTTAAGTAGATTTCTGACTCGGCCCGACATTATCAACATTTACTAAAGAACGTTGGTGACTCTCAAAGAAATGTAATTTTCTGGAATTATTCATGATGATTTAGTAAATACAAAACATATATATAAATTGGGAATTATTATAACTAATACGTCAGCCATTTGTGAAGTAGTAGACCCCTGCATTACAATAAATGAAGCATTGAATGCATGTCGATTTATATGAAAGTTAAGTTATTAAAGAAAGTAAATATTAATGAAAATTTGACACGCATTCATTGTTTTAAGCGATCATAGATTTGACTTTGAAAATTGAAATAATTATGAGCATGCAATAATTAAATATTAACTATAGATAGAAATGTAGATTATAGAAATACGCACCCAAGACAGAATGAGGTAAGCTGGATTAGTAGAGAAATTTACACATTAAGTTAATTATTCAGTTTTAGTTATACAAATGATAGTTTTTACATTTTATAAATTTAGATAAGTAATATGAAGAATAGCTATAGCATATTATTAGAGTACTCTAGAGTTTGAACACAGACAGGTACCTGTTTTATAAGAAGTTTTCCGAGTCCATTGGTTAAGTAGCAAAAAGTTCACGAGTGGCAAGTCTTTCTTGTATTTAGATATTTCATTTAATTTCACAACAGCAGCAGCTTTTTCATTTATTTCAGGCAGCAGATCTTCATGGTGAATTTATGACGGGCAATGGAAAGTTCAGCATCCGGTGGGTCATAACCCAATGGAGAATAATCTAGGTGCTTTACTCGGTCATACCTTGGCAGGAACAAATTATTTTTATATTTTTGGAGACTCTCAGTGATCAAGAGCAAAGCTAAAGTTTAAGTGAATGTCTCCAGCAAGTCTAAGATGGCCTCTTTTCTTATCTTGATCTTTCACATTTTTGTTAAGATATTTTTAGGTTCTATTTAATCTGCCCTGAGGATAATCAATGCATTTAGTTGGTTTTTTTAATTAAAGAAAGCTGCCGTTCTATTGTTTACATTTTACATTTACTAATTAATTTTGGGGAATTTTTCTTTAATTAATCTATTATCTATCACTGACCGATGCTTTTAAATTTCAAAAACAAAAAGGGAACATAAGATTATTTTAACTTTTAATTAAATATTACATCAGATATTTTTAGAATTATTATTAAACGAAATTTAAACAAAGCAATAAATACGAACTTTATAATCCACATACCCAAAATCTCCCACCAACTAATCAAGATTTTACACAATAAATTCAAAATCAGCTTTCATACACCCCCTTGTACTAATCGTCTCATCAATAACTCCAAGGACAAAATAGAACCTTCTCAGACCCCCCATGTCATTTACAGCATAACTTGCCCACAACCCGGTTGCCGCGCCATTTATTTTGGAGAAACCAAGGCAGGCACAATCACCCGGACAGCACAACACAGATACACATACAATAGAGCTATGAAAAACAACGATAACTCATCAACATTTTTGGAACATTCCAAGAAGACTGGACATTTATTTGAACCTTCCCACCCTAAAATAGTCTGTATCGAGAAAAACGACATTAAGCGGAAGATCAGAGAAGCGTACTACATCAATAACAATAACAACTCTATCAATAGACGTGACACCTGCTTCGACATCTCTAAACGCTGGACTATTTAGCCCATTTGCATATGCTTTGCATACCACTTCTCCCGCTCCATTTTTTACATTTCGCAGCTCACAGCATCGCTATGAATATGAGGTAAAGGACCTCGAAAGCGCTTAGCGTATATTAATTCCTGTATATTATTATAGCTTCACATTCAAGCGTGACATACGCTTAATTGTTTTATAAATTAAATTATCGAATGAGAAGATTTAAAATTATATAATTTACAATTATGAATTTTTATCAACAAAGACTCATATTATGTCTCGGCATTTCAGTCAAAACATTGGAACAGCGCCTAACATTCTTGTCTGAATGCAAAAGATTTAACATCGTTCCAAACTGCTGCAAAATAAAAATAAACGACTCCATTTATAATCGCGACAAAATCATTGACAAACTACAATTACGCCTCTTGACTTTTGTTATCCACGGATGTAAGAACGCATTACGTAAAGAAAGAAAAAGATGGAGCACAATTACAGCAAACAACACCCTCCCTCAATGGATTATCGATAAACTTAACTTTACAGAAATAAACCACCGCAAACGCTTCGTTTTGAAAATTAAATTTTTAGCTAATAAACAAAATATAAATATTGATTTACTACAAACTTCATTTGTCAATAGAACTGGCCTCACTCCCCCTGATAGAATAGCAAGAGTCCTATCCCTTGGACCTAGATTTGTAGGAGGCCAATGGAGACAACCTAAATTAGAACTAATCGCTGACGTCGAAGCAAATTTGATTAATAATCCACATAGAGATAGCATCATAACAAATATAGTTAAATCTATCTCACAAAAACAGCTACATATAAAAGATCATAGCTGGAGTAACGACATTAAAGTTACGAAACAGTTCATTGATCATAATAATTTAATTTGCCTTAAAGAAGATAAGGGCAACAGATTTGTGCTCTTAAACTCGCAAGACTATAAGCATAAAATAAAAGAACAAATCACAAATCTACAACTCACTCCTGTCACACAATTCAACAATAAGCTTAACCGCGATAAGTTTATTGCATCCATTCTCCGTCCTTATAAAAACAAAGGCATTTCTACCACAGAATACTACCGAGTTTATCCTTCCTCCACCAAAGCTCCTAGAGTGTTTGCCAACATTAAACTCCACAAGCCAGGTGAACCTCTGCGTCTAATGATGGATTTTGGGGGAGTCCATTATTTTCAAACCGCAACAATGGTCAATCAACTATTAATCGACAGCCTGGGCTTTGGGAATTTTTCTGTTAATTCATCCTTTCAGGTCGTGGAGAAAATCAAAAAAGCCACGATCTGTAACAACTTCCGAATGACCACCTTTGACGTCAAAGAGTTGTATGGATCTGTGGACAGAAAACAATCTATTCACATTATCCAACAAGAACTTACCAATACAATGTCATCTGAACGCATTAATTTCATCATTACATTTTTAACTTGGATGGATAAGCATATATACACAACATTTGAGCACGCTTGGTACAATATGAAAAGCGGATGGCCGATGGGCCTCCCCCTCAGCGGAATCATAACTAGCATTTTTCTTAATTACTACGAAAAACTAATAGTGCCTAAACACCAAGCTGACAACCCCCACACTTTATACATGCGGTACGTAGACGACATACTTATTCTAGCCAATCAGCACACCACAAACAATATTATACAAGAGCTAACGCACAGCACTAATCTAACCATTAATTCCACATCTGAGGATGCATCCCAAAGCCTAAATTATCTGGATCTTAAGTTAACGCGCGATGAACCATGTATAAATTATTCAATGATTATAAAGCCTTTTGAAATCAGAGGCTTCATACATCCACATTCTAACGTTCCTAACTCTCACAAATTAGCAGGACTACAAGCATTCCTACACAGAAACATGCAGCTGTGCAAGTTTGAGGCAGATCGAAAGAACAACATACATCTCTACACCAAAGATCTACTACAGGCAGGCTATAAACTCCACACTATCAACAACAAAATCAAACAGTTTCATACAAAAATCACCCTTAATAAAAACAATATTAAACTTCCATATATCACTCTTCCCCACATACCCAAAATCTCCCACCAACTAATCAAGATTTTAGACAATAAATTTAAAATCAGCTTTCATACACCCCCTTGTACTAATCGTCTCATCAATAACTCCAAGGACAAAATAGAACCTTCTCAGACCCCCCCATGTCGTTTACAGCATAACTTGCCCACAACCCGGTTGCCGCGCCATTTATTTTGGAGAAACCAAGGCAGGCACAATCACCCGGACGGCACAACACAGATACACATACAATAGAGCTATGAAAAACAACGATAACTCATCAACATTTTTGGAACATTCCAAGAAGACTGGACATTTATTTGAACCTTCCCACCCTAAAATAGTCTGTATCGAGAAAAACGACATTAAGCGGAAGATCAGAGAAGCGTACTACATCAATAACAATAACAACTCTATCAATAGACGTGACACCTGCTTCGACATCTCTAAACGCTGGACTATTTAGCCCATTTGCATATGCTTTGCATACCACTTCTCCCGCTCCATTTTTTACATTTCGCAGCTCACAGCATCGCTATGAATATGAGGTAAAGGACCTCGAAAGCGCTTAGCGTATATTAATTCCTGTATATTATTATAGCTTCACATTCAAGCGTGACATACGCTTAATTGGTTTATAAATTAAATTATCGAATGAGAAGATTTAAAATTATATAATTTACAGATAATACTAGATAATAGAAATAGTCCAATATATAATTATAAAAAGAAAAATCCTCTTAAATTATTATCATTTTAATCAATAAGACTATAAAAATCTATTTAAAATGTGTAATTCTTAATTAATTGAAAAACTGAATATATCTATATTGTAATGTTTTCCATCTTGCTAGCCCTCTATATGCAATATAAATTGCATGAGTTGATCAAGTTATGCCAAAAGAAGAAAGTTGTATTTCTATTTCTAAAAAAACATAACTATATTTCCTGATCAACTCGGCCTAAAATTGTTACGAGTACAATAGTGAGCTGAATCAGCTTTTAATTTATAAATGAGGGCACCAGAGTCGATTAGACTAACTGATTCTGCACAAACATATCGTAACTCATAAATTAAAAAGAAAAAATGTTTTAAAAGACAGTATTATATTTTTCCATAACTAAAATTATTTCCTCAATATTATTGTTCCTGGAACTTATTAAACATATTGGCAAAGGTAAATTATATTTTTAAATATCATTAAACTAATATTAATAAATTTAATAATAAACACTAATAATTATTATTAATAACACACAATGAAAAAGGTTGATAAAAGTATAATCTTTTTTATTCTAACAAACTAAAAATATGTTTAAGTCAAATTGTTAATTAAATACACTGGAGAGAACACACACTAAGCCAAACATGAAGCAATTAATAAAAAAAACAACAGTTAAACAATTAAAAAGTTCTTGGTTAAATAAGAGTTTCTTGAGTATGAAAATTAAAGTATATATCAGGATTGCATTATAAGCTTATGTAGATAATTGTTTGCAAACTTTTAGTTTTGTCACAATCGGGAATAATAATGAGTCGTAGCTTGCCGGTAAGTTTAGCGAGAAGGTTATAGCTTATTATGCATAGTTTTTTGGGTTAGAATGAGCTCGGCCATTGGTTATAAGTTGATCTTGTGATCTATTCTCCTAGTCAGTCATGAAGGCTTTTCTGGTGTCCATCTTCAGGCACGATGTCCGCAGAAGCTCCGGTTCACTCTGACATGCAGAATTATTTCTGTGTAGAGTGATCCTGGATATATTCTTGTTATCCAGGACTAACTATAGAGAAACAGATGAAACAAGACATTGATCAAACTGGCCCCCACCTTTTTATACTAGAGATCCAGTTTTTAGACTTCTGTGCATACCTTTTGTTTATCAAAAATATACACTGATAATCTCGTACATTCTTTATAAAATTTACATTACAAAGTTTTTATTTTTTTGTAGCATAATCCTGCCATCTTTAATTAGCTAAAATATTTTTCTTTTAGATTATCTTTTTACTTTTGGAATTGTTTTAATTTATCTGGATTAATAATCTGTGTGTCTTTTGTTCTCTCCAATTTTAACTTTTATTTTTAATTACATAAAAAAAATCTGAAAGACAATTTTAACTTTCACTGTAGGTTCTTAAAAAAGTAAATTATACTAATAAAAAAAAATAAGTTTACTTTTTTTTTTTTAGTTTTTATCAAATGCCAATATATTTGTACCATATATAAATAAATGGTCCAATATGTTGTAGTGATGAGCTACAACCTGATACACCATCCAATTATTTAAGACACTCTACCAATTGGAGCCACATAGACATATTTGCTTAACCAATAAATTGCCAAGCAAATTATCATATAAACATTTTTTCTTTCCAACACATACATTTACCTAAACATCTTTTTATTTTTAAAAGAAGTAATAAAAACTATTAAATTACTAGGAAAAGAAAAAAAACAGATAGGTATATTAATACTGGAATAAAAGATGTTATATATTACTAACTGGGGAGAATGATACAAAAAACTTACACATAAACTTACAAAAAAAAAAACAATGACTGAATTAAAATCTAAACACATCACAACCATTTGTAGAAATGAAATTTAAAATATTTATAAATTATTATTTTTTATTTATAATCCCATTTATTCATATTATGTCTAGTAAACAATAGGAAATGTCAAGATTAAAATGCTTAAAAAAACTTCATGCGACCTACAACGTGATATTAATTGTTATACTGTCTTCTGCATTTGAAAATAGAACTTTTTTTTTTCTGCTTAAAAATAAATTTGAATACAAAATGGATGTGAATGTTCGAATTTAAATATATATATATTTTTAATATTAATCAAAATGATTAAAAGCTGAATTTTTAAAGCAATCGTTTGAAATGGAAGAAATAATTTGAAAGTAAAAATTTAATTATTTGCTACTTAGACAATTTTAGTTAAATTTACATGTTGCAGTAATATTCAATAATTAATTGTTTTGATATATAATAATACCATCATTGAAATCTTGAGAACCAAATGAATCAATAAAGATATATTATTTTTATATCATGATTGCTTGCTGAAAAGTTTATACCATGGCGTAATAATACGTCATCAATAAAGCCATGAAAAGTTAAAGATTTTACCTGCCCATTTGGAGGAAACTTGAAAACCATCTTTGTTTTAAATAAAATGCCTAACCAAATCCAAGACAGGATAATTGGAGAACATTATTATTTTTGACCCAGACAAGAAATTTCTATTCTTCGTGGGAGCAGAACTTCATCTCCATTCATAGGAATTTATTTAGCAAATAAACAGTTTCCAGCAGACTCATCGGACTTTAATTAACAAAATGGAATAAGAATTGTGATTTTTGTTTTATTATTTTGTCTATTGTAAATTTTATGTATTATTTTCGTTTTCTACAATTGGAAGCTAATGTGTTATAATTTTAGGGAAATTCTGTATGAGAGTAATGAGGGGGGAAATATTTGATTTAAATATATATATTTTTTATCATCTTTAATTGTATAAAAAATAAAAAAATTACTAGTTTTGACCTCCCCATCTGACTGACTTTTGACAAATTAAGGGGAAAGGGAGAGGTAAGAAATTTTAACATTATCTCATTAATTAAGCTTACTTTTATATTACTTTTAAATGAATGATTTATAACCATTGATCTATCTAGACAACAAAGATATATTTTTTTGTTATGTTTGTATAGATATTGTAAATTAGCCAGTTAAAATCACTATCACATATACATATAATAATTTTACATATTTGTTGTTGTAAATAATTGGTCAATTACATGAACTTCTACCATTGGGTTTAGGGCAAGGATTTTATTTTTATTAATATCATTATAGATATCGATATGGTAGAAATTCATCCTTGACAAAATAAATTACATGTATCAGATTTAATTGTTATTCATATTTTATATTTTTTGTTAATCAATAAATGTTTATATAATTCGTTATTTTAATTTGGTCTTTAACTCATCATTATTTCAATATCCATCATCAGCTTTATAGTTCTTCATTATTCACATACCCATTATAAACATCATTATCTTATTTAGTTTTATACCTATCAATATTATTATTATGATAGGGGAAATACATATACATATTTAAGTCATTTATTATAACTTTTAATACATATATACTTATACTGCACATACATATTTTTTATATATCTTATGCTTAATTGATGTTTGGTAATTAATTATCACCTATATAGAGGTGCAATAACTATTATTAGTGTGATCTTCTTCCCTGATAAGAGAGCTCAAGCAATTACTCCCTGAGTTCGAATACTGTGGTACAACGTGGCTAGAAAAAGGTGAGAATTGGATGAACTGACCCAAATTGTATCTAAGTTAATAAAAATATGTCGAGCTAGTCTATTAGAAGTAGGTACAATCATAGGTTATGTATTTCATCGTGTAATCACTTGCATCCTATCTGAAGACCAAACATCCTACCATAGTAAAATGCACCCCCCTATCTCTTCTGGAATCCACCAGCCCATTACATCTGGCACCCAAAGTTTTGGCATGAATATCAAGTCTCCAAGGAGATCCAGCTATTGAACTCATAAAAAAAAAAAAAAAATTTTTTTTTAGTTTGAAATTTTTTTTATCTTAAATCGTTTTTGCATATATATATAACCTCTATAAACTTAAACATCTAATACATAATTGATTCATATAATTACAGCTTTGAAAAGTGTATTTAATATTTCTTTTTATTATAAATAGTTTTATCAAATAAAAACTATTATCTAGAATGGTAAGTGAAATTTGAGGGATATAAATAATGAAATGAGCCAGACCAACTATTAGATAAATAATCGTTGATTAAATCGTAGTTAAAATAGATGAGTCAGGAAAATAAAAAATCAGGTTTTTAAAATGGGAAATAAAAGTTATGTGCAAATGGCAAAAAAATGGTGTATAAAAACCTATGGTATATATATATTCACTTGTATTAATAAAACCAAATAATATATTTTAAATTTATAAATAAAATTTTAATGTTAACCAGAAGTAAGAAATATTTATTAAATATGGATCTTAAGCATTTACCAGAATCAGAGAGTAATAGTGATACTGAAATAGAAATGACTACCACTGTTGTTGAAAAAGAAGCTTTGTATAACCAAGCATCTGGGGGGTCTATAACCGAAACTGAACATTTCCCACAGGTGCAGGAAGAAAGCCAGATAGTTTTTCAAACTCAAGAGACCCATATCAATGAAGTCACACAATCACCTAGAGTTGCATTAGCACAAACTGTGGAAAATGGTAGGAGCTATGGATTGGCTTGTCCAAATGATCATGGAAATCAATAGTAAAATGAATAGTTTAAAGGAAGAAATGTCAACCAATAACAGTAGATTAAAAGCAAAGATAGACAGTAGTTACAGTAGCATAAGGTAAAAAGTAGCAAAATGAAAATTAAAAGCAGTAGTTTAAAAGAAGAAATGGTAAAAGTAAATAGTAATATGGATACCAAGGAAGATGTAAAAGAAATATGCAGCAACTGGGAAATAGAAACAAAGCACAAGACTCAGGATAGTCAAAAGTTAGAAAATGAAGTAGAGAATGATATGGGCATTATGGTTAAAAATCTCAGTGGAATAAATGACCACAACCCAGAATACATTTTCTCACAACAGGTAATACCGGTGATAAGGGATGATCCTCTCAAAATTAACACGGATATTTCCAATATCAATTATACAAGTGCCTACCCAGCTAATTAACCCCATGAATGCAATATCTACATTATCAAAAGATCATCTATATTCACAAAGTCAGATAGAGCATTTATACCACTCAACAAACCTATCCAAAGATAGCATAAGGGTTGAGATAAATCATGAATCTCATAAAGTGAGACAAGAACAGTTGGATGATACTGCCACATCTCAAGTAAAACTAAGCTACCAAATTCTTAAGGCTAACCACCTTAATAAATTCACAATAAGTGAGACAATCTCATATTTTAAAGATGTCATGGGAAAATACATGGAAGAAGATGAAATGGAAAATGAATTGTATATATATTTAAAAACATTCTATCGTACTCATATTTTCCATCAAAACAAAATTAAAGTATTCTCCAGACAAGATACTGATGAACTATATAGCAGCTATCAGAATATAATATTGTTAATACAGAAGACTGCTACCATGATCAGTTATCACAATCACCACACTACTTTAGGAAATTTTGATGATGACAAAGTATATGATCATTTTAGATGTTTGCTGTGGCATTTAAATGCACTCTACTATCAACATGATGACCCAGATAGGCAAGACATGTGGAACATGGTAGAGAATGTCACATTAGAAATTACTAAACAAAGAGATTTCCAGTTTCATAAACTATGCAATACGTATGAAGGTCCTTTTACATTCATTAGGCATAGAAATGCTAGTGCTTAAAAAACCAATAAAGGGATGGACCTCAAAGATTGCAACTTGGAACTTGTACACCGGACAGCTCAAAAGTTTATGAATATAAATTTTTATTTTGAAATAATATACTGTTTTTTTTAAAAAAAAAACTTAATACTAGAAAGTTAATGCTAATTTGGTTACCTTTTTATATAAATATTATTTTGAAAAGAATATATAAAATTGTTTTTATGAATGTTTCAAAAACAGTTAGAGCATAAATAAATAGATGCAACTACAATTTTTTAACACTAAACCACTATTTATGGTCAATAAAAGCAAATATATGGTATAAGTTAACTTAATAGTACTAGAATGCAATGGACCCCAATATATATATATATATATATATATATATATATTATATATATATATATTTTTTTTTAAAAAAAGGAAAGTATACATATGTAAAACAATCAATGAGTGTACCAACTCATACCTATACCAGTATATCCCTCAGAAATAAATGTGGAACAGGAAAGATTACAAGCATATGAAAGGCTCAAGAAAATAGCTGACCAAAGAAATAAAGATAAAAAAGAAAAGGTATATTACAATTTCAAGGTAGGGGACAAAGTCTTGATAAAAACTCCACATGTAAGTAAACTGCAAGATAACATGTACCATAAGTTTTTCAATCAATATGAAGGACCATTTACAATAGTAAAACAATCTGGTCATAATGCATATTAGATTGATATTGGAGGAGAGGTACGAGGAACATATATGCCCGTATTTTAAAACCATATTTTGGACTCTCCACGTAAACATACAGTTGCCTTATAGAATGCACAATCCAGCTGGAATTATAACTAGAAGTGATAATTAAAGCATAGTAAGAGATAAAATCAATATCAGGGGAAATATCGATATTTATATCTAGGTGATTTAAAAAAAGTGAGTATAACTAGGGATATTATATTTATATTTTTTTTGTTGATGAGGGTATACCCAGGTTAATGCTTTAAAAGCATTGGGTTATCTTGACATTAACCGAGATAGGAGAGTCAATTCATACAGAGTAATGGATGCTCTAATATTTAGTTAGACCTTCAAAAAAATTCAGTAAGACTCCAAAAAGGAGCAGGATGAAGGCTAACAAATAAATTTATGTGCCGTCTAAGTAGAGATACATTACCGGTTAATTGTTTGGACCACATAACCATCAATAAGAAGAAAAGAAAAAAAACCATAAGTTCAAATCGCACTTTAAATATATATGATTTAACCATAAAAAGAAAGTGTAAAGTAATTTTGAAAGACTAGCTGATAAAATTAAGCAACATTGGAGTAATTTTTTAAAAACCCTTCATTGAAACCTAACTCAATCCAGCATTAAACAAACACATACTTATATGTTAGTGATAAAATTCTATCCATAAGTTAGAATTTTAACCCTGTTAGTGAAGGGGTGTTGTAGTGATGAGCTACAACCTGATACACCATTCAATTATTTAAGACACTCTACCAATTGGAGCCACATAGACATATTTGCTTAACCAATAAATTGCCAAACAAATTATCATATAAATATTTTTTCTTTCCAACACATACATTTACCTAAACATCTTTTTATTTTTGAAAGAAGTTATAAAAACTATTAAATTCCTAGAAAAAGAAAAAAAACAGATAGGTATATTAATACTGGAATAAAAGGTGTTATATATTACTAACTGGGGAGAATGATACAAAAAACTTACACATAAACTTAAAAAAAAAACAATGACTGAATTAAAATCTAAACACATCACAACTATTTGTAGAAATGAAATTTAAAATATGTATAAATTATTATTTTTTATTTATAATCC